>JAOWBW010000466.1:0-600000 GCA_026119855.1 Campanula takesimana
GTTTCAACCACCTACAGACCTATTCCCTCCCACTCCGCTGGACACAACATGCTGATAGAGAAACTGAACAGGAAACCATGTTCAGTTGATGAAACTTTGATTGAGAAACCCAGAGAGGAATGGACCGACGACGACAAACTTCTGCTGCCCTAGATGGAAAAGCATGCCACATTATCTCTTGTGGTTTGGATGACAAGCAATACAAACTTATTGACTTGTGTGACTCCACTCCTCAAGAAATGCTGGAAACAAGCTCCTTGCATACTTTGAAGGTGACGAGCAGGTAAGGACAACAGACTCTACGATTGCATTGCTGAGTTTGAATCCTTCAAGAAACAAGATGGTGAATCACTAAGGAGTGCCTACGACAGATTTTGCGAGGTAAGTAATTTATGTGCTTCATTAGGTAAAGTTTATACTATGAAAGATCTAATATTCGTTTTCTAAGTTCTTTGGGAAATGAGTATCATACTAAGGTCACCGCTGTTAGAGAAGTGAGAGACTTAAACAAGACTTCTATTCAGAATCTTGTGTCTAGTCTATTTCTGTATGAGAGAGAACTGCAAAAACTTAACGTTCTCGACAAAAATTTCAAAAACTTGTCTCTATCAGCTCAGTCACAGATATCCTTTCCTTCAAACAAATTCCTCCTATAGATCCACCTCAAACATCCTGCAGTTCCAATACCCATGAAATAACCTCAGAAAAACCTATGGAAGAAGACGAATTTGCCGCCTTCGCTAGGAACTACAAAGGTTTAAAGACTTCAAAAGGATGCAGAAAGGAAACCAGCAACCAAAATCCTTCACACCACCATTTCAGAAACCAGCAAGCTACAATAAACCCTCTACCAGTGCTACCAATGGAAAGAACAACAAAGGTGATCTGGTCTGCTTCAACTGCAGAAAACCTGGTCACTTTGCTTCTAAATGTCCTCAACCAAAATATGAATACATGAGGAAGTCATTCAACCAGAGACATCCTAAGTCTAGAAGCTTTGTTGCCGATGAAAGCACAGAAAAGGCCTTGCCGGTTTGGTGTGAAACTGATTCCGATGAAGATGCCGATGAAGATGAAGATGCCGATGTAAGTTTTGTCGCCCTAGATTTGGAAGATGCCGATGTATCATCATTGCCGACTCCAGTCTACCGAGATCCATCTCCACCAAGAACTCCAGTCAAAGAAGAATCTGCTGGAAGACCTCAACCACACTTCAAAGAAATAAGTGTCAATGTGGAAACCCATATGGATACAAAGTACACCAAGTGGGAACCTCACTCTATGGCCAGTGAAACTCTTCTCAATTTACCACCAACAAATCAAAATCCTTACCGATGACCAGAAAACTATTATTCAATGAACAATCTAGCATTGCCAAAACATATCAAAACCCATCTCTTCCCTACCTGACTTCTCTCCTGGACCCATTGCCTCTGCTCCTAAAATTTTAGCTGATCCTTGTCCTGAAATATCCAAAGCTGAAATGATAGAGACAATGGATGAACTTTTTATCGATCATGAGAAGCTGAGTAGCGTTCATAAAGTGATGGCTGCTGATTTCAAAAGAATTTCTAACGAGAATAGCTCGCTTATGTCTGAACTTTCGGTTCTCAAAGGACACGAGCTTGAGTCTATTTCTTTAAAGAAAGAAAACCTGGATCTCAAATGCCAAGTAGCAGTATTGATAGCTCAGATCGAAGATCTTGTGAAAAGAAACAATCATCTCTCAAGGATTGTTGATTCTTACACAAAATCTAGAGTTGCTGTTGAAACAATCTACAGACCCAAATGTCATATAAGGACCAATCTGGGTTAGGATTTGATTCAGCAGCAGTAGCTCTACTGAAACTTGTGCTACCGAGAAAAAGGATGAGAAAGTTGAATGTAATCCTGTTAACTCAGTGCATAAGGATGCTAAGCCAATATACAGTGATGTGGCAATGAAGTATCCTAAGAACCGAACAAAAGGAATGATAAGCACAAACAAAGATATGTTAAGGTTGCTGATACTGAGTCTGCCGATAACGGTATTCTTGGTGATTACATCAGCAGAGCAAGTGCTGCCGATCTGACCTCCTCTGCTGCCGATGGACAAGTACCTAAAAAGGTAACTGCCAAAGGTAAACAGAATGGAAAGAAAGGCAATGCTAGCACCTTTAAACTACTAAGTTTGTGCCTGCTCAATTCCCTAGTTCTGCCGATGCACCGACTATACAGAATGATATTCTACCGACTCCACAGCCCATCAGTCATGTGAGATGTTCTAATTGTTTTGATTATGGTCACAAGGCTCATGAATGCCTCTTGAAGCACCTATCTGGACCCACTGAGGTTTCATCCTCAGTGGTGGCCAGATGTGGTTGCCAAAGAGGAACTAACCCTCGGACCCTTGAATAAGGGGGACCATAAGCATACCGTTTTATTTCAGGAATGCTTCATGGCCTCAACTGGTGCAAGCAAGGATTTGTGGATTCTAGATAGTGGCTGCTCTAGACATATGACAGGATTTGCAGATCTTCTTGCCGATACTATCGAAGCATCAGGTCCCCCAGTAGTGTTGGTGATAATGCCAAAGGAAAATCGTCGGTATAGGTACCATCAAGAGAGGTGCAGTTACTGTACAGAAGGTCTCTCTAGTGGATGGACTGAAACACAACCTTCTATCAATATCACAATTCTGTGATAAAGGAATGCAATGCAATGCGTATTTACTACTTCCAGTTGCTATGTGAAAGACATTGCTTCCAATGAACTCTTCTCACTGCCAAACGTAAAGGTAACATTATGCAGTAGACTTAAGTGCTATTACTGTGTTGCTAATGTTTGTTTTGTAGCTAAGAACATCAGTGAGAACTCATGGCTATGGCACAAGAGACTCAGTCACTTGAACTTCAAATATCTATCCAAGCTTGCCGGTTCAAATCTTGTTACCGGTCTGCCTCAAGTGTCTGCTGATCAAGCAAAGAAATGCAAGGCCTGCCAGCTTGGAAAACAACATAAGTCATCTTTCTGAAGCAAGCCCTGCATGTCAACTTCTAAGTGCCTCCAATTGCTACATATGGATCTATTTGGCCCCACATCTACAGCAAGTATCGGGGGAAGTAGATACACCTTGGTTGTAGTAGATGATTTCTCTAGATATACTTGGGTGGAAACTTTCAGTCACAAAGATGACACCTATGTTGTTGCCACCAAGTTATTCAGACTACTACAAACTCAGAAAGAAAGCGATATCATCAGTATGAGATCAGACAACGGCACTAAATTCAAGAACAATGGTATTGCTCAGTACTGTGATGATTATGGTATAGACCACAACTTCTCAGCTGCCGGTACACCACAACAAAATGGTGTGTTGAGAGGAAGAACAGAACTCTCATTGAAGCTGGTAAGACCATGATTGCCGAAGCCAGGCTGCCGAAGTACTTTTGGGCTGAAGCGATCAATACAGCCTGCTTCACCCAGAACAGATCTCTAATCAACAAATTCCATAACAAGACTCCTTATGAACTCTGGAGAGGCAGAATTCCCAACATTGGATTCTTCAAGATATTCGGCTGCAATTGTTACGTGCTATACAATGGAAAAGAGCACAGAGGTAAATTTGATGAGAAAGCTGATGAAGGAATCTTTGTTGGATACGCTAAACACAGTAAGGCCTTTCGAGTTTTCAATAAGAAACTTTTGAAAATTGTTGAATCTGTTCATGTAACCTTTGATGAATTTGATTTGTTAGAGTCTGATAAGGCTCCAAATAGTACTAATGTGTCTAGTGCTCATGAGACAGGTGAATCCAGTAATACTAATCCTGCAGATCAAGTACCAGCTGCTGATCCAGTCATTTCAGCAGAAGAATAAGCAGATGCTCCGTATTTTCCTTCATCAGCAGAACCAGAACCTGCTGATGAATTTCATAATCCGTTTGCCGATGCAAACTCTGCTGATCATCCTGAAGACAGATCTAGCCCTCAACCAATTTCTGTTATAAGACCTAATCCTCCAAGCTTTCATCCACCTCTCACTCAAAGTTCTTCTCCTACACCATCTGCTGATCTTGATCCTCCTCTAGAATCCTTACAACAAGAATCAGTAAGACAAGATGTGCCGAGAGAAGTCAGAACAGTTCGTGATCATCCATTAGAAAATGTGATTGGTGATGTCTTTGGTCCCAGATTAACAAGGAACCTTAGTAGAGAATTTGCTGAAAGCCTTTTCTCATCTGCTATGGTCTCCAATATAGAACCAAAGAAGACTGAAGAAGCTATTGCCGATCCTGGTTGGGTTGAAGCCATGCAAGAGGAACTGAATCAGTTTGAAAGATGCAAAGTATGGGAACTTGTGCCAAGACTAACTTCTCAGCAAGTTATTGGTACTAAGTGGGTTTACAGGAACAAATTGGATGAAGCTGGGAAAATCATTAGAAACAAAGCAAGATTAGTTGCTAAAGGCTACCGTCAAGAGGAAGGAATCGACTACGATGAGACATTTGCTCCTGTTGCAAGATTGGAAGCTATAAGACTTTTCTTAGCCTATGCTGCCTTCAAAGAATTCAAGCTATATCAAATGGACGTGAAAAGTGCCTTCCTGAATGGAGAACTCCAAGAACTAGTTTTTGTTGAACAACCACCAGGTTTTGAGGACTCCAAGAAGCCTGATCATGTCTACCGATTGAAGAAAGCTCTCTATGGCCTAAAGCAAGCTCCAAGAGCATGGTATGAAACCCTATCTAAGTTCTTACTTAGCGATGGCTTAGGCTTCACTCGAGGTAAAATCGATACTACTTTATTTGTTGCCAAGCATAAGGGTCATTCATTGTTTGTTCAAATTTATGTCGATGATATTATTTTTGGTTCCACTAACGAATCACTTTGCAAGAGATTTGAGAAACTGATGCAGAGCAAGTTCGAGATGAGCATGATGGGTAAACTAACATATTTCCTTGGACTTCAAGTCAAACAAACCCATGAGGGAATATTCATCAGTCAAGCCAAGTATGCCAAAGAACTTATCAAGAAGTTTGGCTTTGACAATGCTCACTCTCAAAGCACACCGATGGGCACTAACATTCACTTAGATAAGGATGAGTCTGGTAAGAAAGTAGATGTAACAGTCTACCGAGGTATGATCGACTCACTCCTCTATCTTACTGCCAGTAGACCAGATATTATGTTTGCTGTTTATGTTTGTGCCAGGTTTCAAGCTGACCCTAGGGAATCCCATCTGCAGGCTGTAAAACGTATTATTAAATATTTATGTGGCACTGCTAACCTTGGATTATGGTATGCAAGAGATTCATCTTTCAATCTAATAGGTTACTCAGATGCAGACTTTGCAGCTTGTAGGGTGACCAGAAAGAGTACAAGTGGAACTTGCCAATTTCTTGGTGATAGATTGGTGTCTTGGTCCTGTAAGAAGCAAGCATCAATTTCCACTTCCACTACTGAAGCTGAGTACATAGCTGCCGGCAGTTACTGTTCACAGATTCTATGGATGAAGCAGCAGCTGGTTGACTATGAAGTTCCATCTCAAATTTGTCCCATCTATTGTGACAACCAATCAGCAATCTCAGTTTCAAACAACCCGGTCATGCATTCCAAAACCAAGCACATAGACATCAAGTATCACTTTCTGAAGGAACATGTTGAAAAGGGGAATGTAGTGCTGCTCAAAGTTCATACCGATTACCAAAGAGCAGACATACTGACAAAGCCCTTAGATCAGAAAAGATTTGAATTCCTCAGAGGTGAATTAGGTATGATTGATTTTTATGGTTAAAATTGTGCTAACTTTGCTACTTGTGTTAGTCTGCCGATCAAATCAGCAGAGCATCAATTATCTTGCTGACCACGAACATGCCGACAAAATCTTGCCGATCAAAATTTGTCAAAATCATCTTGCCGATTCTATCTATATATCTTGCCAATTCAATATCTTGCCGATTCAATCATTTTGCCGATTCAAGCTATCTTGCCGATTGATAAAATCAAATCAGCACGTCTCTGCAAAAGTTAAGATTCCTGACACATGACGTGAGCAATCAAATCAAAGGTACATCGGTCACACCATCTCCCTGACACGTGTGTGTACCTTTCTTATCCAAAATCGTGTCAAGATGTATTCCATTTAATGCGATACATCAGCAGGTAAACAGGTCATCATCACTTCTATTTTATTTTTGACTAATTTACCCTTTCTCCCTCTTACTTTTAACTGTTCACCTTACTGATTTGTGTGCGCATTAATTTTTGCGTGCGCACGTTCTTCGAGATTATAGGTACAGTTATTTCTCTCCCTTGCCCTCTCATATTCTCTCTCTCCCCATAACATATATAACGCCTTTCAAAATTCCATTAAGCTTTTTCTCCGCCATTTTTTTCTCTCTGCTCTCTATTCTCTCTATCTCTCCTCTTTCCAGATTATCAGTTCATCGTTTTATTTGTTCATCTATTCATAATCTGGTAAGTGTTAATGTTTATACTCTACTCATTTCTAATCATTCATGGTTTGATTTGTCTTTATTTCTAACATTGAGAGTTGTTTGAGTAATTTTGCAGACAATATCCGGCGAAAAAGATATCTACGGAGGCTATGTTGACTCCGACTACTTCAACGACGAAGCCAACGGGGTTTTCTTGAAGAATCTTCTTATTGGGTCCCTGCTTGATTCGTTCATCACTCCATCAGGAGTTAGTTCAGTATTTGTGGATCTTGTCAAAGAATTCTTCTCAAACTCTTCTGTTGTCCGCTCTCGTGCTGACTCCTCCGTTATCGTCTCCATCAATTCTACTGTTTTGGGCGTGCAGATCTCTCTTACTCCCTCTTCTATCTCTGAAGTTTTTCCCAGTCTTGGGAATGAAGGGTTGAGTGCTCTAGTTGATGAGCAGGAACTGGATAGGGCTTGGATTATCATGAGAGGTGCTGGCACAAGGCTTAGTGGCACTAATCATCTGAAGATTCACTATCCCCGAAGATACTATGCTTTGGCTGAGATAGTTGATAGATGTCTCATTTGCCGATCTGGATCCCACAGCAATATTACTGATGTGCAGTTTGAAGCTATGGCCGCCATTGTTCTGCAGATTGAGTTCAACTGGTGTGCCTACATATTCAGGATTATCGCTACGGCTGCTGATAAGTGGGCTTTTGACAGATTGAAGAACAAGGCCAATCCTGGAAAAGGATGCCATTATCTATTGATAAGTATGATTCTGAGGAGAAATGCCAATGTAGTGGCTGCCGATCGCTTTCCATCCAGCTTGCCTTTCAATAGGTTGAAGTTCTTTGATGCTAAGGATTGGAAAAGGATTTCAAAGAATGCTTCCAGTGCCGATGCCCCCTCTGTTGCTCCTGCACTTGTTGTTACTCAGAGGAAGAAAAGGCAAAGACCATTCCTTCAGTTGCTTCTCAATCAGCAGCAGTCTCTACTCCTGCTCCTTCAACTGATAGGATTCTTGCCGATTCTACTCCTGGTGCTCCAAAGAAAAGGAAACTGGTAAAGGTTGCCGATCAAGTGGTGATAAAGAAGGTGAAGCTTGCCGATGAAGTTCCTTCTTCCACTATTCCTCCTGCTGATCCAAGAGCCAAGCTAATTAGGTTTGCCCCTGCTCATCTTGCCGGTGCTTCCCTAACTACCGATCCTGCTGTCAAGGTTGAAATTCCTGATGAAGAATTCACTGATGACTTTGCCGATGGCAAAAGTATTGAGGATGTCATTGAGAATCTCAAGTCTCAGACTCCTAGGAAATGCGCTCCAATCAGAAACCCAACTTTCCACACCTTCTACAAGAATCCTTGGTCCTTCACCAACAAGGTCTTGATCAAGAAATGGGTCTTTCCGATTGATCATCTGCCTCCCTTTATTCGTCGTCTTCTTCAGTTTCATGAAGAGATGAAAGACACTGTCACTCCCGGAAATCCTGCTGATTATGTTGATCAAAAGAGTTTGGACAGACGCACTGATATGTGGAAAGAGAAGTTTGTCCCTCTATCAAAGTTCAAGCAGTTGAAAGAGGCTGAACTAAAGCTCAATTTTGGTCGGTATTTTGAATTCCTACCACTACACTGGAACCAAGTCTATCTTTTTCAAGATAGAATTAGACAAGACTTGATGGTTCAGGACGTGTGGCTCATCTATGCCAGGACATTTAATCAGCTCTCTCAATTCACAGAGTTTGATCCGTATCAGATTGGAAGACTTGAAAATGATGAAGATTTGCTGCCATACAATGATGATGAGGCTCCTGCTGTCATCCCTCTCAATGCTCACTTTCATAGATCAGTAAAGAAGGTCACTATGGACTTGATTGAAAAGTCTAATGAATTTCTGTTGAAGCAAGATGCCGATCGCCGTGCCGCTGAAGACCTTGCCGATAAAGATGCTCATGTTCCTTCGCCAAGCAGCAGCAAGACCGAGACAGATTCCGATGTTCACTCTGCCGACGATGCAGATGCTGCTGATAAAGAGTTTGTTGCCGATGGGCGTGATGATGCTGATGAAGATGGTGATTCTACTGATAGTGATGCTGATGATGATGGTGCTGATTTATTTGGTGATTTAGTTTGTGCTCACAAAGTTGCTGCTGACTCTCCTTCCACTTCACTTACAACAGATAGTGACAAGATGCCAATCAGAACTGTCATGACTAAAGCTCCCTCTGCTGAAGTCTTTGCAGAATCTGTATTGAAGGATGATAGTAGTGTTGAAGGAAGTCATGCTGATGAACATTTTAAGGAGATAGTGGAATTTCAAGTTGAGACAACTACTGACACTCAACCTCTGATTGAAGTATCTACCGACCTACCTGCCCCAGTTGAGACAACTATAGACACTCAACAGATGGATGTATCTGTTTCAGGAGGAGAGACTGATGAGAAAACTACTGACACTCATCTTGCTGAGCAAACTACAGACACTCAGTTAGTTGCAGTTACTCCTGAAATACAGATTGTCCCCCCTACTGGTATTAAGGAGGTTGTGGAATTGGGAGGAGGTACTGAAGGAAGTACTCCTAATTTGGATGCTGAAATTGCTGCTAGCTTACAATTCAAAGAAATTCTTCTACAGCCTTTATTCAGATTGCCGACTGTTGTTTCACCCCTCCCTCTTCCTGCTCCAACTAATGTTCGTGCCGATGGAAATCATGTTGATGAAGCTGATCCTGCTGATTACATGGAGGTTGGAGAACAAGCTTTTGTTGATCCTGATGCTGTTGATACTTCTCCACCTCCCAGCTATGATTATTTTCAGAATGGGAAGGATATGATGTGCTTAAATTGGTACACTACCAATGTTTCTATCCCTTCCAACAGCTTTGGACAGCCTCTCTTTAATGTTCATCCTAGGCTATCATTCAAGTATACCCTCCAAAGGCGTCCACTTCCGTTTGGCAAAGATCACCCTCATGTCACCAAGCATCCATTCTCTTCTGGTGCCTCAACCAGTGACAGACCAATATTCCTTCCATGGATCAAAGATGACCGTATTCGTACAAAGGGAAAGACTCCTCGGATTTCTAGACTGAAGCGAAAGATTGTCTATGAACCTAGATGTCTACTACCTGGCAAACTGAAGATAGGTGGTAAGGTCGTTCTCCCTGGTCTATCTCCTAAAGAAGTTCTCATCACTTCAAATGGTTGGATGAGGAGATGCTCTATGATCAATGATGAACTTAAAGAAATTCTGGAGTATCGGCATCTCAACGCTCGTGGTCTTGTGCACTTAGTCAAATCAGCTGCACTTGCCATTACTCTGCCGATGTTTCATCCTCGTCAGCGTGCCAATCACATGGTTTACACATCTAGGCTGCTGAATGCCAGATTGGTAATCATGATATTGGAAGGCTATGCTTGTTTGGAGTTTCAGCTTGCTTTGCTGCTTTCTATGGAAGACAACAGCATCTTTCATCTTTCAGGGGATAGAGACGTTATTATCCATCCAGACATTCCTCTGGAGATTGTTTATCCTAGACCTGCCGATGATATTGTCTCCACATTCATTCCTATTGAAGTTCTTTCTGCTACCGAGATTGTTGCTGCTCCTGCTGATGATGCCGATCTTGTTTCTGCTGATGATGGTTCTGCCGATGACTTAGATCTTACCGATGATGGAGATCCTGTGCTTCAAAGAATTTTTTCTTTGCTTCCACCTCCTGTTCCTGTTCCTTCTTCTCCTCTGCCGATCGTTATTTCTGACGATGATATGTAGATTGTTGCCGATGAGGTACAGATCGAGGATGCTGATCTGGATAATGAAGAATTTGTCCCTTCTCTGGTTCTCCGAAATCCAAATTCTTTTGCTGCACCGATCTATGTTGATAGACCCATTGTCTTCAACAGCCTCTATGATTTTCATTGCTTTGAAGAAGGAGATGATTTTAATCAGAATGCACCTCCTACTCGTGGTGATTTGGTTGACTTCTCCCACTCCATTGCGGACCTGTTCAAACAATCCACGAAGGAGCTATCTAAGCAGATTCATAAGTCCAATCAGGAGGAGGATGTGATCAGAATCAGGACATCTGTTTACAATGACATGAAAAATCTGATGCAAGAAAGAACTGAACGCGTTTTCAATCTGTCTGAGTTAAATGGCTCTCTTGTCACTCAACAGAAAATCTTACTTGCCGAGCACAATGACACCCGCAGCAAACTTGAAGCCTCTGATGAGAAACTTGCTGATATTCAGAATGAACTTCTTGAAGCCAAATTGAAGATTGCTGCTCTCGAGGCAAACAACAAGATGTTATCTGATAGATTAGAGAGTGCTCAGAGAAGGCAGAGCAAGGCAAAGAGGAAAGCTGAAAGAGAAGAAGAAAAAGCAAGAAAGAAGGCTAGGAAGTCTGAATCTACAAAGGACTCAACTCCAGCAGCAGATCCCAAGATTTCTGATCCTCCAGCTGCTGATCCTTGAGTCACATAGCCTATGATGTAGATATCTTATTGAAGACCTTCACAGACAAATTTCTTTGCTTATAAATTTTTTATTGTGCTAATATGTTTTTCTTATATTTGTGTTGTTATCTGCATTATTCTGTGCTATTTCCTTTTGCAGATCATCACTCTTGCCGATTCCTTGAACCGGCTTCACCATTTATTTTGGTGAATCCACCTTTTGCATTAGACATCTAGTGTGACTTACCTTAGGATTTGGTTATACCTAGATATCCTTAGAAATCTTTTCCCTAAGATAAGAGATGTCTTTAGCTTTAAGGGTGATTGGACTTAAGTAATTAGGAGGAGATTGTTGTTCAAATAGATACCTAGGTCCTAGAATTACTTAATCCCAATCATGTCTACACTTAGGGTCCCCCAATTTTATTAGAACCTTTTTAAGGTGCCCTTAGGATCCTTTGTGATCAGCACAGGTGTATTTCAACTCTTCATTCAAGACAAACCAGCAAGAGGAAGCAAATCAGCAGACCAGTAAACAAGTTGCCGATCAACTTATTAAAGAAGTTGCCGATCAACTCCATTCACAACATGCCGATATGATAGACAGTCTGCACTATCAGTCAGGTGACATCATTTCATTAAAGTCAACATTGCTGATTGTCTCTATACTGTTTTATCATAAAGTAGTTTACCTGCTCTGTAATGATTTCTACGCCGTCTGACACATAGCTACTTTTAGCTATACTCTGTCTCTACTTGCTTTTGCAGGTAACCGGTTGAGACAAAGGGGTCTTTACCCATCAGACTTTTAAGGCACGCCTATCTTCGCCATTAATGCCAAGGATACTGCATTAAATGCTCCTCACCTACCCAGCTGGAAATTCAAATGTTATCCTTCTTCAACAAGCTAAGACATTAACTCCTCCTATATATAGAGGACTCAGTGCATTGAAGAAGGTTGGTGATTTTAGTGCATTGAAGAGAGTTGGTTGTTTGCAGCATTCATTGAAGCTCAAACATTCCTTGTCCAGATAATCATTAGATCATTTAATAGGACATACACTTGTGCACAAACTCTACAACACTGATAGTATTCCCGAACTAGATTATTTTAAGGAATACGTTGTCTGAGTTTTCACACACCCACCTGAGTGAGATAAGTTCTTTTGAACTTGCCGCTCAAATACACTTGGTCAGATATTTGCTTTACGATTCATTAAACTATCTCTAGAATTTAGTCTTTGTATCCGGCAAAGCCGCTCTTGTAATAGACTAGGGATATTTAATAGTGCTCTTAACCCAAATCCAAGTTCTGACCAAACTTGGTAGAGGACGTAGCAGTATTTACACTGTGAACCTCTCCAAATCTCTGTGTCCTCTGTTACTTACTGTCCTTGCCGGTTGGAACTCTATCACCGGCAAATCATTACTGTTCTTGCTGACTCATCATCATTTCCATTGACCAATCTCTTGAAACTGCATTGAACTTTTAGAAACTACTTTGTGTTTAAACCAAGCTCTCAAAACCCTTTTATAAACTGATTTTGTGTGAGTTAAAACAAGTCATATCTTCTCCGCTGCGCTTGCTGAAAATAGTTTGCAATCTGATAAGTGACTTTGCATTTATAAAAGTGTTTCTTTGAAAAAGTTTTAAATAGGCTATTCACCACCCCCCCCTCTAGCTTATTTTCCTACCAATTGGGCCTAACAGATCCGCTATCAATCAACATCATTGTTCTCAACTATTCAGTGTAACTCCTTCAATGAAACCTTTCGCAATAGATTCATATCCACTCAGAAATCGCAAAGGCTTGTCACAAACCAACTGATCACTGATATTTTACTTCCAGATTATTCGCAGCTCAAGGACTTAGTTGAACGTTTAGAATTTCTCGTGTCAAACAAATCAAATATAACTCTTCAAATTTATCTCAATACTCTACATTTACTCGGATTCATAATTAAATTGGTCTTGTGTATCTCTTCAAGTACCTGTAGTTGAATTCCGTTATGCATGTTGGTTCCACTAAGTGTCGACTACATACTCTGCTACAAAAGTTAAAGTTCCATCACTAGCAACGAACAAAATCGTGTTGTCTATCATCGTTCATTCCACTAGTAATTTTCTATAGTTGAAATCATTCAATAGAGTAGAAACTTAAAGCTTTCACAATCGCAGAATCATCACATGTCTCGACTCATAAGGACTCCAAGATGTCAATTCCTCTAACTTTCCCCCATTTAGTGTTATCAAACATGAACTATAAGTAAAGTAATCCTCTAATATATTTGTCTTTCCTGAATGATATAACATAATACTCTACTTGCATTGTCTCAAGTGTAGCTCTCCTGAAGAAAACGATTGCTTCAACTCTCATGGTCGGTAGACACTTCAAATATGGCTCTACAAAAGTCATTTACTAATGCAATGAATGTATAATCGCAATCCACCTCAAGTTATGGTGAGGATAACTTTGTTCATAAGGAATCAATCTTCTCGAAGCATACATAACTGTCATACAATTCTGAATGGATAAACATCTCAATCACTATTCGAGGCATCACCATGAACAATGAGTTGATTAGATCCACTATAATGGTAAAACTCGACATATCCATTAGAAAATAGTAACACGGTCATACCCTCTTGAAAATTGTAATACTAATCAAATCCACTAAGCAATATAAATGTTGAAGTTGTTATTAACCCTTGTTTCAATAATCAAAACTCATTCCACACTTATTAATCCATCGAGGAAGTATATCTTTCTGTGTCAATTAGTTAACAGTGTAGCTACCTTAGAAATTCATCAATAAATCTCTAACAATATACCAATCTCAACAAGCTACATACCTCTGTTACTGAAGTGGAATCTTTTCCAATTACTGTTGCTTCCATTGAAGGATCAAAAGCTATGCCTGAGTTGAAACTCCCTCAAAATGATATATCCTCTAATAAGAAGACATAATACCTTGATTTCACAACCCGTTGCTTCTCTCAAGCAATCCAATTATGATTACAGATATAATTCAGAATAACCAACAATACTACTGGAGCAATTGTTAATTCAAGCAATATAACCACAAATTTATGATGCCCATACCTGGTATGAAAAGCCGTCTTTGAAATATACCCATCTCAATTTTTCAACTGATAATAATCACTTCAAGTCAAACACTGAATAAACCACTGATCTCTGAAGTTGATAAAATATATCACCCATATAAGATAACAAGTAAGGATTTGTTATAGTCATCTGGTTGAACTTTTAGTATTCAATATACAATCTCAAAGTACCATACCTTTTTATAATAAACAATACTGATGCATCCCACGAAGATATACTAAACATAATGAATCCCTTGTCAAGAAATATCTCAAGCTGAATCTTCTACTCCTTTAACTCAACCGATGTTATAGGTATATTAAACTAGATATTACCACTGTAGCATTGTACTGTAATAACTCAATATAACCCAATTTTCTCCTCAAGTAACATGTACTACTCAATAAAGAATATATCTGAGATCTCACAAAAAAAGGATCAATCCTCCAATTTAGATGTAGACGTTCTACTACCAACCACGTAAACTAAATACCCGGCACAACCTTCTGATAACAATTTTCAGACTTTAATGCATAAATAACATGAATGCCCAACACATAAATCTACCATGATTAATTAAAGCACACTAACATATAAAACTCCACCACAATAATATCAAAATCTTACTATGGCAAAATAACTAAACCAGCAGGCAAAACATGCTCACGTATATGCACATCACAAGAAGGCAACACCTTATTGGTCATCAAACACTCCCCCATAGGAGTAGACACCTCTAACACATAAGGTAGAGACTTAGAAGACAAATGCAACCGAGAAGCAAAATGCACAAACACATAAGAATGCGAAGAACCAGGGTCTATAAGTGCTCGTGCTCTCAAACTAGACACAGAAATCATACCTCCAATCACATTAGCAGAATCGGAGATATGTTGTTGATTGATGGCAATATCACGATCCTGCACCTTAAGCTTCCCTGAACAATCCCTCTTCTGGCCCTGAGAAGACATGACAACACTTCCCAATGCCTTATTCTTCATTCTTGGACAATCCTTCTGAAAATGACCCAACTGACAACATCTCATACATTTACCTTGCTTCTTCCAACATTTCTCCTCTAAGTGTCCTTCCCTCCTACAATAACTACATACTCGTTTAACTTGACTTCTGATTTTCTGTGGACCTTGAGAAGATCCTCTAAGTTGCGAAGATGTACCCTGAGATCCTCTATTATCGCCATACTGATGTTGTGGTTTTGGCTGTCCTCCTTGTCCTGTTACATCTGAAGCTTCAACCTTGCTTTTACGCTCAACTATGTCGTTAATTGCTTTCACTGCAGTTTCAAACATACCTTGGAATATCATTCGAACCTATTCTCTAACATTACCTTGCCCTGAAGGCCCAGACTGATCTCCTTCTGTCCCAACCATTTCAATAAGTACCTGCATAAAACCCTCAACGTTACTCACTCTATACACTACCCTCCTAGGTCACATAGTCATTCTAGACCATCTACAACCTAGCTCTGATACCAACTGTCGCACCCCAGACCCGTGGTCCTACTTGGCCCCACGCTCGGGACACGATTGGAAGACGTTATAAAAGACTTTTAGAAATTTTTTCGAAATATACTTTCATAAAGTTTAACAAAATCCACACTCGAAGTTCAAAGACTTCATTTAACTTTCAAACAAACTCTTTCACAAACGAAAGTACTTAGCCCGAAGGCTTACAAACTTTTATACAAATGTACATACACCAACATTATCCAAAATAATGGTGTTACAAAACGATGAAGTCACGGAAACTCTACCCAAAAGGTTTTTCATTTACATAATGTAGCATTTACAAAACAAATCCCAACTCTTACCACTGTAATGTCCTCCCGTGCCAAAGTGTCCTATCCCCTGGACCCGCTTAACTAAAACAGTAAACAAATAAAGGGTGAGAATGAATCTCAGTAAGCTACTAAAATGCAACTACGCTTCATGCTAAAATGATAAGTATAACAAATAATATCATAAGCATCACATAGCACATAACATGATAGGTAAAGCCAACTCATCTTTCCACACGTAAGGCGGAATAAAACACTCATAAGTGGATACTTAGTCAAGGTTTACCGAAAGAACATTAGCCAAGGTTCTCGAATCAAACATATAACCATCTGAGAGGTATCAACTGAGCAGCATCAAAGAGCTGAAGCCAGGATCCCGAAAACCAAACCATAACCATAAGAACCAAAGTAACAATAGGGGAAATATGACACAAATTCATAACCCAAATGCTCACTCGATGGAGCTAACTCATCCCATCCAAGGCCAATCTGGACTGGGGAAAATAGGTCCAGTGGAAAAGCCTTATAGTGAACTTGGCTGTGTGCCACTATAATCCTTCCACCTCCACTCGATTACACAAAAGGTCCAGTGAAAAAGCCTTTTAGTGAACTTGACTGTGTGCCACTATAATCCTTTCCACCTCCACTCGATAACACAAAACCAGCTGGACTTTCAAACAAAGCACTGTAATAAATACTTGCTTAAACAACAACCGGGGGCAATGATTCCAAAGTAGGGAATCAAGCCAAACACATCACAAAGATGAACCAATCCAAACCACATCAAAGGATGTTCAACCAAATCCAATTAACATTTAGTCAAATTTCACAACTCTTATGTTCACAAAGGAACCAATTTCAAACACTAGGGTGTTCCACAACAATCCTCTAGGTACTCTAGGATATCATCTAAGACCTAGACCAAGATTGAACTTTAAATCACTTGAAATGGAACAACTCAACTTTTCAGCATTTATGGGCGGTCGCCCAAAACCAGACTCAAAATTCCCAAATTTCTCCTGCAAGCCAAATTCATCCGTCCCAAGCGTAGGAGTATAACTTACTAACACTTATACTATTACCAGGAGTGCAACAACCATCCCAAAACATTACTTTCAATTTTATTTCATTCTTTTTACCGTCCCACAAATAATAGAATAATTTTCTTTTATTCCATTTAAAAATTTTACCGTCCCAAAAGTATAAGTATAATTTTTCTAATATACTAGTATACTCATTTAGGGATACTTTCATTCATTTCCCCGTCCCATGAATAATAGTATAAATTTTATAATATACTTACTTAACATTTAACTCAAGTTAATATTTTACCTTCCCACGAGTAGGAGTATACTTTCAAACACTTATACTAACATTCTCAGGTATATAAACATACTCCATATACATCCTTGCATACAAACCAAGTCACTTACCCAGTATAATTATACTCCCTTTATCCCAAATAAACAAGTATCACAAATAAATTATTTTCACAATAATTTCACCACATATCACACATATAGCAAATATATGACCATTTTACTATTTAAGGGGAATTAGTAACTTACATATTTCCGGAAAAAGTATCGCAGAAATATGTTTTGTTCGGGTAGAAATGACATATTCAACGCCCTGATCATTTTATATAATTAGATTTTAAAACGGATAAGTAATTAAAAAAATATAAATCGAAATAGGTTGAACTTACCTTTTCTCTCACCCTAGGAAGAAACGTAAGTAAGAAAAGTTGCAGAGAAAATGTTAACACATAGAGGGAGAAAGAAGGATAAGTATATAAGGATTTTTTTCCACTTTTTCAACTTTAGTCACCCAAGTTCCAAGTTGAACAATTAGACCCCTGAACTTATTTTTCCAATAAAGACCCTAAAGTTTCAACTTAATCATTTAACTCCTTTAACCATTATTACTACTCCCTCTGTCCCTAAATGAGTGTCCATTTTCAAGAAATCTTTGTCCCTAAATGAGTGTCTTTTTTTAACATAACTTTCTCCCTAAACGTTTTTTTTCGAAATTTTCTTCACCGGTTTCTTTATACATGCAAAACTAAAGGTTTGGAAAGGAGATTACAAGATTATATATGAATCGTTGTTACCAAATTGTTCACAAAGTTGAGATTTTCAGTGTCCCTTAAAATGAAATTTGGACACTCATTTAGGGACAGAGGTAGTACTAACTAAGTAAATAGCACATTTAATCAAGTATGATGTGCAAGTCATAAAATATGATGCAACACATAAAATGCACACATAATGTCAAATTAAAATCCCGAAAATATAAAATAAATAGGGACGGGTTTTGGGGTCGTTACAGTTTATAAAAGTATGGGTTATAAATATAATTAGTAATAAATAATTGAATTTTGTAGACCTCATTGCTCATTAATTCAACATTCAATCATTTATCGTCAATAGTATTTATAATCAAGATTTTGTAAACTTCTTTTGTAACTTTAGCATTGCTATGGTAGGTATTATAGATGTCTAAATATTATTGTTTTCTTTCAATCCTTCTTTTTTCATCATGCTTATAAAATGTTAAGTGAATTTGAGATGAATTGTGTTTGAAATGAGTCTCGGACTGTTGTAGGTTACCATCTTTTTATTTTTATTAATGCAAGTATTTATTATTTGCTTTAAAAGAAATACTTTACTTTTCTACGAATAGTTAATACTGTATTGGAGTACTAATGAACGTGACCATTAGTTTAGACTTAAGGTTTTTCTTTTTTGACAACTAGACTAAAGATTAATGATAAAGTGAAATTAAAATTATATTTATTTGTATGAAGATGTGAATTTTTTTTTTTGTCAATTGTATCTAAGGCCAATTGCAATTTGGTTACCTAAGTTTTACATCATTTTGCAATTGGTTACCAGGTTTGTCAAAGTTGCTATTAGGCTCCTCAGTTTACTGAACCGGGGCAATCAGATGTAAATCTCGTTACCTAGTTAAGAAAGTAACGAAATGAAGCCCATGTGCGAAACATGTGAGATTTTAAGAGGGCAAACTTGCCATTTCATCAGGAAATTTAATGAAACTAACCAGGTTGGGAAAAAATTAATCAAATGTGTCCATATGTGTTAAAAATTTAACAAATTTCGTTACTCAAACACCATTTCCATCAACATTAACACCACAATCTTCAACACCCTTACACCACCAGCCTCACCACCAACCACCATCCCACTGCCTAAACACCACATTTTACCTCAATCAAGAACCATTACATCAAACCCAAATCCAATTTCAAATCTCAAAAACCAACACAAAACCTAACAACATCAGAGGCTTGGAATCCGGTTTAAGCATTTCGTCGAGCAGTTGGAGCGCATCGTCATTTAAACGGAATCGAAGTTGGTATGAGAAGTCTGAGCAGTTAGAGTTCAAATCATTGTACAAATGGCAAGTAACACTGTAGAAAGAAGTTGGTGAGGGGAATTTCGAGCTCAACCTAAATCTAGAGAGAGAGAGAGATCTAGGCTTGGATTTCAAACCTTGTTTTGACTTTGAAATTTGAGGGGAGATTTAGGTTGGGTGAATTGCTGTCGTCAAATGGCAAGTAACCGGCAACGAAATCGAAGAAGGCGATGATGGTGGTGGTGAAGAAGAAGAAGAAAACGGCGGCGGCGGAAATGGTGCCGGAGACGGCACCGGCGACGGTGGTGGTGTGGACGTTAGCTTCATACCAGGTATTCAATGGAAGAATTTGTTTCAAAACAACATAAAATGGAAATCATTCAGGAGGTTTTCGACGATTCCAATGTTTGGATTTAATGGGTATGAATTTTCTGCCAAGAATTTGAGGAGGAAAATGATGAGGAATCGGAGTAGTGAAGATGCAATTGACGATGATGGTGGTTCGGTTGTTCCTAAACCTTCTTGGAGGAACTTCAATTTTGAGTAACGAAATGGTGTTTAGGCAGTGGGATGGTGGTTGGTGGTGAGGCTGGTGGTGTAAGGGTGTTGAAGATGATGGTGTTAATGTTGATGGAAATGGTGTTTGAGTAACGAAATTTGTTAAATTTTAACACATATGGACACATTTGATCAATTTTTTTCCAACCTGGTTAGTTTCATTAAATTTCTTAATGAAATGGCAAGTTTGCCCTCTTAAAATCTCACATGTTTCGCACATGGGCTCCATTTCGTTAGTTTCTTAACTAGGTAACGGGATTTACTTCTGATTGCTCCGGTTCAGTAAACTGAGGAGCCTAATAGCAACTTTGACAAACCTGGTAACCAATTGCAAAATTTTGTAAAACTTAGGTAACCGAATTGCAATTGGCCCTTGTATCTAATCCAAAATAACTGTGGCTTTTGGTCAATCAGATGTAACTTTGACCAATAATTTAAATAAAAAATAATGATGCTAATAAAAATCTAAAATTTGTCATTGTATTATAATTAATAATATTTTAATAACAATTTTTAAATTTTTATTAGGATCATTATTTTTTGTTTAATCTTATTGGTCAAGTGACAGTTATTTTGAACAAAAGGGAATACTATAGAATGATATTTGACCAAGACAAGACACTTATATTATATTTATATTTCAATGAGTTCTGTTTTCCATATCTTCCTCCAACTTTTTTGCATCCTAGAAACTCATTAAGATTATATATCTAGCATGTTGTGCAATAATTCATCAATAATTAGTGGATGAAAAAACAATTCAAAAATGGAAAAAAAAAATGTACTATACAAAATGCAGCAGCTTTAAATTGTTGATATCTCTATCAAGTGCACTGATTTAAGGTGGTAATATTTTGTGTAAGTCCCTGGTTCGATCGACCGGTCAGGACAACTGGCCCACGGGAGGAGCTTGAATACATAGATCAAACACAATAGACCTACATCAAGGTTTGGGCAATGCTTTTAATTTGGGATTTCTCTTTCCCATTTTGGCCTTTCCATGTGGTTTCTTGGGCAACTTTGATCCTCTTTGAGCCCGGAGCATCTGCCACCAATGTAGCTTCCCCGCCACCTTCTTCCCGCCACCACCACCACCACCTTTGGACGGTTTTGATTTCTTCGAATGTCGAACGTGTTGTAACAGCCCCTCCACAAGTGCGTGGAAATGACCACGTTGGCTCTTGTCTGGTACAGCAGATTTCCTAGTCTTTTTCACCGCCTTTTCTCCATAACCCTCCTCCTTGCTCCTGTCAAGAATCCTACCCGCATGCTTCCATAAGGCTTTGCCCCCCTTCACTACCACGTGGGGACCACTTTCAGTGTCATCATCACCGTGACCATGGTGGTGGTGATGGTGGTGATGATGGTGGTGGAAGATGATGGCTAACTTGTCTTTCAGTTTTTTCAGCCGCCCTGGTTTTTGCTCCTTTTCTAATCTGCGACTCTTTGTGGGACCCATTAATCTTCTCGAAGTTGTTGAACTCAGAGACTGATACGAGGAACCTTTACGATGATCATGACCTGGTGTTTCATCAGATGATAGATAATCATCCTGGCTTTCACCACTACTATCAGAATCCAGATGATAATCTCTACTCCTACTTGAGACAGAATACAGTTCACTGTCGCTTCTTGAATGACTCAGATTGGGGCCCACCTTCTTACCTTGTCGTGAGTACAGCTCACTCTCAATGCTGGTTGAGGAACCTGAAAAGCGATGAGTTTGACTTTGACTTTGACTCGACACTGAGTATCCTTCATCGTCACTGATACTAGTGCTGACGTGTTGACTAGTCCAGCTCGAGGAATAACCTGATCTTGAACCTGTACTTTCAGAAACCTCCTCGTGTGGAGAAATCAATCTCCGAGGACCAAACTGATGATTCTTCTTACGGAC
Organism: Campanula takesimana; assembly: GCA_026119855.1. Lineage (NCBI taxonomy): Eukaryota > Viridiplantae > Streptophyta > Magnoliopsida > Asterales > Campanulaceae > Campanula > Campanula takesimana. The sequence continues at coordinate 21,629 of JAOWBW010000466.1, forward strand.
CCTACCTTGATCTTTCTCCCAATGATCATCATACAAACTTGGGGACACTCTATGTTGTGTGGGCTTGTGATCTAGACGATTTTTCCTAGTGATTTTCTCATCTGGCATTCGCGTTTCAGCTTTGGTCCGTGTTCTGCTGACTTTGGACCTAACAGATGGAGTAGATGGTTGAGATATCCCAACATTCCCAAATCCAGTTGACTTTTTCAACCCAGTCCGATCTTGATCTAAATTTCCATTTTCCAGTCGACTCTGCAACTTTGCTGGCATAAGAAAATCGGTGTTCCCCATCTTGTTCCAATTTGCAGGAACCCGATGATGTTGACCAAATTTTCTAGGTTGACTTTCCATGTGATCGTCCCGGCTTCTTACTTCACTCACCGACTCAATTCTGTCGATAATGACCCTGACATTCTTTCCAGGAACGCGATTCTCCTTCTGTTGAGGCAACTCAAATTCTTCAGCAGGTTTCCCTACTTGGGTCAATCTATCATATTCACTAGTAATCCCTTTAATCCTCCCAACATTTTGACTTGCTGTCTGAATTGATCTAGCTCCAGTTGGAGGTAGCGACTCCAAAGTCCTAGCAATTGCCTGATTTGACTTATCCGTCCCCCTGAACTGATTTGGTACCTGATGCCATTGAGTGGGCTCCCAAACCTTTTGACTTATAAATCTACTTTTCAAGTCATTTCTGCCCACAAAAAAGTCACCAACCTGTCTAACATCGTTCCTTGTTACTAACCGCCTCTTTGTCTGCAACACAGATTCTGTACTGGGATCAGAACTGCTGATTGGCTCATATTGAGCTCCAAACTGAATCTGAAACGGGTTTTCAGGCTTGGAAGCTAATTTCAAATCAGAAATACGTGATTCAATTTCTTGAATCTTAAAAGAAACTTCTTTAGATATCTGATCAGCTTCTTCAGATTTCCTCAATACCTCTGCAGGCTTGCTAGATGAACATGCTGAATATCCAATCTCGGTCTGTTTACTTTGAAAATCAGAACTCCCATTTCGTGTTTGAGTTTCAATGCAATCATCAGTCTGGAGAGCTTTTTGAGATGACATTGGCCCTTTCTCCAACAAGTTGCTCTGACCAAATTGAAAAGTCGGACCATTTTGTTGATTTGAAATTGCAAACATTGGCTTCGGTTCATAAGATGATTTCATCTGTTTTGCCTTGCTCCTTTGGCATACTCGACAACGTTTCATTCTTACTTGTGGTTGACTAGAAAAGATTTTCAGCACGGACTGTTCTGAAGAAACCACTTGACTTACTGGCTTGCTAGTTCCCGACTCACCATTTTCTGGAACAGCTTTCTGGGTATGCAGATCTTTACTAGTGCACTGAACACCACTTGCAAAATTGTTTGATACATTTGTGAGGAAAGGAGGGGGCTGTAGCTTTAGCGTTTCTTTGGGATGCTCTTGTTTTGTAGAACAGGCTGTATCATATGAGCCACGCCGAGCTGCTAGGATCTGTCATGCAAATTTATCAAGTAATAAATCAGAAAATGAATATAAGTGGACAATGTCCTAGCTCCTCCACTAGGTTTCTGTTATGTACTCCCTCCGTCCCAAAATGATCTTCCCATTTGACTATTCAATTTAAGAATATGAACATTTTTTTCACTAGCCATGTTTTGTTTATGCACTTTTAAGCCCAAATTGCAGAAATGGGATATGAGAAATGGCAAATAGGAAGATCAATGAGTATTTCTTTTCTTTGAGCTTAATTTCAAATGACAACTACATTACAAGAGAAAATTCATTTTATCCAAAAAAAATAATAATGCATTTTCTTTATTTTCCTTCATACGCCCAGTCATAGATATCTATCTACTCGAGGAAGATATTTAGTTATCCAAATATCCATCATCAGAAGCTAATGAGCAAAGGGAAAACATTATGTACCTCAGCATGAGCCTTAAGTGTCCGTTCAGTAGCAGCATCCAAGAGATTTCTTAGCAGGAGGTGTGCTTTATGGTCCAACTGCTTAGAGAAAAAAAACATACGACAGAGGCTCAAAAGACTTCATCTTAGGCATTCCAAAGTGATCTGTCTTACCGACATGTACCCACGCAATTCTATGCTGATAAATTCTGTGTCCAGTAGATATCAAAACAAAATGAATTTAAACAATTTAAGCTTCTACCAGCAGCCAGGTTAAGCAATCAAGATGCATGTTGACTCAACTAAAAACTAAGTTACCTGGACTTGCAATTTCATTTTCCATCTACGATAACTAAACCGGTTAAGGCTAGTGTGTGTGTGTGTGTGTGTGTGTGTATAGTGAATTTTACAGGAAATATAGTATGAAATTGAAAAGTTTGACTTATCAAATATGAGTCCTTAAACAGGAGAGAGGAAGTAATCAGAACTGCAAGTAAGGGGCAGGGAGGAAAACAAGTCAACTTATTGTTGTGAACACTTACATATTCAAGGTTTTCATTTTGTACACTGCATCCATCACTTCTGAGAAGCCCATATAATTTTCTTAAGGCTTGGAGGTCTGACTGTATATCCTCAATATCCATCAAGTACTAAAACCTGCAGATAATACTAGAAGTATTTAGAAGAACATACAAATAGACATATTCCGTAAACTTCTCTAAGTTTACTCCCTCGTCCCATAAAAATGCGCACGGGAATTAAGGAGGGCATAGTAGTGAATTGTTGTTATAAGTATGAAAGTGAAGTAGGAAAGAGAAAATGGGGTAGGGAATAGTAGTGGATAGTTGTTGTGCGTATGACAAGTGGGTCCAATTGAGTAAAGAAATATATAAAATTCATATGTTGGGAAAGTGTGACTTATCAAGGGGACGCCCAAAAGTGAAGTTTGTGCACGTTGTTATAGAAAGGAGGGAGTACATGCAAACTGCTTTTAAGTGCATAAATCTTTCGTTCACTTCTATGCATTGATTTCTGTATGGACCATTGAGGTACAATGCGAGGAACAAAAATACCATGACTATGACTAAAAATTAAAGGGAACTTATTTCAGAAACCTCCCTCATTGCATTGTTTCATGGGCATCTAACCACTCAGTGACTACTTACTGCTTGAGTAAGACAACAAAACAGCCTCTACATTGTCCTCCCTTTATTTTATACTCGCTCAAATCCAATATACTAGTCATTTTACATGTTTACACCAATTTTAAGACATACTAGCAATCATGTTCTTCAACACTTATCTATCATACAAGTTAACTTTATACATCCTGTTTCCATCCTCTACTGCTCTCGCCTTTCTACTGACACTAATTCACCCAGTTTCATGTCTATGTCGTGATTCTATTACTAGGTGTGCATCTTTTCAAGACATTTGACCCCTCTAATACGCTCTACTGAAGTAACTTTGAATGGTCATTTTAAAGAATTAGTGGGATACTTATTTTATCCATGTGTATTACTACTCCACCTCCATGAACATGGGGCATACCATCTCACCTTCAAAAATCAGTATACATCAGTTCTCTATTAAGCATCTAAACAAGGTCCAATAACGAAAATGAAGACCATTTTAAAGAAACTGTGTTTTCTATTTATACACTAACATACTTGAAGATACATAGCTATCTCCAAAAAGCCATATTCACATGACACCGTCATCTAAGAAAACTACTAAATTCTTGCCTCTTAGACTGAAAACGACAAAGCCTCCCCACCCCAAATCCCTATAACATACACACGGAGTGCAGTGAACAGTTAATCCACACTATAACAAGTTTTCCATGAAAATAACCCAGCTTGAGAATATCAATACTGCATTTCCTCATAACAGAAAAGGACCACTTATTACCTTCCAAGTTATAGCTCTTCCCAGTACCTATACAAAGAACATAATCCTAGAAACACAAAATAGCTTATTAAGGCAAATACGGAGTAGTTAGGAAATGATCACTTTCTGTGTCCCCTTCCCTTTACCTCCAATCTCATCATGCAAGCTCATGCTTTAATTACTAAGAAACTCAAACTTTACCACTTCCCACAATCATGAAATACTAGATTGAACTACAGTTCATCTCCACATACGTACTAGCAGTATTAAAAGCGATCAGCCGAAGCAATAAGAAATCGACGATTCAGGCTGTTTCAAAAGCCAACATCCAGAAAAATCTCCAAATTAACACAACAAACTACACAAATTTTCATTAGGTTTCAGTTTACAGCAACATGAGTACATAACTAAACAAATCAATAATCGAAAATCGAATGAAGAAATTCATGATAATATGCGAGCCCGTCTCATTATAGGTGCCCTGTGTGAATATTGGGGCCTCAAGTCTATCATACTATAAAATTCATATTCAATTCAACTTGAGAATTCATATCAACCGTGATAGCATTATTGGTAGACTCAGGCTACAAATAAACAACAAACACACTACAACACCTTTCAACTATAAGCGTTTCGACTATATAACCCAAATCATTCTGAAATTTATTTTTGATCCATAGAAGCTAAGAGGTAGTACAATACAACAATGACATTGTAGTGTGAACCAGCAATGATTTGCAAACTACAACACTAAGGTTTATTGATCAAAATATTGCAGAAAAACCAAATGCCCAATACGACCGCATTTTAGAGGAAGACAAAACAAATACCCAAACTGAATTTTCCCAAGTTAAAAATCAGAGCTTCAATTTCATATCAGAAGTTTCAACTTAGGGCTTCAAGATTGAATTTCTAATCTGAGATTGAAGCCCTACATTTGAAATCATGAAAAAAAAAAAAAAAAAAGCCTAGAGAGATGAGAGACAAGTATTTACCTTCGGTCTTCACGAATAGAATGGCGATCGCGATGGCGAAGGGGCGAGTTAGACTTGCCGTTTATTTTATTTTTTTTATTTCTTTTTTTTGAATTCAAAAGAAAATGTTATGGAATCATAAAAACTGCTTCACTCTTTTTTTTTTCTCTTTAATTATTTGAAATTCAACTAGCCTATGCACATATGAGCGAATTTTGATGCAAATCAACGTAGGGAAATGGTGGTTACAGACACACTTGGTGGCGGGAAACAAGAGAAAATGGGGTTAGATGAAAACGAGGGATTCAAATTCTGTAAATTGAAGAGGCGTGACTCTCTCTCTCTCTCTCTCTCTCACACACACACACAGCGTTGGTGGTTAGAGCACTAAATCTTCATACTTAGCGTTAACTTTGCACTAATATCACTCCAACAATGCATTAAACAAATCTTTAAATCTGGCGCAGCAATTTTTTTTCATCAAATCTGGCGCGGCTGCGCTATAAGTTGAAATCGGTATAGAGGAAAATATGGGAAGAATAAATCGGTTTATTTTCCCTGATTGCAAAAGCCGCATATGTTACAATATATATGTAACATCCCAAAATTTTCAGAGTAATAAAATAACCTTTAAACAATAACATACGTCCCAAACCCGGGAAAACAACGGTCTTAAACCATAATTCAAATATCAACGACTAGTTCACAAACCAACATTTAAAATATAAACGGTACTAGATTGTCTTTCAAAATTCTTAACGGCTAGTAAACACCGTCCACTTAAACTCTAATCATCAAAACCTTCAATTGCTTCTTAGCAACGTCCTTCTTCTTCCTTTAGAGCCCTTCTCCTACCTATTACCTGGAGAACAATAATTATGGAAGGGGTGAGCGAACGATGCTCAGTAAGTTCATACGGGATCTCTCCGGGTTCTAAGGAGAGATGACCGGAAGAACGAAACAACAATAATAATTTCAAAGATACGCTTTCATACAATATCGAGTTAACCGCTAAGATTCAAAAACAGTTAACAATAAACTTTTTCAAAAAGAAGTGTGGCATTTACTTTCAATTCCGTCAATTCCAAGATAACATCACCATTTCAGGTGCAATGCCTGATCAGAGCATTTAAGTAAGATTTATCATGATAATCAACCACTTCAATAAGCAGTAAAAGTCTAAGTTCTTTTCATATCAAACTAGACTATTCTTCTTAGTCCTTTTCATATCAGACCAAGTTTTGCTAAGTCTTTTTCATATCAGACAAAGCTAACGTCTATACCCATTAAATTAGATATAGCGAAGTTTCAACTTAGTGTTCAAGGTACCAGAACACCATAACAATTTCAAAGATATTTAGGTACCCATTGAGTTAAAAAAAACATGTCAAAGGGTAAGAACATTCAAAGGGCCTTCACAACTTTTAACAATTCAAATGTTACCGCCACTAGGTAACTACTCATGAAGGAATTATATGAAATCCTACATTAAAGGATTGAGACATTCAAGAACTAAGGAACGTAATCCCTTACCTTAGCTCGCGTTATTTTCCTTTGCAAAATCACGTGCACAATCTACAAATACGCAAATAATGTTTTCTTAGGAACATGAATTACTTTAATTCTCCGTCCCCATTATACTTTATTTTACTTTGCTAACCTTATGAGTCATTCACTTAACTCCTTTAGGTTACTATTCATCTTAGGGTTTATACTTTCCATTAAGTTTATACCCAAAATACACTTTTTCAGATTTACCAAAATTCCCCTAGGGTTTCACATCCCTAAACTCTCGTTATTTCGTCAAATACACAATTTCATACTTCAATTTACTATTCAAAACACACACTGAATTCACCTTGGAAAACACACACAAAACACCTACACACACACGCACACACATACTGACTACACACACTTCACGCACACACACTCCCTGTAAATCACACACACACACAGACACACACAAGTCATACACACACATATACATGCACCCATACACGCCCGCATACATATATACATGCTCCAAAAACATCTCTTCACTTTTTAATCCCAATTTCACAAACCCTAATTCATCAATGTATCTTTTAGGGTTCTTAGATTACAACCTTAATGATCCAAACTAACAACGAGTAGGTGATTTGGGAGTACCTTTGATGAACAACTCGGGCTCCCTTTTTTCTTTCTCTTCTTCCTCCTTTCTTCTTTCTCTCTTTCTGCGGTACTCTCTGTCCGCCGCTCTCTCCTCTCCCGTTCTTCTTTTCTTTTTTTCTTTTGTCACAATAGAGAGGCTAGGGTAATTATAGAGAGTTTATATATTGTGGGTTTTCAAATTCTTCACTAATTGGGTTTCCTTTACCCTAATGGACTCAATTAACTAAAGCCCAATATTTAATCCATTAACTCCTTTTAATCACTACAGTCCATTAATAATTAAAAGAGTCCAAATAAAATAAAAAAATTAACTAAAGGGGCCGGATATTACATTCTTACCTCCTTAAAAAGGTTTGGTCCTCCAAACCAACGTACGTCATTCTGAAAATAAGTCAGATACGTCTTTCGCATCTCGCTCTCTCGAGCTCCCACGTAGCTTCTCTTTCCGTATGGTTACTCCATTGCACTTTCACATAAGGAATCACTATTTTCCTCAAAATCTGGTCCTTGCAATTAACAATCTTTATAGGCTTTTCATCATAGCTCAAATTAGCGCAAACTCTAAGCTGCTTATACTCGATCACATGACTTGGATCGGAAATATACTTTCTTAGCATCGATACATGGAACTCATTGTGCACTCCCGCTATCACACGTGGTAAGGCCAATTTGTAAGCCATTGCCCTAACTCTCTCCAAAATCTTGAATGGTCCCACGTATCTTGGGCTTAACTTCCCACGAATGCCAAATCTCATAACTCCTTTAGTTGGAGAGATTTTCAAAACAAAACTCAATCCCCGATCTGAAATTCTAAATCACGCCTCCTACGATCAGCATAAGATTTCTGTCTACTCTAAGCGGTCAAAAGCCAATTTCGTATCTGCTGTACTTTATCCGCCGTCACTTGGACAATTTTCGGTCCAGCCAACTTCCTTTCACCTACTTCGTCCCAACAAGTCGGTGATCTATACTTTCGTCCATATAATGCTTCGTATGGTGCCATTCCAATACTAGCATGGAAATTATTATTATACGCGAATTCAACTAATGGCAAATGATCATCCCAAGTCCCTTGCCAATCCAATGATGTAGCTCTTAACATATCTTCCTATGTCTGAATAGTTCTCTCTGACTGCCCATCTACCTGCGGTGAAAAGCTGTACTCATTATTAACTTTGTCCCCAAAGCTTGTTGCAGACTTTTCCAAAATTTCGATGTGAATCTTGCATCTCGATCCGACACTATTGAAACCGGTATTCCATGCAATCTTACAATCTCATCAATGTATAACTTAGCCATCTTTTCTAGCGAATCTGTCACCTTGATGGTCAGAAAATGGGCCGATTTCATGAGCATGTCCATTATAACCCAAATTTCATTATATCCTTTCAACGTCTTTGGTAATCCAACCACTAGATCCATTGCTATATGTTCCCACTTCCATTCGAGAATAGGTAACAATTGTAGTAGTCCAGCAGGTCTTTGATGCTCACATTTCACTTGTTGACACACCAAACATCTTGACACAATTTCCACCACATCCTTCTTCATGTGGTTCCACCAATATGATTCCCTCAAATCTCTATACATCTTTGTACTTCCCGAGTGTACCCGAGTGTACAGAAAACCTCAAACAATAAGCTTCATTCAAAGTCTCTCTTTTGATATCCTCATTGCTTGGCACCCAAATCCTTGATTGGTACCTCACAATTCCGTCTTCTCCTACACAAAAGTCTTTCCCTTTACCTTCCGTGATATTTGCACGTATCTTGATTACTTCCTCATCAAATTCTTGTGCTATCTTAATCCTATCCAAAAGAGTAGGTTGTACACTCAAATATGCTATATACCCTTGAACTCGTACTTTCATACCTAACACTTCAATGCGGTTCCACGCACTTACCTCCTTAGGCTTTAACGTCACTAGGGTTCCATGATTCTTCCTACTTAACGCATCCTCCACTTTATTGGCTTTCCCAGGATGGTATAAAATTTAACAATCATAATCCTTTAGTGATTCGAGTCATTTCTTTTGCCTCATAATGAGCTCCTTTTGTGTAAAGATATACTTAAGACTCTTATGATCCGTGTAAATCTGACACGTTGTCCCATATAAGTAATGTCTCTAAATCTTTAACGCAGACACTACTGCGGCTAGCTCCAAATCATGAGTCAGATAATTATTTTCATGGACTTTCAATTGTCTCGATGCGTAGGCTATAACCTTGTCATTCTACATTATCACGCATCCTAATCCTTTAATTGACGCATCACTATATATCACAAATCCGTCCGATCCAGAAGGTAACGTAAGAGCTGGTGCAGACATCAATCGTCGCTTTAGCTCTTGGAAATTCTTCTCGCACTCCTTCGACCAAACGAATTTTGCCCCTTTTTGGGTCAACCTTGTTAATGGTACAGATAACTTAGAGAAACCTTCAACGAATCTCCTATAATAACCGGCCAATCCCAAAAAAACTCCTTATTTCACTAACAGTAGTCGGTCTTTCCCAATTCACGATAGCTTCTATTTTTGTTGGGTCCACTGCCACCCCATCCTTTGATACCACATGACCTAAGAATGCTACTTTCTCCAACTAAAATTCGCACTTCTTGAACTTGGCATATAATTGTTGTTCTCTTAAAATTTGTAGCACTAACCTCAAACGCTCTTCATGATCTTCCTTAGTCTTTGAATATACTAAGATGTCATCAATAAACACTATGACACACTTGTGCAGGATTTCTTGAAATATCCCATTCATCAATTCCATAAATGCAGCAGGCGCATTAGTCAATCCGAATGGCATCACTAAAAACTCATAATGACTGTACCTTGTCATAAAGGCCGTCTTCTCAACATCTTATTTCTTCACTCTTAACTGATGATAACCAGATCTCAAATCTATCTTCGAGAAATAACATGCACCTCGAAGTTGGTCAAACAAATCGTCTACCCTTGGTAACGGGTACTGATTCCTCACCGTCACACGATTCAGTTCTCTATAATCGATACACATTCTCATCGATCCATCCTTCTTCTTTATGAACAACACCGGTGCACCCCACGGTGATACACTTGGTCTTATCAAACCCTTGTCCAGCAACTCTTGTAGTTGTTCTTTTAATTCTTAAGTTCCGTCAGAGCCATTCTATACGGCGCCTTTGATATTGGTGTTGTTTCTGGTATCAAGTCTATAGTAAACCCCACCTCTCTCTCTCTGATGGTATTCCAGGAAAATCTTCCAAAAACACGTCCTCAAATATCCAATTACAGACAAAAATTCAATACTAACTTCCTTTTTGTCAATCTTGCTAATGTAGGCAAAAAAAAATCCATCACAGCCCTTCCTTGACAATTTGCAAGCTTTCATCACCAAAATAAAATCTAATCTAGTCCTAGGATTCGTGCCTTGGAACCTAAACTCTTCTCCAGACGGTAATCTGAAGTGACCTTCCTTCTTAAAATAATCCACATGGGCATGGTATGCAGCTAACCAGTCCATTTCTAAGATTACATCGAATTCCTCAATCTTCAATTCGATCAAATTGACTTCCAATCCCATCTTGGTTCCATCCTCCAGAACTCCCTTTAGACATAGTTATCTCATTGAGTTAACATCAAGAACTCAGCCATTTTGGCATTGCAGATACTTGCCTAATAATATGATACTTTCCGTGCTATCATGAATATGAGGCATTTTTTCACGCACTCTCATACCATCAATGCTTATCATCTTTCATGTTATACGTGTATATCATCTCTACAGATTATCATTTGAATCATAGGTCATGTACTAGACAACTTGGTCGTTTCAATAGACCGACTTTCCTTCCATTAGTCAATTTCACTAGTCTTATTGGTTGATTCATTAGACCATTTCTATCTCATTGGTCACCTCCATAGACCATTATCACTTCCTTGGTCGGTTTATTTGGTCATTCTTACTTTAGTAGTCGTTTCCCTAGACTTAATTACTAATCGCAGGTCGATCCACTAGACCCTTACTATTTTCACCGGTCATTCTAATAGACCATTTTCACTTTCGTTGGTCGTTTCACTTGACCACTATTGTTCACACTTGGCTATCCCACTAAGCCAATTAATACTCATGGTCTTTTCACTTGAACCATACTTTCTTGCTCTAGTTTAGCTCACATGCTAACAACACTCATTATTTACACATATAAGTCGTCTCAATAGACTAATCATTCAAATAAGGTCAAACACTAGACCTATGGTCGTTTCAATGGACCAATACTACCTTCATCAGTCAACTTATTAAATTCCTTGGTCGCCTCTTTCGACCTTAACATTTCCCATAGGTCATTCAATAGACCAAAACTTAGTTTCATTAGTCGACTTTACTGGACTCTTTGGGGTTTCATTAAACCATAACTATCCATTTCGGTCATTTCAATAGACCATTACTTCCTTGGTAAGTCGTTTCACTAGACTTAATCACATATCACAGTCATTTCACTAGACCGTTTTCACTTTTGGTTAGTCATTTCATTAGACCACATTTACTTTCAAAGGTCGTTTCAATTGACCCTTATCACTTTCATTTGGCCATTTCACTAGAGCATAATTTCATTCATTAGTCGTTTCAACAGACTATACTTTCTTGTTCTTGGTTAACACACACTTTTAACACTACGAACATAAATGAAATCACAAAACTTTTAGGAAATCATATAAGAGCAAATCGCTTTTATTAATAAGTGAAATAGATTCACAATTAAAACGAATTCAAAGTAAAGAAAAGTTACTCAAATGAGTCTTCAAACTACTACTACTAGTTACTTCTACTAGGCACTAGCAGATGAAAATTTAAAAGTATTCGTTGTCCCACTTTCCAACTTTCCTAGGCCTTCCTCTAGGTCTCCCACTTGACACTTTTGGAGCCTTATTCACTTTGTTCTTGGATCCCTTTGGTCTTCCTCTAGACCTTTTTGGTTGGTACTTCCTGTGTCTCATCATCATCATGATTGGGGTAGCTTCATTCCCCTCTATGATAACATCTACTTTCTCGATTTCAACTTCGGCTACCAATTTTCTTCATTTGGCGCCTCATTGCCTATAGGGGCCATTGGTTCTTGCTCTACGTCTATTGTTGCCTTTAAACGTTCTACTTCATCAAACCATATATAGACTTGTTTTCTAGTCTGATCAAGGTATCTCTCAGTGTCACTAAGATCTTCTTTATACCTTTGCAGTTTTGTCTTTGTCTCTTCCAATTCTTTCTTAGTGCTTTTCGATTAGTCCTTGGCGTTTTTCAATTCTCTCCAGTCTTGCACCAATTTATCATACGTGAAGCCCAATCTCTTCCTTTCAACTTCCTCCTTCTCGCGTAACTTTTTCTTTCCTTCCTTTAGTCCTTTGATCCCCAAAACATAACGTTGGATCAACTTTCTTCTTAGAGCTACATGTCTCCAAAACGTCCTTGATTTGTTAAGTCCGTCCATGATTTACAATGAAAACAGACCACTATTAGAATCACATAAACCTCATAATGTGTTCATTCTTAATGAAGAGACAACATTCATTCACAAACATTCAAGATTATTCTCAAGTATATACTTATACTCCTCTACAATTCTCACTTTAGGTTCTTTCCCAAAATAGTAAGTTTCCTTATATGGAAAGTTCCCTAACTTAGAAAGTTTCCTAAATTAGAAGGTTTCCTCAAAAGGTAAGTTTCCTAAAATAGTAACTTCCCCAAAAGTACTATCTTCCTTATCAAAGTTATAAAGCCCAATCTATGTTAAGTATTATTTCTCCTAATAGTCTTAACTTCTTTCTATAGTCTCCCATGTAAACCTAAACCAAGGCTCTGATTACCAACTGTAACATCCCAAAATTTTCAGAGTAATAAAATAACCTTTAAACAATAACATACGTCCCAAACCCGGGAAAACAACGGTCTTAAACCATAATTCAAATATCAACGACTAGTTCACAAACCAACATTTAAAATATAAACGGTACTAGATTGTCTTTCAAAATTCTTAACGGCTAGTAAACACCGTCCACTTAAACTCTAATCATCAAAACCTTCAATTACTTCTTAGCAATGTCCTTCTTCTTCCTTTAGAGCCCTTCTCCTACCTATTACCTGGAGAACAATAATTATGGAAGGGGTGAGCGAACGATGCTCAGTAAGTTCATACGGGATCTCTCCGGGTTCTAAGGAGAGATGACCGGAAGAACGAAACAACAATAATAATTTCAAAGATAAGGTTTCATACAATATCGAGTTGACCGCTAAGATTTAAAAACAGTTAACAATAAACTTTTTCAAAAAGAAGTGTGGCATTTACTTTCAATTCCGTCAATTCCAAGATAACGTCACCATTTCAGGTGCAATGCCTGATCAGGGCATTTAAGTAAGATTTATCATGATAATCAACCACTTCAATAAGCAGTAAAAGTCTAAGTTCTTTTCATATCAAACTAGACTATTCTTCTTAGTCCTTTTCATATCAGACCAAGTTTTGCTAAGTCTTTTTCATATCAGACAAAGCTAACGTCTATACCCATTAAATTAGATATAGCGAAGTTTCAACTTAGTGTTCAAGGTACCAGAACACCATAACAATTTCAAAGATATTTAGGTACCCATTGAGTTAAAAAAAAACATGTCAAAGGGTAAGAACATTCAAAGGGCGTTCACAACTTTAACAATTCAAATGTTACCGCCACTAGGTAACTACTCATGAAGGAATTATATGAAATCCTACATTAAAGGATTGAGACATTCAAGAACTAAGGAACGTAATACCTTACCTTAGCTCGCGTTATTTTCCTTTGCAAAATCACGTGCACAATCTACAAACACGCAAATAATGTTTTCTTAGGAACATGAATTACTTTAATTCTCCGTCCCCATTATACTTTATTTTACTTTGCTAACCTTATGAGTCATTCACTTAACTCCTTTAGGTTACTATTCATCTTAGGGTTTATACTTTCCATTAAGTTTATACCCAAAATACACTTTTTCTGATTTACCAAAATACCCCTAGGGTTTTACATCCCTAAACTCTCGTTATTTCGTCAAATACACAATTTCATACTTCAATTTACTATTCAAAACACACACTGAATTCACCTTGGAAAACACACACAAAACACCTACACACACACGCACACACATACTGACTACACACACTTCACGCACACACACTCCCTGTAAATCACACACACACACACACACAAGTCATACACACACACATACACACACATATACATGCACCCATACACGCCCACATACATATATACATGCTCCAAAAACATCTCTTCACTTTTTAATCCCAATTTCACAAACCCTAATTCATCAATGTATCTTTTAGGGTTCTTAGATTACAACCTTAATGATCCAAACTAACAACGAGTAGGTGATTTGGGAGTACCTTTGATGAACAACTCGGGCTCCCTTTTCTCTTTCTCTTCTTCCTCCTTTCTTCTTTCTCTCTTTCTGCGGTACTCTCCGTCCGCCGCTCTCTCCTCTCCCGTTCTTCTTTTTTTTTTTTTTTTTTTTTGTCACAATAGAGAGGCTAGGGTAATTATAGAGAGTTTATATATTGTGGGTTTTCAAATTCTTCACTAATTGGGTTTCATTTACCCTAATGGACTCACTTAACTAAAGCCCAATATTTAATCCATTAACTCCTTTTAATCACTACGGTCCATTAATAATTAAAAGAGTCCAAATAAAATAAAAAAAATTAACTAAAGGGGCCGGATATTACAATATACAAGAACTCTTCCTTGAATAATAAGACTCCTACTCCTACAATTTAGCTTACAACATATATCCCTACCTAATTTACATGCTATCAAATAGGAAAGAGATATACAAAGAAATAAGAAGAGATATCCCGAAAGTATATGGAGATCTCGGAAATCTCGGTGTAGTATCTCTACACCCCCCCCTCAAGTTGGAGCGTGTAAATCACAAACGCCCAACTTGCCTAGAAGATGTAGAAATTGTCGACTGCCCAATGCCTTAGTAAGAAGATCAGCCAACTGTGAAGTCGTATGTACATAGGCAGTTGTGATGACATTTGACTGAACAGCATCACAGACAAGATAACAGTCAACCTCAATATGTTTGGTTCGCTCATGATGGACAGGATTTTGGGCCATATGTAATGCGGATTGACTATCACTCAGAACAGTCATAGGAGCAGAATGGGAAATGCCGAATGAGCCAAGCAAACTACGTAGCCATTTTAATTCACACGTGGTACTTGCCATAGAACGATATTCCGCCTCGGCCGATGATCGTGAAATAGTAGTCTGTTTCTTGGTTTTCCAAGAGATTGGAGAGTGACCCAAGAAAACGAAATAAGCTGTAAGAGAGCGCCGAGTAAGAGGACAACTTGCCCAATCAGAATCACAATATGCTCGGAGATGAAAAGCTGAATCAGAGCGCAACAGAATACCTTGACCCGGACGATTCTCCAGAGAGTGTTTTGAGAGTGAAAGAGAAAGGAAGATTGGCCTAACTAAACATAGGTGAAGCCACCTTCTCCCCCATCCTTCTCTCCATCTTATCTTTTTTGTTTGTTCATATTATTGTTGTTTATCTCTTAATTCTTGCAAGTCTTGTCCATTCAAGCAACTTAATTTCATTGCAAGTCTTGTCATTCAAGCACTTTAATCTTAATCTTATTGCAAGTCTTGTCCTTCAAGCACTATTTATATATATATATATATATATATATATATATATATATATATATATATATATATTGTTATACATTATGGTCCAAACCATGGATGATTCAAGGTGCCCTTCACACTTTGTGTGAAAGTAGTTCTAACCTAAGGATGATCATGGTTTGTTGAATTTCTTACTTATAACAAATTAATGATCTATTTTAATGAAAAAGGCACATGTTTTGATTGATTATGTTGTTCATTGGTAGCAAGGATGGTCATTTGGATGATAAAGTTTCAATCTTTATCATCCAAACATTGATCTAGCTTCAAAATCCTCTTTGGGGTCATAAAGATCAAATCTTTATGTCAAATAATGTTGTCCCAAGGTTGTATTTGGCTTAAGGATCCACTCTTGTGGTGAAAGTCCAAATCTTTATATTGATTTTGTTTTGATTTGGCAATGATAATCATGTGGGATGATAAAACCTTGGTATTTATCAGCTTATTCTTTTGATTTATCTTTGAAATCTCATTTTGGGGTCATAAAGATTGAATCTTTATGCAATAATTTAGTCCCTAAGAGGTTAATGACGTACAAAAATGTCATCTTGATGATAAAGTTTCCATCTTTAATCATCAAATGGTCATTTTGTCTCATTTGGCCATGTTCATCACCTTAGTGTGATTTTCTCCAATGATTGCTTTGATCACACATAAATACTTGTTTTGGGGTTCAATTGATGATCATTAGGCATAGGAATGATTTTGTTTAAAGTTTGATGTGTTGAAATAAAACTGGAATCAGAACTGTTTAAGTCCAGTTTCAGCAGAATGCTCTGTTTCTACCTGGAACTGGACTGTTTCTGAACAAACTGTAAAATCCAAGGGAAGATCATCCCATCCGTACGGATGGTTTGGGTCAGGAACTGTTCTGGAATTAAAAGATTGAAAAATCCAGAAGGCCGCCAATGTGAGCCGTACGGCTACTTTGGGCACTATCAGCCCCAATAAATTGAACCCCTTGCTGATCATTCTAGGGGGGGAGAAACGATTATTGTTAGTGTTACTCTGCTAAAATTGCTCCAGAGAGTGTTTTGAGAGTGAAAGAGAAAGGAAGATTGGCCTAACTAAACATAGGTGAAGCCATCTTCTCCCCCATCCTTCTCTTCATCTTATCTCTTTGTTTGTTCATATTATTGTTGTTCATCTCTTAATTCTTGCAAGTCTTGTCCATTCAAGCAACTTAATTTCATTGCAAGTCTTGTCCTTTAAGCACTTTAATCTTAATCTTATTGCATGTCTTGTGCTTCAAGCACTATATATATATATATATATATATATATATATATATATATATATATATATATATATATATTGTTATACATTATGGTCCAAACCATGGATGATTCAAGGTGCCCTTCACACTTTGTGTGAAAGTGGTTCTAACTTAAGGATGATCATGGTTTGTTGAATTTCTTACTTATAACAAATTAATGAGCTATTTTAATGAAAAAGGCACATGTTTTGGTTGATTATGTTATTCATTGGTAGCAAGGATGGTCATTTGGATGATAAAGTTTCAATCTTTATCATCCAAA
Source organism: Campanula takesimana (assembly GCA_026119855.1). NCBI lineage: Eukaryota > Viridiplantae > Streptophyta > Magnoliopsida > Asterales > Campanulaceae > Campanula > Campanula takesimana. The sequence goes on from JAOWBW010000466.1 coordinate 38,812, forward strand.
CATTGATCTAGCTTCAAAATCCTCTTTGGGGTCATAAAGATCAAATCTTTATGTCAAATAATGTTGTCCCAAGGTTGTATTTGGCTTAAGGATCCACTCTTGTGGTGAAAGTCCAAATCTTTATGTTGATTTTTTTGATTTGGCAATGATAATCATGTAGGATGATAAAACCTTGGTGTTTATCATCTTACCCTTTTGATTTAGTTTTGAAATCCTATTTTGGGGTCATAAAGATTGAATCTTTATGCAATAATTTGGTCCCTAAGAGGTTAATGACGTACAAAAATGTCATCTTGATGATAAAGTTTCCATCTTTAATCATCAAATGGTCATTTTGTCTCATTTGGACATGTTCATCACTTTGGTGTGATTTTCTTCAATGATTGCTTTGATCACACCTAAATACTTGTTTTGGGGTTCAATTGATGATCATTAGGCATAGGAATGATTTTGTTTAAAGTTTGATGTGTTGAAATAAAACTGGAATCAGAACTGTTTAAGTCCAGTTTCAGCAGAATGCTCTGTTTCTGCCTGGAACTGGACTGTTTCTGAACAAACTGTAAAATCACAGGGAAGATCATCCCATCCGTACGGATGGTTTGGGTCAGAGGGAAAATGAACCTTTTGCCCCTTGTTCTTTTGTTTCTTGTGCAAATAAAACCTTCTTTTTCAGTTAAAATTGATAAACAGTCAAAAAACAGAGATTTTCCGTTAAAACACAGACACACACATGCACTTTTGTTAATTAACAAGGGAGACTCGGTTTTAACCGAGTCGGCTTGGGTGACGTAAAACTCTTCCCAAGACGTAACCTGACCTCCGAACCTTTTGTCTCTAACCTTTTTCATTTTGTTGGGTTTAAAATTAACAAAGTGTGGCGACTCCGTTAAATTGTGCCATTGTGTTTGGAACCATCCCGGATTTGGACACGTGTTGACCTTGTCGCGGGGCGGGGATCCTTACAGTGGCGACTCCGCTGGGGACGATAAAGTGCTTACAAACTTCTCTTTAGAAGCTTTGAAGGCACTTTTGTGTGGGTCAAACTCCCGTTTCCGTTAGTTGACTTTGTGCATATTTTTGTGTGTTTGCTGTTTCTGTTTGAACTGTTTTGAGTGCATATGTTCTGGAAATGCAATAAACTGGAGTATGATGATCAGAAGTTGCAGAAACTGAGAAAAATCTCAACCCCATGGCTCTAGCCGTACGGCTAGTTTGGTAAAAGGGCCAGAATGTTGCAAATTAACAATTTTGTGCAGGGCGGCAACATTCTGAATTGCATTCTGCTTCTGCTTGTCCATGTTCCAAATTTACAGCCTTACTTGTGCACATTACCTTTATTCTTTTGGCCAAAACTTGGTTATGCATGATCTTTTGTCAATAAAAATGGTTTCCAAAATCTCATTGTGCATAACCCCCTTTTTTGTAAAAATTTCTTGACTCTTCTTGTTGTGCACAACTTGCTTTGTACAAATGGTTTCAATGAGAAAATTGTTCTTTTGCAAAATGTTTGATTCAAAATCCTTGGTTGTGCACGACTTGGTACATATACAAGTTTTGGTCTTTGTTTGTATTCTTTGACTTATTGTGTATAAATTGTTTACTCCATGCTTGTTCATACTTGTTCATATCTTGCTTATGCCATACTCATCATGTTGAAAAACAAAATAAAAATCTATATTTTGACTCAGAAAAGGGAATATAGAATCGACTTCACACAACGCGCACTTGACCTTGCACGTTCCAAATACCCTTTAAACCCGGGATGGATGCCAGATGCAGCTTGATTGGCGCTCTTGTTCCCTTCGAGCGTGCACGGGTCCATTCCACCTCCCCTTCCGAGCCGGTTCAACCACACATGTCCGTGACACACAAATACCGTGACTTTGGTTGGTTTTTGATCTAGTTCACGTTGCCATTGTCTTTAAGCATGTGTCCAAAGTCAATTGTGGCCAAGTTAATGCCCGGGTTACGACTCCTTGATGTAATGCAAGTGTGGCCTAACCCGCCTCTAACTCGTGTGTTAATGATGACCACAATTAACAAAAGTCATGTGCTAAAGATAGGGTAACACCGTATCGTTAAGCCCTAATGAACGGGTCATGTTAATCATCCTTAAGCTCATGGTCGAGGATTGAGACACCTCATTCAAAATGGGGTCATGTCAAAATATCGGTGCAACCTTCGGAACAGTCTCGATCCCGACTGGGGCTTAATCATGATTAGGATGACCCGCACATCGGGGGCGACGCACTAGACCTTAGGATCATTTATTTCGGTCGGTGGAAGCCGCTTGCCCTATAGGACCCTCGCCAGGGATAGTCCGTCCTTGGGAGTGTGCAGTACAGGTGAAAAACGAGGGGTCTATAGGTGTAGTGATGGCCTCCACTGATCCAGGATTTAGAATAGTTGCGAAAAAGAAGAGAAATATTTTCCAACCAATTAGGAACAAAACATGTTTTGAGTGTACATGAATAATAAGCGTTAAGTCATTAAATTGCGCGCTAACGTTTGCTCGTGTGACAAAACCGCTTAATAATGATTATAGAGAATAAGCAAAATCCTTTTCTAAAAGGTGGAAATTGTTAAATTCATCCAAAACGCATGGCTTGGGCTTCCCCCCAAAAGGGTCAAACTCGTTTCTCTCAATGAGTCAAAATCTCATTTGTGTCGAGTCCCCGACTTACTCAAAGCATGGCTTTTCGAGATTCTTTCCACGGTGCCTTACGGCTTGTCGGTCCTTTGTGCTATAGGAAGCAATGGAAAGCAAATCCCAAGTGATTGAGGTAGATATCCGGTTGGATGCACAGGCCCGGCTGGAAGGCAGGGTGAAACTCCTAGAAAGGACGGTGAACACGATGAGGGATCAAATACGAAAGTCAGAGGTCGATCGCAATGAAGCGATCAAGGTGGTTCAACAGCTCCGGAAGGAGATCAAGGAGGTACTCCATAAAAAGGTTGAGGAGCTATGGGAAGAGGGTGGTAAGAGACTCAGGAAAGACCTTGAGGAAAAGTACGATCGCCGGTATGAGCTCCTGCATAGCCGATCGGAATTGACGGACGAATTAGAAAAGCACAACTCAAGGAACACCCGAGAATGTCTTCATGAAATTGTGAAATCCATTGAGGAGATCAAAATGTCCTCGGAGAAATCGTCCTCCTCACCAAGGACCATCCCCGACCGCTTGGTCCAAGATGAGCAAGAGTCTCGTGATCAGCTCCAACCCGTTACAGTATCCCATGGGAAGCCCGCGGCAGTTGTGGGAGGATTCCACCCCCAAGGGAAAAGATCCCATTATCGTTGGTTCCATGAGTTGGGAATGCCAAGGGAACAAATGTTGGAACACTTGCTCCGGATAGGAAAGATGGAACTGCTGGGTCGCCACGTGATATTGACCGAACCGCTCGGGGCGCACCATGATCCTAAGCAACACTGCAAGTACCATCAGGCCTCGGGTCACTCTATGAACGCATGTTTCACCTTGAGGAACCACATCCAATCGCTCATCGACATGGAGGTTATCACCAAGCATGGCGATGAATGGGTGTGAGGTGAAGAAAAAGAAGAAGAAGAAAAGAACCCTAGGAGTGGTCTAGCGTTGTAGGTTCTAGAGAGTCCATGAAAAAGTCCGTTGTGGACAAAGTCTTTTGTTTTTTTTTATGAAAAAAGCCCTGCAAGGCAATGATATGTGAAAAACCACGGGGTTGGCCATGGTTGAGCCAATGAATGGTGGAATGGTCGAGTCAATGTAATCAATAGTCGAGTCTAAAGTTGTAAAAATTGAGTCTTCCGAAATGAATCAGCTTCTCTTCTATTCTCTCTAGACTTGAGGCATTATCTTGAAAAACGCATTAACTCTCGAAACCGCTTTGATTAATGTTGTCAAGTGATTGCTATATCCCCAAAATGATGATTTGACTCCCAAGCATAATAGTCAGCAACGACTCATTCAAGGATGAATGGACCCAAACGCAAAAGAGTACAAAATACAAACAATTAATCTTGATGTGAATAAATGTTGTGATCAATTGGCATGGAGAAACCATCAATGGCAAATCTTCCCCATACACATTCCCCATACACATTCCCTGATACATACTTCCCGTGCAAACCCTTGACAAAAGTGAGACCGAGAATGTTGCCACCCAACCGTAGAAGCCCACTAATGGGCAGCAAAATGGAAGATCCCAAAAGGCAAAAAGCAGGGCACACCAAATGGCTATCGCTCAGAAGGTGTTGAGAACAAAAAAGTGCCCCCCCTAAAAAAAATGAACGAATGTGAAAGAAGGAAAGGAAGTAGTAAAAAAAAAAAAATGCTTGTCTCAAAAGGCCCATCCATGCCAAGGAGGGTTCATCCCAAGAAATCCATCTCAAAGAGATCACCGCAAAGCAGAAGCAAGCAACAATGTCCCCCGAGACGACATCAGAAGAAAGCCAACTTCAGCAAAAGACGGCCTCCGGCCGAACTACGGCGACCTGAGCTCCTCACATTGAGGGGAACGTAGGCAACCTTCGGGTCCGGTCACAACATGAGAAGAGCCACCGAACCTTTGGCCCTCCCAAAATAACCAAAATCTCTTCTTTGCGGTCGCATAAATGACCAATCTTTCAGACAGACATTGTTCGGTTCCGCAAAGGGGCATATGAATGATGATTCCCCTTCTTTGTCCCAAAACCCCTTTCCGTGGCCACGCCAAGACCCGGAAACCTTGAAATGACCCAAAAGGTCTTATCCTTCCCGATCTCGCCATTGATCGAATCTTAATCTCAATTGATCACAACGTTTATACGTGTTAAGGCTAATTGCTTGAATTTTGATCTAATACTGGACGCGGTTCATTCGAACAATCATTTTGATGACATTAACTAAGGCCGGTTTCGAATGCCTCGACAAGTCTTCTTTTCCACATCTTAGGAGAGAGCCAAACACTTGAATTTCTGTCCATAGGCTTCTTTCCTCAGAAAAGGGACTCACTCCCATAAATGCCTATGTGTGTCCATTCGTGTGAGCAAGCGCGGTTTGCTCTTGCCCGTGCCAGAGTCGACTATCGCTCATGTCCGTGTCAGAGTCAACTAGGACACTCCTAGGAAGATAAGATGATGGGATACGCGGAAGAAGGAAAAATGATATGTTCGGATTGCTTAGGGAGAGGAAACCCATACAAAAGAGGACCGTGTCCCGGGCAAGGGGGAATACGCACCCAAAAGAATGGGATGAGGACCCGAGGGATAGTTCCCGGCAATGATAAAACACTGGGGCTAGGAAGCCATGACTGTGAAACCCGAGGAGTAGTTCCCGGCAAAGTTGAAGCACTAGGGCTGGCAAGCCATAATCGTGCGACGGAAGGGCCAACGAAGAGTCATGCTTTGGGTAAAACGGTTTGAGTCAAATAAGGCCTCCCGTCTGTCAAAAATCCTTGAAAGCCCTGAAAAAGTTTGGTCAAAAAGTCAACCGTGCTTGTACGATCCGTACGGCTGGTTTAGCCATGTGAAAATTTTCATACCAGCAGCCTGTGTCAGCTGATTTCCCACCGGTAAAACTCACTCCCACCTGTGCAAAAAAAAAAAAAAAAATTGTCAGATACATGTCAAAGTCCGTACAGTTGAGTCAAAACATGTTTTGGGAATCCCCAACACCTCAAAATGACCACAAAGCCCTTCTCGGGCCCAAGCTTGCATGACGGATGAATTTGCAAAACAACGTTTGAAACATTAAAAGACAACAAGTTTAATACACATTGTTTTTTTTAATAAAATGAAACAAAAGAAAAATTGTTCACAATAGGTACATCCTAATCAGAATCTGGGTAAGGATCCTTCGGGGGCGAGTAAACCCTCTCCAAGGGATGAGACAGGTACATGTTGGGATCAAAGAAAAAGATGGACTCCGCCAAGCTCGAGCCTTCACCCGAAGAGGATTGGCCCGGAAAGAAAGAAGGAGGAACCTGGGAAGGAGGACCGGAGTGTCTGGTCGGCTGGGGGTCCACACGCTCCAAGGCCAAATGAGCAAAAGGGTCCGGGGAGAGCTCGTGAAAGCTGGGGTCACGGAGCGAATCTCGAAAGGCCTCCAAATCAGCTCCGCCTAAGGTGTGGCGACGGACAAAAGACGAGGGTAGCTCTACGCTTGAGGCTCGTCGGAAAGACCTCTCCCCACCACTCACCGAGTTCCTACCCAGCGCGAACCGGGACTCAGTCTGAGGCCCCTTAGAAGAGCGACCAACAAACCTCTTCAGCCACCTTTTGGCCCGTTTCATGAGGGAAGGCTTATCCAATAGAGCCCGCGCTGCAATATGCACAGGGAAATTAAAATGCTCAGTGGAAAAGATAGAGGTATGGGATGAATAAGTGTGTGTGAAGGAAAGCATATCACGCCCGCAGGAGCATCCTCAGGTGGGGCCCCATCTCCCGCTACAGATGTAGCCACCATATGGACACGGTGGTCCGAATAGACGTATGAATAATCCTGCCATGTTGGGGGAGCCACCCTAGAAGCCACTACTTGTGGCGACCTCAGCTTCCGGGCCACGAAGCGCCCATACGGCTCGTCGGTAATGAAATCAGTGGCACTCACTCCTATAAGATAAGGGTCATCCCTTCGGTCAATCATAAACATGGAGTCAGGAGGATCAACGGGAGCCCTCTGCATCAGCTCGAGCCCGTGCTGCCAGAGCACTCTCTCCCCTAAATAGAAGGCCTCTCCTCGGAACCCCACCAGGAGCCTCCTCTCCCGTGTAACCCGCAGGGCCTCAGATAGGTCAACGCCTAGCCCTTGCCCCTCATACCTCAACCAAGGAAAGAGGTTGAGTTCGGCCAGTATGGCACCCCTTAGCACTGCCCGGACGTCGGCGTGGCAAACGGAGACACGCCCCTTAGACCCCCTCTTCTTTCGGGCCTCTCGAGCCCAACAGACCACGGCCGGAAATGTAATGGCCGGATCGACGGTCTGCTCCCACGGATAGCCATCGAAGATCTCGTAGTACCAAGCCTGAAAAGAAAATGGCAAGGGAAACGTTAAGATGCCGGAAACTGAAAAAAAAAGGGAATGAGAAGGAGAGAACAGAATGAGGGAAAGAAAAGAATCTACCTCCAAGGCAAACTGGAAGCAAGCCAGGGACTTGCTCGCTTTCCGGCTGAACTTGTCAAGCTCCATCTACAGCTCGGACAACCTAGCCTCTCCCTAAGCAATACTCCGGGTGACCTCAGGAGTAGTCAACGACCCAAGGAGAGGGAACATGCAGGTAGTGTCGGCGTTGGCAAAGAGGGTGTTGCTGAGAAGGAGCCACACATAAGCTCGTCCGAGCTGCTCCGCGGTCACCAAGCCTGCCAAATACGCTGGGATCCTGTCCCGAATGACCCGCTCAACAGCCTGCACAGTAATTCCCAAGCCCTTGGTAGGGCCCGAGAAGCCAATGAGTGCCTCGATGTCCGGGATGAGAGTCGGTCGGTCCAGATAACAGGCCCGCCGCCAAAGGAAAGCCCGGTGATGGCAGAAAAGTCAGCCGGAGTCACAGTCACCTCCCCCAGCTCAAATGGAAAGTGTGGGTGGTATCCCACCAATGTTTACCCAAGGCAGTAATAAGCCCAAGACTCCTGTTAGTGCTCGCCAGCTGGCCCACAGCATGAATGAACGGCACCATGCCGGTGCCCTCTACCCTATCTCTCGGACCAGGCTCGTCGCCAACAGCCACGGGCATAGCCTCCCACATAGAGCAGCACATGTCAGGAGATCCCCGAGATTTGGGATCACCGCCCTGCAGGTAAACACAGCAAAGGTATGAATAACACAGATTTAAAATACCAATGCATGTGATAAATGAATGGGATAAATAAATCATGTGAATGAAAATATGTCTTTCCCCTTTTCAAATTGCGATAAGCGTTTGAGGGTATGTGTATAAGAATGTGTCTTTCCCCTTTTCAAATTGCAATAAGCGTTTGAGGGCGTGTTCATGAAGATAGGTTTTTACCTTTTTCAAATTGAGGGTGTGTCTTTATAAGGAACGTGTGAGGTTTTACTTGAAAAGGGTTTTCTCCCGTCCCTTTTGTGAACCTTAGTATACCGAATCCCTATGTAAGTGCGGTAACTTGTCCTAGGAAACACTAGTGTGCACTCGAATGTGTCAAAATGGCTAGTTGAACCTAAGGTACAAGTAGTTTATGCATGAATTGCGGGGCAACACTCTTTGATTTTGGGAAAGTATAGCTAGGCATGTCCAAATGACAAAATGAGCACATGTCCACATCCCTAGTGATATCAACGACACAAAAATGAAGCTAATTTCGTGAAAATGTGTCAAGAAGTGCAAACATCTTAAATAGCATGAATGTAGACCCTAGAACTAGGGAATGCACAAAATGCTCAAAACGGACATAAAATCGAGCAGGAAAGGATGATTACCGCTCGTTCGTGACAAAGATGGACGTTGGGAGGCTTTTAGAAACCCGCTCCCACATCATTTAAGGAAATATGGTAGCCCCGGAAATTGTGTACCATATCGAGCCTTCTATCCGCTCCCCTTGGGTAACCCCTTCTTGCCCGAGCATCCATGAGCGAACCTAGAACGAATTAGGTAGAAATTTTGGGAAAATGGTGAAGATTATGCTCTCAAAAATCTCCTCTCCCTCTCTGTTTTTCATCCTGAACTTCAAAAAATGAAGCAGACCATCCGTATGGCTGCTATTTTGAAAAAGAAGGAGACGCCTCCTTAATCCGTACGGCTGGTTTGGGCGAGGGGAAATCTCAGCCCCCAATTTACACTTTGTCCCCTGGCGCCTTGAGCATGGTTCCCCCTAGGTTTCTGAAATAGGACTTAGGCCCCTCCCTCTTGGAAAATGTCCAGAACGCCCCTTCCGGCTCATGAACCTAGAAAAATTAGGTTCCCACTGAAAATGTGTTCGGGCAGTCCATAGATGGACCTAAGACCAGCTTTGTTGAAATTAACCCGGCCGTGTTTCATAATCCCGAGTCAAGAATGTGAGCTTTGTTGAAATTAACCCGGCCGTACTTCGTAAGCCCAGGTTAAGAATGTGACTTAGCCCGGCCGTACTTAGTAAGTCCAGGTTAACAGGTTAAAAATATGAAAAAGTGTCCTTTGGCTGTCCGGCATGACGTAAGACCATTAGGTTTTGTGAGATTATGTCCTTTGGCCGTCCCTGACGTAAGCCCAGTTAAAATTATCTGATTGACCAAAAGAGAGTCAAAGCCCGACTTCGACCAAATGAGTGTCGAGAAAATCCCTTCGGTTGACCAAAAGAGAGTCAAATCCTGACTTCGACCAAATGAGTGTCGAGACTTCGGTTGACCAAAGGAGAGTCAAGCCCCGACTTTGACTCATTGAGAGTCAAATCGAATGTCCAAGAAAATTGGCCGTCCCTGACGTAAGCCCAGTTAAAAATTATTTGATTGACAAAAAGAGAGTCAAATCCCGACTTCGACCAAATGAGTGTCGAGAAAATACCTTCGGTTGACCAAAGGAGAGTCAAGCCCCGACTTTGACTTATTGAGAGTCAAATCGAATGTCCAAGAAAATTGGCCGTCCCTGACGTAAGCCCAGCAAAGATAAGTATTCGGTCCCCCGAGCGACCATTGTGAGATAAAAATTAGGTCCCCCGAGCAACCGTCTTGAAAAAAGTATTAGGTCCCCCGAGCGACCGTTGTGAGATAAAAATTAGGACCCCCGAGCGACCGTTGTGAGATAAAATTAGGTCCCCCGAGCGATCATTGTGAGATGAAAATTAGGTCCCCCGAGCGACCGTCTTAAGAAAAGTATTAGGTCCCCCGAGCGACCGTTGTGAGATAAAAATTAGGTCCCCCGAGCGACCGTTGTGAGATAAAATTAGGTCCCCCGAGCGACCATTGTGAGATGAAAATTAGGTCCCCCGAGCGACCGTCTTGAGAAAAGTATTAGGTCCCCCGAGCGACCGTTGTGAGATAAAAATTACATCCCCCGAGCGACCGCTGTGAGATAAAATTAGGTCCCCCGAGCGACCATTGTGAGATGAAAATTAGGTCCCCCGAGAGACCGTTGTGAGATAAAAATTAGGTCCCCCGATCGACCATTGTGAGATAAAAATTAGGTCCCCCGAGCGACCGTTCTGAGATAAAATTAGGTCCCCCGAGCGACCATTGTGAGATGAAAATTAGGTCCCCCGAGCGACCGTGTTGAGAAAAGTATTAGGTCCCCCGAGCGACCATTGTGAGATAAAAATTAGGTCCCCCGAGTGACCATTGTGAGATGAGAATTAGGTCCCACGAGCGACTGTTGTGAGATAAAATTAGGTCCCCCGAGCGACCATTGTGAGATGAAAATTAGGTCCCCCGAGCGACCGTCTTGAGATAAGAGTTAGGTCCCCTGAGCGACCGTTTTGAAGTAAGAATTAGGTCCCCCCGAGTGGCCCCATGTGAAGAAAAATCTAGGTCACCCGGATGGCCCATCTTGAGAAAAAAACTTAGAATGAGAAGGGTGGTCCTTGACGTAAGCCCATATTGACTTTGGCTGACAAAATGAGTGTCACGCCCGAACCTTGCCTCTGACCAAATGAGTGTCACGCCCGAACCTTCGCCTCTGACCCAATGAGTGTCACGCCCGAACCTTTGCCTCTGACCAAATGAGTGTCACGCCCGAACCTTGCCTCTGACCAAATGAGTGTCATGCCCGAGTCCCTGCCTCTGACCGAATGAGCGTCATGCCCGAGTCCTTGCCTCTGACTCAATGAGCGTTATGCCCGAGTCCTTGCCTCTGACCAAATGAGTGTCACGCCCAAACCTTGCCTCCTTCGCCTCTGACCAAATGAGTGTCACGCCCGAACCTTCGCCTCTGACCGAATGAGTGTCATGCCCGAACCTTTTCCTCTGAACGAATGAGTGTCATGCCCGAGTCCCTGCCTCTGACTGAATGAGCGTCATGCCCGAGTCCTTGCCTCTGACCGAATGAGTATCACGCCCGAACCTTTGCCTCTGACCGAATGAGTGTCATGCCCGAGTTCCCCACCCGACCTCGATGGTCGTTTATAGGTTTGAGTAGCCTCAAAATCTATCACCCCTCTTTCGAACTACGATAGGCTTGATTCCCCATAAAAGGGATACGTAGGAATCCTATACCTCTAGGTCCAGCCATTGGAATCAAATCGGCCTTTGCCGTCCTCCCATCAGATTGGGATGCGTTTATCGACAACCCCACTTTCTTCAAAAGCGACGTTTCTGAGGGGCTCTGTAAGTACCCCAATCTGAATTTGACCAACTTAGAGGAATTCTAGGCACCATTCAGGGATAAACTGATAGGACAAGACCTCACTAAGACAAAATATGGACACAGGGACTGTTCTGGAATTAAAAGATTGAAAAATCCAGAAGGTCGCCAACGTGAGCCGTACGGCTACTTTGGGCACTATCAGCCCCTATAAATTGAACCCCTTGCTGATCATTCCAGGGGGAAAATGATTATTTTTAGTTTTACTCTGCGAAATTGCTCCAGAGAGTGTTTTGAGAGTGAAAGAGAAAGGAAGATTGGCCTAACTAAACATAGGTGAAGCCACCTTCTCCCCCATCCTTCTCTTCAACTTATCTCTTTGTTTGTTCATATTATTATTGTTCATCTCTTAATTCTTGCAAGTCTTGTCCATTCAAGCAAGTTAATTTCATTGCAAGTCTTGTCCTTTAAGCACTTTAATCTTAATCTTATTGCAAGTCTTGTCCTTCAACCAATATATATATATATATTGTTATACATTATGGTCCAAACCATGGATGATTCAAGGTGCCCTTCACACTTTGTGTGAAAGTGGTTCTAACCTAAGGATGATCATGGTTTGTTGAATTTCTTACTTATAACAAATTAATGATCTATTTTAATGAAAAAGGCACATGTTTTGGTTGATTATGTTGTACATTGGTAGCAAGGATGGTCATTTGGATGATAAAGTTTCAATCTTTATCATCCAAACATTGATCTAGCTTCAAAATCCTCTTTGGGGTCATAAAGATCAAATATTTATGTCAAATAATGTTGTCCCAAGGTTGTATTTGGCTTAAGGATCCACTCTTGTGGTGAAAGTCCAAATCTTTATGTTGATTTTGTTTTGATTTGGCAATGATAATCATGTAGGATGATAAAACCTTGGTGTTTATCATCTTACCCTTTTGATTTAGCTTTGAAATCCCATTTTGGGGTCATAAAGATTGAATCTTTATGCAATAATTTGGTCCCTAAGAGGTTAATGACGTACAAAAATGTCATCTTGATGATAAAGTTTCCATCTTTAATCATCAAATGGTCATTTTGTCTCATTTGGCCATGTTCATCACCTTGGTGTGATTTTCTCCAATGATTTCTTTGATCACACCTAAATACTTGTTTTGGGGTTCAATTGATGATCATTAGGCATAGGAATGATTTTGTTTAAAGTTTGATGTGTTGAAATAAAACTGGAATCAGAACTGTTTAAGTCCAGTTTCAGTAGAATGCTCTGTTTCTGCCTGGAACTGGACTGTTTCTGAACAAACTGTAAAATCCCAGGGAAGATCATCCCATCCGTACGGATGGTTTGGGTCAGAGGGAAAATGACCCTTTTGCCCCTTGTTCTATTGTCTCTTGTGTAAAACCTTCTTTTTCATTTAAAATTGATAAACAGTCAAAAACAGAGATTTTCCGTTAAAACACACACACACACACATGCACTTTTGTTAATTAACAAGGGAGACTCAGTTTTAACCGAGGCGGCTTGGGTGACGTAAAACTCTTCCCAAGCCGTAACCTGACCTCCGAACCTTTTGTCTCTAACCTTTTTCATTTTGTTGGGTTTAAAATTAACAAAGTGTGGCGACTCCGTTAAATTGTGCCATTGTGTTTGGAACCATCCCGGATTTGGACACGTGTTGACCTTGTCGCGGGGCAGGGATCCTGTTGGGTATGCTTATTATAAGCCACTCCTATTACCTAGATTTGATTGATCCCATAACCTAATTTTATCTTTTATGGACTTTAGGATATATTGTAAGAAGTGTTAAACTTCATTTTTAGAATAGTCCACTTTGATAATAGTCCACTTTGATAGTATAGGCTTTAGATTGATAGGCTTAAAATTTTCTAAGTCTGGAATTTTAGTGGTCAAGACCTTGACCGTGAATTCACTTGACCATGGTAGACCACCTGACCGTGGAAGACCACTTGACCTTGAATCACTTGACCAGAAGTCAGTGACCGTGAGCTTTGTGGCATACCTTGACAGGTCACATTTGACCCCTCGACCGCAAGCCACTCGACCATGAGGCCTTGACCGCAAATGAAGAAGTCGTCCAAGAAACCCAAGTTGGTTTAAACTTAACCATGGTCAAACTATGGTTAGTTTAGAACGTTGCAGAACTTGAACCCCAAGTAATTCAAATTTGAATTCCTCTAAGTGGGACCACCTCTTATCTGCAAAAAGGACAATTTCAGATTGAGCTCCAATTAGAATTCAACAGCTCACTGTCCTTCAACTTGGAGCCCAAGTATTTCCCAACAGTTATTTTCTCATCCAAGGCTATAAATAGCCCTTAAGTTCTTCATAGAAACAAGCTGAGATTTAAAAAGAGAGAAATTGCTGTTAAAATACTTGGTGATTGAAAGATTTCCAGAATCCTTTGAATCTTCAAAGAACTCACCTTCAAGCCTTCAAAGATCTCCAGCAACATTCAAGTCATCTCAAGCCTTGTAACACTTAAGTTTCATTAGGCTCTAAAATCATATAGATTCCAAAGAGCTTTTGATTCTTACACACACTCACCCCGATTGATCAATCACATAGATTGAATCATTAGGGATACACTGGTCTAAGTCTAGGATTTGAACTTCATAGAAATAGGTGTTGATTCAAAGCTTCATCTCTGTAATCTGTACACTCAAGAATCAATATATACCTCCATTCAAAATCCAAGACTGACCATCTTGGTAAAGGACGTAGATCTTTTAACAGATCGAACCTTTCCAAATACTTGTGTCATTTTACTTTCTGCAAATTTACTTTCAAATCTTGCTCATCTTGTTCTTCATTGTTCATATTAATTTTGTTTGTCGCTTAGTGTTTGATATTTCAGATATTCAAACGTGCTGTGAATTGTGTTTGTTTGTTTTCCACATTGCCTAAGTTGAAAATCAGACTAACTTATCATTTGCCAAAAACTTCTAAGACAACAACTTTCAATCTCAACCATCTGACCGCATAACTCTGACCGGACTCACTCAACCGCAACCTGGTTGACCGTGAGTGCTGGTGTTCCTTAGAGATTTTATTAACAAGAACTCTACCTTATTTCCATCGAAAACTTCCGCTGCGCATATTACATCTTGACCGCACGGTTTATTACCTGACCGCAAAACTCAAGATTGTAAGCACTTGGTTGAATTTTGAAAAAGGGTTGAAATTTTAAGTAGGCTATTCACCCCCCCCCCTCTAGCCTCCTTTCTCATACCCTTGTTGTGTCTTTGGGACCAACAGATCCTTACAGACCCACAATTCGCCTATAAGCCTCAGGATCCCATAAATCATCGTCTTCAATTAAAGCCAAACGGTGATTCTGCTCAATAGGAGTAATGGCTGGACATGCTCCAAGAAGACCAACCTCAGACAGTATATCAAGCGCATACTTGCGCTGGGACAGAAAAATACCATTAGGATGTGTCGCCACCTCAAGCCCCAAGAAATACTTAAGACGCCCAAGGTCTTTCATGTGAAAACAATGACTAAGATATGCCTTGAATCGGTTAATAGCAACCGAATCATCCCCACCAATAACCAGGTCATCAACATAAACCAGAACGTGTATCTCAGCAGCGGAAGTCTTTAAAGAGAACAAAGAATAGTCAGAGCATGACTGAACAAATCCATACCTCTTCAATGCCATAGAGAGTTTCGCAAACCAACAACGAGGGGCTTGCCGAAGACCATATAATGATTTTTTAAGTTTACAAACCTTCCCAGAGGAGAAGTCCGGATGTCCCAAAGGCACCTTCATATACACATCCTCACTAAGATCACCATGTAAAAAAGCATTGTGAACATCCATTTGATGAAGTTCCCATCCTTTAACCGCAGCAATGCTAAGAAAAACTCGGACCGTAACCATTTTGATGGTAGGGGCAAATGTTTCCTTGAAGTCAATACCTTCAACTTGTCGATTTCTCAAGATCACCAACCGAGCTTTACAACGCTCGACTGTCCCATCGGCTTTGTACTTGATTTTGTAGACCCATTTGTTGCCAATCACCTTCTTATCAAGAGGAGCATCCACCAACTCCCATGTTCCACTCTGATCAAGGGCATTAAGCTCTTTAGACATAGCCTCGCGCCATTGAGGAAGCTTAACCGCTTCGCTAAAATGTTTCGGCTCAACACCTGAGTCAATAGTAGCCAAGAAACAACGATGTGCAGGCGAAAATTTAGTGCAATTGACAAAGTGTGGTAAAGGACAATGAGTACCTGAAGATTTGGATTGAGAAGATGGACGGGACGGGGGTGTAGCTTGAGTTTTATTCACCTGTGACCGTCCCAACTCATAATCAGAAGCTGGATATCTGGTAGAAGGAACTTTAATTCTCTGACCACGTCCCAAATTTTCTGGCTCAATCAATTCGGCAGGTTGTTCAACCTGTTCAGACAACTGTGCTGGAATCTGTTCTGTCAATTGGTCAGTCACTTGGTCAGTCAGTTGGTCGAAAACTGGGTCAGGAACCTCATCAGCGGCTGGTGTCTGTGTTGTCGACTGTGCGGTCATCTGTAGAGTGGGTTAAGCAGTCAACTCACCAGTCACATGTCTATCGTCTTCAGAATCATCCATATCATTGGAGGAACAAAGAAAGATATCGGAGTCCGTATATGTTTTATCTCGGTCAGCCATACCGTGAGCAAAAGGGAACTCCTTTTCCACAAAAACAACATCCCGAGAAACAAGCAACTTATTTTCATCAAGATCATACACATACCATCCTTTCTTACCAAGAGGATACCCTAAAAACACACATCGTCTACTTCGACTTGCAAACTTGTCATTATCACGTCGAGAATAATAAACATAACATAAAGACCCAAACACCCGAATATGTGAGTAAGAAGGAGATTTCCCAAAAATAATTTCATAAGGGGTTTTTCCGTTTAACAATTTTGAGGGGGTTCGATTAATTAAATGCCCAGCCGCCAACACACACTCCCCCCAACATTTAACCGGTAATTTTGCTTGAAACATTAAAGCACGGGATACGTTCAAAATATGTCTATGCTTTCTTTCCACCCTTCCATTTTGTTGGGACATACGAACACAAGTAGTGTGATGTTCAATTCCATGTTCAAGAAAATATTTTTCCAAACAAGTAAATTCCGTCCCATTATCACTCCTAATTTTCTTAACTTGTTTATTAAATTGCCGCTCCACCATGGCAAGAAAATTTTTCAAAATCTGGGAAACATCACCCTTGGAATTGACCAAATAAACCCACACCGCACGGGAACAATCATCCACAATGGTTAAAAAATAAACAGCACCACACAAAGCAGGTTTCCGATAATCACCCCAAATATCACAATGAATTAAATCGAAAACCTCATTGGAATTACTTTCACTAAGTAAAAATTTGTCCCTACTCTGTTTAGCCTTGCAACAAATCTCACAAACGTCTTTATTAATACTACTACGATTAATGAAAGGTAACAAACCCACTATTTTTCTTTACGGATGCCCGAGCCGCTGATGCCATAACTGAAAACTGCCAGATTCTCTAACGTTGCACACTTGCGTTGTCGGTGACTTCCTCAAGTAGTACAACCCCCCGTCCAATTCACCCGCTCCAATCAAAATCTTTGAGGCCCGATCCTGTACAACACATTGTTTCTCAGAAAAATGCACCAAATAATTAGAATCTCGAAGTAATTGAGAGACAAATAAAAGATTGCAGTTAAAAGCGGGGGCATATAAAACATTTTTTAAAACAAGATTCGTGGTAATCTCAACGTTTCCTTCTTTCGTGGATTTCATGTATCTCCCATTAGGCAGACCAATGTGATCCGTCTTAATATCATGAACATCACTGAGCAAAGAGATGTCCCCTGTTATGTGTCGGTTGGCTCCACTGTCGACAAGCCAACTGTGAAGCCCAGTTGTCTTACCAGTTGTGCCGCCAGTTGTGCTGACAGTTGTCGGCACTTGTGTCTGCATGAAATTCTTGAAGTTGTTCCATTGATCTGCTGTGAATCCCAGTGCTCTAACCTGATCTGGAACCCCTTCAATATTGACCTCTGCATTGTTGGACTTTGTGCTCGGCTTCCCTTGATCTCTTCTTCCCGAAGAAGATTGGCTTCCACCTCTTCCTTTCGCTGGCTTCCCACGCTGGTCTTCCCATCATTCTGGATATCCTATCAGCCTGAAGCACGAATCTACACTGTGTCCTTTCTTCCTGCAGTGAGAGCAAGTGACATTGCTCATATCCTTCTTTTCTGTCAAGCCAACTGATGCGCCATCTGTGCTCACAGTTGATCTATCAATTGCCCTATCAACTGCCCGAGCGACGAAACTTGTTGGATTCGGGAATTCTTCATGTCCACCTCCCAGAACCTGTTCCTCTCGTACAACGTTAGAATATGCCTTGTTCACAGAAGGCAGGGGATTCGTGTTGACAATAGACGACTTCACATTCTCAAATTTTGGAGTTTCTAGCCCCATAACGAATTGATGCACACGCTCCTCCTCACGTCTCTTCACCAAAACAGCCCCAATATTGCACTTACAACCCGAACAGGAACAGGTCGGTAGTGTCTCAAAATCATTAATCCCACAGTTTCTTTATCCGTCCATAATATGAAGCCACACTTTCATTCTTCCCTTGTCTACAATTAGCTATGTCCGCCTTCAACTGTTGTGTCTTCGGTCCATTCCCCAACGAAAATCGTTCCTTCAAATCATCCCACAAAACCTTCGCCTCGTCCACATAGGTAATGGTGGATCGAAGAGTTGGTTCTATCGTATTAAAGATCCATGAAACAATCATGGAATTCATTGTCCACCACTGGTCTGCTTCATCAGCATCATCAGGACACGGGATTCTGCCATCAATGAATCCGATTTTCGTCTTCGCTCGAAGCGATCCTTTGAAAACTCGTGCCCATTCTTCATAATTCTCACCCTTCAACTGAACATGGGTGATGATCATTCCTGGATTGTCATTTGAAGAAAGAAAATAGGGAGATCTCTTTTCTTCCTTGACCTCATTTCCTTTGCCGGAATTTTCAACTCCGGATCTATGAACTTCGTCGTCACCGGCCATGGTTCTTGATCAATAAAACCGGGCTCTGGTGCCAATTTGAAATCGGTATAGAGGAAAATATGGGAAGAACAAATCGGTTTATTTTCCCTGATTGCAAAAGCCGCATATGTTACAATATATACAAGAACTCTTCCTTAAATAATAAGACTCCTACTCCTACAATTTAGCTTACAACATAAATCCCTACCTAATTTACATGCTATCAAATAGGAAAGAGATATACAAAGAAATAAGAAGAGATATCCCGAAAGTATATGGAGATCTCGGAAATCTTGGTGTAGTATCTCAACACTATACTAACTGTACTCACTTTTTTTACCTTTTTTTTCTTCCTTTTTATATATACTCCTTCCATCCCAAAATAAATATACTTCTTCCATCTTAAAATAAATATATTACTATATACTCCCTCCGTCTCAAAATGATCTTCGCATTTGACTATTCAAACTTTTTAAAGATATGAACACTTGCTTCATTAGCCATGTTGTGTTTATCCACATTTAAGCCTAAATTGGTAGAAATAGGAAGAACTTTTTGAGACAATGAAAAATGATAAATGAGAAGATCATTTTGGGACGGAGGGAGTATTATACACTTCATTCCTCCTAAAAAAAATTATAATGATAAAATGCACTCGCTTATAATTTTTTAAAAATAAATTAAAATTAGCTTAAAATGAAATTTATTTTGGGATGGATCAAAAATAAAAGTACGACATTTTTACGAAATAGAAGAAAACTAATTAATAGTAAACATAGATGAAATGAAATAATAAATAATATTTTAAGCATATTCTTTTTTAGTGCAAGTTTTGAAGCGTAATGGTTGGAGATGATGGTAGACATTTGGTGCAAAAATTGCACTACTTTAAAGATATAGTGCAATTTTTACACCAAACCATTGGAGATGGTGCTTTTTACCATTGTTGAAAAAGTTAGAAGAGCTTTTTACTAAAGAGCTCTTTGTGGAAAGAGCTCTTTGTTAGAGTTTTTTCATTAAATTTTTACCTATTCCCCATGTTGACCATTAACTATTAACCAATAATTTATACTCCCTCCGTCTTTTTAGTCTGTTCACTTTTGGTCAACGGGAGTAAACTTTGACCAAACATTTAATGTCAATCTAATCATCCTAATGAAATTCTAAAAATTGTAATTGATAAATAATCATTTAATTTATCAATAATATTTTTAAAATTTCATTAGGATTGTTAGATTGACATTAAATGTTTGGTTAAAGTTTACTCTCATTGACCAAAAGTGAACAGACTAAAAAGACAGAGGGAGTATTTATTTTCTTTTTAGTATTAGATGTAGGGGCCACAAAAAAATGATGAAAAAGCTAGACCATTGTAGAACTTGCTTTGAGTTTTTATTTGTTGACTAGAAGTAGATATGGCATATTGAAATCATAAAAAAAAAAAAAAAAAAAAAAAAAAAAAAAAAAACCTCTTTAAAAGAGCTCTACCATTGTGGATGCTCTTACGCTTAAAGCGGCAATTAGCCGATTATCTGCGACTATCTGCAGACTGTTGTTATAAGCTGTTAAGCACCCGTGAAATTAAAATTATGAGAATGCAGCAGCCTTAAATACTTGTTGGGAGTGTTTTCCGCCCTTGTGGTCCTACCTGGCTCGAACCTCCTGGTGGTTCAGACTTCGACCAAAAAAAATATGGAGAAACTAATACTCAGTCGCCCAAGCCTCCTTGGCCGAGTGGGAGCTTGGGATCTCCTTCAGGAGGTCTTAGGTTCGAATCTCCTTCCCCCCATCCCCAATAACAAGTGGCTTCCACATAGTGGAAATCTGCAGGCGATAATTCATCATTCGCTGTAATAGGTTCCAATAACAATTGCTTTAATGAATGATAATGTTACAACTTCAAAAAAAAAAAAAAAAAATACTCCCTCAGTCCAGTGTAAGGTTCTTACTTTCCTTTTTGATATGTCCCAATTTAATGTTATTAGTTGCTTTCTTTTTTAAATGGCAAAGTATGAACAGTGTTTTGGACAATCTTGTCCTCATAAAATTCATATATTACAAAAAAAAAATCACTTATCTATCTACTTTTCACCCACTTGCTTTATGAATGGACAATTATATCCTTCACACAGTACTATGTTTTACCCAAGTTTGCCTTGATTCCTTAATAAGCATGCAAAATCAAATTAAAACATTAAACTAAGACTGAGGGAATAGTATCTTATCACTGAATTATGGTCCAATTTTTAATGTCATTGTTGGATTTAATTTTTTATTTATCTTTATTAAATCTTTTAATTTTTTTTCAATGTTATGATTTTCATCTGAGATTCTATTAAATACTCTTTTTGTCTCGAAATGTTTATCTATCTTTTTCGTTTTTATTACGAATGAACTTTGAGCAATTATTTAGGCTATTTTTAATTAATGAATGAGAATCTAATATTTGAAAATGATAGTATTTATAATAGTCTACGTAGACACCTCATTTTGAACTTATTATTTATGATTACACTACTTTTGGTCTCGTCTTTATGTTTTGATGATTCGTTAGTTTCAACATGTTTCGTTAGGTTTTTAACTAATCACGTTAGCTTTGGACTTAACTGACTAGCGGAAATTCTAGGGAGAGCAGCTGTCTCGTACGAGACATCTGTCTCAGGGTTCGAATCTGATTCACTTTCCTTATCAGCTATAATCATGTTTTTAGTCAATAATCTTCTTCTACTCGGGGAAATATCTAATACGAGACGTTCTAGAGGTTTCCTACCTCTTTTAACATATCAAAATAAGGACTTTATTTCCTACTAGTCTTGGGAATCCTTTTCTTTGTGGAAAAGCCTCTCTAAACCTAAAAATAAAGGGTTCATACTTTGTTGTTAAAAAAATAAAAAAATAAAAAACAATAATTTCCCCTACGAAAGCTCTACTAAATTATATTATATTATATTATACTCTCTCTCTCTCTCTCTCTCTCCCTAATATTAGACATAAACTCATTATCTCTTACTTCACTTTTTTACTCACAACACCAATTAACTTACTATTCCCTCCCTCATTCTCTCCCACTTTACTTTTACACTCACAACACTTACATCACTTCCATAATTTCTTAATCTTCATGCAAATGGGAGGTAGGTCTTACTCGGGACGGAGGGAGTACTTTTTTTTGTGCCTTTCATATTAATAGTTATTTACCTAAAATGTTTAATTTTCTCTCTCATACTCACTCACAACAACTATCCACTATCTCATACTGTATTTTCTCTGTTACCCACTCACAACATATATTGTTTTTAATCTCCACACATTCAATTTTAGTTACCATTATTTTGAGACGCGTGAGTATATTGTAACATTCATCTCAAATCAATAAAACGAAGAAGCTTATTGAAATGATATTCATAAAGCTTCGATGTACAGATTTTAGAATTCATTTTTTTTTTCAAGAGTTTAGAAACTTTAAAAAAGTCATTCGCTCTTCCACGGTTTTTGCTTTTCTAAATATTTCCACAGTTTGTTAAAGAATTTTATTTGGTAAGTTCCTTTTTTTTTCTTTTCTTTTTTGAAATCATAACTTTGCTTTTTGAAAAGATTGAAAAATGAGCGATAAATGCAACTCCCTCTCTTTTAAAATGAATGACTTACAAGTCTGCATTGTTTTACCGTGAGGAATTACACTTTGATCGTATCATTGTAAACACCATAAGTACTTTTTATGTTGCAAAATTATTTTATAAATTAACTCTAAAGTTACTGATTTTACTTATTTTAGAAGAAGTTTTAACATTGTTTATGACATATTTTTTTAAACAAAGAAACAAAAAGTTGATTTTATTATTGACAAGTAAATTGCTTTTAGTCTACGTGGCTGTTTGTTTCTACTTATTTTGAGGAACTTTTGACTTTAAGCTTAAAATAAGTATTAATTGGAGTGTTTGTTTTTACTTATAAGTTAAAAGCCCAAAAGTAGAGTACAATCCAACTTAAGCCTACGTAAGTAAAAAGCTGAAAAGCCCAAATTTGACGCTTTTTCGGTGCTTAACGAAAACACGCGTCTTTTGTTTTTTAATGAACAATTTTTATTCCTTAATTACCCTTGCGCTTCTGTATGTAGTGTGCGTAAGGGTTTCGACGCAAAAAAAAATATGCGGAGAAGAACGGTAGGAACGAATTGACATAAAACCACAATTCAGTATTTTTTTTGTTTTTTTAACAAACATGTGCAAGTAGCTTATGACAACTCATCAGTGTTTTTCAAAAAGCCAAAACAAACAGTATTTTGGTAACCAGCAATAAGTCCATAAGCAATCAGCCATCAGCTATATCAGCCATAAGTCATCAGCCATCAGCTACGACAAACGAGACTTACATCATATGGCTTACACATATGCTAGCACAGTCCTTAACACGATTTGAACTATCTACCTCTATTATGCAAACTAATAAGTACTAAATACCATTAAAACTAAAGTTCTTTAGTTTTTATGACATAACTTCCATTGAAGTACAATTTTGTTTAATTGTAATGGTGAACAATTGTACATATTTTCTTATCGGAAAACAACATCTATAGAAAATAATTACTCATGGTCATTTAATGTATGTTAAAAATTTACTTTAATGATCATATTCATTTGAGATTTTAAGAATATGTCAATTCGACTGTGAACAATTATATATATATATATATATATATATATACCGAAGCCACTGACATCAGCAATGCCATATGGCATATTCTTGTGAAAACGTTACTGTAGACACCCCGCCTTAGACCTCTCATCCCGATTGCATACATAGTATTTTTATTTAACTTGTTTTTGTTAATTTCTGTTACTTCGGTTAAGTTCTTAACTGATTTCGTTAGTTTTGGACTAAACTGCATAACAGAGTTAACTTTTAGGGTCATTCTGTCTTTTTAGGGCTCGGGCGCATCCGGAAGTGTCAACGGGGTGCGCGCGCGTTTGGACTTAATAGTCCGAACTCGCGCGCTTCCCATTTGGACTGTTACGGATTGCAGCATTTTCCCTCCATTTTTAGAGTCAAAAACAACTTTTTCATCACATGTTTTATTCTAGCATTAAACCCCTTTATTTCATAACTCCCAATCCCATATTCTTAGCCATTTCTTAAAAATAAAATATTTCTTTTATTTATTACTCCCTCCGTCTCAAAATAGATGTCGTTTTGAGAGTTAATTTTTGTCTCAAAATGCATGTCATTTTACTATTTTCAAGACTATTTTGTTGTTGTATACCAACTCTACCCTTATTAATGATAGTGGACTATCTCTTAAACAGTTATTTAATTGCCTAGGTAATTGCATTACTTTAGGGGTATATAAGACTTTTTCACATACATTAATTATATTTCTTAATATGTGTAAAGTGGTTGAAACGACATATATTTTGAGACGGAGGGAGTATTTGATTTTCTCTTTATTATTTATTATTTATTTATTTTCTTATTGGTTGCAAAGCCATATTTTCCTCTATTTTCTACCTATTTAAACCCCCCATTTCTACATTAGAAAAGGACTTCATCTTCTTAGACACCAAAACACTACACACATTCTCTCAACAATATTTTCTCTACAAAAATACTACACAAAGTGTTGCACAACATTTCCTCTACAACAACTCCATCTCCAAGTTAAAGTTTGAAGTTCTTCTTTTTCTAAAGGTACTTTATCCTTCTTCTTCTATTTTATTTGTCTAGTCAATGTATGCAATCCCCATAAAAGAGAACATGACCTAAAAGGCCACTTCACTATTGAAGTTTGGTCAAGGTTATCTTCCAACATTTCAAATACTACTTTAATTTCCTCATTTCATATTAATGTAATTGTTACATGTAATCTTTATCATAAAATCAATAAAATAAGTTTCTTTTTATTTCTCTTTTGAAGGACATTTAACATTAGAACACCAAAGTAGCAAGACCCGCGTAAGCGGGGCGGAGTGGGTGTTTAAGTACTTCCCACTCCGTCACCTAACCCCCGAACCCTTCTCTTCCCGAATCTCTGGTTTTGTAAATAAAATAGGCTATCTTTAGGTTTTTTTTATGTTCCTCTAAAACATAGGTGGCGACTCTAACAATTAAAACAAGTTAGACATCCTAGGATCCTTCCACCGCTCTTGCCAAGTAGTGGGTTTCTCCCGGGGTATCTACAGTGGCGACTCCGCTGGGGATAATTTAGAGGGTTAAACTTGCGTTTTCATCTTTTGGTGTTCTTTTATTCTGTTTTCTGGGCATTCTGGTAAAAAGGGTTGGAAGCGCGCCCCTCTGGCCTTCTAAGCCTAAAGCGCGCGCGACCGACCCCAATTACCAGAATCGCCCGCCTTTCGTCTTGTCTTTCCATTCCATGTTTCTGTGCTAACAAGTTTCTGCAGGGGAAAGAATTTTTATTTAGGGTCAAGGCAATCCCTTAAACCCACTGATTTGCAGGTACTGCCCAGAATCGGGCGCCTCGGCCTCTCTCACTCGGAGGTGCGCGCCTCCCACTCTCACTGCCCAACGCGCGCGCTTCTGGGCAATTTTCTCAGAAACAGAACAGTGCACAGAACAGAATGATTGACAGTGTGTGGGCACCAGGCCTGCACAAAACAGTTTTTATTTTCTGTTTATTTTATCGGTCACACGGGTGATTCGAAAGTTGTAAATACGTGCTTATTTGTTTTTTCTTTCTTTGAAAAAAAAAAATGTTTTGTCACTTGGCTTGACCTCACACTACATGCACATATTCCTATGAATTGCTCACAATCAAGTCGCACAAGTTCTTAACCCCAAACCCGTCGAGGCCCGTCCTAGAAAGTTTCAAGCTCCACCCGACCTTGACTCTTTTGAAGCGGTAAACCTCAACCCGTGGCGTAGTTCACGACTACATTCCGGGGGTGACCTTAAACCTCTCTTTAACCGAGCACAAGCCAACACATTCTTAGTCTAAGTTCTAACACTCCGTGACCAAGTCGGTTTTCATGTGTCGAGATTTCCCTAAACTAATGTCATTAAATCATACATGCCGTTTCTAAAAGAAACAAGTGGTTATTATGGACGAAATAAAACTCCGTCCCCAAGTCGTTATTATGGACGAAATAAAACTCCGTCCCCGCATGTATGCTTTATGACATTAATTTATTTTAATCCCGTCACATGTAGGTATCACAAGCGTGGTGGAATCCGATGAGTATATGGGACCACGAGCTATATACTAGTGTGACGATTCCACTATTTTATTAGAAACCCCAAAAGGGACTCCGTCCCTCCGACTTATTATATATAAAAAAAAGGTCATTTTTCCCTATGTGGTTCGAGTCTTTTTTTGCTTGTTTGTGGGTTAAATTATTTTTACCCAAAAGGTATTTGTGGGTGTAGACACCCCGCCTTGGACCGCTCACCCCGATTGCACATTTGATCTTGTGTTTCTCCCTATTTTAAGTGTTTCTCGTTAGTTTCTATCACTTCCGTTAAGTTCTTGACTGACTTCGTTAAGTCTAGGGACTAAACTAAATGACAGGGCTGACTTTCTAGTCCATTCTGTCAAAATTGCCTTCTCTGAGTCGCGCGCCTCCGATAGGAGGAGCCAGGCGCGCGCGCCTCCCACCCTCAAAGCAGGAAGCGCGCGCCTCTGGGCGTCAGTTACAGATTTTTGGCCAGGATTCTCTCCCTTGCTCAATTTACAGGATTTTGCCCGGGAAGGATTTCTTGGTGACTGTGTTTTGGCACCAAAAACACCCCTCTTTCACCTATAAAAACCTCTCTTTACCTCCATTTTCAAGGATCAAAAACTTAGACCAAAGATTGAACTTACAAAAACTATACAAGAAATCACTTTCTAAAGGTTCTCCAAGGATCTCATCAAGCAACATTTGAAGTTCTTCAAATTGTAAGTAAAAGTCCATCTTTTCCTTTCTTTTCTACTTCATCTCCTCTCTCTCTTTTACTTTAATCAAATGTGCAATCACCCAAATCATTTTGGGACATGACTAATGATCACCTCATCTCATTGAGGTTGGTTAAGGGGTTATCTCCTACATTCCAAATCATATTTTAAACCCCCCTTTTTATGACTTAAAGAAGAAGAAGAAGAACATTTTCATTCATGTAGATTTTGATCAAGCAAGACCAACTTAAGTTGGGCGAGATGGGTGTTTCGGTACTTCCCATCTCGTAATCTAACCCCCGAACCTCAAAACAAAGAATCTCTGTTTTCGTAATCAAACTTAGGCTATAATCAATAGGTTTTTCTTATGTTCCTCAAAACATAGGTGGCGACTCTAAAACAAGTTAGACATCCTAGGGTAACTCACGCGCTCGAGCCTAAAGCCGTGGCTCCCCCGGGGTATCTACAGTGGCGACTCCGCTGGGGAGTTTTGAGGGTTAAACTTGCATTCTGATCGAAATCTACATCTTTTCTGGGCATTCTGATTCCTGATAAGGGAGGCGCGCGCGTCTGGCCTTTTAAGCCTAAGGCGCGCGCATCCCGCATCAAGAACCAGAATCGCCCGCTTCTTCGTGTTCTTCATCTTCTTCTTCTGCTATTCTGCACTAATCACTTCTGCAGGGGTTACAATATGAACATAGGACCAGGGCAATCCCCTGAGTCCAAAGTCTGACATTCTGACAGGTGTGACCAGAAGCGCGCGCCTCTCATAAGCATTGCGAAATGCGCGCGCGTCCTACATCAACATTCAGAGGCGCACGCTTCTGGGTTGGTTTCCAGAACAGAAACAGGTTTCAGTGACTGAGCAGAACAGTGGGGTGTGGGCACAGTTGCCTGCATCAGAACAGAATTGAACCCTCGGACTGTTTTAATTTTGTGTTTTATTTACCGGTCACACGGGTGATTCGGGAGTTGTAATTTATGTGCTTATGTGTTTGTTTGCTTTCTTTTCAAAAAAAAAAAAATAAAATGAAAAAAAAATTTGTCACTTGTTAGACCTCACACTACATGCACATATTCCTATGAACTGCTCACTATCGAGTCGCACAAGTCCAACCCCAAACCCGTCGAGGCCCGTCCTAGAAAGTTTCAAGCTCCACCAGACCTTGGCTTTTTCGAAGCGGTAAACCTCAGCCCGTGGCGTAGTTCAAGACTACATGCCGGGGGTGACCTTTGAGCCTCATATTCAAGCCGAGCACAAACCACACAATTCTAGTTAGGGTCTAACACTCCGTGACTCAAGTCGGTTTCCATGTACCGAGATTTCCCTAAACTAATGTCTTCAAATCATACATGCCAACTTGTTGAAATGGACGCAATAAAAATCCGTCCCCAAAAGTGGTTATTTTGGACGAAAATAAAAATCCGTCCCCGCATGTATGCTTTACTACATTAATTTAGTTTAATCCCGATACATGTAGGATTCACAAGCGCGATGGAATCTGATGAGTATATGGGACCGCGAGATGGTCTATATACTAGTGTGACGATTCCATTATTTTCTTAGAAACCCCAAAAGGGATTCATTCCCTCCGACTTATAAAAAAAAAAAAAAGAGTCTTTTCTTATGTGGTTCGAGTCGTGTGCCCAACTGTGTGTTCTAAGCCTCTTCATGGACCGCAAGTGTTACTCAAGACTGACAAGGGCCTCTTCTGCAATATAGGTTCAATTGGTACTTACAGAGTCTACCGGGATTCAGCAAATCGGTTAGTCCGTGAAGAGATCACTCCAACAGCTCCAACATCAACCATGACCGGCAGCAGCAACACCATGTCTCTCGAACAGCTCTCAACTATGGTCTAACTCCTCCAAGAGCAAGTCTCCACCCTTAACAAGGAGGCACAAAGTAAAGACAACATTTGGCAATCCCACCTCGACAGCCAAAGGGAGGCCCACGAGGCCGAGATGGAGCTAATGAAAGAAAAGCTCACTAACCTTGCCAAGGGGAAGAACAAGAACAATGATGATGAATCCGAGTGGACCGAGGGTTTGTTCAAAAGTCCGTATGTCAACACCCGCACCAAGAAAATGGGGGAACCAAGTTCAGAGAACAATGAGCCCAAAATGGTGGATTCTATCATGGTCTACATCGACCAAAAATTCAATGGGCTCAACATGGGGAAAGGCTCCGACACAAGCCTTTATCAATCATCCATCCTCATGAGTACTATGGCCGCTCTTCCCGATAAGTTCAAGATGCCCGACATAAGCAAATTCAAGGGCAACTCTTGTCCCATGGCTCACATTGAGACTTATATTTGGGCAATGGTTCCAAAGAAGGTCTCTCCCAAGGTGATGGCTCAATGCTTCCCTCTCACTCTCGAGGGGGCGGCAAAAGATTGGTATGCTACTCTCCCGCTCACTGTCCGTCTTGATTGGGACTCCGCCATGCTTGCCTTCAAGAACCAATACCAAGGCAACACCACTCACCGGCCCATAAAGAAAGAGCTAGAGAACACTACTCAACGAGACAATGAGTCCTTCATCGACTTCACAAGGAGATGGAATGATAAACTCTCTGAAATTGTTGAGAGGCCAAACACAAAAGAGCAAATCGACATCTTTCTCAAGTGTCTCAAGATTGATCTCCGCACCCACCTAAGTGGGGCTTGCTACTCCGACTTCTCCCAAATGTATGAGGCAGGGGTACGCATGGATGACTTGCTCAAGGAGATTAAGAAGGCCACTCCTACTTACCGCTACAAGGCCGCTTCCAACTCCACAAAAGAGGTCTCGGTCAACGCCGTCACTATTGACAAGGGGAATTACAAAAAGGTTCCTCCACCTCAAGGGAAGAAGTCCCGAAGTGACCGTGTCTACACGCCTCTCCAAGGCATGACTCAAACCGAAGTGTTCGAGGTCCTCAAGGCAAAGGGTCAAGTTACACCCGTGCAAGGGTACCAACCCAAGACGATCCACCCCAATCATGCTCACCACAAATATTGTGGCTACCACCAATATAGTGGCCACGCCACCGAGGATTGCTTCGTTCTCCGCAATGTCATTCAAGATCTCATAGATAAGAAAGAATTTGTAGTGACTAATGATGAGCATGTCAATGTAATAGAGATAGGAGAACTCGAGGGGACCACCCATTCAATCCCAATTGTGAATGGGGGCTCCAATGTTATGAATAAACTTGACAATTCTTGTTATGTA
This sequence comes from Campanula takesimana, assembly GCA_026119855.1. NCBI lineage: Eukaryota > Viridiplantae > Streptophyta > Magnoliopsida > Asterales > Campanulaceae > Campanula > Campanula takesimana. The sequence continues at coordinate 68,183 of JAOWBW010000466.1, forward strand.
GTGACTTACGATGAGGTAATGAGGGAAGTACTAGAGAATAGGAAAAAGAAGCAAGATGGGAACGTCAACATGCTAACTCGATCCGGTCGAGTCATAGCAAGCAACCCTTCCACTTCCGCACCGAGCTCCTCTTCTCAAAGGCCGCAAGCTCGCAACACTCCCGAAGATCCTCTACTTGTCCAACTCAAGAAAACCCAAGCCAACATCTCTATTTGGGACCTCATCGCATCCTCAAAGAAACACCGAGATCTTGTCATCCGCAATCTCGATGATACATCAGTTTCTCCCGATACTACTCCCGAGGACCTCACGGTAATGATTGGTCACATTCATTTTGGCAACGTCATCACCTTTGCCGATATGGACCTTCCACCATTTGGTTCCGACCACAACGAAGCTATTTACCTCAAGGTACGAGCAAGGGGGAGGCCCGTCTCAAGAGTCTTAGTGGACGGTGGTTCCGCACTCAATCTCATGCCTGGCAGAATCATGGGCATACTGGGGCTTAAGGATTCCGATTGAAGCCTTCTACTCAAGTAATCCGAGGTTATGACAGCACCGCCCGTACAGTCTTGGGTATGATCGAAATAGACATCGAGTTTGGAAGCATGGTCATGTCCGTTCCATTCCAAGTGCTTGATATCCCGGCCTCGTTCAACTTACTTTTGGGACGACCATGGATTCACAGTGCTAATTCCGTACCATCAACTCTCCACCAATGTGTCAAGATCCGAAATGGTGATGAAATAGTGACCGTCATGGCTGAAAACGTCACTATCCACAGAAAAGGTGAGCCCGTCCACCAAGTTCAGCACGGTTTACCAGACTCCACTCTCTCCGGCGTCTCAATCAACGCCATTGACAAAGAAGGGGGAAACGGATCATGGACCCCCAGCAATCACAAAGTCCTCCGCATGATGAGGAATATGGACTACTTCCCTGGTTTAGGCTTAGGGAGATATCAACAAGGAATCCAACATCCCGTGCAAGTCCCATTTGTCAAGAACACATTCGGTTTGGGGTACGAGCCTTCCAAGGAAGACTTGAAACAAGAGCAAGCAATCAAGAACGAAAAGGCCCGAGCTCGTAAAGAAGGCCGTCGTTACGAAGTCCCTAATATAAGGCCTTACCGCAAGACGTTGAATGGTTATTTTGTCCGCCAAGGGGAAGACGTTCCATACATGATCTTTCCCGAGCCATGGGTTAACAATAAGGGTGTCAAAAAGCCCGGCCTCGAAATCTTCTTCGATTGTGAGATCCAGAAATCCGAAAGGGAACCAACTCCCATGTCGCCCCGTGAATGGTGGGGAAGGAAGATGACTATAGAATCCGAGACAGAAATCACCGTGGGGGAAGAACTGACAGATTTAGCCTCCATGTTCGAAGAGCTTGCCATGATGAATGAATGCCAAGTTAATGCCATCCATGACACCGTCATCATAAACAAGACTCTCAGTGAGATCCTGCCAAGCTCCGAGCCGATCAACAATTGGTATTCAACGAAAGGGCCCGTGGTATCCGAGGAATTCTTAGTCCAAGAAATGGGTTGCATACCCCGCATAGCAACAAAGGAAGAGCAGCTCACACTTACTTTCGAGTCCGAGAGTGTCTCTAATACCCTCACCCAAGGGGATTTGGAGGCCATAGCCGAGCGTGTGTTTCCTTTCTTTGCTAATGAAAAATTTGATATTGCTGAGTACCCTGAGATTGCAAACATCATAAATGATGAATTAACTAATAATGAACTTAATGAACAAGTTAATAACGACTCAAATTATGATGAAATAGACCACGAAAACATAACATACTTAAATGAACTTGCTCAACAAGTCCGTAATCGTGGTGAGAATGGTCCAAAGGCTGACGAAGAATTGCATGTTGTTAATCTGGGTACCGAAGAAGAGCCAAAAGAAACTAAGATTGGAAGCTTCTTCAAGCGGGACGACAGAGACAGATTGACTGCACTACTACGGGAGTTCGTGGATGTGTTTGCATGGTCATACAAAGACATGCCGGGTTTGGATAGAAAGGTAGCAGAGTACAGGATTCCGATCAGAGAAGATGCCAGGCCAGTAAAGCAGAAGCTCAGAAAGATCAAGCCAGAATGGTCTCTCCAGGTCAAAGAAGAGATTGAGAAGCTCCTCAGTGTGGGTTTCATCAAGGCTATCGAGTATCCGACATGGTTATCCAACATTGTGACAGTCAGGAAGGCAAACGGCAAGGTTCGAGTTTGTGTAGACTTCCGGGATTTAAACAAAGCTTCCCCAAAGGATGATTTTCCACTCCCTAATATCGACATGCTGGTCAACTCCACTGCTGCCTATGAGGTTCGCTCATTCGTGGATGGGTTCGCTGGGTACAATCAGATTCTCATGGCCGAAGAAGATCAACATAAGACAGCCTTCACAACACCGTGGGGTACCTTTTGCTACACAGTCATGCCATTTGGGTTAAGAAACGCTGGGGCTTCCTACCAAAGAGCCGTGACAGACTTGTTCCACGATATGATTCACAAAGAAATCGAGGTCTATGTGGACGACATGATCATTCACTCCAAAGGGACCGATGGTCAACATTTAATCTATCTCCGCAAGTTCTTCGAAAGGCTTCGTCAACACAAGATGAGGCTCAACCCTGCAAAGTACACGTTCGGGGTTATCCGAGGCAAAGTTCTTGGTTATATGGTCACTGAAAGGGGAATTGAAGTAGACCCCTCCAAAATCAAGGCAATCATTGACATGCCTCCTCCAAAGACGCAGAAAGAGATTAAAGGTTTCATGGGCAGACTACAATACATCAGTCGGTTTGTGCACCAACTCACTTCCATGTGCGAGCCAATCTTCAAGCTACTCAAGAAGAATGTGGCTCTAGAATGGACCGATGCGTGCCAAGAAGCCTTCGACCAAGTAAAGCATTACTTGACGTGCCCTCCTGTTCTAGTTCCGCCTCACAAGGAGAAACCTCTGTTGCTCTATCTCACTGTCAATGATGAAGCCCTAGGGGATATGTTAGCACAAGAGCAACGAGAGTCCACAAAGGAGAACGCCATTTATTTTGTCAGTCGCTGATTCCAAGGAGGCGAAAAGAATTACTCTGTCTTAGAGAAGTCATGCGCAGCATTGGTTTGGGTCACTCAAAAGCTCAAACACTATATGGAAGCTTTTCCGATCAAGCTAGTAGCAAAGGTGGACCCGCTCCGCTACATCTTCGAGAAGCCTTTCATGTCAACAAGAATAGCCAAATGGTACTTCATGCTCGCCGGCTATGATATCACTTACGTCACACTAAAATCCGTCAGGGGGAGCTTGCCGAATTCCCGTGTGACGAAGTGAAGGGGGAAGGTGTACAGTTCCCCGACGAGCATTTAATTTGTACTGCAACCGAGGAAATTAAGTGGCAACTTTTTTTCGATGGCGCCGTCAATAAACACGGTTTTGGCATAGGGGTATTGCTTGTCGATCCAAAAGACATCTACACTCCCATTGCCATCCGCCTGGAATTCGAAGCTACCAATAACATTGCCGAGTACGAAGCATGTATAGCGGGGCTCGAAGCAGCTCTCAACAGAAACATCACAGAACTAGAAGTATTCGGCGACTCTTTACTCCTTATCAATCAGCAATCGGGTAAATGGCGAACCCAAGACCCGACTCTCCAACAGTATGGTCAGCACCTTGAAGAACTGGTTGAACAATTCCAAGAGATCACTTTCAACTACCTACCAAGGGATAAGAATCGCTTCGCCGATGCACTGGCCACTATAGCTTCATTAGTCGAAATGCCCAAAGGAAAAATGGTGAAGCCCTTCAAAATTGCTCGAAGGAACAGTCCGGCATATTGAATGAGTATCGAGATTAACGAGATGCAAACAAACTCTCCGTGGTATTCGGATATCATGAACTTCCTCAAAGAAGGCACTTATCCCGAGAATAGCAATAAGAAGTCTCAAGCAGCTCTGCAAAGGATAGCCTCTCGGTACGTACTGATTGGGGACCGAGTCTATAAAAGGCACCACGACGGGATCAATCTCTTATGCGCCAATGAGGCCGAAGCTCAAGAGATAATGTGTGAAGTGCATGAAGGAGAATGTGGACCCCACATGAATGGGTTTATGCTAGTCAAGAAGATACTTCGCATTGGTTACTATTGGAGCACTATGGAACGAGACTGTATCGAGAAAGTCAAAAGGTGTGCCAAGTGCCAATTCCACGCTAATCTGCAACATGCTCCACCCTCACAACTTTACAACATGGTCACACCTTGGCCTTTCTCTTGTTGGGGGATAGACATCATCGGTAAAGTTCATCCTGCTGGAAGCAATGGGCAATCATTCGTCCTAGTGGCAGTCGACTACTTCACAAAGTGGGTCGAAGCACAAGCTTATCGAACCCTCAACGCCAAGAAAGTGGCCGAATTTGTAAAGATTAATATCATGTGCCGATACGGCGTGCCTCATGAAATCATTTCCGACAACGGCTCTCACTTTGAGAAAGAAATGGATGCACTTTTGGTAGAATACAAGATCACCAAGCACAAGTCATCTCCTTACCGTCCCCAAGCAAATGGCGCGGTCGAAGCAGCAAATAAAACCATCGAGACCATCGTCAAGAAAATGGCCTCAACAGGAAGGGATTGGCCCGAGAAGCTACCATTAGAATTGTGGGGCTACCGCACATCAATACGGTCCGCAACAGGAGAAACTCCTTATGCATTAGTCTATGGTTCTGAAGCCGTACTCCCTATCGAACTTGAAGTCCCATCTCTACGGGTCCTCTTCGAGAATCAAGTCAACGAGGTCGACTGGATGCAAAGTCGATATGAACAACTAGCCTTGCTCGACGAGAAAAGGTTAAGAGCACTCGAACGCACAAGGGCGTATCAGCAAAGGATGGCAAGAGCTTTCAACAAAAAGGTGAAGCCTCGAAACATCAATGTGGGAGATTTGGTTTTAAGACAACATCCTCCTAATGCCATGAATCCCCTGGGGAAATGGGGACCCCGATGGATCGGTCCGTACGTGGTCAAAAAGATACTAAGCGGTGGTGCAGTCCGGCTCGTGGATTTAGATGGTGACCAGCTGCCAAAGGAGGTCAACCTCGACAAGCTCAAGAGGTTCTACGCTTAATAAACAAAGACCATAAAAAAAAAAAAAAAAAAAAAATCGCTCGCTAGGTTGAAAACCCGCAAGGGAGGCCTAGGCAAAAATTAGAGCACGTGCAAAAAAGAAGCCCGCTAGATTGAAAACCCGAAGGGCGGTCTAGGCAAAAAACAGGGTGCACACAAAAAAAAAAAAAAAAAAAAATGGTCTTTGTTTGTTTGAACTACGAAGACCTGAGCCTCCCAACTGGAGGAACGTAGGCAACCTTCGGGTGCGGTCTAAAACATATCAAAAATACCCAATTCACTTCAAATAACAAAATGCAATTTTTATCATTCAATGAACTATTCAAACCATTACAACGGATTTATTGAGCAACAAAAGACATCAAAATATTAAATCCTAAAACAAAGTGGTCTAATTGCAATCTCTTAGGGTACTAAGAAAAATCCAATTTTCTCTTAGCTTTCAAAGGACCACCCGATCGTCTCTCAATCCTTTTCTTCTTGGGTAACGAAGGAGCACTAATACGCACCGAAACCTTCTGTGTTGCAACACGTCTCCTAGCATAAAAGTCATCCAAAGGAGCACCGAAAGGGTCAGCGAGAATGTTACTCGAATCAGCAGCAGCCTCCCTATATCTCAAAGTGCTGCTAGGCTCAAAACCCTTTCCCAACAACTCGGCACGAAGCACATCAACCCAAGTGATGCCACGGTAAAGGGTGCCAAATAAATAATCCAAGTAGCTCTCGGGAAGGAAGACACTCCCTCGATGCAGAGGAGAAAAAGCCCAACGGTTGCGGTCATCTCCCTAAGCCGACTGAAGCTCACTCGAGAAGTCAGGACCCATGTAAGCAACTGGACGAAGCATTCCGCCCCTCGGAAAAGGAATTGTCTGTTGGCGACCGAACTGCCGCAGAACCCGCTCTGGCTGGTAAAATGAAGAATCTCTCAAACCGGGTACAACCACGTGCTGAAAACCAAGAGTCCACTCCACAAAAGGACGAAGACCCCAAGAAGAAAGACACCACTCAATATCAACGGTCACCCGAGAGGCAAAGAATTTCTTCCAATCATCTTCAGATAAATCCCGGATCAACAACTTCCTCCTATGAACAGCAAAAGGAGACAAATCACGATCCGGAGAATAAATCCTGAAGTGTTCTCGGAGCCATATGGTCAAGAGCAAAGGGCTTCCCCGACACATCTTGCCCGTCCTATGTAACTCATCAAGGCCGTGCAACGTCTCCCCTACAATAAGAGGGATTACACTAAATTGCTGCTCCTTAGCTTGCAAAATAATCTCAGCCAACTGCACGTCCGCAGTCCCGAAGGGTGTAACAAACAGTACTTCGCTGAAGAGACAAACGGCCATGGCATTCCTTTTGAAAGATTGAACCACCGGGTCCTCCGAGTGTAAACTGAAGAACATCGGCAACTCAGTTATATCAATCACGGTACCGTGCAACATCTTCCTCACGTCCTCAACAGGGAGATTCAGTAACTCAACCCAAGAGTCGATGGCACCACGGTGATATTTAGGGACGGCAATCCGACCGGCCAAAGGCATGCCAAGTATGGCCCCGAAATCGTCAACAGTCGGCACCATTTCATTAGCCGAAAGGTTGAAGGTATGGCTGTCGCAATCCCAGAAAGCCGCGGCAGCTCTCAACAAATCCCAATCCGGCTTCAACGTCCGCAAGGTGAAAAGGATTCGGAACCCGAAGTCTTTAATGAAGGCCTTCTTGGGATGGGTCTTGAAAGAATACACAAAAGTGCCCAAGTCCTTTTCATACTCACTAACAACCTTGGCATCAAGGGCAAAAGAATTGGAAGCCATGGAAAATGTGGATCACAAGCAAAGTTAAGCAATAATATGATGTTCAAAAATGGCAGAAAGAGCTGTGAGAATCAAGTGGTCGAACAGAAGATGATATTATAGCTGTTGGGGCTTCTTTTGGCCAGCAAATGTCAAGCCCGGAATTTTGCCTCCCAGACGCGCGCGCCACCCGACAGCGGTCTCAAATGCGCACGCGTCACAATCCCACAGAGGAAGGCGCGCGCCTCTCAGGTCTAGATCACCTCAGAAAAGGACCTTGTCAGAGATCTCCGGCCTAAACCAGGGCACAGCCCCTGTCCTCGGACACCCAGTTGGGCACACCTTCTTCCGGTCCGCCCTTAAGGCATGTCAAAAATTGAAAGTAGGATAAAAACTCCCACTCAAAAGTAGGCCGTCCTCCCACGGATTCCGAACTCCCTAAGTTCTGTCACGGGTGCCACACCCCCCTCAAGAGTCAATCTCAACATTTCATCCCCAGCAGGAACATTTTTCTGGTCGCGGTCAACTGTGCGCGCACCCCACAATTCAAAAAGTCAAGTGGGACTCCAAGTGGCACGAGACTTCAAAGCAATATTTCATCAAACGGATTCACTAACGGATTCGTCAACAAGGGTTCACCAACGGACTCATCCAAGGGATTCACTAACGGGTTCATCAAACGGATTCACTAACGGATTCGTCAACAAGGGTTCACCAACGGACTCATCCAAGGGATTCACTAATGGATTTATCAAGCGGATTCACTAACGGATTCGTCAACAAGGGTTCACCAACGGACTCATCCAAGGGATTCACTAACGGATTCCTCAAGCGGATTCACTAACGGATTCGTCAACAAGGGTTCACCAACGGACTCATCCAAGGGATTCACTAACGGATTCATCCAACGGATTCACTAACGGATTCGTCAACAAGGGTTCACCAACGGACTCATCCAAGGGATTCACTAACGGATTCATCAAGCGGATTCACTAACGGATTCGTCAACAAGGGTTCACCAACGGACTCATCCAAGGGATTCACTAACGGATTCATCAAGCGAATTCACTAACGGATTCGTCAACAAGGGTTCACCAACGGACTCATCCAAGGGATTCACTAACGGATTCATCAAGCGGATTCACTAACGGATTCGTCAACAAGGGTTCACCAACGGACTCATCCAAGGGATTCACTAACGGATTCATCAAGCGAATTCACTAACGGATTCGTCAACAAGGGTTCACTAACGGACTCATCCAAGGGATTCACTAACGGATTCATCAAACGGATTCACTAACGGATTCGTCAACAAGGGTTCACCAACGGACTCATCCAAGGGATTCACTAACGGATTCATCAAGCGGATTCACCAACGGATTCGCCAACAAGGGTTCACCAACGGACTCATCCAAGGGATTCACTAACGGATTCATCAAGCGGATTCACTAACGGATTCGTCAATAAGGGTTCACCAACGGACTCATCCAAGGGATTCACTAACGGATTCATCAAGAGGATTCATTAACGGATTCGTCAACAAGGGTTCACTAACGGATTCATCAAGCGGATTCACTAACGGATTCGTCAACAAGGGTTCACCAACGGACTCATTCAAGGGATTCACTAACGGATTCATCAAAAGGTTCACTAACGGCCTCATTCAAAACATTCAGCCGGCAGGTTCACTTAATGGATCATGCCACCCTCTCTATCAACAAAAGTCGCTCGCACAGGGAGCGCACCACTATCTCTCGCAATTTCAAATTCCTGCTTTCATCGAGTTTTTGCCTTTTCTTGGTGATGTCCTCGGCGGGTGTTTTTAACTTTCGTCGACGTGTTTTTCTTTGCAATCCACGTCGCCGAGGGGCTCTATAAACACCCCGCCTTGGACCGCTCACCCCGATTGCACATTTGATCTTGTGTTTCTCCCTATTTTAAGTGTTTCTCGTTAGTTTCTGTCACTTCCGTTAAGTTCCTGACTGACTTCGTTAAGTCTAGGGACTAAACTGAATGACAGGGCTGACTTTCTAGTCCATTCTGTCAAAATTTCCTTCTCTGAGTCGCGCGCCTCCGACAAGAGGAGCCAGGCGCGCGCGCCTCCCGCCCTCAAAGCAGGAAGCGCGCGCCTCTGGGCGTCAGTTACAGATTTTTGGCCAGGATTCTCTCCCTTGCTCAATTTACAGGATTTTGCCCGGGAAGGATTTCTTGGTGACTGTGTTTTGGCACCAAAAACACCCCTCTTTCACCTATAAAAACCTCTCTTTACCTCCATTTTCAAGGATCGAAAACTTAGACCAAAGATTGAACTTACAAAAACTATACAAGAAATCACTTTCTAAAGGTTCTCCAAGGATCTCATCAAGCAACATTTGAAGTTCTTCAAATTGTAAGTAAAAGTCCATCTTTTCCTTTCTTTTCTACTTCATCTCCTCTCTCTCTTTTACTTTAATCAAATGTGCAATCACCCAAATCATTTTGGGACATGACTCTAATGATCACCTCATCTCATTGAGGTTGGTTAAGGGTTATCTCCTACATTCCAAATCATATTTTAAACCCCCCTTTTTATGACTTAAAGAAGAAGAAGAAGAACATTTTCATTCATGTAGATTTTGATCAAGCAAGACCAACTTAAGTTGGGCGAGATGGGTGTTTCGGTACTTCCCATCTCGTAATCTAACCCCCGAACCTCAAAACAAAGAATCTCTGTTTTCGTAATCAAACTTAGGATATAATCAATAGGTTTTTCTTATGTTCCTCAAAACATAGGTGGCGACTCTAAAACAAGTTAGACATCCTAGGGTAACTCACGCGCTCGAGCCTAAAGCCGTGGCTCCCCCGGGGTATCTACAGTGGGCCATCCTAAGATCAACCGTGTTCTTCAAATAGGTCCAATGGCTTCCGACAGCAACAACATCGGTGACAATCTTTCCCGGTCCAACGAGGATATAGCCAACATGACAAAGCACTGAAAGGACAAATTGATGCACTCGCCGAGCATGCTCGACGAAAGGATGATTTGTGGCAAGCACGTCTCAAACATGAGAGAATGGTCCATAAGAAAGAACTTACTAAGCTCGAGGAACAATTGAAGGAGCTCATAAATGAAGGAAAAATGGTCCAAAGCATTGATAATAGTTTGGTCAACGCTCTCATGGCATACATTGACCAACATTTTGGTGGGATAAATTTGAACAAAGATCCAAGATCCGATCTCCATCATGTTTCTCTTCTGATGAATACTATGGTGGCCCTTCCCGAGAAATTCAAGATGCCCGACATTGGCAAGTTCAAGGGAAACTCTTGTCCCGATGCTCACATCGACTCCTACATTTGGGCCATGCTACCAAAGAAGGTGTCTCCTCAAATAATGCCACAATGCTTCCCACTTACACTTGATAGGGTCGCAAAAGATTGGTATATGGGTCTCCCGGTTTCCACCCGCCTCAATTGGGATGTCGCTATGCTTGCCTTTAAGTCACAATATGAAGGCAATTACATGCACCGTCCCACGAAGAAAGAATTGGAGAACACCATGCAAGATGGCAACGAATCATTTGGGGACTTTTCTCGCTGTTGGAATGACAAGTTAGCCGAGATTGTGGATAGGCCCTCAATGAAGGAACAAATGGACATCTTCTTGTAATGTTTGACTTTGGACCACCGAACTCATCTTAGTGGGGCCTTTTATCCGGATTTTGCAAGCATGTATGATGCGGGAATTAGAGTTGACAATTTGCTCCAAGAAGTGGCCGAGTCCTCCTATGAGAAAAGCTTCAACGATGAAGGGTTCCCGAACAATCCGAGCAACGACATGGAAGAATGTAGTGACATGGAAGACTACAACGACAATGAGGACTACAACGACATGGAGGACGACGACAGCAATCTTCGTTTCTCTTTCTCTACCTAGTAATAGGAATAAAAAAAAAGAGTCAAAGTCCTCTAATGTGTGCATTAAGTTTTATTCCTTCCAATTAATGATTGAGTCAAATAAAAGTCGTTCTTGTCCTCATACACTATTCCAAGTTGTTCAATTTAATTCTTGTCAAAATGATGAAAATATGTCTAAACGAGTTTTGGAACGAAGGCCATCACTTGAACGCCTAGGGGCTAAACATTGTGACGAAGGCGAAAACATCAATGTCAAATCCAAGACATCAATCAAGGTGGAACTACAACCATGGAGAAAGATCAAGCAATGTTTTAAAAAGGGGATTAAAAAAAAACTCGCTAGGTTGACTCTTCAAAACAACCTAGGCAAAAGTTAGAGCACAAAAAAAAAAAAAATCCCCCTCATTCAAAGAAGTACAAGATCAACATCATTCCACCAATGAAGGACGAAACGACATCAAAAACAAATCACGATAAAGCAACAAATCCTCACATCAAAAGGAGCATCCACAAGAACTACGGTGACCTGAGCCTCTACACTGGAGGAACGTAGGCAACCTTCGGGTCCGGTCTCATGCAAAAAAGAAGATATGTTTAGCCCTAGTGCGTTATGGTGATTGGCCTTCATCTCGAACTTGTCAAGGCATCTTTGTACGAGTCATTTGCCAATGAATTAATCACCTCAAGATTGAACAACTTTCCTAGATTTGAAATCATTTCACGTTCTTGTCAAGTCTAGGAGCTTCTTCTCTTTCAGCAACGCTCCCAGTTTCTTGCAATCAAATTGGGGATTTCCTTCTCTTCTCTCTTAATGACTTACTTGCCTTCGTGAGTCATTCAATAAAAATACATGTCAATACTAGGGACCACTTCCCTAGTCAAGTCAATGTCACTCACCTTTACTGACAAAAGGTCTCCACCACAAAATCATATATCTTATCTCCTCAGCTAGATTCAATGCACACTTCCTCATTAATCAAGTCAAAAAAGAAGACACAAAAGAGATGCCCGCTAGATTGAAAACCCGAAAGGGCGATCTAGGTAAAAAACAGGGTGCGTCATAAAAAAATGATGAGAGAGTGAGAGAGAGAAGGGAAAGAGAAATGGAGATCCCCCGGCCTCTAAAGAAGACAAGTTCTACATTGAATCTCCTCAGCAAGGCAATTCCCCACCGAGTCAAATTCAGAATCGCAAAAAGGCTCGACAAGATACGGCACAATCAAAGGTCGTTTTGGGTTATTGGCATAAGAGAGGTTGTTCTTGCAATATGAATTATTGGGTTCATGAGAAAGAAGGCCTGTGGTAACCGAGATCTATCCGAGAACGAGCCCATCATTGAGGAGTACGAGGTTACACAAATAGTCCCTGACAAGTCAATTGGTTTGGGCAGAAAATCGCAACAACGAGTGACTCAGTTTTCAAGCTTCTCCAAGCATGTGCCCCTAAAGTATGCCGAAAGGCTCCCGAGAAATGGAATAACTCTTTTCGTGTCCTCTTATGTTTGTTCCCTCGCACGAGGACGAGTCTCTTGCTTTGCTCGACAAATGATGACGCCCTAGGGGCTATGTGACTCAAGAACGAGAACTTCTTTTGCTTCATCTGACAGTTAATGAGCCCTAGGGGCTACGCTCAAGAAAGATGTGTGAGACTATCCTCAAAGTCTCTCAAGAGGAATGTCAAAGGGCCTTCATGTCATGTGTGTTTGTGCCTGTTCCCCCAATCAAGGATGGGCCTTTCTTGCTCCACTTATAATCAATGGTGGCACTCTAGGGGATACACTCAAGTTTAAAAGTCTCCTTTGGCAAGAAGCAATTCACTTCACCTCCCAACAATGGCTCTAGCAAATCCATATGCAACGTTGGAGGCATCCTCAATTATTTTGGCACCAAAGGTCTCAAGGGGCTTAGCAATCTACAATCTTTTGGGCTACGGCATTACAGTAATCCAAGCAAAGGGCAATATTGGGGCTTCGCAATTGACAATCTTTTGGGCAATGGTACTCGAGCAATGCAATGTGGGGAGTGATCCAAGCTTAAAGGGACTCCTAGTACTTCACGTCAAAAGGTCTTTTGGTTTGAAAGGAGGGCCCCGATGTTATTAATGAATTTGATAATTCTTATGTTGTGACTTACGACTAGGTTATGAAGAAAGTCTTAGAGAAAAGGAAAAAGATTCAATATGCTAAACTCTATCAAAACAGGGTTATAGCGGGAAATGCCTCGGCCAGTCCCAATGTTTCTGCAATTCAGCACCCCCTTCTCCAAGATCAAAAGCATCAAGTCTGCAGAAATTTTGAGTTCTCGCGCTAGTTGCATCCGAAGATCCGTTACTAGTTCAACTCAAGAAGACTCAAGCAAACATACTGTTTGGGACCTTGTCACACCAAGACCTTATCATCAACGACCTCGACAACACCACAAGACATTACTGCATTTGGGTACCGACCACAACGAGGCCATTCATCTCCCCAGAAAGAGTAAGAAGGAGATCTCTATCAAGAATTCTACCCGGCGATACATCCGCTCTCAATGCCGAGCAGATTCCAAGATAATTTGGGGCTTTACATCGAAAGGTCTTCACATTCCACCGTCTTGAAGCTCGCAAACAACAAGTACATGACATTTGGGGGTTGGCAATCTCTCGAAGCTTGGTATCAAGAATCTTCTCTTGGGGCTTGCTCACAAAAGGCAATTTATTCGAGTGGGCCAAGAGATAATTTATCTTTGGGGCTACGCAAGTCACTCAAAGTTTGGCATCAAAGGCGTTCTAGGGGCTTTACAATCAGCAACCCCTTATCTCGGCATCGAAAGCCTTTGAAGCCCCATAATCGACAAATCTCTTGGGGCTAGACATCAATCTTCGTTGGGCACAGCAGCGACAATAGAATTCAAGCGAGGCAATCTGGACTTCGACCAAACATTACTTGATCTTGGGTTGACTTAAAAAACACACAATGGTTAAAATGGTTCACCCACGAACTAAAAAAAAAACTACAAAAATATTTTTTTTCTTTTTTCTTTTTCTTACTTGCGTAAAAGTATGTGCTACATTTTGCTTTGCTCCTAGCTTCCTCCCCAGCATTCTCCATCATCCTTGAACTACACTGGTCTGATTCTCCTCAAGGGATACGTAGGCAGCCTTTTGGCACGACCAACCCATCATCCAGAATGTCATCTCACCGACGCTCCATCAAAGTACAAGCGACTCATCTTTATCAAAAGTGTCGACATCCTTCATCAAAGCCACATCATCAGAAATCCATCCCAAATCAAGCGGCCATGGTAAGTGAAGGTATGAACATATCCATCAAAGCTCCTTTCAAATCACATCGCACACAAAAAGTAATTTCTCTATCTTTGCAAAATCTCTCTCTCAAGCAATCTCTGCTTTTCAAATCACATTTCACACCACAAGCACAATTTCACACTTTACACATCTCATACAAGCACATATATCTGTAAAGCACACGCATAACAGGTACAAGCACACAGCTCCACGGTGAACCACTAAAATACCACCTCATCAGCAAAGTCAACTCAACATCGGCAGACGGGTCCTCGGATCTCGCCAAGTCTTCTCTCGACTTTAAACGACGGAAAACGGGTCCTCGGATCTCGCCAGGTCTTTCCTTGACTTTGTTAGGACCAATTGGTAGGAAAATAGGCTAGAGGGGGGGTGAATAGCCTTTTTAAAACTTTTACAAAGAAACACTTTTAAATGCAAAGTCACTTATCAGTTTGCAAACTATTATCAGTAAGCGCAGCGGGTAAAATATGACTTAGTTTTAACTCACACAAAATCAGTGTATAAAATATTTTTAGAGCTTAGTTTAAACACAAAGTTGTTTCCAAAAGTTCAATGCAGTTTCAAGAGATTGGTCAAAGGAAATAATGATGAATCAGCAAGAACAATAATGATTTGCCGGTGATAGAGTTCCAACCGGCAAGGGCAGTAAGTAACAGAAGACACAGAGATTTGGAGAGGTTCACAGTGTAAATACTGCTACGTCCTCTACCAAGTTTGGTCAGAACTTGGATTTGGGTTAAGAGCACTATTAAATATCCCTAGTCTATTACAAGCACGGCTTTGCCGGATACAAAGACTAAATTCTAGAGATAGTTAATGAATCGTAAAACAAATATCTGACCAAGTGTATTTGAGCGGCAAGTTCAAAAGAACTTATCTCACTCAGGTGGGTGTGTGAAAGACTCAAACAACGTATTCCTTAAAAAGATCTAGTTCGGGAATACTAACAATGTTGTTGAGTTTGTGCACAAGTGTATGTCCTATTAAATGATCTAATGATTATCTGGACACGGAATGTTTGAGCTTCAATGAATGCTGCAAACAACCAACTCTCTTCAATGCACTAAAATCACCAACCTTCTTCAATGCACTGAGTCCTCTATTTATAGGAGGAGTTAATGTCTTAGCTTGTTGAAGAAGGATAATATTTGAATTTCCAGCTGGGTAGGTGAGGAGCATTTAATGCAGTATCCTTGGCATTAATGGCGAAGATACGCGTGCCTTAAAAGTCTGATGGGTAAAGACCCCTTTGTCTCAACCGGTTACCTGCAAAAGCAAGTAGAGACAGAGTATAGCTAAAAGTAGCTATGTGTCAGACGGCGCAGTAATCATTACAGAGCAGGTAAACTACTTTATGATAAAACAGTATAGAGACAATCAGCAAGGTTGACTTTAATGAAATGATGTCACCTGACTGACAGTGCAGACTGTCTATTATATCGGCATGTTGAGAATGGAGTTGATCGGCAACTTCTTTAATAAGTTGATCGGCAACTTGTGTAGAAAGTTGGTTGGCAACTTGTCGCATGTTAAGAATAGAGTTGATCGGCAACTTGTTTACTGGTCTGCTGATTTGCTTCCTCTGCTGGTTTGTCTTGTTTTGAAGAGTTGTAATACACCTGTGCTGGTCACAAAGAATCCTAAGGGTACCTAAAAAGGTTCTAATAAAATTGGGGGACCTAAGTGTAGACATGATTGGGATTAAGTAATTCTATGATCTAGGAATCTATTTGAACAACAGACTTTAAACGATGGCAAACGGGTCCTCGGATCGGATCTCGCCAGGTCTTCCCTCGACTTTAAACGACGGCAAACGGGTCCTCGGATCTCGTCAGGTCTTCCCTCGACTTTAAACGATGGCAAACGGGTCCTCGGATCTTGCCAGGTCTTCTCTCGACTTTAAACGACGGCAAACGGGTCCTCGGATCTTGCCAGGTCTTCTCTCGACTTTAAACGACGGCAAACGGGTCCTCGAATCTCGCTAGGTCTTCTCTCGACTTTAAACGATGGCAAACGGGTCCTCGGTTCTCGCCAGGTCTTCTCTCGACTTTAAACGACGGCAAACGGGTCCTCGAATCTCACCAGGTATTCTCTCGACTTTAAACGATGGAAAACGGGTCCTCGGATCTCGCCAGGTCTTCTCTCGACTTTAAACGCAGCAAACGGGTCCTCGGATCTTGCTAGGTCTTCTCTCGACTTTAAACGACGGCAAACAGGTCCTCGGATCTCGCCAAGTCTTCTCTCAACTTTAAATGTGGCAGAAGGATCTTCAGATCTCGCCGGTCCTCTAATCAGCAAAAGTCTCTCACACAGGGAGTGCATCTCTATCTCTCGTTATTTCAAATTCCTGCTTTCATCGAGTCTTTGCTTTTTCCCAGTGATGTCCTCGGTGGTTGTTTTACTTTCGTCGACGCGTTTTGCTTTGCAATCCACGTCGCTGAGGGGCTCTGTAGACACCCCGCCTTGGACCTCTCACCCCGATTGCATACATAGTATTTTTATTTAACTTGTTTTTGTTAATTTCTGTTACTTTGGTTAAGTTCCTAACTGATTTCGTTGGTTTTGGACTAAACTGCATAATAGAGTTAACTTTTAGGGTCATTCTGTCTTTTTAGAGCTCGGGCGCATCCAGAATTGTCAACGGGGCGCGCGCGCGTTTGGACTAATAGTCCAGACTCGCGCGCTTCCCATTTGGACTGTTATAGATTGCAGCATTTTTCCTCCATTTTGAGAGTCAAAAACAACATTTTCATCACATGTTTTATTCTAGCATTCAACCCCTTTATTTCATAACTCCCAATCCCATATTCTTAGCCATTTCTTAAAAATAAAATATTTCTTTTATTTATTATTTGATTTTTTCTTTATTATTTATTATTTACTTATTAGTTGAAAAGCCATATTTTCCTCTCTTTTCTACCTATTTAAACCCCCATTTCTACATTAGAAAAGGACTTCAACTTCTTAGACACCAAAACTCTACACACATTCTCTCAACAATATTTTCTTTACAAAAATACTACACAAAGTGTTGCACAACATTTCCTCTACAACAACTCCATCTCCAAGTTAAAGTTTGAAGTTCTTCTTTTTCTAAAGGTACTTTATCCTTCTTCTTCTATTTTATTTGTCTAGTCAATGTATGCAATCCCCATAAAAGGGAACATGACCTAAAAGGCCACTTCACTATTGAAGTTTGGTCAAGGTTATCTTCCAACATTTCAAATACTACTTTAATTTCCCCATTTCATATTAATGTAATTGTTACATGTAATCTTTAGCATAAAATCAATAAAATAAGTTTCTTTTTATTTCTCTTTTGTAATTCCCCTTTTCTTTACATTATAATTGTTAGAACTTTTCTCATATTAAAATAAGGACATTTAGCTTTAGAACACCAATAGTAGCAAGACCCGCGTAAGCTGGACAGAGTGGGTGTTTAAGTACTTCCCACTCCGTCACCTAACCCCCGAACTCTTCTCTTCCCGAATCTCTGGTTTTGTACATAAAATAGGCTATTTTTAGGTTTTTCTTATGTTCCTCTAAAATATAGGTGGCGACTCTAACAATTAAAATAAGTTTTCCTTCCACCGCTCTAGCCAAGTAGTGGGTTTCTCCCGGGGTATCTACAGTTACCCTCCAACAATTACTCTTTTCTTGTATAATTTCATATAATTATTGAGCTTAACAAATTTACACCCAATAAATTTAACCCTAGAGATGAATGCAGTGTCAATTTAGTATTTAACATTTATATTCGTCCCGAGTTAAGTAATTCTTTTTTCTCAAAAATGATTCTCTAAATGAACTTTTACTATTTCTTCATATTTTATTTTGTACTTACCAAATTAAAAGTTTGAAAATAGATAGCATGAATATATATGCATTTTTACTAATAAAAGTTAACTTTTTAGAGTGTCTTTAAATAAGAAAGTCATTCATTTTGTACATATAGAGAATTAAAGTGCTATATTGAATATCTGACTATAAAAACTACGAGTAATAAATACAAACAATCTAATATTTTTTGTTGTAATATATTCGATTTTTAACATTCAAGAATAAGTATTTATTTTTCAGTTTAAAAATATATTTTTAGAAATGTTACACCCTTTGTTTTAGTTTAAAGTTCTCAAATGACATATAATTGTTAATATTAGACATTAAAATTTTCTATTCAACTATTTCTTTCTAGGCATCATATGTTAATGTTAAAATAACTTTATTTTTTCTTTTATTATCATGTAGCAAGATTTTTTTTTTTGTTGTTTTGTTTCTATTGTGAGACTTATATATTTTCTTAACTTAACTTCAGTTTTAATACTTCTTTAAGTTCTAAATAAACATGTATTATAAAAAATCAAAATAATATTTTCACTTTCAAACAATAAGTAAGATCTATTATGCAGTATGGTGAGATTTAATATATATATATATATATATATATATATATATATGTATTAATACTACTAAATCTAGGGACAATACCAAAAAGTTACTCAAACAAAAAAATCTAAAATTTAAGGATTTAATTAATGTCGTTAAGTTTGGGGATTTACATAAGTGAAAAATGGATTTTCCAAATGAGTCATACTTATGAAAAACATGTTTTACATTAATAGATGAAAAAAATGAGTTTTTCATAAAAGATGATAAACAAGTTTTACACTAAAGCGAGCGTAAAACAAGTTTTTCAAAAGAATTTCACTTTTTAAATAGTGACGTGCTGTGTCTTTTGTGACTTTTCCATTTATTATATGACATTTCTAAATATTATCACTATCATCATTATTTTTAGAGTTATTGTTGAAATTATAACTTTTAATAGCTTTACAATTCTATTACTAAAATTATTTTTAAAATTTTATTATCATTATTGTTATTTGTGCAAAACACGTGCACTGCACGTTTTTAAATATATTATAACCATAATCATTTTTAAAATATTACTGTTTTCTGTGCATTTCACTGTTTCAAAAAAAAAATATTTCAGTCGGTTAAAAAAAAATTACAAAACAAATAATACTAAAAGCCCCTGAATTTGAATTCGCTCAGGGCCCATAAAATATTAGGAACGGCTCTGTTTAAAAGCAAATAGTATTAACAAAGGGAGTAGAAAACGCTTCACGTGGAAATATTCAGTTCTTCCCCAATTCAAGATTTATCCTTCTTCAAACACCACATCTTTGCTAACAATTATTTTCTTAGACTGGACCAAACAACATTTAGGCCTTGGACTCCATCACTTACCTCCAAGAAAACACATTTCTTTCTCTTGTTATCTAACTTACTCCTTTTCTGGAGTTTTGTTTTGCACATATGTTGTATGACATATGTTAAGTACATGAACACTCCATCTCTATGTAGCTTACTTGTAACTACCCTAATTATGAATACCTGGATACCTATATAGGTGGTGGCATATGCTTAATTATTTTCCCTCATCAATTATTTGCAAAGCTCTGGAAAATCATCTTTGCTGGAGGGTATTGTTGGGACGGAATTCCTGCCTCGTGGATCTTCATGTAACTATTGATTTAATTCTTCGATTTATTGAGTAACCATTTCATTACATATTTATGTGCTTATTGAAAAATTAAATCATCATATGTCTATGAATATGTATATGCACGAATTGTCACACGTCGTCCTTTAATTCTGCAACTTTATAGGCTTGAGGAAGGAGCAAAAGAATATGCTGAGTTTGGGCCTTCCCCAGTAGATCACTTGGATGACTTTGGTAATGTCTCACTATTAATCATTCTATTCAGCTCTTAACCGATGCGAGTGCGGTTTTTTCTTTCACGCTAAACTCATTATATATTGCTACAGATGAAGTGAGACGAAAGATTGCTTATGAGACTGATACACAGACGATGGATACTGATGCAATTTCTGATAGTCCACTATATCTGAATTTCTATTCACCTAATGGTTAGATAGCACTGAAATTGTATTTCATCAAGTTTCTTTTGCATTTCTTTTAATTTATTTTCTTTTATTTCCTTCATAGTAGTGCCTGTTATTACTATTTGCTTTACTCACATTTTTTGGTTTGATCTTGCAGTAGTAAACTTGATGCTGATTGATCTTTTCGGATTCGAAAAAAACGTTGTTGGCGAGATTTTCATATTGACTTTTCATTTTATATTCTTGGTCATAAATTCTCGTGATATTTCTTGTTATTTTCTATACTAGTATTGCACCCATGCGCTGCACGATTAATATTTAAGAATATTATTTTTAAAATTTATAATAATTTACTACATGTCAATATAATTATAATTATAGTGTATTACTTGTCATGAAAAAAACTCAAAAAAATAACTTGTAAATTATGTAAAAATAGTATTTATACACACTAGTTGAATTTGTATGGCAACTATCAATATCACCATCACAATGTATACTTTCTTTAGTTTGTCCTAAAGTAAGATTACCACTCACAGAATGATAAATTATGTTCTCAATTCTCAACCCATTTGAATTTTTTTTTTTTTAATACTTTCCCGATAAATTTTACTTTTTAATGTATTAAATGCACAATTTATAAATACATTTATATATATATATATATATATATATATATATATATATATATATATATTACCTTTATTCCAAAATGAATGTTCGAGAAATTCAAACTTTACATCCTTTGTTTTAAAATAAATGTTATAGAAAAGTTTATTTTAATTACCCCAAATAGAAATGTAATAATATTTTTTTATTTAATGAGACTCACTTGCCTATTCACAATCACAATCCACCGAGTATTTCATACCCTACATTCTTTTTCTTTTCTTTCCATACTCACAACACAATTCAACTATCGCTATTATTTTTATTTTTTAATTCCATACATGTAATTTGGTAATAATTATTATCAGGGGTAGGGAGTACTACATAATTATTCCTCTTTAATATGGCTTTCCGCCTTTAGAAAAAACAAAAACAAAAATGGTTGTTCCCTTAAAACTTGAAACATTGTTGTACATTTTAAATTACTTTATAAATGACCACTTTTTCAAAAGGCTTGAGATCACCAATAATGAATTAACATATGAAAACTTACCAGAGATAGTGGATGATCATCTATAAGTTTTCTAGAATTGTCTTAAGAGATGAAAACATGTTTTACAGTAAGTCCCTCTATTTGTCCAATCCTCATATTTTTGTGCCAAAAGCAATTTTTTTTTTAGAAAACATGGGTCTTATGTGAATAGTTAATGTTTTAATTTTTTTGCTTAGATTTATTTTTCATAAGATATTAAATATAAGGAAAATTGCAAGAAAAATATTCGAATGGTTGGTTTGTTGGATTTGCCACCTAAACTTATTTTTTGTTAAAAAGAAAGTACTTCACCTAATTTTTGGTTGCATATAAGGCACCTGTAATGATATTCATTTTATTTCAGTTAAATAGCATGTATAATACACATGTAAATTTTGAAAGGATAACATAGGAACACCATAATTTGGTACATTAAGGAATTGACCCCAAAACTTTAAAAACAAAACAATCTTGGGTAAGTGATGTGATTTTCTAGTATGAATTTCAAGTTCTTACTCCCTCTCTCCCCGATTAAGGTTCTTAGTTTGATTTTACACGGAGTTTAAGAAAAAATAAATATTGTGAATATGAAAAGTAAAGTAGGAGAAAGTAGGAGAGAGAAAGTGTATAAAAAGTTTTTGTTGTGAGAGTAACAAGTGGGTCCCATTATCCATTTTAAGTAATAACGCAACTAAGAACCTTAGTCTGGAACAAACTAAAAGGAAAGTAAGAACCTTAGTCTGAGACGGAGGGAGTATTACTTTCTTAATTTGGGTTTGACATTAATATGGAAAATGGGGATTGCAGAAAAATGGTATCTAAATCTGTATAATATATAGAAACGAACCTCCATTCTTACCACATGGAATTATGACTTGGAAGTCCACGTGTCATTATTCCATAGGCCTCAACACAAGTGTAAAGATAACTCTATATCAATGACAACAAATTAATCCTAAAATTAAGCAAAATAATTTCAAATTTCAATAAGGTAATTCTAAAAGTAAGCAACATAATTTCAAATCTCAATAAGTTTATCCTAAAATTATGCAAAATAAGATATGTACCTTAACAAAATAGGAAAATAATCTTTTAAAGGAATAAATAAGTAATTAAATAAAGGGATATGTGGATCTTAAAGAAAAAGGATTTTAGGATATGTTGATATCTGAAGATTTCATATTTTGAATACGATTACGTTCAAAGGTTTTTTTTTCTTCCCTAAAACGAGTTAAGGCCACATCAAGCTTGCTGAAACTCTAGATAACTGAGTAAGGTGCATAGAGAATTCGTAATTAAATAAAGTTTTGATCACGGAGAATATGGAAGAACGTATCCGACATGGAGAGGAGGTATGTCTCTTTCATTGGCAATGTGCATGTTTTTGTTTGAATGTAAATAAGGTTTTACTGGTCAAATTAACCTCATTTTCTCATTGATTGTCTTTTATGGGCTCTACATGTCATATCATTAAATTAAGTTAATAAGTAAATTACCTTATATATTTCTCCATTGCATTTTATTATTTTGAACTTTCAATTGTAGTTTCCAGACCGCTTTTTTGGATGAATTTGAACACTTTTGAACTTATTTTGGTGGGTGGGTGAACAATAAAATTGATTCGAAAATAGTCTACAATGGTGTTGCCTCGGATAGTAGAGATTTTGCCAGAATTGGGTGATATACTTTATTTTTCCCGGGCTACATTAAAGGCGAATACGGTTTTCCATTTGGTCAATCTTCATTTATCAAGGACTGCAATTGTTTGATTCATAATCTCGATAATTAGACCGTGTTAAAGGAGATGGTTTTGAGTCTGTATCATTAAGGGATGGAATTAAAACTTAGAATTTAAAAAACATGAATTTAGACAAAGTAATGGGTAAATTTTTTCAATAATAAATATATGCTGATGAATAAATTAAAAGAATGAATATTGAACAAATTTTTTTCCCACATAAGTTCTTCTAATTTTATTAATATATGTACTAGCTAATTTTTATGAATGACAATTTTGGTTTTTAAAAAAATTATAATATTTTATATACTTTTTTATATCATTAACAATATTTTTTAATTTTAAAGTATTACCTTTCTCTTAGTTGTTTTTTATTCTATTTCTTTATATTATTAAAGTATTAATTGTGTCGTGCATCACATAGGTGTACTGTTGTGTATAAATATTCATAATGAGCTTGCCATAAAAAATATGATTTTTGTTGTAAACTAAAAATGATAGTTGGTACACAATCCCTCCGTCACGCTAGGAACTTCACACTTACTATTTTCACGCAAATTAACAAATGTTTGTGGTGTAGGTATTATGAGTTTGAAAAGTGAGGTATGAGAGAGAGATAGTGGGGTAGAAAATAATAATTGAATCATTGTTGTGAGTATGATGTGTAGGTCCTATTAATTTAAAAGTAATAATACATTTCCATTTTAAAAGTATGCAGTTTGTAATGAGACACTGTGAATACCCCTTTCCGTCATGCGGGCGACGCACGGGAAGTCTTTCTTTTATTTATATTTTTTATGGGATTAGGATATTCAAGTTGGCATTTAACCTTATTAAGAGTCGTCACATTGCTTTATCGAGCTAAAACATTGAGAAAAGCTAACAGGGAGGGTTCGGGGGTCAAGTTACGACAAGAGAAGAATATCAAGTTATCACTCCTATCGCCCGAGCAGTCGGACTTTCTATCATGATGAATGTGTTAGTAGTGTGTTAGTGATTGAGACTGGATACGAAGATTGCCTACGTTCCTCTCATTATGAGAAGCAGGTCAGCGTAGTTCGCACATAATCGGAATAGAGAGAAGAAGCGGGATCATGCATAATGAAGGGGGAGGAGAAAGAATCATGCAAGATGATCACATCCTAGAATAATGATTGTACCATTGGTAAGATCAATGCGTAGTCATCATATTCATCATTGGAGAGTTACTGATCATGGAAGTAATTACCTAAAGTTTAGGGTTTAGAAGTAGTTCCTAGATCTCGTGGATCATCATCGGCTATGCATTATAAGTAGGGATTAAAACATTAGATCTAGCATGTTATGCATGGGATAAGCTGTAGATCTAGCATAATAATAAGAATATCATTAACATGTATGAATGAACACATAAGCATGAAGATTGCTACCCTAGTCATAAAGCATATTATGAATTCTAGCAAGAACATGAAGAACACGTTATGAATCATATGAATATAGGCGTATGAACATAATGAAACTAGCATAAATCAGATCTAAACTAAGAAAACATGACAAATTCTCACCAATCTTGACAAGAACGAAGTCGAATCTCTAGCGTGGATTCGTCGGACCTTCGGGATTGCTAGAAAGGCTTAGAGAGAGAGTTCTGCCGTCAGTTTTGGCTGTAGAACTTGGGGGAGAGAATTGTGTGTGGAAATTATGAACTGAGGTCACCTATTTATAAGAAAATTTGACTTGGAGGAAGTGGCTGCCCGGCCGGAAGAGTGGCCGCCCGACCGATCCTGGGGATTGACACAGTTTTCGAGGCTCATCTATCTGGACTCTGGAGGGTGATTACATAACATCTATCTTCGATCCCTCATCCGATCAGCCGAGAACATCTTCTTATCTGGCCTTTTCGATAAATTCCGGATAAGTCCTGTGCAGCTCGTAAGTACCTGGGAAGTCCCTGTGAGTTCTAGAATGCCTAATAACTCATTTTCAAGTTGGGTACTAACAGTAGCCCCTCGACGACGTTTCTTGCAAGGCATGGAGGGTCGTCGATTAAGAAAGGAACCGATATGAAACATGAGTTTCAAATCTAGGGAGAAGTGGTACGAGAGTGACCAGGTTGGTCGAGTGTCTGAACCTATTGTAAGGCTACCTACGTATCCAAGTGGAATCAAGCCAGTCGTAGTTCGAGACCTGCGGGGAAAGAAATAAACAAGACACCATCTTTCGCTGGGGATATTCAAGTGTTCATCAGACAATAAAGTCATTGAAGATGGACTCTACCGGAGAAAAGAAAGAAGGCCATATGCACGATATGACAAGAAGTTTTTTAAGAATCAAGAACAGAAATAGGGATGGATTCTAACTTCCTATAGAGCGTGCGTAATTGATTTAAAGATTGATTTGGAAGATTAGGGCTTATGGAGGTTCCGACCTTCAATTTATAATCTTTAGGGTTTAAGGAGGTTTCCGACCTTTTAATTATAGATTGATTTGGAATTTTTATAGAGGTTTTCCTGACCCAAATAGTTAAGTTTTATAGAGGTCTTCCGGACCCAATTGGTAGCAATTTTTATAGAGGTCTTCCGGACCCAATTGGTAGTAATTTTTATAGAGGTCTTCCGGACCTAATTGGTAGTAATTTTTTATAGAGGTCTTTCGGACCCAATTGGTAGTAATTTTTATAGAGGTCTTCCGGACCCAATTGATTAAATCTTGTATGGATAGCCAAAACCACTTCCGGGCCCGGTTCCGGTTCGACATATATGTGACCCTGAACCGGCCCGTGCTTACCTCGGTTCCGGTTGTCACAATCCGGTTCCGGTTAGGCTCCGGTTCCGGTACGGTTCCAGTCCGGTTCTGGTCCCCCCTTTAAAATTATTGAAAAACATGCGATTTTTGGTCCGGTCCGGTTCGCCATTTATGTGAACCGTAACCGGCCCGGATGAATGGCGGTTTCGGTTATTCTGGTTCCGGTTTATTCGCCGGTTTGCTCTGGTTTCGTGCTTTTCCAGTCCGGTTTTCCGGTTCCGGTTCCGTTTGGCCATCCCTAAAATCTTGGTCAAATTCTGGTCAAATTTGACTAAGGGGCCAATTTTTGATTAAAAATAAGCCAAGGGGCTAAATTGTGAATTTTTTTGTATGGGGGAATAACTGGCTGCGTGGCCAGTCCTTCTGATTGGCTGGACCTTGTTGACGAGGATCGCTGATGGGCGCGCGAGATGGAGGGCTAAGATTGTGCCACGTAGCCTAGAGAAACTGGCCACGCGGCTAGTCCCGTAGCTGGACAGACCCTACAAACAGCCGCCGGCTGTTTCTTTCATCCTTACTTTTCTTCACATTTCTGCCGGGGAAAGAGAGAGAAAAAGAGAGATTTTGAGATATTTTGCTATATTTGAGATGGATCTTGAGTTCATTTTTGGTGCAGAGCAGCCTTATGAGCAAGGCGAAGGTGCGGGACAACAGTTTGAGCAAGGTGAAGGCGCGGACCCGCCTCAACAAGAGGGGAAACATCAAGTACGAGGGAGGATGGTGTTGGGTATGCTTATCACTTAACCCTCCTACATTTGTTAGAATTGATTGATACCATCACCTATGATAATTTTTATGGACTTTAGGACCTCATGTATAGAAGTTTATAACTTCAATTTTTAGCTAAGTCCTTTTTATAGTATAGGCTTAGATTATAGGACTTGAAGCTTTAAAGATGGAAGATTTCCTAAGCAGGATTCGTTTCACTGCGCAGGATGTTCTCTGTGCAGGTCGCCACTGCGCATAGATATATTGCGCAGTCCTTAACCCTGCTCAGTTTTTAAGATCTTGTTTCCTAAACTCCAAAGAGATCTTTTTGTGACCAAGCATGGTGCGCATGCTGCTCATGCGCTGAATCCATGCGCGCCGGCAATGCGCATGCCTTTTGTGCGCGGACACAACCTTGGTCAAGTTCCTCATCTCCTGATCTCACATTCTAGAAAGTTGGAAAACGCTTAGAAGATGCACGCTTATTAAAAAGCTGAGGTGTGCACAAACGACAAATCCTGCACACTCAGCATAGCCAACAGTGGAGATGCGCTCAAACATAATATCTCAAATGAAGACAGCTGTCAACCTTCTAGAAGAAGCTTTTGAATTTGGTCTTCATGCTCAGTCTCCAACGGCTCTAAATCACCTGCGCACCAATCATATTGTGCCAGGTCATCATCTTTGATCAGAGCCCCAATGGCTATAAAGGACAGCTGCGCGCTAATCATGTTGTGCCAGCTCATTGTCCTTGCTCAGAGCTCCAACGGCTATATTCAAGCTCTCAGCTATAAATAGCTTGCTCATCTTCATTTCTAAGCTGCCTTTGAAGTTGCCTTCGGATTTAGCCCTTTTTATCGGCCCTTGATCATCATCTTTGATCAAGCTCCTCTTGTTGGCCATTATGCTTCAGAGCTCGAGTTTCATGCTTCACTAAGAATCCATGAAGATCTGAAGTCTGCTGCTTAGTTTTTCCAGATTCTTTAGAACAGCCTTCAAGATCTTCAAACCTTCAAAACTCCTGCTCATATCACAAAGCCTATATCACCAGAATTCTTGGTGCTCTTCATCTTTCATATTCATAGAGCCCAGAATTTCTGTCACACACACACCTCTTGAAGCGTTGATCATTTTGATCTAACTTCTTGAGATACACCGGTTTAGTCTAGGATTTGTTCTTCATAGATAATAGATCTTGAGTTAGTATTGAGCTCAAATGTTGTAATTTGTAATACTCTCTCATATAATAAGATCTCCATTAGAAATCCAAGACCAACCATCTTGGTAGAGGATGTAGATCTTTCATCGATCGAACCTCTCCAAATACCGTGTTCATTACTTATTGCATATTCCCTGCTTAACCTTTTATGAACTGCTTTGTTTGATCTT
The DNA here is from genome assembly GCA_026119855.1 of Campanula takesimana. Lineage (NCBI taxonomy): Eukaryota > Viridiplantae > Streptophyta > Magnoliopsida > Asterales > Campanulaceae > Campanula > Campanula takesimana. The sequence continues at coordinate 95,973 of JAOWBW010000466.1, forward strand.
TCAGATTGCCACTCTTTGATGCTATAATTGCTATTGCTCATTTACCTTAGAATCCCTTTTTGCGCCACTCTTTAGCCTCATACTTAGCGCGTGCGTTTTTATCTCTGCGCAGTATACCCTGCGCAGAGCTGCTTTAAATTTCCGCTGTGCATTTCACACTCTTACTGCGCGCTATACTTAGCCAAAATAAGAGTTGTGCGCATCTGCCATTGAATTGCAAAAGGGTTTGAAAAGAATTTTAAAACGCTATTCACCCCCCCCCCCTCTAGCGATTTTCACACCCTTGTTGCCCCTTTAGGGACCAACAGATGGCTTCTTGCAACTTCCGTCCCGATGAATGGAATTTCACGGTGGGACAACACTTTGACTTGTACCCGGGCATCGACGAACATTGGTCTGGCGGGATACTGATGGAGACGAAGGAGGTAACGGTCTCGCTTTTTGTTATTTCTTTTGGGTATTTTATGTCTTTTATTTCATACTTGTTGTATTATTTTAAGACTGTGTTAAATTAAATTAATCGTTCATGATTATTTAATTTTCTGAGATTGTTGATTATTTTGGGGACGGCAAAATATACACGCAAGTAGATAAGAATAGAGCATGCACGTACATAATTTATATTGCTAGTTGTGTAACGTACCTTTGCTGTGTTTACCTGCAGAGAATGAAATCTCGTGGGTCCACGAGGGCGGTGGCAGAGATATGGGGGAGATTGCCGCCGGCTGGTATGGTGAAGGAGAGGATCCGGGCCCTGGGCTTCGGTCTGTTTTTTGATGCGGTACGGGCTGTAGAGGGGACCCAGAAGGTGATGGGTCTTATTGAGGCGATGAGGGAGTATTGGTGGGACACCACCCATATGTTCCATTTTAGTTGGGGAGAGGTGACCGTTACTCCGACCGACTTTGCTGCTATTACGGGGCTCATGTTCACGGACGTGGAGCTACCTTTTGATGAGTCCTTGGCTGTGGACCCGCACCGTCAGGTGGAGCTGATTGGGATGCAGCTTGACAGGGGTAGGAATGGGAATGGCTTTGAGGCAGGTCGCCTGAGGACCTTGGTGGATGAGGCTATCCAGGGCTTTGTTGAGGGTATCCACGATACTGACTGTCTGGTGCGGGCCATCTTGTGGTATAGTTTGTCGCAGACCCTGTTCCCGAGTGCGGGGACTTTCTGTCGGTTTTCTCTGTTGGGTGCTCTGGCCGATTTGGAGCAGGCGAGTCAGGTTTCTTAGGGCGGAGCCGGGCTGGCGGAGATGTATAGAGCCCTTGATGTCTGTTCGAGGTCTAGTACCTCGTCTTTTGACTGTTTTTAGTTTGCCTTTGAGGTATGCCTCTGACTCTTTTATTATTTCATGCTCGTCCTTTGTTAGAACTGTTTAGAACTGAGATATTGCTTTTCTCCATAGGTGTGGGTCTACGAGCTATTCCACATTGCTCCCTTTGCCGTGCAGGGGGTGAAGGAAGTCCTGGTTATGAGGTTCTGGGCAAATAGCAACCGGTTGGAAGGCCGTGGCAAGGCCAGGTAGACTCCCGATCTGGGGATTTTTACTGCAAAGTTGAGTGGTCCGCTGCATGAGGACTTTCAGCTGTTTCCCTGGTCAGATCAGGTATTGGCGGGGGTTGGTCAGGCTCAGGATTTTACTGCTTCTCGATGCTTTTTGACGGGGTTGACTGGGGACGCTATGTATCTTAGCGAGAGAGTCTGCAGGCAGCATAGCAAACATCCTATGTTGTGGGCCCTGAGTGAGCCTCCGAGAGACATGTTATATTCGGCTAGGCTGAGGAGGAGCGGTGGCTACAGGGTCAGGACTCCGGCCCATTTGTACCAGAGTGGGGCTGACTATGCATGGTTTGTGGAGCATGTACTGCTGAGTCTGCAGGTTTTGGTGAGGAGGCAGGCTGGTGCCTATCCGGCTAGCTCAAGTAGAGGAGCTAGATATGGTATGGACATGCCGAGGTTCCCGGACAGTATTTGGATGCAGCGGGGTGGTGCCGAGGTGGATTTCGATCTGACTCCGACTGAGGCTGATGAGGTTACTGGGGCCCAACTTCCTCCGCTTGGAGCTACGGTATGATACCTTTTGATTTCTGTCTTGCACACACACACACTTAAGACTTGTATTTGAACTGTGCTTATCTATTTCAGGTGACTCGGGAGGCTTATATCCGTTCTGTTCGTCGGGACAATATCTTTCAGAGGTTTTTCCAGAGTTGGCCGCTTCTTGTACCTGTCGTCAGGAGGACGTGGTGTTACCGCAGCGGAGGGAGAGGTCGCCTGTGGAGGCTGCTCATCCATCTCATGTTCGTCGGAGTTCTACTAGAGGTAGGGGCTCAGGAGCCGGTGGGTCCCATTATGTGCAGCAGCGGGGACGTGGTGACGATGATGGGAGTGATGATGAGGAAGAGGATGTTGATGTCGAGGGATCTGATTCGGAGTAGACTTTTTATTTCCTACATTTTGTTAGAGAGAGGGGAGAGGGACAGACAAACATATTTATGTACAATATTTTATTTGCCTTTTTGGATGTAATTAATTAGTATATTTTTATTTACATGTTCTTACATTTAGTACAATGCATGAGCCTTAGGGGTAAAATAGGGATTGCACACTGTCGGTGTAGATACCCCGGGAGAGGGCATGGCTGGGCTAGAGCGCGTGTGTCATTCCTAGGATGTCTATTTGTGTTTTAATGTGTTTAGAGTCGCCACCTATGTTTTAGAGGAACATAAGAAAAACCTAATATTTATAGCCTAAGTTTGATTACGAAAACAGAGATTCTTGTTATGAGGTTCGGGGGTTAGGTTACGAGATGGGAAGTACTTAAACACCCATCTTGCCCGACTAATGTCGGTCTTGCTTGATCAAAGTCTACATAAATGATATAATGTTCTTCCTATTCTTAATAATAAAAGGGGTTTTGAAAGGTGTTTTGGAATGTAGGGAGATAACTCCTTGACTAGCTTCAATGAAGTGAAGTAGTCTTTGGTGTCATGTCCGAAAATGATTTGGGTGATTGCACGTTTGATGAAATAAAAGACAAGAAAAGAGATGAAGTAGAGAAGAAGAGGATAAATGGAGTTTTACCTAAACTTCAAGTGACTTCAAACACTTCTTGATGAATTACTTTGGAAAATGCCTTGGGAATGATTTGTGTATAGTTTTTGTAAGTAGAATTTTCGGTCTTTTGAAATGGTGGATTAGGAGGGTTTTTATAGTTGAAAACAAAGTGTTTTTGGTGCCAAAACTCAGTCACCAAGATATCTTTCCCAGGCAAATCATGTAAAAATGAGCAAGGGAGAGATTCTTGGACATAAATCTGTAACTGACGCCCAGAGGCGTGCGCTTCCTACCTCGGGGGCGGAAGGCGCACGCGTCTGGCTCCTATGGTCGGAGGCGCGCGACTCAGAAATGGCCTTTTTGACAGAATGGACTAGAAAGTCAGCCCTGTTATTCAGTTTAGTTCCTAGACTTAACGGAGTCAGTCAGGAACTTAACAGAAGTGACAGAAACTAACAAAAAACACTTAAAATAGGGAGAAACACAAAATCAAATGTGCAATCGGGGTGAGCGGTCCAAGGCGGGGTGTCTACAGAGCCCCTCGGCGACGTGGATTGCAAAAGCAAAACGCGTCGACGAAATAAAGTACACCCACCGAGAACATCACTAAGAAAAAAATCAAAGACTCGATGAATGCAGGAATTTGAAATTGCAAGAGATGGAGGTGCGCTCCCTGTATGAGCGGCTTTTGTTGATAGAAGAGGTGGCGTGATCCGTTTGTAAATCCGCCGGCTGAATCCGTTAGTGAATCCGCTTGATGAACTTGTTAGTAAATCCATTAGATGAGTCCGTTAGTGAACCTTGTTGATGAATCCGTTATTAAATCCGTTAGATGAATCCGTTAGTGAATCCCTTGAATGAGTCCATTGGTGAACCCTTGTTGATGAATTCGTTGGTGAATCCGTTAGTGAATCCCTTGAATGAGTTCGTTGGTGAACCCTTGTTTGACGAATCCGTTGGTGAATCCGTTAGATGAATCCGTTAGTGAATCCCTTGAATGAGTCCGTCGGTGAACCCTTGTTGACAAATCCGTTGGTGAATCCGTTAGATGAATCCCTTAGTGAATCCATTGAATGAGTCCGTTGGTTAACTCTTGTTGACGAATCCGTTGGTGAATCCGTTAGTGAATCCCTTGAATGAGTCCGTTGGTGAACTCTTGTTGACAAATCCGGTGGTGAATCCGTTAGATGAATCCGTTAGTGAATCCATTGAATGAGTCCGTTGGTGAACTCTTGTTGACGAATCCGTTGGTGAATCTATTAGATGAATCCTTTAGTGAATCCAATGAATGAGTCAGTTGGTGAACTCTTGTTGACGAATCCGTTGGTGAATCCGTTAGATGAATCCGTTAGTGAATCCCTTGAATGAGTCCGTTGGTGAACTCTTGTTGACGAATCCGTTGGTGAATCTGTTATGTTGCTTAAGAAATGGACTGAATTGCTGTTTGTAGCTGTCTCTGACGTGTGCCGTTCGGAGCTGCACTTGTTGTTTGACTTTATGACTTTTGTGGGGGTGCGGGCACAGTTTACTGCGGACCGAAAATGTGAAGTTTTCCCTTTAGAGAGGAAAATGTCGAGATTGACCTTGAAAAAAAGAAAGACACTACCTACTTTTAGTGAAAGTTTCTATCTAATTTCAATTTAGACGTGCCTTAGGGGCGGACCAAATTAATGTGTGCCCAAAAGTGTATTCAGAGGCGGAGTTGTGGTCTCGATCCCGCTGATTTTAGGAATGTTTGAACTCTTCTTCCCTGTGATTTCTTTCTTTGACTAGGGCCAATTGAGGCGTTTCTGGAATGGGAGGCGTATGCCTCGGCTAGTGACTGTGGGACGCGCGCGCTTCCCAAGTGGGTGGCGGGAGGCGCGCGCCTCTGGGGAGCGAATTCTGGGGCTTGACATTTGCTGGTCAAAAGATCCCCAACAGCTATAATATTAGCTTCTGTTCGAACACATTCTCCCAACAGTTCTTTTTTGCCATTTTTGAACATCTCTTCTTGCTTGATTTTGCTTGTAATCCACCTTTTCCATGGCTTCCAATTCTTTCATTCTGGATACCAAGGTTGGTTGTGAGTATGAGAAGGATTTATTGACTTTTGTATACTCTTTCAAGACCCATCCTAAGAAAGCTTCTGTCAAAGACTTCGGGTTCCGAATTCTCTTTACCCTTCGGACGTTGAAACCGGATTGGGGTTTGTTGAAGGCTGCTGCAGCCTTCTGGGATTGTGACAGTCACGCCTTTAATTTTTCAGCAAATGAAATGGTGCCTACTGTTGATGACTTTGGTGCGATGCTTGGCATGCCATTAACGGGTCTAATTGCCGTCCCCAAATACCATAGAGGTGTGATCGATTCTTTGTCCGATGTGTTGAACCTCCCTGTCGGAGCTGTGAGGAAGATGTTGTACGCCACCGCGGTTGACATAACTGAGTTTGCCGATGTTCTTCAGTTTGTATTCAGAGGATGCGGCGGTTCAGTCCTTTAAGAGGAACGCCATGGCAGTTTTCCTTTTCAGTGAGGTTCTGTTCGTGACACCCCTCGGGACTGTGGATGCGCAGTTAGCTGAGATTATCTTGCAGGCAAAGGAGCAACAGTTCATCGTAATCCCTCTTATAGTGGGGGAGACCATGCACGGCCTTGATGAGTTGCATCGAACGGGTGAGGTATGTCGGGGAAGCCCCTCGCTTTTGACCATATGGCTCCGGGAACACTTCAGGATTTATTCTTTGGAGGGTGACTTGTCTCTTTTTGCTGTTCACAGGAGAAAATTGCTGATACTGGATTTGTCTGAAGACGGTTGGAAGAAGTTCTTTCCATCCCGGGTATCGGCTAACATTGAGTGGTATGTTCCCTCTTGGGGTCTTCGTCCTTTCGTGGGATGGACTCTGGGTTTCGATCATGTGGTCTTACCCGGCTTGAGAGACTCGTCATTTTACCATCCAGAGTGAGTTTTGAGGCAATTCGGTCGCCAACAAATTATTCCCTTCCCGAGGAGTGGGGTGCTCCGTCCGGTTTCATATATGGGTCCGGACTTTTCAAGGAAGCTTCAGTCAGCTTGGGGAGATGACCATCATCGGTGGGCTTTCGCCTCTATTCACCGGGGTAGTATTTTTCTTCCCGAGAGTTATCTGGATTATCTGTTTGGCACCCTTTACCGCGGCATCACTTGGGTTGACGTGCTCGTGCCGAGTTGCTAGGAAAGGACTTTGAGCCCAGCAGTGCTTTGAGATATAGGGAGGCTGCTGTTGATTCCCACAATATTCTGGCTGACCCTTTCGGCAGTCATTTGGATAACTTTTATGCTCGAAGGCGCGTCGCTGCTCAGAAGGTTTCAGTCCGCCTTAGTGTTCCTAGACCTCCCAAGAAGAGTAGGATTGAGAGCCGTTCGGGTGGCCCTTCGAAAGCTAAGAGAAAATTAGATTTTTCTTAATACCCCAAGATTGCAATTAATAGACCACTTGTTTAGGATTTAATATTTTATTGTCTTTTATTGCTCAACATATCCGTTGAAATGGCAAGAATGATTTGAGAGATGAATAAAAATTGCATATTGATATGACATGATTGGGTAAAATTTATGTTTTAGACCGCACTCGAAGGTTGCCTACGTTCCTCTCTTAGAGAGGATCAGGTCTCCGTAGTTAAAACAAATGAAGACCATTTTTTTTTTTGTGCACCTTGTTTTTTGCCTAGACCGCCCTTTCGGGTTTTCAATCTAGTGGGCTTCTTTTTTGCACTTGGTCTAATTTTTGCCTAAGCCGCCTTTGCAGGTTTTCAACCTAGTGTAGATACCCCGGGAAAACCACGACTTGGCTAGAGCGGTGAATTATCCTAGGATTTCTAACTTGTTTTAATTTGTAGAGTCGCCACCTATGTTTTAGAGGAACATAAGAAAAACCTAAAGAAATAGTCTAATTTATGTACAAAACCAGAGATTCGGGAAGAGAAGGGTTCGGGGGTTAGGTGACGGAGTGGGAAGTACTTAAACACCCACTCCGCCCCGCTTACGCGGGTCTTGCTACTATTGGTGTTCTAATGCTAAATGTCCTTCAAATAATACGAGAAATGTGCTAACAATTATAAGGGAAAGGAAAGGGAAATAAAAGATAAATTGTTTTATTATATTAATGCTAAAGATTACATGTCAAACTATTCTAACAATTACATTAATATGAAATGGGGAAATTAAAGTAGAGTTGGAATGTTGGAATGTAACCTTGACCAAACTTCAATAGTGAAGTGGCCTTTTGGTTGTATTCCTTTTTATGGAGATTGCATACAATGACTTAGACAAATAAAATAGAAAAAGAGGAATTGTACCTTTGGAAAAGGAGACTTCAAACTTTGACTTGAAAAGAGCTTTGTGTGGAGAAATTGTTGTTGCAACACTTTGTGTAGTGTTTTCTGTTGGGTTTCGTAGTAACATGCGCAGCGGAATTAAGCAATTAAAATTTAATGAAACCCAAAGCCCATAGATCCATTCATATGATTAAGTCAAATACAACATAATGAATACTAGAATACTAACCCTTGATTCCTTTGATTGTGCAACCTTGAATTCGATAGAGGCTTGAAACCATGATCACGAACATAGTAAGAATCACGAACTTTGAAGATGATAAGTTTCACCCTCTAGCGGTATCCACACCACGAACAAATATCAAGAACACTTGATCTTGGTTGCTAGACCAAAATTGTGAAACACGTTTTCACAATCAATATGAACTATATGGAATTTTATTTGTGTATTATTTTATTCCTCAATCTAGGATCTCTTAGAACAAAATAAAACCCTCTCAAACTCTTTGAGACTTGCACAAAAACATTAGCTTTGAGTTGTGGCCGAATTCTGATGTTTATACACGAGTAAGACCTATTTCAAATAGGAAACTTGTGTTAAAACCCGTCCAAAATTCGATTCCAAGTCAAATTAGGAATCTGTCCCCGACAGTACTGTGCGGCTGCCCAAACTGAGGCGTGCGGCCGCCTAAATCCCTGTGCGTTCGCCCAGCCATTTTGGGCGGTCGCCCAAACAGCCCAGAAAATCCAATTTTCCAAAATTTCCAATATAGTCCTTATTTAGGATTCGTTCTATTGTGTGTGACCCTCTAGGATTATACTAAGTTGGCAATGGGTTCAAACATGAAACCATAAGATATGATTAGGTTCTAGCAAACCGTTATACCTACCCAAATAGTATAACTAGATACAAGTTCGCATTCCTTTTAGAACATGTCATAATCCCTTTGTCCACGATGTCATTGAACACAAGTCATGGTCAACAAGTCAACTTGTATTGTTCAATACTTTCTCGATTCTGAATATGTTGATAATCCAAATGACATTGATCCAATCAATCCATTTGAGTTTGGCCAAACATTTCATCAACATCATTCCTTCGAGGGGCCCAAGCTTGACATCTCTCCGAAGAGGGACAAATCCATTTGGCTTATTATTCTTCCCTACGTGAATCCAATTATGCCAATCATACCCTTTATAACTACCGTGTTAAGGCAGCGTTTGAATATGTCAAACATAATGTTCATCAAGTGGAAGACTATAATAACTTCGTTCTTGATCAATATGTTATCCAAATATTTAATTTAAGGAATAGCGCTATGCTCCCACTAATATTTTGTATATACAAGGTTCATCTTCGTTCTTGATCAAGCCAAAATCTTTGACTTATCAAAACGGAGATTCCAACTCCCATAAGTTTGCTTTAATCCATCCAATGAATTTCTGCAACTTCCATAATTTATTAGAATTTTCTTTGACTATCAAAACTTTTAGGTTGTATCCAATACATCCTTAAATGAGTTCTTATTAAGGAACTCATGTTTTGACATTTTTCTGTCAAATTTCATATTCCAAATATGAAGATATGACAATGAGAATTTTAATAAGTTCCTTGCTACCCATGTAAGTTTTCTCCAAGAAAACTTCAATCTTATCCTTTGGTTTTTTATACCTTAGGTTAAAATGATCAAGTTCCAAACTTGATTTTCATACATGGATTGCATTTTAAATTTTATGACTCCAAGCCATTAATCTAAGTATGGAGCGGATATTGCATCTTTGATATATGGTAAATGCTTCATTCCAAATGAACTTTACCTCAACACTTTCTATTTCGAAATATCCAATATTTCTTGCAATAGATTGTGTCTTACATGTGTGCAAGTACTTGTATATCTTGAACGGATTTTTACAACCACTTGTGAAAACTTGTTCAACTTCCATCATAGGTTAAATATATTTTCTAGGTCTCGAACCATTCGAGATATGTTTTACTCCCACTGATTCTTTTAGAGATAAACCATTTATCTAGAAAAGTATCATCATAATCAACAAACCATTTGTTTCTTATGAGTAAAATTATTATCCTCAAGTTTCCTTAGGATATCCCATGAAAGTATATTTATTAGATTTAAATGTGAGTGTGTCCGAGACAGCTCCTTTCCAAAAGGTCTCACCATCTTAAATCTTTATGAAAGACAAACCGAGTTTTCTTTCACCATTTAACCTCTTTTGATGGAATTCAAATTAGTGTAGTTATAGCGGTTTGTAATACATAACCCCCAAATTAATAATGGAAGATCAATTTGACTTTATCATCTAATGAACCATATCCAATAAGGTTCTTGTACTTCCACGTAGACACATCATTTAGAATGGTGTTCTTAGTGAAGTTAATCGTGAAACTATTTCACAACTTTAATGATGGCTGTCAAATTCTTGGTTCAATTATTCATTATCTTGATCCAATCAAAATCTTTGAACAGTTTTACCAAGTATAACCAAAATTCTCTTTTAGCATTGCTTCTTAATGCACCATATACATCGACATGTATTAGGTCAAGTAGGATATTAGCTTTTTACCAATCATAGTAAAAGATGTTTTGGTCCAAGTAAATAAGTTTGCATAAATCATATGATTCCAAATCATATGACTTAAACTCCGTTCCATGGAATTTTAGATATGCATTTCTTATTTGTTTGATCAAAACAATAATCCATAAAGAATTTTAATTATTTATGTTATAGCCTTTATTACTTTGTTCTTCAAGATTTAGGATATAAGATTTATTTATATGATAACACAATGAAGTAAATCATAATAAATAAAGCACCTTTCTTATTCCAAATAAGAAATAAATATCCTTCATTATCTTATAACAAAATAATATTTCCTACTTCATTAGTAAAGCCACTTTACAAGTGTTCTATGAATAATGTTGCAACTCTTGCATCATTACCATTCATAGATCAACCTTTACTATAAGTAGTCTTTCAATTTACTAATTATTCTGGTATCCAATACCCAATAATTAAATTTAAAAAGATTAATTTATAACATAAATATCCCAAGTGGTAGTCCCACTACCATTCTTTTTATTGATCGTCCAGAATTATGACTACAATTTTAGATGGTCAATCCAATTGCCACTTTAGCAAATTGCATCAATTAGAGTTATAATTTTAACCACAATTATTTCCTTTAGGTTTGACAAATCTGTCTTACCTTTCTTTTGGCATTTGGCCTCCTTTTCCATCATGAACCATGAGCATTGGAGAACCTTTCTCCATCATCTTCATCTCCGCAGTTTTTTCAGCATATCATGCAACTCGGAGAGATTCTTATTCATTCCAAGCATGTCATAGTTTATCACTAAGTGATCATAACATTTGAACAATGAATCAAGAATGAGATCCGTGGCTTGCTCCAATCCAATTGGACAACCAAGTTTCTCAAGATGCTCTACGTAGCTCTTATCTTAAGCATGTGAGGTTCCACTTATTGCCCTTTACTCCTTTTGCAAGAAGTGAATGCAATAATGGTTTTATACCTCTCTTGCCTAGATTGCTCTTTGAAACATGTAACTCAACTCCACGCCTATTTAATAGGCTTCCAAAGTTCCAAACTTTGTTGAAGTTTTGAGAACATAATTGTGAGCATGAGACAACTCACATTCCTAGAATCATACTCATGATTCTTGTGATTATCTATTCCGACTTTGGGTTCTTTAGGAATAGGCCCATCAAGAATGTACAACACATCTTCTTGCCTTAGAACCATTCTTAGGCTCAGGATCCAATCCATGAAGTTTGTACCATTCTCTTTGAAGCTCATCCTTCTAAAGGATTGATCGCAACGAAGTTAGTTGTCATTATCTACAACTCATGCGAAATTTCCAAAATTTTACAAGTACCAATCTCATTAAAGAGATAAATAATGTATTTTCTAAAAATACTCCCACTAAATTATATAACCTTCTTATACATCCAATGTATAATATAATTTAAATGGGCTAAGATCCAACTTTAATTTAATTTTGAGTCCACGGAGGCGGACCGCTCAAAACTAAATTAATTAGGTAGACAACCCTGTCAATCATATCCCATATGACTCTTAGATCCTTTTCTGAGATACCTTTAAATTGGGCTAAGATCCATCTTTAATTTAATTTTGAGTCCACGGAGGCGGACTGCTCAAAATCAAATTAATTAGGTAGACAATTTCTTGTCAATCATATCCAATATGATTCTTAGGGGATCCAATTTCAAAAGCATGTTTAATCTCATCTTTACCTAGGCCCAAAACTGTTTTGACGCCTTATTAAGTCCAACCATTTTAAACGTATAGGAACCATTCAATTTAATGCACCTCGCGGAGGCGAACCCACATTAAATTAATGAACCTCATCTTGCTCATACATGAATAAAATTAATGCACCTCGCGGAGGCGAACCCACATTAAAGTCACCCATGTACTAACAAGTGTTTTAATCATGGCATGGCAAGAGGACTTAAAACTTTCTTGAAGGTTCATTACCATATAGCATACAACATATTTATGAGCACACAAGATAAACATGTTACGCATCAAGTTTAGCCACTAAATTAATCATCATTAATTTAAGCACAACATTTATGTGTCATTAGTTTCTCTATAATTATGAGGATGAGACTATTTCAACTTTGGTTATTATCTCCAAATCAAGACAACAAGAAGTGCGGTCGAACTAAGCCATTAGGCAACCACAATCCCGCACTAATTCAAGAAACCAAGAAAGTAGTCCATGTGGCCGAAACTAAGCAATAGATGGTCTCGATAAACGTAGGCCAATTGCATCCACAATTCCACATGGATCTCCAATCTTTGAATCAAGAACTTTGTTTCTCAATTTTAGCAATTATGAACTCTTCATAATTCTAACTTCGTTTTATCTTTGAAACTTTGATTGCGATCAAGTTTGGGAAACACAATCTCGATGAACGTAGATTAGCCATCCAAACCTTGAGCCAATCTTAGAGTCACAAGACTAAAACAAATAGGAAAATCAAACCCCAAGATCCACACCCAAACCAACTACCCAAAACCCATTCCAGATCAGCAGGTCTGGCCTGGTTTTGTTACTGGTTCGGTTGGACCTCTCGAAAATTCCAAATTCAGATTTTCACCAAAATCAGAACAGAAACCTGGTACTGTGCGGCCGCCCAGAAGGCACTGTGCGGTCGCCCAAAAGTGTGCGGCCGCACACATTATTCTGTGCAGTCGCCCAAGTTGATCAGAAGGAACTTTTAATTTTCGAAAATTTGTCTCAAAATTGTTTTTCCCCGATTATTAAAACCATGATCCAATCAGAATTAATAATCAAATAATTCAGAATCCATCATAATATTTATTGCGATTGAATCGTGCGATTAAAGTTGTAAAACAATAAACCACATAAAATCACATAACACATAAACATCATATAATCCAATATTCATATCATGCTAGGCACATAAACAATTTATATACACATAACATGATCTAGTATTGAAATAATCAACATGAACGGGGCTCTGATACCACTGTTGGGTTTCGTAGTAACATGCGCAGCGGAATTAAGCATTTAAAATTTAATGAAACCCAAAGCCCATAGATCCATTCATATGATTAAGTCAAATACAACATAATGAATACTAGAATACTAACCCTTGATGCCTTTGATTATGCAACCTTGAATTCGATAGAGGCTTGAAACCATGATCACGAACATAGTAAGAATCACGAAATTTGAAGATGATAAGTTTCACCCTCTAGCGGTATCCACACCACGAACAAATATCAAGAACACTTGATCTTGGTTGCTAGACCAAAATTGTGAAACACGTTTTCACAATCAATATGAACTATATGGAATTTTATTTGTGTATTATTTTGTTCCTCAATCTAGGATCTCTTAGAACAAAATAAAACCCTCTCAAACTCTTTGAGACTTGTACAAAAACATTAGCTTTGAGTTGTGGCCGAATTCTGATGTTTATACACAAGTAAGACCTATTCCAAATAGGAAACTTGTGTTAAAACCCATCTAAAATTCGATTCCAAGCCAAATTAGGAATCTGTCCCCGACAGTACTGTGCGGCTGCCCAAACTGAGGCGTGCGGCCGCCCAAATCCCTGTGCGGTCGCCCAGCCATTTTGGGCGGTCGCCCAAACAGCCCAGAAAATCCAATTTTCCAAAATTTCCAATATAGTCCTTATTTAGGATTCGTTCTATTGTGTGTGACCCTCTAGGATTATACTAAGTTGGCAATGGGTTCAAACATGAAACCATAAGATATGATTAGGTTCTAGCAAACCGTCATACCTACCCAAATAGTATAACTAGATACAAGTTCGCATTCCTTTTAGAACATGTCATAATCCCTTTGTCCACGATGTCATTGAACACAAGTCATGGTCAACAAGTCAACTTGTATTGTTCAATACTTTCTCGATTCCGAATATGTTGATAATCCAAATGACATTGATCCAATCAATCCATTTGAGTTTGGCCAAACATTTCATCAACATCATTCCTTCGAGGGGCCCAAGCTTGACATCTCTCCGAAGAGGGACAAATCCATTTGGCTTATTATTCTTCCCTACGTGAATCCAATTATGCCAATCATACCCTTTATAACTACCGTGTTAAGGTAGCGTTTGAATATGTCAAACATAATGTTCATCAAGTGGAAGACTATAATAACTTCATTTTCTTGTAGAGAAAATGTGTTGAGAGAATTTGTGTAGAGTTCTTGTATGAATAAAGTTAAAGTCCTTTTCTAAGGTAAAAATGAGGGGTTTTTATAGGTAGAAAAGAGAGGAAAAGATGGCTTTTCAACCAATAAGAAAATAAATAAATAATAAATAATAAAGAGAAAAACAAATAATAAATAAAAGAAATATTTTGTTTTAAAGCAATGGCTAGAATAATGGGATTGGAGGTTACAAAACTAGGGGGGGATGAATGTGGAGGTAAAAAGATGTTTTTGTGATCAAGAAAAAGGAGAGAAATAAGGTGCAATCCGTTACTGCCATAATGGGAGGCGTGCGAGTCCTGCTTTAGGGGCGAGATGCGCGCGCAGCCCACAAACAGTGCCGGAGGCGCCCGCGGGTGGAAAAGACAGAATGATAGAAATGACTTCAAAGTTAACTCTGTTATGCAGTTTAGTCCAAAACTAACGGAATCAGTTAGAAACTTAACCGAAGTAACAAAAATTAACAAAAACAAGTTAAATAAAAATACTATGTATGCAATCGGGGTGAGAGGTCCAAGGCGGGGTGTCTACAGAGCCCCTCGGCAACGTGGATTGCAAAGCAAAACGCGTCAACGAAAGAAAGACAACCGCCAAGGACATCGACAAAGAAAAAGAAAGAAAAGAAAGCAAAGACTCGATGAAAGTAGGAATTTGAAATTGCGAGAGATAGGGGTTCGCTCCCTGTGTGAGCGGCTTTTGTTGATAGATGAGGTGTGTCAAATCCGTTAGTGAATCCGCTTGATGAATCCGTTGGTGAATCCATTGAATGAGTCCGTTAGTGAACCTTTGTTGACGAATCCGTTAGTGAATCCGCTTGATGAATCTGTTAGTGAATCCTTTGGAGGAGTCCAATTGTGAACCCTTGTTGATGAATCTGTTAGTGAATCCGTTTGATGAATCCGTTAGTGAATCCCTTGGATGAGTCCGTTGGTGAACCCTTGTTGACGAATCTGTTGGTGAATCCGTTTGATGAATACGTTAGTGAATCCCTTGTATGAGTCCGTTGGTGAACCCTTGTTGACGAATCCGTTAGTGAATCCCTTGGATGAGTCCATTGGTGAACCCTTATTGACGAATCCGTTGGTGAATCCGTTTGATGAATCCGTTGGTGAATCCATTGAGTGAGTCCGTTGGTGAACCCTTGTTGACGAATCTGTTAGTGAATACGTTTGATGAATCTCTTGATTGAGTCCGTTGGTGAACCCTATGGCTGAGTCCGTTTGTGAACACATTGTTGAATCCGTTTGTGAATCCATTTGTAAAATGCTTGTACCTGTTATATGTATGCTTTTGCAGATATATGTGCTTGTGTGAGATTTGAAATAGAAATTGAGAGAAAATTGTGATTGTGGTGTGATGTGATTTGGAAAGTAGATTTGTATGAGAGAAATTTTGAAAGGATGGAGAAATTGCTTTTGTGTGCGATGTGATTTGTAGAAAGCGTAAATGATGTTCATACCTTCACTTACCATGGCCGCTTGATTCGGGGCAGATTTCTGATGCCGTGGCTTTGATGAAGGATGTTGACATTTTTGATGAAGATGAGTTGCTTGTACTGTTGACTGAATGATGGGTTGGTCGTGCCAAAGGCTGCCTACGTATCCTTTGAAGGGAATCAGACCAGCGTAGTTCAAGGATGATGGAGAATGCTGGGGAAGAAGCTAGGAGAAAAGCAAAATGAGACACCTACTTTTACGAAGTAAGGAGACAAAGAAAGTTTATTTGCAAGAAAGAAAAGAAAAATAAAAAACTTTTTTTTTTAGTTCGTGGGTGAACCATTTTAAGCATTGTGTGTTTGTTAAGCCAACCCAAGATCAAGTCATGTTCGATCAAAGTCTGGATTGTCTTGTTGAATTCTGTCGTTGTCGCCGTTGTGCCCAACGAAGATTGATGTCTAGCCCCAAGAGATTTGCCGATTGTGGGGCTTCAAAAGACTTTCGATGTCGAGATACCGAGGGGTTGCTGATTGTGAAGTCCCTAGAATGCCCTTGATGCCAAGCTTTAAGTGACTGGCATAGCCCCAAGATAAATCAGCTCTTGACCCATTTGAATAAATTGCCTTTTGTCGGTGTGAGCAAGCCCCAAGAGAAGATTATTGATACCAAGCTTCGAGAGATTGCTAAGCCCCAAACATCATGTACTTATTGTTTGCGAGCTTGGGGATGGTGGATTGTGAAGACCTTTCGATGTAAAGCCCCAAATTATCTTGGAATCGACTCGGCTTTGAGAGCGGATGCACTGTCGGGTAGAATTCTTGATAAAGATCTCCTTCTTGCTCTTATTGGGGAGATGAATGGCCTCATTGTGGTCGGTACCCAAATGTGGTAATTTCTTGTGGTGCCGTCAAGGTCGCGGATGATAAAGTCTTGGTGTGATAAAGTCCCAAATGAGCATGCTTGCTTGACTCTTCTTGAGTTGAACAAATGACGGATCTTCGGACGCAACTAGTGCTGCAACTATGTGATTGGACGCAACTTGATGATTTTGATCTTGGAGAAGGGGGTGCTGAATTGCAGAAACATTGGGATTGGCCATGGCATTTCCCGCTATAACCCTGTTTCGATAGAGTTTAGCGTATTGAATCTTTTACATTTTCTCTAAGACTTTCTTCATAATCTCGTCGTAAGTTCTAACAAGAATCACCAAATTCATTCATAACATTGGAGCCCTTTATTCAAACCAAAAGACCATTGACGTGGAGTACTGAGAGACCCTTTGAAGCTTGATCGCTTTCATGAAGCCATAAAACTACTCCTAAATTGCATTGCTCGGTTACCATTGCCCAAAAGCTTGTTAATTGCGAAGCCCCAATATTGCCCTTTGCTTGGATTGTTATAATGCCGTAGCCCAAAGGATTGTAGATTGCGAAGCCCCTTGAGACCTTTGGTGCCAAACTGAGGATGCCTCCAATGTTGCATATGGCTTTTCTAGGGCCATTGTTGGGAGGTGAAGTGAATTTCTTCTTGATAAGGGAGACTTTCAAACTTGAGTGTATCCCCTAGAGTGCCACCATTGATTATAAGTGGAGCAAGAAAGGCCCATCCTTGATTGGGGGGAACAGGCACAAGCACACATGACATGAAGGCTCTTTGACATTCCACTTGAGAGTCTTTCAGGATAGTCTCACACATCTTTCTTGAGCGTAGCCACTAGGGCTCATTAACTGTCAAATGAAGGAAAATAAGCTCTCGTTCTTGAGTCACATAGCCCCTTGGGCGTCATCATTTGTCGAGCAAGAGACTCGTCCTCGTGTGGGGGAACAAGCATAAGAGGACATGGCAAGAGCTACTTCATTTCTCGGGAAGCCTTTCGACATACTGTAGGGACACATGCTTGGAGAATCTTGAAAACTGAGTCACACGTTGTTGCCATTTTCTGCCCAAACCAATTGACTCCCTGAGGACCATTTGTGCAACCTCGTACCCCATATCAATCATGAGCTCATTCTCGGACGGGCCTTCTTTCACATGAGCCCAAAAATGCACATTGCAAGAATAATCTCTCTTACGCTAACAACCTAGAACGACCTTTGATTGTGCCGTATCTTGTCGAGCCTTTTGCAATTCCGAAGTTGACTCGGTGGTGAATTGACTTGCTGAGGAGATTCGATGTAGAACTTGTGTAGTTCTCTTCTTTAGAGGCCGGGGATCTCCATTTCTCTTTCCCTTCTCTCTCTCACTCTCTCATTTTTTTATGACGCACCCTGTTTTTTGCCTAGACCGCCCTTTCGGGTTTTCGATCTAGCGGGCATCTCTTTTGCGTCTTCTTTTTTACTCGATTAATGAGGAAGTGTGCATTGACTCTGGCTGAGGCGATAAGACATGTGATTTTGCGGTGGAGACCTTTTGTCACTAAAGGTGAGTGACATTGACTTTACTAGGGAAGTGGTCCCATGTATTTTTATTGAATGACTCACAAAGGCAAGTTAGTCATTAAGAGAGAAGAGAATGAAAGCCCCAATTTGATTGCAAGAAGCTGGGAGTATCGCTGAAAGATAAGAAGCCCCTAGACTCGATAAAGAACGCAAAGTGATTCCAAATCTAGGAAAGTTGTTCAATCTTGAGGTGATTAATTCATTGGCAAATGACTCGTACAAAGATGTCTTGACAAGTTCGAGATGAAGGCCAATCACCATAATGCACTAGAGCTAAACATATCTTTTTTCTTGCATGAGACCGGACCCGCAGGTTGCCTACGTTCCTCCAGTGTAGAGGCTCAGGTCACCGTAGTTCTTGTGAATACACCATTCTTCGTGATGGTTGTTTCGTCCTTCGTTGGTGGATGATGATGATGATCTTGTACTCCTTTGATTGAGGGGGATTTTTTTTTTTTTGTGCTCTAACTTTTGCCTAGGTTGTTTTGAAGAGTCAACCTAGCGAGTTTTTTTTTTTAATCCCCCTTTGAAACATTGCTCGATTTTTCTCCATGTTTGTAGCTCCACCTTGCTTTGGCGCTTCATGTATTGAATTCGTCATTGATGTTGTTGCCTTCGTCACGATGTTTAGCCCCTAGGCGTTCAAGTGATGGCCTTCGTTCTAAAACTTGTTTAGACATCTTTTCATCATTTTGCTAAGAATTAAATTGAACAACTTGGAAGAGTGTATGAGGACAAGAACGACTTTTATTTGATAAGACCGACTCAAAATTTAACATGGGACGAGAGAAAACTTTAATGCACACATTAGAGGACTTTGACTTTTTTTTAATCCCTATTACTAGGTAGAGAAAGAGAAACGGAGATTGTTGTCGTCGTCCCCCATGTCGTTGTAGTCCTCTTGTCATTGTAATATTCCATGTCACTACATTCTTCCATGTTGTTGGTCGAATTTCTCGGGAACCCTTCTTCTTTGAAGCTTGTCTCATAGGAGGACTCGGCCACTTCTCAGAGCAAATTGTCAACTCTAATTCCCGCATCATACATGCTTGAAAAATCGGGATAAAAGGCCCCACTAAAATGAGTTTGGTGGTCCAAAGTCAAACATTTCAAGAAGATGTCCATTTGTTCCTTCATTGAGGGCCTATCAACAATCTCGGCCAACTTGTCATTCCAACGGCGAGAAAAGTCCCCAAATGATTCATTGCCCTCTTGCATGGTGCTCTCCAATTCTTTCTTCATGGGACGGTACATGAAATTGCCTTGGTATTTCTTCTTGAAGGCAAACATAGCGGCATCCCAATTGAGGCGGGTGGAAATAGGGAGACCCATATACCAATCTTTTGCGACCCCATCAAGAGTGAGTGGGAAGCACTGTGCCATTATTTGAGGAGACACTTTCTTTGGTAGCATGGCCCAAATGTAAGAGTTAACATGAGCATCGGGACAAGAGTTGCCGTTGAACTTTCCAATATCGGGCATCTTGAATTTCTCGGGAAAGGCCACCATAGTGCTCATGAGAAGAGGAGCTTGATGGAGATCGGAGCTTGGGCCTTTGTTCAAATTTATCCCACTAAAACGTTGGTCAATGTATGCCATGAGAGTGTTGACCAAACTGTTATCAATGCTTTGGACCATTTTCCCTTCATTTGTGAGCTCCTTCAATTGGTTCTCGAGCTTACCAAATTCTTTCTTATGGGCCATTCTCTCATTCTTGAGACGGGCTTGCCACAAATCATCCTTGCGTCGGGCATTCTCGGCGAGTGCATCAATTTGTCCTTTCAGTGCTTTGATCATGTTGGCTATATCCTCGTTGGGCCGGGAAATATTGTCACCGTTGTTGTTGCTGTCGGAAGCCATTGGACCTATTTGAAGAACACGGTTGAACTTAGGATGGCCCCACAAACACCTTTTGGGTAAAATTATTTAACCCACAAACAAGAAAAAGACTCAACCACATAAGGAAAAATGACTATTTTTTTATTTATTTATTTACAAAGTCGGAAGGAC
Organism: Campanula takesimana; assembly: GCA_026119855.1. Taxonomy (NCBI): domain Eukaryota; kingdom Viridiplantae; phylum Streptophyta; class Magnoliopsida; order Asterales; family Campanulaceae; genus Campanula; species Campanula takesimana. The sequence continues at coordinate 115,988 of JAOWBW010000466.1, forward strand.
GTAGTCCTTTTTGGGGTTTCTAGAAAAATTAGTGGAATCGTCACACTAGTATATAGACCTTCTCGCGGTCCCATATACTCATCGGATTCCACCACGCTTGTGATACCTATATGTGACGGGATTAAACTAAATTAATGTCATAAAGCATACATGCGGGGATGGAGTTTTATTTCGCCCATAACAACCACTTCTTTTTTTGGAAACGGCATGTATGATTTGATGACATTAGTTTAGGGAAATCTCGACACATGAAAACCGACTTGGTCACGGAGTGTTAGACCCTAATTAGAATTGTGTTGGCTTGTGCTCGGCTAATGAGAGGCTTAAGGTCACCCCCAGCATGTAGTCATGAACTACACCACGGGTTGAGGTTTACCGCTTTGAAAGAGTCAATGTCAGGTGGAGCTTGAAACTTCCTAGGACGGGCATCGACGGGTTTGGGGTTATGAACTTGTGCGACTCGATAGTGAGCAATTTATAAGAATATGTGCATGTAGTGTGAGGTCAAGCCAAGTAACAAAATCATTTTTTTTTCAAAAGAAAAGAAAACACAAATAAGCACATATTTACAACTTTCGAATCACCCGTGTGACCGATAAAATAAACAGAAAATAAAAGAAGTTATGTGCAGGCCCGGTGCCCACACACTGTCAAAACTGTCCATTCTGTTCACTGTTCTGTTTCTGCTCCTGGAAAATGGCCCAGAAGCGCGTGCCTTGGGCTGTAAGGATGAGAGGCGCGCGCCCCAAACAGAGAGAGGCGGATGCGCTCGATTCTGGGCAGTACCTGCAAAACAGTGGACTCAGAGGATTGCCCTGGCCCCAAATTATAGAACTTTTCCCCTGCAGACATTGTTAGCACAGAAACATGAAATGGAGGGACAAGAAGGGAGGCGGGCGATTCTAGTGGTGAAGGTCGGAGGCACGCGCCTTAGGCCAAGAAGGCCAGAGGCGCACGCGTCACACCTTTTTCAACCAGAATGCAGAAATAAGAACACCAAAAGTTAAGAACGCAAGTTTAACCCTCTAAATCGTCCCCAGCGGAGTCGCCACTGTAGATACCCCAGGAAAACCATGACTTGGCTAGAGCGGTGAATTATCCTAGGATTTCTAACTTTTTTTAATTTGTAGAGTCGCCACCTATGTTTTAGAGGAACATAAGAAAAACCTAAAGAAATAGCCTAATTTATGTACAAAACCAGAGATTCGGGAAGAGAAAGGTTCGGGGGTTAGGTGACGGAGTGGGAAGTACTTAAACACCCACTCTGCCCCGCTTACGCGGGTCTTGCTACTATTGGTGTTCTAATGCTAAATGTCCTTCAAATAATACGAGAAATGTGCTAACAATTATAAGGGAAAGAAAAGGGAAATAAAAGATAAATTGTTTTATTATATTAATGCTAAAGATTACATGTTAAACTATTCTAACAATTACATTAATATGAAATGGGGAAATTAAAGTAGAGTTGGAATGTTGGAATGTAACCTTGACCAAACTTCAATAATGAAGTGGCTTTTTGGTTGTATTCCTTTTTATGGAGATTGCATACAATGACTTAGACAAATAAAATAGAAGAAGAGGAATTGTACCTTTGGAAAAGGAGACTTCAAACTTTGACTTGAAAAGAGCTTTGTGTGGAGAAATTGTTGTTGCAACACTTTGTGTAGTGTTTTTTGTAGAGAAAATGTGTTGAGAGAATTTGTGTAGAGTTCTTGTATGAAGAAAGTTGAAGTCATTTTCTAAGGTAGAAATGAGGGGTTTTTATAGGTAGAAAAGAGAGGAAAAGATGGCTTTTCAACCAATAAGAAAATAAATAAATAATAAAGAGAAAATCAAATAATAAATAAAAGAAATATTTTGTTTTAAAGCAATGGCTAGAATAATGGGATTGGAGGTTACAAAACTAGGGGGGATGAATGTGGAGGTAAAAAGATGTTTTTGTGATCAAGAAAAAGGAGGGAAATAAGGTGCAATCCGTTACTGCTATAATGGGAGGCGCGCGAGTCCTGCTTTAAGGGCGAGATGCGCGCGCAGCCCACAAACAGTGCCAGATGCGCCCGCGGGTGGAAAAAACAGAATGACAAAAATGACTTCAAAGTTAACTCTGTTATGCAGTTTAGTCCAAAACTAACGGAATCAGTTAGGAACTTAACCGAAGTAACAAAAATTAACAAAAACAAGTTAAATAAAAACACTATGTATGCAATCGGGGTGAGAGGTCCAAGGCGGGGTGTCTACACCTAGCGAGCATTTTTTTTATTTTTTTATTTGTTAAGCGTATAATTTCTTAAGCTTGTCGATGTTGACCTCCTTTGGCAATTGATCACTATCCAAGTCTACGAGTCGGACTGCACCGCCGCTCAATATCTTCTTGACCACGTAAGGACCGATCCATCGAGGTCCCCACTTCCCAAGGGGATTCATGGCGTTGGTAGGATGTTGTCTTAGGACAAAATCTCCCACTTTGATATTTTGAGGCTTCACCTTTTTGTTGAAATCCTTTGCCATTCTTTATTGATAAGCCCTTGTGCGTTCAAACGCTCTTAACCTTTTTTCATCGAGTAGGGCTAGTTGCTTGTATCGACTTTGCTTCCAATCGACCTCGTTGACTTGATTCTCGAGTAAGACCCGTAAAGAAGGAACCTCGAGTTCAACTGGGAGTACGGCTTCAGAACCATAAACCAATGAGTACGAAGTTTCTCCCATTGCTGACCGTATTGACGTGTGGTAGCCCCACAATGCTAGTGGTAATTTCTCGGGCTAATCCCTTCCTGTTAAAGCCATTTTTCGTATGATGACTTCGATTGTCTTGTTTGCTGCTTCGACCGCTCCATTGGCTTGGGGGCGGTACGGGGATGACTTGTGCTTGGTAATCTGGTAGTTAACCAAAAGTGCATCCATTTCTTTCTCAAAGTGAGAACCATTATCGGAGATGATCTCATGAGGAATATCGTATCGGCACATGATGTTGTTCTTCACGAATTCGGCCACTTTCTTGGCATTGAGAACTCGGTAAGCTTGTGCCTCGACCTATTTTATGAAATAATCCACGGCCACTAGAATAAATGATTGTCCGTTGCTTCCCGTAGGGTGGACTTTGCCGATGATATCTATGCCCCAACAAGAGAATGGCCAAGGTGTGGTCATGTTGTACAGTTGTGAAGCTGGAGCATGTTGCAAATTGGCATGGAACTGACACTTGGCGCATTTCTTGAATTTCTCGATGCAGTCTCTTTTCATTGTAGTCCAATAGTAACCAATACGGAGTATCTTCTTGGCTAACATAATCCCATTCATGTGGGTCCATACTTGCCTTCGTGGACTTCGTGCAAGATTTCTTGAGCTTCGGTTTCATTTGCACATAAGAGATTGATCCCTTGATGATGTCTTTTGTAGACTCGGTTCCCAATCAATACATATCGGGCGGCTAGATTTTGTAGTGCTATTCGAGTTTTCCCATTGCTGTTCTCGAGAAAGGTGTCGTTGTTGAGAAAGTTCATGATATCTGTGTACCACGGGGGGTTGTCTTGGACTTCATTGATCCTAATGTTCATGCAGTATGCCAGACTGGTCCTTCTTAAAATTTTAAAGGGTTTCACCATTTTTCCTTTGGGCATCTCAACCAGTGAGGCTATAGTAGCCAGAGCATCGGCAAAGCGGTTCTTGTCTCTTGGCAAATAATTGAACGTGATGTCTTGAAACTGTTCAACCAATTCCTCGAGGTGTTGACCATACTGTTGGAGAGTCAGGTCTTGGATTCGCCATTTACTCGATGTCTGATTGATAAGGAGCAAGGACTCACCGAATACTTCTAGTTCTGTGACATTTCTTTCTATCGCTACTTCTAGCCCCGCTATGCATGCCTCATGCTCGGCAATGTTGTTGGTAGCTTCGAATTCAAGACGAATTGCAATTGGAGTGTAGATGTCCTTTAGATCGACAAGCAACATTCCTATCCCATAACCATGTTTATTGGCGGCGCCATCGAAAAAGAGTTGCCACTTATTTTCCTCGGTTGTAGTGCAAACCAAGTGCTCGTCGGGAAATTGTAAGTCTCCCCCCTTCACTTCGTCACACATAAATTCAGCAAGCTGATCACTGAACACCTTCCCCCTGATGGATTTGAGTGTGACGTAAGTGATATCATAGCCGGCGAGCATGAAGTACCACTTGGCTATCCTTGTTGACATGAAAGGCTTCTCGAAGATGTAGCGGAGCGGGTCCACTTTTGCTACTAGCTTGATTGGAAAGGCTTCCATGTAATGTTTGAGCTTTTGAGTGACCCAAACTAATGCCGCACATGACTTCTCCAAGACAGAGTAGTTCTTTTCACCTCCTTGAAATCGGCGATTGACAAAATAAATGGCATTCTCCTTTGTGGAGTCTCGTTGCTCTTGTGCTAGCATAGCCCCTAGGGCTTCATCATTCACTGTGAGGTAGAGCAAGAGAGGCTTCTCCTTGTGAGGTGGAACCAAAACTGGAAGGCATGTCAAGTAATGCTTCACTTGATCGAAAGCTTCTTGGCAAACGTCGGTCCATTCTAGAGCCACATTCTTCTTGAGTAGTTTGAAGATTGGCTCACACATGGAAGTAAACTGGTGCACAAACCGACTGATGTACTGAAGTCTGCCCATGAAGCCTTTGATTTCTTTCTGTGTCTTGGGAGGAGGCATGTCAATGATTTCCTTGATTTTTTAGGGATCTGCTTCAATTCCTCTTTCAGTGACCATGAAGCCAAGAACCTTGCCTCGGATAACCCCAAAAGTGCACTTTGCGGGATTGAGCCTCATCTTGTGCTGTCAAAGCCTTTCAAAGAACTTGCGGAGGTCGATCAAATATTGACCGTCGGTCCCCTTTGAATGGATGATCATGTCCTCCATGTAGACCTCAATCTCTTTGTGAATCATGTCATGGAACAAGTCTGTCATGGCCCTTTGATAAGTAGCCCCAGCGTTCCTTAGCCCAAATGGCATAACTGTGTAGCAAAAGGTGCCCCACGGTGTTGTGAAAGCAGTTTTGTGTTGATCTTCCTCGGCCATGAGAATCTGATTGTACCCAGCGAAACCATCCACAAACGAGCGGACCTCGTAGGTAGTAGTGGAGTCAACTAGAATGTCGATGTTGGGTAGTAGAAAGTCATCCTTTGGAGAAGCTTTGTTCAAATCCCGGAAGTCCACACATACACGGACCTTACCATTAGCCTTTCGGACTGTGACCACATTGGCTAACCATGTCGGATACTCAATAACTTTGATGAAGCCCACACTAAGAAGCTTCTCTATCTCTTCCTTGACTTGTAAAGACCATTCTGGCTTGATCTTTCTGAGTTTCTACTTTGTCGGCTTAGCGTCGTTTTTTATCGGAATTCTGTGCTCAGCGACCTTTCTGTCTAAACTCGGCATGTCTTTGTATGACCATGCAAATACATCCACGAACACTTTGAGCAGTGCAGTCAATCTGTCTTTATTTTTCCCCTTGAAGAAGCTTCCGATCTTGGTTTCTTTCGGCTCCTCATTGGTACCCAGATTAATAACATGCAATTCTTCGTCAGCCCCTGGACCATTTTCACCACGACTACGGACCTGTTGAGCAAGTTCATTTAAGTATGTTGTGTTTTCGTGGTCTATATCATCATTATTTGAATCGTTATTAACTAGTTCATTAGATTCATTATTAGTTAATTCATCATTCATGATGTTTGTAATCTCGGGGTACTCAGAAATATCAAATTTTTCATTAACAAAGAAAGGGAACACACGCTCGGCTATGGCCTCTATATCCTCTTGGGTGAGGGTATCGGAAACACTCTCGGACTCGAAAGTGAATGTGAACAAGTGTTCCTTTGTGGCCTTACGTGGAATGCAACCCATCTTCTCGACCATGAATTCCTCGGATACCACGGGTCCCTTGTTAGAATACAAGTTACTGATTGGCTCGGAGCTTGGCTGGATCTCCCTAATAGTCTCCCTTCTCGTGTCGGTGTCATAGATGGCATTTACTTGGCACTCGTCCATGATGGCGAGTTCTTCGAACATGGAGGCTAAATCCGTCAATTCTTCCCCCACAGTAATCTCTGTCTCAGACTCTATGGTCACTTTCTTCCCCCACCATTCTCGGGGCGGCATGGGAGTTGGTTCCCTTTTGGATTTCTGAATCTCATAGTCAGCAAAGATTTTGAGACCAGGCTTTCTGACGCCCTTACTGTTGACCCATGGATCGGGAAAGATTACGTACGGAACATCCTCCCCTTGGCGGACAAAGTAGCCATTCAGTGTCTTTTGGTAAGGTCTCAAATTGGGAATCTCATGATGACGGCCTTCTCTTCGAGCTCGGGCGTTTTCATTCTTAACGGCTTGCTCATATTTCAAGTCATCTTTGGAAGGCTCTTATCCCAAACCGAACGTGTTCTTAACAAAAGGAACCTCCACGGGTTGCATTCTACCCTGTTGGTATTTCCCTAGGCCTAGACCGGGAAAGTAATTCATATTCCTCATCATACGGAGGACTTTGTGGTTGCCGAGGGTCCATGATCCGTTTCCCCCTTGTTTATCGATGGCGTTGATTGAGACGCCTGAGAGGGTGGAGTCTTCTAAACCGTGTTGAACTTGGTAGACGGGTTCCCCCTTTTTGTGGATAGTGACGTTTTCTGCCATGATGGTCACTATTTCATCCCCATTTCTAAACTTCACACACTGATGGAGAGTCGAAGGGACGGCATTAGAACTGTGTATCCACGGTTGGCCCAAGAGCAAATTGAATGAGGAAGGTACATCGAGCACTTGGAATGGGACGGACATGATCATGCTCCCAAACTCAATGTCTATTTCCACCATACCCATGACTGTGCGGGCAGTGCTGTCGTAACCTCGGATCACTTGAGTAAAAGGCTTTAAGTCTGAATTCTTAAGCCCCAGTATGCCCATGATTCGGCCGGGCATCAAGTTGAGTGCGGAACCACCGTCAACCAAGACTCTTGAAATAGGTCTCCCCCTTGCTCTCACTTTTAGATAGATGGCCTCATTGTGATCGGACCCAAATGGTGGAAGGTCCATGTCGGAAAAAGTGACGACATTACCAAAATGAATGTGGCCTATCATTGCAGTAAGGTCCTCGGGAGTTGTATCCGGAGAGACTGATGTGTCGTCGAGATTACTGATGACAATATCTCGGTGCTTCTTTGAGGATGCAATGAGGTCCCATATAGAGATGTTGGCTTGAGTCTTCTTGAGTTGTATCAACAAAGGATCATCGGGAGTGTCGCGAGCTTGAGATCTTTGAGAAGAGGTGCTTGGTGCAGAAGTAGTGAGGTCCTATTCTCTAATACTCCCCTCATTACCTCATCCTAAGTCACAATGTAACAAGAATTGTCAACTTTATTCATCTCATTGGAGCCCTCATTCACAATTGGGATTAAATGAGTGGTCTCCTCAAACTCTCCTATCTCTATTACATTGACATCGTCACCACTAGGCAATATGAACTCTTTCTTGTCTATGAGATCTTGGATGACATTGCGGAGGACAAAGAATTCCTCGGTGGTGTGGCCACTATGTTGGTGGTAGCCATAATATTTGTGATGAGCATGATTGGCATTGATCGACTTGGGTTGATACCCTTGTATAAGTGTGATTTGGCCTTTTTCTTTGAGAACTTAGAAGGCCTCGGTTTGAGTCATGCCTTGGAGAGGAGTGTAGACACGGTCATTTTGAGATTTCTTGCCTTGAGGTGAAGGAACCCTTTTGTAATTCCCCTTGTCGATAGTAACGGCATTGACCAAAGTCTCTTTGGTGGAGTTGGAGGCGGCCTTGTAACGGAAGCTAGGAGCACTTTTCTTGATCTCCTTGAGAAAATCATCCATTCGGACCCCCCGCCTCATACATTTGAGAGAAATCCGCATAGAAAGCCCCACTTAGGTGGGTGCGAAGATCAATCTTTAGACACTTAAGAAATATGTCCATTTTCTCCTTGGTATTAGGCCTCTTGACAATTTCGACAAGCTTGTCATTCCACCTTCTCGTGAAGTCTATAAAGGATTCATTGTCCCTTTGATTAGTGTTCTCGAGCTCTTTCTTGGTCGGGCGGTGAGTGGTGTTCCCTTGGTATTGACTTTTGAAGGCGATCGTGGCGGCGTCCCAATCAAGACGGACTGTGAGCGGGAGAGTCGCATACCAATCTTTTGCCGCCCCCTCGAGAGTAAGAGGGAAGCATTGTGCCATGACTTTAGGAGAAACTTTCTTTGGAACCATAGCCCATATGTAGGTCTCGATGTGTGCCATGGGGAAAGAGTTGCCCTTGAACTTGCTTATGTTGGGCATCTTGAACTTGTCGGGAAGAGAAGACATTGTGTTCATGAGAATGGATGATGATAAAGTCTTGTGTCGGATCATTTCCCCATGTTGAGGCCATTAAAACGTTGATCTATGTAGGCCATGATTGAATCAACCATTTTGTGCTCATTGTTTTCGGTGCTCGGTTCCCCCATTTTCTTGGTGCGGGCACTGACATAAGGACTCTCGAATAAGCCTTGGGTCCATTCGGAATCGTCATTGTCTTTCTTGTCTTTCCCTTTGGCAAGCTTGGTGAGCTTTTCTTTCATTTGCTCCATCTCGGCCTCGTGAGTCTCTCTTTAGTTGTCGAGGTGAGATTGCCAAAGATAATCTTTATTTTGGGCCTCCTTATTAAGAGTGGAGACTTGATCTTGGAGCAATTGGACCATGGCTGAAAGTTGCTCGAGAGACATGGTGTTTCTGCTGTCGGTCATGGTTGTTGTTGGAGCTGTTGGAGTAATCACTTCACGAACTAACCGATTCGCTGAATCCCGGTAGACTCTGTAAGTACCAATTGGACCTATATTACAGAAGAGGCCCTTGTCAGTCTTGAGTAACATTTTCGGTCCATGAAGAGGTTTAGAACACACAGTGGGCACACGACTCAAACCATATAAGAAAAACACTTTTTTTTATAAGTCGGAGGGACGGAGTCCCTTTTGAGTTTCTAAGGAAATAATAGAATCATCACACTAGTATATAGACCTTCTCGCGGTCCCATATACTCATCGGATTCCATCACGCTTGTGAATCCTACACATGTCGGGATTAAACTAAATTAATGTAGTAAAGCATACATGCGGGGACGGATTTTTATTTCCGTCCATAATAACCACTTGGGGACGGTTTTTATTTCGTCCATGATAACCACTTGGTATGTATGTTTTGAAGACATTAGTTTAGGGAAATCTCGGCACATGAAAACCGACTTAGTTACAGAGTGTTAGACCCTAACTAGAATTGTGCTGGCTTGTGCTCGGCTAATGAGAGGCTTAAAGTCACCCCCGGCATGTAGTCATGAACTACGCCACGAGTTGAGGTTTACCGCGTCGAAAGAGTCAAGGTCGGGTGGAGCTTGAAATTTCCTAGGACGGGCCTCGACGGGTTTTGGGTTATGAACTTGTGTGACTCGATAGTGAGCAATTTATAGGAATTTGTGCATGTAGTGTGAGGTCCAACATGTGACAAAACATTTTTTACTTTTTTTTTTGAAAGAAAAGCAAATAAGCACGTAATTACAACTCTCGAATCACCCGTGTGACCGATAAAAAACACAAAACAAATCAGTTTAAGAGGTTCAAATCAGTCCTTGATGCAGGCAACTGTGCCCACACCCCAATCATTCTGCTCTGTTTTGAAGCTGTTCCTGTTCTGGAAAACCACCCATAAGCGCGCGCCTCTTGCCTGTGTTGTGGGATGCGCGCGCATGGTGTAGAGTCTGTGGGAGGTTCCCACTTCTAGGTAAACCTGTCAGATTTTCAGACTTTAGACTCAGGGGATTGCCCTGGTCCTAAATATACATTGTAACCCCTGCAGAAATGATTAGCGTAGAAAAAAGAAGAAGAATAGGAAGAACATATGGGAGGCGGGCGATTCTGGTCTTTGGTGTGGGACGCGCGCGCCTTTGGCCAAGAAGGCCAGAGGCGCACGCTTTCCCCATCAGAGACTAGAATGCCCAGAAAAATATAGACTTTAAACAGAAATGCAAGTTTAACCCTCAAACGTCCCCAGCGGAGTCGCCACTGTAGATACCCCGAGAGAGGGAACGGCTGGGCTAGAGCGCGTGTGTCATTCGTAGGATGTCTATTTGTGTTTTAATGTGTTTAGAGTCGCCACCTATGTTTTAGAGGAACATAAGAAAAACCTAATATTTATAGCCTAAGTTTGATTACGAAAACAGAGATTCTTGTTATGAGGTTCGGGGGTTAGGTTACGAGATGGGAAGTACTTAAACACCCATCTTGCCCGACTAATGTCGGTCTTGCTTGATCAAAGTCTACATAAATGATATAATGTTCTTCCTATTCTTAATAATAAAAGGGGTTTTGAAAGGTGTTTTGGAATGTAGGGAGATAACTCCTTGACTAGCTTCAATGAAGTGAAGTAGTCTTTGGTGTCATGTCCGAAAATGATTTGGTGATTGCACGTTTGATGAAATAAAAGACAAGAAAAGAGATGAAGTAGAGAAGAAGAGGAGAAATGGAGTTTTACCTAAACTTCAAGTGACATCAAACACTTCTTGATGAATTACTTTGGAAAATGCCTTGGGAATGATTTGTGTATAGTTTTTGTAAGTAGAATTTTCGGTCTTTTGAAATGGTGGATTAGGAGGGTTTTTATAGTTGAAAACAAAGTTTTTTGGTGCCAAAACACAGCCACCAAGATATCTTTCCCAGACAAATCATGTAAAAATGAGCAAGGGAGAGATTCTTGGACAGAAATCTGTAACTGACGCCCAGAGGCGCGCGCTTCCTACCTCGGGGGAGGAAGGCGCGCGCGTCTGGCTCCTATGGTCGGAGGCGCGCGACTCAGAAATGGCCTTTTTGACAGAATGGACTAGAAAGTCAGCCCTGTTATTCAGTTTAGTCCCTGGACTTAACGGAGTCAGTCAGGAACTTAACAGAAGTGACAGAAACTAACAAAAAACACTTAAAATAGGGAGAAACACAAAATCAAATGTGCAATCAGGGTGAGCGGTCCAAGGCGGGGTGTCTACAGTCGGGCATTTCTGTCCTCTTTATCAGACCTCTTTTGTGACTTGTGACCTTCGAAATGTCAGAGATGGGTCCATTCTGGCGTTTGTTGGGGACGGACTTGCAATCTGTCTGAACTGGCTTATGTGGCCGCGTGGCCAACCATGGGGAAGGACTGGCCGCACGGGTAATCCCTGATATGACACGATTTTCGTCAGATTTCTCTTGGTACGATCAGGACTTGAACTCCCTCATCTATATGATAACAGCCTGCGTAAACAGACGAGACATATAGCAGTTTTTTTCTTTTTGCTCTAGATTTCATTCTTTCTGTGCTTTTCTGATGGATAGACACCCTAGGATTTTTTAGGAGAAACAGAGCCACTTCATCAAGAACTTGAAGATCTGGGTTGGGAAGCTCTCGCGGACAACTCGTGCCAACTTTGATAGGAGATTCAGAATTAAGTGCCTTTGGTCTTTGTATAGGGTTAAGTCTGATGAAAACCTGATCCGTGGTTCTGTCAAGTTCTGGGACAATGAGAATCATGTCTTCAACTTTTCTTACAACGAGATCACCCCCCGCTTATGAAAATTTCGTGGCTCTTTGTAGTGCGACAACGACTGATAGGGTAGCTATGTCGCAGTCCCAAGTGCCTTCAGACCTTAGGATTTCCCAGCTGCTGAGGATTCCTATTGAAGATGCTAGAAATCTACTTTTGGACGGCGATGTCGATATTTGTGGGTTGCCTATCAGGTTTATTAATAGCACAGTGGAATCTGACACGGCTTTGGATTGTCTGGCACTTTGTCTGTTTGCCTCGGTATTGTTTCCACCTTACGTAGGAGTAGCTACCATGGGTTGTCTTGACATGGTGGATCAGTCTTAAGCCGGTCACAGTATCATCCCTTATCTGCTTGGGGAGACTTTGCATGGTATTGGAGACTTGGCCTCGGGAGCTCGAAAGATGACCAGAGGGAGTACCCGACTGTTAACCTTGTGGCTGCAGGAGAGACTTTGAGTCTTCGAGGAACCTGTTGGACCAGTTTCACCTTGGGTTTGTCAGAGCAGGTGCATGAAGCAACAATTTGCAAGGATGGCTCGTTCTGTATGTGTGACATATATGGCACAGATGAGTACGGTTCAGATCAAATGGATGGTACCTCATTGGGGGGTTTTCAGAGCACAGTGGACTCAGAGTGGTCTCTGCATGATTCGGGTCCCTGCCTTTGATGAGATTACTTATTACTATGCAGTATGAGTGTGCCGTCAGTACGGGATGCCTTAGATTATACCCTCTTTATGGGATGAGACTTGTAGTAAGGTCAATACCAGGGTCCTAACTATGGATGCTGGGGTTGCAGTGCTTTTAGAGCGATGCTGGTCTTATGATCTCATGCCCAACACTCTCTGTATACAGAAACCACGTGACATACTTCTGTCTCGAGAATACTTGGACTGGTAAGCGTCGGTTTCAGTCTCAACCGCTGAAGCTGAATACATTGCGGCTGGAAGCTGCTGCTCTCAAATTCTCTGGATAAAACAGCAATTGGAAGAATATGAATATTTGAAAAGAACTGCCCTATCTACTGTGATAGTACTGCAACAATTTCTATCTCCAACAATCCAGTTCAGCACTCAAAAACCAAGCACATTGACATAAGATATCATTTCCTCAAAGATCATGTTGAAAAGAAGAACATATTCTTAGCAAAGGTGGGAACTGATGATCAAATAGCTGATATCCTCACCAAACCGCTTGAAAATTCAAGGTTCTTTCATTTACGAGGAGAAATGGGTATGCTGAAACTAACGTGAATTATTTCATGTCTATTTATTTTTTGTTACTAATAAATTTTATTAAGTATTTTGGCTCTATTGAGAAAATGCAAATATAGCTTGCGGTTTTATCAACATTGGAATCGCATCAATAAAGGTTCGGTAGAAGATTCTAATCAAACCGTAGAGTCGAGAAGAATAATTTCGGTTTGCTCCAAACCGTACCAAAAAATTAGTACATCGGTTTGACCTAGTGAAACCGAAAACAGAACTGGGAGTTATCGGTTTCATCAAAATCGATAGTGAGGAAAAGGTAAGTCGGTTTACTCAAACTGCTCAGGTATGAAAAATTGCAATTTAATCCCTACTTTATGTCACTTCATTCTTTAAGGACCTTTGTGCAATTATTTCTGCCACATTAATTGCGAAAGATAGGTACGCTGACGTTTGGGTTTTCCTCAGCCGTCATGCCCGCTCCACTACCCGAGGTGGTTAATTTGAGTATAAAAGACAAATTCATTTTCAATTTAACTTTTTACCTTCTTTCTCTATTTGGCAAAAACTTCCTTCTCTCTCTTGTGCACTCTCTGTACCCTCTCTAAAAAATTTCTTACTTAAACGAATTTTCAAATGGCACCAAAAAAAAGTAATTGATCTTGCTTCTACTTCTACTGCGAAATCATCGAAGCCCGATATGGTATGATTTCTTGAACCCTCTACTCAGTATACTTGTATCCGCCATTGTTGTTGCTTGAAAAAGCTTGTTCATCTTCCTTGATCCTTTTATGCTTTTTCTTCAAATTTTTGGTTGGATTGTACTCGCATTTGCTTATATATACTATTTGTTTCCTTTATTTTGTGATTTGTGTTCAATTGTTGAGAAAAATCAATTTTTGGGTTATTTGGTGTTCATGCGTATTTTGCAGATTCTGGGTTAATGTGATGTTATTTGTTCTTGTTTATTTAGAACTTTGTTAGAATCTGCCATTTGTGGTCGTTTTGGTATACTTCTTTCACATTTTGGTTAAGATTTTGTTTTGCATATTCATACTCTGTTTTTCATGTTCTTCGTGCATTCATACTCTTTTTCAAAAACTTCCCTCTTTGATCTTTTTTTTTTTAATACTTTTTTACCCCTTTTTACTTACTTGAACCGCATGTGGTCATTGTTAGGATTACATTGTTACGGTTTGGTATGTTTTATTCAAACTGATCAGTTTGATTGATGCTCCAAACCTTGATCTATCAAATCTTTTCTAACTTTGATAAAAAAATTTAGGATACATCTAACTTAGTTCTAGGCTCTCGAATCATTGAAGCCGACTTCAAACAGGAAGTGGTTGGAAGGAAGCTACTGCAACTATTATCTACTTCAAAGCTCCTGCCGCTGTTCCTCATGGATGAACTTAAATTTGTCCCAATCATTTGTTCAGAATTCTATGATAATGGGATCTCTACCAATGCCGCTATGTTAGATGTGAGAGGAGAACCGATTAGAGACTTGGAAACTGGAGAAGTCAAGTATGAAGATGTAATCAGGTCTACTGTTTGCGGCAAGAATGTGACTCTAACCGCAACGAAGATAGGTGTGCTGGCTGGTCTTGAGTATTCTGGGGCTTCAAGCATCAAACCGGAGCTCTTGAATAGCACTACCTTGGAATTGATTGGAGTCAGTTCCTTCTCAACTAAGAATTCCTCCAAGAAGGATTTTGGAGAGGTGATGTCCTTACTGTGTGACCTTGTTGATTCAGTAGTTATGTGCAAGAATGGCAACCACAACAACTTTACCTCAGAACAATATGCCTACTGTGTGGCTATTTACAAGGGAAAGATTCTGCACTGGCCCAAGGTTGTGATGAAAGAGATGATAAATGCTCTGCACCGCCATGCCACTGACAAAGCCGCTGGCAAGTCCAAGATTATAACTCATTGCAGATTGCTTACTCGGCTTCTTCACCAGGAACCTGAGATATTCAAGTTCTCTTCTACCAACAAGGATTACTGGATGGACCCCTTAGAGAAAACCATCTTCGATTTGTCCAAAGTTGATGCTTTTAGAACGAAGTTTGGATGGAGATTTATCCAAACCGTTTGGAATGAGGACCCTCTGCCTGAAGCCGAAAGAGGCCCTTATCCTGAGGCTCGGCTCAATAAATCAGGCAAACCGTATGCTGGAGCCATAGCAGATCAGGCTCATGCTACTATGCTGAGAAATGAAGGGCAGACTGCTACTCTGAACAGAATGGGGTTAAGTCATTTGGCCCAAACCAGTGCTTCGGTTGAGGGGGAGCAAGCGGTTGAGGGGGAGCCTGCAGCAAGGCCAAGACTTGCGGCTCAACCCAGGGAAACCGCAACTCCCAGAAAAAGGAAAGGAACTGCCCAAATTCCCTCTATCATTTCCAAGGCCGACCTTGCCAAACCTCCTTCTAAACCCTCATCCAAACCGTCATCTAAACCCCCTTCTTCTTCCACTTCATTTCCTCCAATCATACTTTCACCAACTCTTTCAAAACCTCACACTTCTAAACCTTCCATTCCCAAACCTCAAATCAAACTCTTTCCCCCATCAAACCCAATGTGGAAAAATCTTTAAAGTTTGCAATGGATGCTCACACTCTCAAAACCGCAAAAGCCAAATCTCTTCTTACCAAACCGCCTTCCCCTTCTAAACCATCTCCTAAGAAAATTCTCTCTGAATTTATTTTCTCTGAACCTTCTTCTCCTCCAAAACCTTCACCTTCCAAACCTCCCTCTGTTCAGTTCACAGATGAACAGTTGGCTGAAATTTTTAAGGCCTTCCCTAACCTTAAACCCTCTACTCAAACCGAGCCTGAGCAGACCGAAGTGTCTAAGGCTACGGTTCAGCCTGAGGAAACCGGTGTGTTTGAGGCTGCAGAACTGCCTGAGCAAACCGATGTGTTTGAGGCAGCAGAATTGCCTGTGCAGACTGATGTGTCTGAGGCAATAAATGAACCTGAGCAAGAAGTAGAAATTCTTGAGGTTCAACCTTTAAGGAAAAGGAGAAGATTGATAAGGAAAAGTGATCATGAGATTCACTGGCAGACTAGGCTTCCTGGAGATACTGACTTCAGTAATGCCTTCGGCAAGAAGGATCATTCACCTGTTGAAGGTGATTTCTCAAGAAAATTGCGTGATCAAGCCGCTGATATAATATCTGAGGTTGAACCAATGATGGTTGAAACTGCTCCTACTTCTCTTAAAAGGAAACTGGACTTCGATTCATCATCTGAAGGAACTCCTTCTCTTGTTCTTCCTCATGCCTCTACTTCGGTTCAACCTGAGGTTCAACCCCTTTTCCAACCATCAGTTCAGCTATCACCTCAGACATCGGTTTCATTCATTAAACCGAAGACTAAGAAAAGAAAGAGTGATGCAGATCTGGCCTCCTATCTGAAGCGGTTCAAGTCTTCAAATTCTAGGTAAAGAAGGGCTGGGGCCATTACTCGTGCCGCCGCCAGAGCCGAGGAAAGGTTTCTCAAGTCAGGCCACCCAAATCCCTCTGCCATTTTCCCTACTGAAGATAGTGCAGTAGCTGCTGATCAAATCATTCTAGCCGCTGTAGACCAGATAATGGGTGAACTTGCATGTCAGGTTTTCAATGACCCTACTCTTTACTCCAAATTCTTTCTATATTTTAACTGCCTTTGCATTCCAAATTTGTATAGACTTTTCATTGTTCCTTCTCCTTCCATCTTTTTGTCTGATGAACAGTTTAGGACACTCTGTCCTGTTCCCCCTCCTCCTCAAACTGCACTAGTTCCTTATTCTTTTTCCTTGCAGTTTGACCCTATAGAATTTGAAACCGCCATTAGGGTTTCTATGGGTGAATCATTAGAGGATGCCCATACTTTGTTAAAGGGCAAAGCTAAAATGCATTCTTCTCCTTCCCATAATTCTGAAGATGCCATCTCCATCTCTGATGATAATGATGATGATGAACCTATGACAGACTACACTCCATCAGATGAACCCCCTCCCTCAACTCCTTCTTATCCCATCTTACCACTTCGTGCTACAACTGCCGATTTGATAGATGCGGTTAGGAACCTTCAGTTTCATCAGTAAACCTCCACCATTCGGTTTGACTCTCACCTCCTCACTATTCAATCTGATCATGATGCCATTAAGGGGGAGAGAATAAATGATAATTTTGAGTTGAAAGCAAAGCTTAATGCAATTTTGGATAATCAACTGGCTCTTCAAGATATGGTCAGAACCAACCATGAAATCTACTCTTTAAAACAGCAAGCCGTTGATACCAGAATGGACTCCATCGAAGAAAAGCTTGACATTCTGTCCAAGCATGCCTTTGATTCCTCTGAGCACATAATGCATAGAACCAGCAAGTTGGTCAAGCAAACTGCTGCTATTGAGAAGAGGATTAATGAACTGACCGAGGTTCGGCTTCGTGCAGCAGATTTTGTATTTGAAACCGCTCATGCCTCCGATTCAAGAAATGTTGCTCCAACCAATCCTACTGATGTAGATGCTCAAGCCGCTAAAAAACAAGCTACTGAAGATGCTTAAACCGATCAGGACCATACCGCAGAAGATGCTGCCGCTGTAAGGGGTTCTGTAGCTGATGAAGTAGACTAGATTTTCTTCTTAGTCTTTTTGTTCTCTCTTATAATTCCTTCTCTGTAAGTTCTAAACCTTATAATTGAATTATAATGAGAATGATTGCATAGCATTCTGTTTCCAAAACCTTGTTTATTCAAACTGCTTGTTTGTGGAACAATGCTTGCATTTTTCAAAACTCATGTACTATATTCTTCATGAAAAATATTTTTAAGTGAATTTTGTTTTAAACATTCGGTTTAAACATGCATATCTGATCTTGAAAATCATATCATTTTATATGCATCTGAATGTATTTCTTTTCTATCTATTCTTCATTTCCATTATTCTTGATAGATTAGAAATCTATGATCTAGCATAGTGTGTGCATTGACTTGGAACATGCAATTTCATGAAATTTATTTTGGACATGTTTTTACCAAGTACAATGTTTTTCTATTATCATAGTGTGGTAATGGCATCAATCAAATAGGGGGAGATTGTTAGGATTCATTGTTAGTACACCCACTAAATTTGATTGATCCATGCCATGTGTCTTTTTATGGACTTTAGGACCGCATGTAATGAAGTTATACTTCAATTTTTAGATAAGTCCATTTCTAGATTTTTATATGTCTAGGCTGAGTATATAGTTCGGTTTACCCTTAGCGCTTTAGTGATTCAAACCGCATTCGTTCTATCTTCAGACCGCCAGCATGGAGCCGCAAGTATTTCATCAAACCGCATTATGTGGCTTTGATGAAACCGTTCTTCAAATCTTATTTGGAACCTAAGATGCTAACTTGATGGAACCACAATCATGTAACCGCGTGCTTCAGTTTCTTGTGAAACTGCTCATCAAGTTCATCCTTGGAACCGCTCCTATGCCTGGTGGAACCGCCGATCAATTAATGAAGAATTCAAGAGAAGTCATTTATTCCTTAGACAAACATTCCCTTTTCAACCATAAAGGAATGTGTTATGTCTTGTCAAAATAACTCTAAGTTAACTTTGAGTTTCTATAAGGAATGTCGGTTTGTCTAGCAGTTCAAATTCTTTACCATTAGTCATTTCTCTGCAACAAAGGACAGTTGTTAGGTAGTGATGCTACAACTACCTAGGACTACAAGACAAAACCAAGGACGAAAATGACAGCTCAACCAATGGGATTTCAACAGCACTGTACCTTTCAGATTTGATTCAAATCTTTGTCCAACGGTCACAAGCGTGCACTGCCTATAAATAGCCTTTATTTCTCAATAATGAAGGATGCTGAGCTTCAAGAGAAATATCCCAAGTATTCAAGTTTGCTTTGAAGATTGAAACCCAGATATTCAAACCTTCAACTATCTCCTTAGCAAACCCAGAATTCCTTCATCAAGCTTCAAGCCTAACAACCATTCCATACTTATCCTTTACACAGAAAGTTCTTCACTTGCTCAACCATCATTTAGATACTTAGATCATTTGATTTCTTTCCACACACACACCCGATGTATATGATCACATTGATTAAATACTTCGAATACACCGGTTGTTATAATAGTTTTATAGGTTAGATTGATTGTTTAGAGTTTAGATTCATCTTGTAAAACCTCCTCTAAATTAATACTAGTCTAGTAGCTATTAGAAAATCCTAGACTAACCATATAGGTAGAGGACGTAGTTCATTCAAGAACGAACCTCTTCAAATTGTGTGTTTGATCTTTTATTTATGTCTTGTTATTTACTTTTCTGTTTGTGGTCTTTAACGTGCTACTCTTACGAAATGACTTGAAAAGTGAATTGTATTTTTCTTTGATCTTTAAGTTGAACTTATCGGTTGCATCATAGTGTTTTCAACCCGAGTCAAACCGCCCAACTCTTTAACTATCCTTTTGGCTAAACTGAAAAACTCTGCTGTGCATTTTATCAGTTCGGTTTTAAGTGCTTTAAACCGCAATTGACCAAACTGATAAGTACTCAGTTGATTTTCAAGGGTATTTTATGAAAAAGTTTGGACCGCTATTCACCCCTCCTCTAGCGGTTCTATACCCTTGTTGCCCTCTGGGACCAACAATCATATCCACAAGGGATTTCCAACGGCTAGTTTTTGGGGCTCTACTATAAATACTCCATAACTTCAACCATTTGAAGTTGCTAAGCATTTCAGAATTTCTCTCTCAAGCATTTGTTGAAGATTTGAAGATTGCCCTTTAAATTCCCAGATTCCTCAAGAACATCTTCATACCTTCATACTTAGCCCAGATCCTCAAGCAAAAACACTTTAGTTTCTTGTGCTCTCAATCTCATAGATCTAAAGAGTCTTGATACCAAAAACACACACGCACCTCTTTAAGTTTGATCACTTAGATCTTTCATTAAGAGATACACCGGTTTTGTCTAGGATTTGTTCTTTCATAGAAAATAGATCTTGAGTTAGTGTAAAGCTTAAACGTTGTAATTTGTAACACTCACTCATAATATAAGATCTCCATTAGAAATCCAAGACTAACCATCTTGGTAAAGGACATAGATCATTTCCCGATCGAACCTCTCCAAATAGCGCGTATTAATTTCTTGTCATTTACTTTCAAGTTATTATCTTATCTCACTATTTGCTTGTTTATTCATTGTATATTGTTTGGATTGAATTGTGTTGTGTTTGTTACATCATTTGCCTTAGTTCCATCTTTCACTCACTTTGAGCCAAAATACTTAGAGGTGTGTGCGCCCCTTTATCATACTTTGCGCCTACTTTACTTACTAAATTCCGCTGTGCATTTCACTCACTCACTTAAGCGCATTTCATAACGCTTATGTGATAAAGTGCGCATTTGCAATTGAGTTTATCAAGGGTACGAAAAGAATTTCAAAACAACTATTCACCCCCTCTAGCTATTTTTATACCCTTGTTGCCCCTTTGGGACCAACAGTGTGATCAAAATATTGTCAATGCCATATGTTTTGTTACAGTATCAAGAACCCGATTGGAGAAAATGAGAGAAGGCGGTTGGGAAGAATTATTGAAGTCAACTTATGATTTTTGTGTGGAACACAACATAGCAGTGTTGGATGCAACGACCCAAAATTTTCAAATTTAATTTCCATAAATATCGAATATTACAATTTATAATCTCTAAAATATTGCACGTGTTCACTAATAATCCCAGTGCTAGATGAACTTAATTTGATCTAAATTCTTGCTATTAAACTCCGATCACCAGCCAGCTGCAAAACTGAAACTAGAGGGGGGTGAGCTGGGGGGGGGGGGGGGGCTTAGAAAGAAAGGGGATACACAGTGTCACAAAAGCCAATGAAACATAATTATCAAATAACACAGTTCATGATATTGTAAATATGAGCATACCAATAAGACTCAAATTTTCATAAACCGAATACCATTCGATCATACTTCACAGTCCAATGCACAAATTACATTCGAGTCCAGTGGTCTAACGATCATACATAAACTCAATCTCAATTGTTGTCGCCCACACTCGGAGCCGAACCAACACAAACATAATAACAAAGTTCACTGAGACCGTCACATCAAACCTATTCCATTTAATAAATCTCGTTTCTTTAAGAACCAAAACATATATAGCATGCTTTCAATAAAATAATAATTTGGGGAGCAAACTCAACATCAAAGAAATTATTAATTAAACTAAATAACTGAAATACATATCAATAAGACGGAGCACAACGATAAAACATATATGAAAGGGATAATTATGAGCCTAGGGCATACACACCAACATATGTAGGGTTTCAAATTTTATTTTTCGATGTGTTATGTTCATCACAATCTAACAGCGGTATCCGAGCCACTCGCAACACCATTTATTTTGATTATATCGTGCTTCATATATGTGATTATGTAATCAGCAAAGTCTAATCATTATTTGCCACATAAATTAACAGACCCGAATACATAGCATCTTTTTCTCCTTGCATACACCATAACAACACACTCGATGGCAACAATCACCAAACTCAATTGAACCCCTTTTTGGATGTGTGCCAACGGAGTTGGCCGTACGCAACTCCTTTTGCCTAGTCCAAACATTTGACTGTCAATTCATGGACACGCCTTCATTTACCCTTCGCAAAATGAAAAAAATGCATCCGCCCCATTGTTTCAACCGCCCATTCCTCAAAATCAAACCCCTTTCCACATCCTCGTTGCCTCCATCCTCTAATACATCAACAATAATCAACGAACAACTACATTGTCGATTTTGCCACTAACCAACCGCCCAATGACTTGACAGAATCGCATATAAGGTGATAAACATTGATCCGTGCCTCTCTTTTCCTTTATTGGCATTTTTGAGATTTTTGTAATCTCTGAGTCTTAGAGATCTATAAGGTGAATGTAATTAGAATGAAGTATAAGGTAATTAATGCGGACACAAAGGCGTTGAAGTTTTTGGAGTCATTTAAGCGCTCGCGAAAACGGTCGTAATTTTTTACTATGGATGAACCACAGAATGCACCACTTATCAAATCGAACGTCGGAGCGAGACGAACAATAGTCATATTGTGTAGACCCTTGACACAGAACGTTTGAATACTTTATTTTAGGATTTTTGGAGTCATATTTTTCCGTTTGATCATTTATCCCAATATTAGTGCACGTTCATAATTAGATAGCCAAGTTTTTAATTGTGTCAACTTTTTATAATTTTATTTTTGAATAAGTTCATTTATATTTTATAAATATTTATTGTTTGATATATGATGAGTAGTTCTTTATGTTTATAACCGTCAAGTATGTAAATTTTCTAAAGAAAACATGTAATTAAATAGGTAGTAAACGGTTTCCTTAATCATTTTGTAAAATTTTTTGAGCATTCATTTTGTAAGATAATTATTATTATTTTAATAATATATAAAACTTTTCACTTCTCTGTTAAATATATATTTATAGTATTTTAAAGTTGGTGAAACCAACCCTGGGTATGACACGTAAGCAACAAAATGGTTTATCTTGACTGTGAGGCTTCCATGTAAGTTGACTGTTTCAATTCCAATGTCTTTTGACATTCGGCTACCTAGGTACTAATATTAGTTAATAACAATAGGTATGATACTAGGTACTTTTGAATTACTTTTCTCTTTACATAAGTTCTATAGAAAACATATATGAATAGAAGAGTCTTCTATAAGAATATATAAGTATCTAATATAACTCATGCTCTTATAAATACTCCCTCCGTCCCATCCGAAATAGGATTCATGGTCCCGACACGGGGATTAAGGAATAATAATCTTTTATTATAAAAAGTTGTTTGAAAAGTAAGTGTTGTGAGTATGAAGGAGAGAGAAAGTGGGTGGGGAATAATAAATGAAAAGTTGTTGTGAGTATGACAAGTGGGTCCTACTAATAAAAAAGTAATAAAAGTTTTCCATTTTGGGATGTCCTATTTCGAGTGGGACACCCAAAATGGCAAAACGTCATATTTCGGGTGGGACAGAGGGAGTATAGAATATGAGTGTAGACTAGGTAGGGCGTGCATTAAAGGTGTGACTTTTCAACTAATTAAATTTCATTAATCAAATCTTATACACACACACACACACACACACACACACACACACACACATATATATATATATATATAAAGTTGGTGAAGATGATTATGGTGTTGACACGTGGACTAACTATGGAGGAAGTTTGCATTTGGTGATGCCACGTCAACGCCCCCTTCATAAACAAGTGACTTTTCAATTTTTGTTTTTTATCTAATTGTATTAGCTAATAATATTAGCTACTATATAAGGTAACTATTATAGTTAACTATTATAGAAACTAATACTTATAATAATAATTTATAATAGCTAACTATTATAGTTTACTATTAATAGTTAACTAATATAGTTAAGTACTCCCTCCGTCCCACCCGAATTAGGATTATTGGGTTGGGCACGGGGATTAAGAAAAAATATTAGTGGAGAAGGTATTGTGAGTATGAAAAGTAAAGTAGGAGAGAGAAAGTGGGGTAGAGAATAATGAGTAGAAAGTTGTTATGAGTGCGAATGTGGGTCCCACTAAATAAAATATTTCTATTTTTGGGTTGTCTTAATTCGAATGGGACACCAAAAATAGAAATTTGTCCTAATTCGAGTGGGACGGAAGGAGTATATATGTTAATTATTACTATTAATAATAGTAGTTAATCATAATAGTTACTATGTAAGTTGACTAATACTACTAATAGTATTAGTTAATAATAATAGTTATAATATATGTTAATGATTACTATTAATACTATTAGTTAACAATAATATTTATTATGTACATTAATTATTACAATTAATAGTAGTTTTTTATTATAATAATCATTATA
Source organism: Campanula takesimana (assembly GCA_026119855.1). Lineage (NCBI taxonomy): Eukaryota > Viridiplantae > Streptophyta > Magnoliopsida > Asterales > Campanulaceae > Campanula > Campanula takesimana. Next base: position 139,698 of record JAOWBW010000466.1, read on the forward strand.
TAAATTTAAAATTACTATTAATATTAGTAGGTAATCACTAGTTATTATGTAAAGTATAAATATTATAATTAATAATATTAGTTATAATAATTATTTTATGGGTTAACTATTTTTATTAATAGTATTAATTATTTATAATTATTACATTATATGCTAATTATTATATTTAGCACTACATATACATACATAGACCCGTTTGGATTGTGAAAGGTCATACATTAGACATTCATTAAGAGATACTTTAAACATTCATACATAACCACCCAAGAATTTGAAAGATATAGGAGTATTTATGTTTGAATGAATTTTGTGCATGTCTTTTTAGTTTCCTTTATTTCAACTCCTAATTAATAATATAAATACATTTTAATCACTTTTAATAAAAGAATGCATACAATCTTTGCATGGAAATATAAATACTTTTTAACCACTATTAAAATTACTATTAATATTACTAGGTAATCATTAATTAATTATAATAATTACATTATATGTTAATTATTACATTTAACACTACATATACATACATAGACCCGTTTGGATTGTGAAAGGTTATACATTAGACATTCATTACTTTAAACATTCATATATAACCACCCAAGAATTTGAAAGATATAGGAGTATTTATGTTTGAATAAATTTTGTGCATGTCTTTTTTGTTTCCTTTCCTTCAACTCCCTAATTAAGAATATAAATACTTTTTAATCACATTTAATAAAAGAATGATACAGTCATTGCATGGAAATATAAATATGAGAAAGAAAGTTTGTTTTTGTTGTTGTTGTATTTCTCTTATCTTTGTTTGTGTGATATTTTTGATTGATTGTGTTGATAAAAAATTGTGAGCTTTATTAATTTTGTTATGTTTTTATTTCTTGCAGCTACCCACGTGGATACTTTTGAAATTGTTGTTGTTCAAAGTTGTAAGATTCATTGTTTTACACATTGTTTCTTTAAGTTTCTATTTTTGTTTATTTTTTTTATATCACATACACTTTTGTTGGCTATCATTAATTATTCTTTATCTATTTACAGAATGCTCTACAATCTTCATTCATTTGACTTGGTTTTGGACTTCAAATTTGAAGTAACAAAAATCTGCTCATGAAGCATTATGAAGGGCTGCTCTGTTTTGCAATAATTATAGTAAAATATATACATAGAAATTTTGAGATTTGTAAACTAGAAACTCTTCTTAACACATAAAAGTATGTTCCTAGATGTTCACATAATTTTATGCATAATCTACATATTTATTTTCACCATCTTGCATGACAATAAAACCTGTCAAAATGTGTTTTCATTTAAGGACTTAAATGTCTCCATGTATTTAATTGATAAAAACAAATTTTTAGAATTTAAAAACTCCAAGTTTCATGTATTTTTATTTTATCTACAACTTTCATATTTTGGGTTTTTCTATTTGAGTTCGTTTTCATGACTGAATCCAAAATTTTCTCTTTGTCAATCTTTTACTAATGTGCTTTATTAGCGGCAACTAATCAATGACTAGCATGTTGTAACTTTATTCATTTCAACATGATTTATATCTCTTAAAATCATATCAAAAATCGTGGGCATTCCTCATTGAGTTCAGAGCAATTTACGCTTTTGAATTAGGTCATTTGGTTAAGAAATAAATTAGATAATAATTGGTAATCAAAAGTCGTTCAATAGTTAATTCAAAATATATTTTCACGGATCAAAAAGATTTTTTTAGAATAAATAAATGAAGAAGGTCTTCTATAGTGATTAACACTTACTCAAATATTTCACATTTTTTTACTTCTATTTTTTTATTTTAGAATTGTTACTATAATAAAATAAAAATTATTTATCAAACCTCCAACTTCCCCATGCGTAGCACGGGCTTCGCACTAGTTTATTTTTATTTCAATATTTTTAATTCATAGTAACAGTCTGCACAAAAATAACACTAATAGTATCTATATTACAAAAGGCATTGGAAAAAACTGCTTCTTAAAAATACATAAAGAAGGGCTGAGATCTGTCCATAACTGCAATGATCTAATGGCTTATATTTTTTCTCAATTTTCCATTTATTTTTTCATCGGCTGTGATTAATTCCAGAAAAAACATCCAAGGGCCCAAATTTGACGGTTTCCATCTGAATCTCTTCTTTCTCAAACGCAGACGTCGCCCTTTTTTCTTCTATCGTTTTTGCTTCATTCTCCTGCTACTAGGATCAGACGGCAATCAATTATCAGTTTTATTTTCCTCCATTTGTCTCTCCCATAATCGCCAATCTTCACTCTTTTTTCTTCCTGAATCTATCTTACTCCTAGCCGGCTATGGCTGCATAGCAGTATGAAGAATGCTCAGAAGAAGCAGGAGAGTTTACACCAAGATGGGTAAAAGGTTAGATTTTAAGAAGCATGGGAGTTTAAAGCCAATCCAACGAATGCCTGATTTAAGAAGATGGGTAAAAGGTGGGATTTTTTTTTTTTTTAATACTAGGGTCTAACCCGTGCTACGCACGTGTATTTTTTAGGAACGGAGTTCCTATTATTTTGTATGAAGCAATATGCTAATTTAAGAAGATGAAAAGTTAGATGGTAAAATATATGATACAAATGTAATTTCTTAATGTCAAGTTAATTAAGCATCACTCTTTTCTTTGAGAAAATAAATACTAATGAAAAAATATGTAGATATAATTTATGCTTATAAAATTAATAAGTCAATAGAAATAAAATAGTTAAGTGAACAATAGTAGTCCGTGTGATTATCTCAATTGAACACTTGTGCGGGTTTAATACCTAAATCATATTTGTTGCATGAAAAATATCTCGAATCAGACATTTTATACAATAAAGATCACTATACTTAACACCGTTAAAATTTTGACATTAAATTCATCACATGCCATTTTTTAGGGCTAAAATTGAAAATGTACGACAAAAATATTCCCATCCATCCTCCATTTCACCTTTCAATGGTTTCCATCTCCCGATGGAAGCCCCCATCTTCTTCAAAACCAAATTACTCCTGTTTTAAAATACATGTCGTTTTTAAACTTCTTCACACATATTAAAAATACAATTAATATATATTAAAAAAACTATTGTGCCCCTAACAGATTTGAATTTTCTTAACAGTTAAATGTTTACACAAAAGATAGCTTGCAATTAATGAATAGGGTTATTATAGGTAAACAATAGTTAATATTCTTTGGAATTAACAAAACGTCAAGTATTTTGAAACAAAAATTAACATCTAAAACGTCATATATTTTGAAACGGAGGAAGTAAATTACTACATTTTCTCAAAAAAAAAAAAAAAAAAAATAACCTTCCTTTCACCTCTTTAGTCAACTCCAGTTCCACCCAGACCCGTCTCAATAAATTTAGGGGCCCGGTGCCAAAACGAATATGGGGCCCTTTGAGGTTCTTTTGTAATAAACCTATTAATCGCTCCTCTTTAGGACTCAATCAATTTTTCGACTCTTTTTGGTTTCTTACGCTTTACACAACCAGGATCATATTTTCTAATTTTCGGAAGCATATTTCAAATTCTCAAAAATAATATCAAAGTTCCAAATGGATTGAAAAAACCTGGAAAAAATGCAACTTTAAGTCGAATATTCACAGTTTGCTCATGACCCGAAACCCCGTAGGATGTAGAATAAATAAAAAAAAGAATTAGAAATTTAGAATTAAAGCTTCATCCTTTCTGGAAAAAATAAATAAATCTTCATTATGAAACAGAGAGAGTGAACCTGGTTTAGTGGTTACCTTCAGCAATCAGTCCTTCACTTCAAGCCTTCAGCAGTTCAGCCTTCACTGCTTTGGAACCGGCAGCGGCAAGGAGCGGCTGAGCGGGAACACCGGAACCGAGTCGCCGACGATGGTGAATTGGTGATGAAAGCCGTCGAAATCAAAATCCAAAGGAGCGAAGAAGATTCTGAAATTGAGCTTTAGGGTAAGAAACTTACAGGAGATGGAAAGAAATTGTGGGATTGAGATTTGAGAGATTCCCAAAGAGTCGAAGAGTCTTTTTGATTTTTCGATTATCGATAGGAGATAGGAATTAACGGCGACAATGGCGATTGGGGAGAAGGAAAGCCGCGAGTGCGAGAAAGGAAAGCCGCGTATCAGTAGCCGCCATTTTCCATTGTGAAGCCGCGGCTTATGTCTGGGCTTTTTCCTTATGCGTGATTAGAAACTGGGTATATACATAATGGGCTATTGGGCTCGAAAAAATGGGGCCCTCCCAAATTTTGGGGCCCTGGGCTGTAGCACTAAATGAACGGGCCCAAAACCGTGCCTGGTTCCACCGTCCCAAAAAGACACGTCCTTCACAAAAAGAAAAGATCCTCTAAGCAGCTTCTTTAGCTAAAAATGACTGAGCAAGCAGTCACTATAAATGTTTAAAAATTCATGAGGCTTCTTCTATATTTGTTCTGTTTTAATCAAGTTTGCTCCTTAGCATAATTTGCGTCAAATAGAATCAAATGGGGTGAGCAAGTGTGGTGGACTTTATTTTTTTAACTAAACTAAATAATTATTGGAGAAGTATACGTACTAAAGTCTAACTTGACCTTGATACTTGTGTCTCAACTCTATTGACCTCTTTATGTTGACCGGATTGACTGTATATGGTATTATGTGTTAATTGCGTAAATTTTGAATGTACTTATGTGAATATAATCATAATAGTTTAATAATCAAAATACATGAAGTAAAAAAATAATAATGCATACCTGTGTCATGAATTATGCATTTCATGCTATAAAATCTTTTGGGATTGTCAAAAGAAAGAAATGAGTATGTTTTGCTCCTTAACCCAATAGAGTACTATATGATCTTATAGTACTTGCTTCAACTGTAAACTTGATAGAAGGATGAAGCAGAAACGCTTTATATTCCTTCACAATTCGTTGCAAAAAATTTAAATATTAAAGTAATCAGTTGTAAGTGTGAATACATAAATATATCAGCTTGCAAATGGTATAAATTCCCTTTACTGTTACAAAACTGAATCGGATGGATTGGACAGCCAAAAGCCCCACGCCTTAATGCCGTTGCATATATTTAACTATAATATACTCCCTCCGTTTCATGTGAATTAAGACAAAAAAGGCACAATAATTAAGAGAAAATAGTGAATGTGTGGTGCAAAATGAAGAGAGAGAATGAGTAGGGTAAATAGTAGTGTTGGTTGGATAAAATGAGTGGTGAAAAATGAAGAGAGAGAGAGAATTAGTGGGGTTAAATGGGTGGGGTTGGGTGAATATAAAATATTAAAAAGTTTGCCATTTTAGGCTGTCTCAATTGAGGTGAAACAGACGAAAAGGGAAATAAGTCTCAATTCACATGAAACGGATGGAGAAATAGGTAAGAATATAATTGGAGTAGTATTTAAATATAATTATTAATTATAATTGTTAACTATTAATAATAGGTAACTATAATATTCAACTATTGATAGTTACAAATGTTAACTATTATAATATCTATTAGGAATAGTTAACTTATATAATAACTATTAACTTTAACTAAGACAATTAATAGTAATATTCAACTTATATAGTAACGATTAACATTAACTAATACTATTAATAGTAATAGTCAACTTATATAGTAACTATTATAGTTAACTAATACTATTAATAGTAATAGTTAACTTATATAGTAACTATCATGCTTAACTAATACTACTAATAGTAATAGTTAACTTATATAGTAACTATCATGGTTAACTAATACTACTAATAGTAATAGTTAACTTATATAGTAACTATCATTGTTAACTAATACTACTAATAGTAATAGTTAACTTATATAGTGACTATTATGGTTAACTAATACTATTAATAGTAACCGTTAACATATATAATAACTATTATAGTTAACCAATACTATTAATAGTAATGGTTAACTTATATAGTAACTATTATAGTTAACTAATACTATTAATAGTAATAGTTAACAAATACAGTAACTATTATTCTTAACTAATAATATTTAGGCAAAACTGCACCAAAAATCACTCAACTATGACCACTTTGGGTAGTTGGTCACTAAACTAATTTCCTTTTGAAACAACACATTCAACTTATTTATTTTTGCATCCATAATCACTATCACTAACCCCGTTAGTTTTTTGGCGTTAAATAGTCATGTGCCAGTGCACATGACTTTTTTTAAGGGTATTTTAGGTAGTTCACTTTAAGCTAGAATATAAAGGTTAAACTTGTTTCAAATAAGTCCCTGATCAATTGTTTTTCACCACTTTAGCTATTGATGTTAAGGAAACTAAACAAATGCACCCACATTTGTTAAGTAGACTAACTCCCTCTCTTCATCTTCCCAATCACCGTTCAATCTCTGGCACCCACACGCCACCAGCTACCACCGCCACTAGTCCGCGGTAAGCACCACCACAAACCCACCACTACCATCAACACCACCATAATTCCACCCTCAATCACCAGCCATAATCATCAACACCACTAGCAACACATAAAATCAAAATAAAATCCAGATTCAAACCAAATCAACACACAAAATTAACAAATGAGAGAATGAATTTGCTTCCGATTGAAACCCAGCTGCCATCACCGCCCCTTCCGATTCTAAATCAGATTATTCCAGAAACCAGAACCCAATAAGAAATCAATAGAAAACCCCCATGATTAAAATCACAATCGTGTTCTTCAATTTCCTGATTTCTATTTCAACCATGGACAATTCTTCAATTTTCATCTGGGTCTTCAATTTTCGGCTTCAGATCTAGGATTTGGAAGGGGAGGCGTGCAAAAAGGGGAACGAGGGTGGTGAGATTTTGGGTAGATTGGGGTCGATGTGGTGAGGGTGGAGGAGTGTGGCGGAGGTGACAGTGGGTGGAAAGGATTCATCAACAAAGGTTGGTTTGGGTGGGGGAGTTGCAGAATGAAGAAGAAGAAAGGGGAGGGGTGTTTTAGATATTGGGGTTTTTCTTACTATTTTTTTTTCATTTTAAACCCTAAACTTTGTTTTTTAATTCATTAAGCTGGACAATTTGTTTCCCATTCTTTTGACAAAATTACCTGAACTACCCTTTAATATATTGTCACATGCATAGCACATGACTATTTAACGCCAAAAAACTAACGGGGTTAGTGATAGTGATTATGGATGCAAAAATAAATAAGTTGAATGTGTTGTTTCAAAAGGAAATTAGTTTAGTGACCAACTACCCAAAGTGGTCATAGTTGAGTGATTTTTGGTGCAGTTTTGCCTAATATTTAACTTATATAACTTAACTAATACTATTAAAAGTAATAGTTAACCGATATAATAACTATTATTATTAACTAACTAGTCGTCGTGCCCGTGCCGGTGGCACGGTAATAGTACATCTAGGTGACGGTACATACAAAATGAAAGTATGAAATATGTATTCCTTAAAACCATTTTCCTATACACACACTGAATTGAGTCTGCCATCAAACATACATCCCTCTGTTATTGCAACCTGAGTAAATCAGATTGTCCATTGCAAAACAAAAAGAGGAAGAAGAACTTTGAAAACCGCCTAATATCAACCGTAGGATCGGAGAAGTGGAGAAACAATCTAAGGATTGAGATTAAATTGAAAATAAATCTTTTAATGGCAGCCGTAGGATGAAGGAAGTTACAAAACAATCTTAGCACTTCTTTGTCTCAAGTCAATTGGAAGTTATTTTTGAGTTATATTATAATATATTGATAGTATTAGCTAATAATAAGAATTTCAAAAGTCAATTATTAATTTGAGAAGTGGGGATGTGGCTTCATATAAGCAAATAATTAACTAAAGGATTAGCTTATGGGGTTTTTCAATTATTAACTAATAGTATTAGCTAAACTCTTCATCTACCTCATCTTTTCTCTATTAGTATACTTCCTCCGGCCACAAATATAAGCAAAACTAAAGGATTTCACACAGATTAAGAAAATAATTAAATTAGTTAAATCATCTTGATTTTACAAAAAAGAAGAGCAAAAATGACTAAATAGCCCTTAATTAGTGACTGCTTTAATGACGTTAAGCATAGCCTTAATCAGCACACTCTAACAACATTTGTCTTCAAAAGTGAATCAATTATTAAGGGTATTTTTGGAACAAAATTATTAAATGATCTTGAAATCCCATAGAATTGCTTATATTTGTGGCAAAAAAAAAAAAAAAAAAAAAAAAAAACCCATGTTTGTTGCTTATATTTGTGGCCGGAGGGAGTATATATTAGCATACTATTCTATTAGTATCCAATAGTAGAATATGATTATCTATAGCAATAGTAGATTCTAAATCCGATTATTCCAGAAACCAGAACCCAGAACCCAATAAGAAATCAATAGAAAAACCCCATGATTAAAATCACAACCGTGTTCTTCAATTTCCTGATTTCTATTTCAACCATGGACAATTCTTCAATTTTCAACTGGGTCTTCAATTTTCGGCTTCAGATCTAGGATTTGGAAGGGGAGGCGTGCAAAAAGGGGAACGAGGGTGGTGAGATTGTGGGTAGATTGGGGTCGATGTGGTGAGGGTGGAGGAGTGTGGCGGAGGTGACAGTGGGTGGAAAGGATTCATCAACAATGGTTGGTTTGGGTGGGGGAGTTGCAGAATGAAGAAGAAGAAAGGGGAGGGGTGTTTTAGATATTGGGGTTTTTCTTACTATTTTTTTTTCATTTTAAACCCTAAACTTTGTTTTTTAATTCATTAAGCTGGACAATTTGTTTCCCATTCTTTTGACAAAACTACCTGAACTACCCTTTAATATATTGTCACATGCATAGCACATGACTATTTAACGCCAAAAAACTAACGGGGTTAGTGATAGTGACTATGGATGCAAAAATAAATAAGTTGGATGTGTTGTTTCAAAAGGAAATTAGTTTAGTGATCAAATACCCAAAGTGGTCATAGTTGAGTGATTTTTGGTGCAGTTTTGCCTAATATTTAACTTATATAACTTAACTAATACTATTAAAAGTAATAGTTAACCTATATAATAACTATTACTATTAACTAATAGTATTAGCTAATAATAAGAATTTCAAAAGTCAATTATTAATTTGAGAAGTGGGGATGTGGCTTCATATAAATCATTCCTTGTCCACGTGGCGGCTTTATAGGCTTCCGCGTCGACTTTTATATATATAAATTTGAAATTTCCACTCATGCCCATCAACTGTTTGAAACTTGGCCCAAGTGACATTTCATGAAAAAGTATCTTCCACCTTCAATTTTCTATTTATCTGTGTCTTTGATGACAGTAATGGAGTAATTTTGATCTTTCTCTTTCTCCCTCTCTGTGTGTTTATATTCCCATGTACTCCTATAGAGTAAGGAACATCTAATTACTGGATTGCTATTTTGTAGGGTTTTTTTTTTTACTCTTAGTTCAATACTGTTCATGCAGATGTCAGGTACAATCTCAAAGTTTTTTTCTGCAATGCTTTCAATTTTGAAGATGTTCGTATTCGTTTGAAATAGGAAACCATATGTTAACTGAACTGCGAAAAGTTTAAGTAATCAACAGTTTGCAACGTAATTAATTGGGTTAGTAATTATTAACTCCTTTGTCTAATGTCGTGCTGAGCACTTACCGAGGCAAGGTCTCTATCTTTGCAGGTATTTCTCATCCTTTTGGTTTTTTCATTTCATTTACTGCTATTTTGTTTATTGAATTTCTGCATTTTAGATTAGGGCGAATTTCTGCATTTTAGATTATGGATTTCCATTACCATTTTCATTTATAATCCAACCTGTTTTTTTATTCATTTTGTGCATGTAATTTACGAAAAAAGACTGATGTTATGTTTAGGTTTGTTAGGTTTTATAGGCTATAGGCTATATTGTCACAAACGGTTGCTTAGTCAACATGGGACTTCAAAGTTGTTTTCAAAGAGATTATGGCTCTTAATGTGTTTAAATACACAATTTCCATGCACTTCCAAGCCTCATGTGTGCCCCCTCCGATGCAATTTACTATTACATCAACCTTTCTCACCAGGGCCTTCTCTGAAACCAGTAGATCGACTCATTCCATGTTGCTGCTTTTGTGAATTCATAATCTTATAGGCAGTAGTGAAAAATATTTTATTGTTGTTGTGTTCATAGAAAGAGAGAGATGATGGTTTTAGAAGAGATGCTCCCTCTGTTCCAAAATATTAGTCTCATTTAATCTTTTTGTTTGTCCAAAAAGTTAGCCCTATTTTCAAGATAAAGACTTCAAAATTATTGAATTTCCAGCATAGGTGAAGGGGGGTGGGTTGGGTTGGGGGTGTCCAAAATAGTGCAGTTAAATGGAAGCATTGGCCATGTTAAATTGAAGCAAGTTCACTCTATTTAAAAATTGACATTTAGTTGCCTCACAAAATCCTATTTTCTGTAGTGTGTAAAAGAGAGCTTGAAAAGAGTTTAACATTTAATTCAATTTTGTTTACCTTTACCAGAATAGGTACCTAAATGCATTTCATTCTTTTGTGGTAATTTTGTTTAATTAGTACCCTATTTACTTGAATCTCTTTACTCCCTTATAAGTAGATAAACTGACTTCATGTTTCTTGGTACTCGAATTATTTCATGGGCATTGAAATCCAGTAGTCATCCGAAGACTTAAAGGAGCTGGTCTCTATGGAGTAGATGTTTATAGAAGTGAGTGGGAAACTAGCAGGTATATTCAAGATATGTTCTATTTGTTATATTATAAGTACAAGCTTTCTATTCATGTAGCCTGTTCAGCTCAAGATGACCTATAATTCCCAAGTTCCAACCCTTTTCTCAAATAGTGGGGCCATAGTATTTGTTGTCATTTGGTTTTGGTTTGGATACGACATGAAGATGGAGTCAGAGATAGATGAGAGTACACAAAAAAGAGAAGAAGATGAAATACTAATTGCTCTTCAATATCTTGAACTTGGGAATTTCTTATCCTTTCAATTTTTGATCTGATTATCCACTTCCTGTTGTTGAGATTGGGTGGGGGGTAGTGGTTGTCGAGTTTGAGATGGATGGTTACGGTGATGAAATGGTTTGTTAAGCATGTTAGTGGTGTGTGTTTTGTAAATGTAATTGATGAAATAATAACAAATATAACTTTTTACAAACGACTCTGTTCTTTCCCACTTCACATTAAAACTTTGGCTATAGGGCGAGGGTGCAGGTAATATTTTGTTTTCTCTCTTTTGTGGCTGTTATTTGGTGACTGCGGATTCTATTTTTGAGTCTTCGCCTTCTTCAAAATTTCTCAATTTCGCTTAAAAATCAGCCTTTTTTTGTTCTTCAATTCTCCTTTAGAATTTTCAGATTGTTTTGAAACTTAATGGTTTTTATTAAATTTTAGTTAAATCGAGGTAATAGCTTGATTTAGCTGTTAATTTTTGGTTCTTCAATTTGGTGAAATATATTTCTGACCTGTAATGTGCTTTGGGTTTTCTGATATCAGGTTTCGGTTCCCGTCATGCCGATGGTCCATATTCCATAGATGGAGGGGGAATGGCTTGAACAAGGGTGGTTGGACAAAGGAAAATGGAAAATTGTGTGGGCGTATGTTGGAGATGATGGGTTTTGTTAAGGGTGCGGAGAAAAAATGGTCACAATCGATCTTGAAGATTAAATATGTGGTCCGCAAAAAGAATGATTTGTTGACAGTGAAAGGAGCAATTGACGCATATGCTTAGACGGAGAAGCTAAAGCAGGAGCTCGACAGGTTTTGGAGATTGTTCAACCAAAGAAAAAAGGCGGTGCTAGGGGTGACAAGGTTAAGAGTGGCGAAGATGGTGGGGGCTGCAAGAGGGAGAAGGGGGAAGAAGGCTGGAAGGGAAAAATTGGAAAGACGAATAGCAGTGGAGGCGGCAACTGCTTGAGAAGGGGAGTACAAGATTGAACGCAGGGTTAAGGCCTTAGGCTAACATTTACTGGAGTGAAATGAATTATGCTTATAGTCGAAGAATGGAGCCTTCCCGCTTTTTGTATGCTTTAGTATATATTCTTCTTTTGTCGTCTTACAAAACTTGAAGATGTGCTTCAGTATGCAATGACAAGCTATTATTTGTTTAACACAAAAATAACTAGGCAAGGTTCATTTGTTTAACAAAACTATTTTAAAAATCATCCTCCTATGCAGTTTTGTATTTAGTATGCTGTGGATGATTGATTGCTATTCTATTCAGATTAATTTTGCAATTTTGAGGAATTTTTAATGGTGTTCATCTTTCAATTTCTATTACTTTATACCATGCATACTGTCACAGTGCCATCCGGCACGGGCATAGTACTAGTTAATATCAATAAATCAAATTAATTTAGAATGATACCGATTTTACCTCAAAATCGTACAGATGGTTATACCAAAAAGACAAAAACTTATGTGAGAACAAGGGGATCCGTCTCATGGATGAGACGGATCATTTTTTGACCCATGACCCGACTCACGAACCGGCTCCATGACCCAGGAGGCGACCTACCATGTGGCAGCCTCTCATAGGTCTTTTTTTTTTTTAATTTATATATATATATATATATATATATATATATATATATATATATTTTTATTTTTTTTTCGGTTTGTCAAAAGTAATAGTTACTATAACTAAATGTAACAGTTTGTATACATAAAAGTAATACATATATACAGAAAAAGTAATATTGTTTTTTTTTTTTTATGTTTTCTTCGTTTGCCAAAAGTAATACTTATTACAACTAAAATGTAACGAACGTGTTTGTCACGACCCGAAAACTAGGCTCTATTTTATTAGTAATAAATAATTATTATTTATTTATTTGCTTATTTATTTATTTAAATTATTATTTATTTAAATAATTATGTGTGCATTTTATGTGTTATAATATTTATGCTTAAGCATTTTATTTGGGTTAGTGTAGTATTGTTGGGTCTTAATTGTTAGTTGGGAGTGTAGTATTGTGTTAGTAGTTGGGGAAGGGGCCCGAGTGTAACATTTTGAATAATTTCCCCTACTCCCTCCCTACTCCTTCCCTCACCTCCCTCATCCTCACACTCCACCTCCATCTCTCTCTCCCAGCTCAAATTCTCTCTCTCTCCATTGTGGGTAAGTTTTCTCTTCTCTATCTTCTCTCTTCATTATCTTCCTCTTCCTCTCATAATCTCTCATTTCTTAAAACGTGAAATGTGTTTAGATCGTCGATAGGATCGCGTAGAATAAAAAATATTTGAAATCCATCAACTTTGAGAAAATCCAAGTAAGTTACTTTTCCCCCATTTTGATGTTAAAATGTTCATATCATGTTCATATAATGCTTTTGTTGTTATATTTGAAGTTTGGATGAGGTTGCAATTTATTTGGAATTTATTTGGGTTTTTGGTTAAAAATGGTGATTGTTTGAATGTTGGGATTTAATCTTGATATTGGTTGTTAAATGTTGTTGTACGAGTCTTTTTGGACTTATAAGTTGTTTTGGTACATTAGTATGCTAGTTAGAGGGTTGGATTTTGGTTGAAATGTGTTTTGGTATGAAAATGGAAGAACCCAGTTTGTTCTTCCCGATTTCCAGCAGTTCAGAATATTGGGCGACCGCCCAAAAATGTCTGGGCGACCGCACATCTATCTGAAAGGTTTTGTTCTTGTTTGATGGCTTTTTGGGCGACCGCACAGTTGGGTTTGGGCGGCCGCACAGAACCTCTGAAAGTTTTCATTTGTTAATTTGTGTGATTGAAGAATGCGTTTTGGTCTAAGTCTTGGGTGTCCTTCTAGTCGACCTTAGTGATCATTGTAGTACACTCTAGTGATAGAATTGGGTCCTTTGTGATCAAGTTTGTGTTTGAAATTAATTAAGTGTTAATTGGGATTTGGAACATCTTATTGAGGTATTGTTGGTTTGACTTATCTTTGTGATGATCATTTGGTATATGCTTGGGCATCTTATGATGTGTTCGTGATTGTTCAAATCGAATTGATTTTCGAGTAAGACTTGGTCTAGGTTTTAGGCGATGCCCTATAGTACCTAGAGGGTTGTTACTGAACACCAAAGTGTAGGGTTTAGTCCGGTCGTGATCATGTTCTAATAAGTGTAACCTTTTGGATTCGTTTGGGGTGTTTAGAATTGGTTCGTTATGAACGAAGGTAAAGCGTGATGGGCAATTGGGTACCTACGGTTCAATTAACCTTAAGGTGTATTCATTCTGATTTCCTACTTTGGAATTCCAGGTGTAAGAGATGGTTGAGTTCATGGTCCTAGTATATCTTTATGAGTAAATGTTTAGGGTCATTTTGGTAATAGTCATTGTGCTATTTGTGAGCGACCGTTTGGGTTGTGCTCTTTATGAGTAACTTGTGGGTATCATATTTAGGATGTATTTGGTACGTGCCTTATCTTGGAATCATTATGTTTTAATGGTCAATGTTGTTGGACTCTTTTATGAGAAACTCCTTGTGCTATTGTTGTTGAACTCTTCTTGAGTAATCGTTTGCATCTTTTATGGTGATTAATTGGTATGGTTCCCTACTTTGGAACCTTAAATTGTTTATTTAAGCTAGTATTTATTACTTAGTATTTATTTGGAAGCCCAGCTGGCATATTTGTTGCATCGGGCGATGGGAGAGATTATAATGGCAAAGCCAAGTCCATTATAATGTTGACCATTGTTTTGCCCCCTTCTATACCCCCCTTTTCCAGATTGGCCTTGGAAGGGATAAGTTAGCTTCCTTTGGGAATGTATCTAGCTATCGAGCATGACTTTGTGGCATGACTCTTGTCCTTTGTGACACTTTTATGGATATTGGTTCCGGTACCGGGGATTTCTCTTCAGCTTTCATGCTATTATGAAGACGTTGATGGTTGATTATTGAAGCTGCGCAGCGACCTTTATTTGGTTCTTCAGTTGGGTGAAACCTTGGCTATGTATCCACTTATGAGTGTTTATTTCAGCTTTATGTGTTGCATGATGAGCTGGTCGTTATTTTCAACCGGTATGGGACGGTTGGCGATAGGGAGCCTCTCATTTGTTGTTATATGTTTATTTATATGATTGATTATTGGATGTTACCGTTCGTAAGCATGTCACTTATTATTCCGCTGCTATCTGTCTTATGTTAATTGCTATTGGTCATTGCATATTAGCATGTCATGTAGTTGCATTAGTAACTTACTGAGATTTTATCTCACCCCGTTTATTTCCATCTTTGTTTTTCCTTAACCCCCCCCCCAGGAGGAAAATGATTAGGATTCGCGGTTCAAGGAGGACGTCGAGAGGATTGAGATTTTGGGGCAGGTTGTTATGGATCGGTTTACATTATTTAAATGTATAACCTTTTGGGGATAGTTTTACCTTTATTGACGTCATTAAGAATTGTATATTTTATTCTTTTGGGTATAAGCTGTGGAGCTTATGTTGGATGTACATTGTTGATTAAATCTTGGATTTGTAAAACCTTGTGTTATCATCTTTTGGTTCAAAATGGAAATTTTAACTTCGGTATTTCATAGTTTTGGTTTTAAGTCGACGTCCAGCTCGCGGTCTCGGGCCCGCGGGGTTCGGGGTCGCGACAGTGTTACTTATATGTAACAGTGTTTATACATTATTGTAACACATATGTATAGAAAAGTAATAATTCAACTATTTACATTTTTAGAGCTAAAAACACTTGATTAGTATTACATGTAAAAGTATTACATTATCTATTGAAATATGTTATAATTTCTTTTATTAAAGTGTTACATTTACTTGTACAAACAATTACATTAATGTATATGAGTTGTTACTTTTCAAATGTTACTTTCTTTCAAAATATTAAATCAAAATACACAATATTTTACATTTTTGCAAAAGCACTATTACATTTAGATATTGTTTGGGTTACATGTAATTATAGTTAGTATTACATTTGAAAAAATGGGTTAAACAAGCTTTTGTTTTTGTAAAACAGGTGTTACGTTTACTTATGAACAATGTTACTTTATATGTATACAGTCATTACATTAAGGTATGGTAACTATTACTTTTAGTAAACGACGGAAAAACCGAAAAAAATAATATAAAAACTCATTTTTTTTTTTAAATTTTTTTTGTGGGGGGGGGCAATGGGTGGCTGCCACGTAGCAGGTTATGGCCCATGGGTCATGGATACGGGTAAAAAAAAAAACTCGTTTTACGGATCCCCTTGTTCTCATGGGAGACTAGCTCTACCCAAAAAAGGGTCCTAAATATTTTTCGCAGACAATATAGTATGTAGCCCTAAATCAACAGTGTGTTGTTATACACACCCATAAAACTTATGAATACAATCGTAACAGTGCATTACAGTGTTATACCATCTAAAATTTCAAGCATTCTACGTGTATTCTTAAGTTTTATGGGGGGTGTATAACGAAACCCAATCTAAATTCACTCTAAAATCAGAGGGCCCCACTTTTACTCACCAATCATCTCTCTTCCTCTTCTCGGTTTCCTCCCGGTGTGGAATCTCCACGAACGAGGGCAAAAATTGAAAAGGGAAAGAAAAAAGGAAGCCACCGTTCTGAACTTGCACTTGCTTTAGCTCGGATTATTTTCAATTGAATTCACTCCGCAGATCTCTTATTATTCAATTGATGAATGCCGGTAAGTTTATCGAATCTTCCCCCAGCTGTTGAATTGAATTGAATTGGTTGTGGTTAAGTTTTGTTTTTGATAATTCAGTTAAGAGAAAAACCCTAACTTGTTTTTAGGGTTTTCGAATTGGTTGTTGAAGTTTTGTGGGCGTTTGTTGACTGGGTTTACTTTGAAGTAAATGTTCGTGTGCGATTGGCAATTGGCGTGCTGGGTTGTGAGGAATTTGGTTTTATGTTTGGGAAATTAGTTGGAAGTTTAGTGTCGAAATGTGTAATTAGTTGGTGCAGTGTTCTTGCTGGTTCCTTGTTGATTTCATCGGGGATTTATGGATTTCACTGATTACTCGCTCTTGGAATTAGGTCAATTGGTCATTGGTGGTCTTGTTTATCGTCATTTTTTTTTTTAAATTTGACTTGTAGGCCATTTTAATTGTACATATCATGAGTGGCCTCAATATCCATACTAAAGTATTGCAATTTCACATCTGCATATTCTGACTGCTAGGTTTTTGAGTTTGAAGAATTAGTTAATTAGTCATCATTAGGTTGTATGCTTGGGTTATGTTCTGTGAAGTGATCGTTTTGAACTTTTATTCGTAAAATTTGTTGGTTCTTGATCAGGTAATGGATTACCATGGTTCAGAGCTTACTAGTGTTTCCCTTTAAGCTTTTATAACTATAGAGAAACTAAGAATGGGATCAGTGATGTTTTTCTTGTTTAGGCTTAAGATTTTGTTAAACTTATAGTGTCTAAATTGAGTTGCATACAAAATTGAATTGTCCAAGCTGTTTATACTATTTTTTTTTCTTCTTGTAAGTAACTAAAAATTTTCATATAAAGCAATCCTTTTAACTGATGGATATGGGCAAGCTAGATCAGAGATGAGTTATTACTTCTTCCGTCCCACTTGATGATGACTGTATTCTTTTTGGGTCGTCCCACTGGAAAATTAACTAGTTTCTCCATCCCAAATTAAGGTTCACACGTTCCTTTTTGGTACGTCCCAATTTAAGGTTCACCCTGCTTTATTCACAAAATGGCAAATAATAAAGTGTTTGGACAACTTAGTCCTCGTAAAGTTATAGAATTACAAAAAAATCATTACTTACCCAACCTACTTTTTACCCACTTGAATTATGAATAGTGTTTTGGACAGTGACTTACCCATTTTGCATTGGTTTCTTAATAAGCGAGCGAAGTCAAAGGATATGTTTTGGGGCGCACTTAATGAAATGACTATGCTAACCTTGGTTTCCCTCCTAGCTTGAATTCAAATGTTTTGAGGGCCAGTGTGAAAAATAACGATTCGTCGACCACTTTCTTTGATTTTTGTGATTGGTCAAACCACACTCTTCAAGTGGGGCGGAGGGAGTATGATTTATGAGTTTTCGATTGAATGCACTTGAGATTTGTGTTTTCTAATACTTTTTCTGTGTAATTTACTCTCATATTTTAGATGGGTGGTTGTCTATAAAATAATCGTTTTATGCCTTGAACCTACAGTATGATTGGCTGCAACAAACTTCCGGAAATGGCTGTAAATGCAAGATTCGAATCATCTTCGACTAGTTCCGAGCCAAGTTTCACTGGAAACTATTTAAATGGGCAGAGGGGAAACTATTCAGGCCCAAACTTGGATAGGCCAGGAAGCTTTCGGGAGGGTGTTGAGAGCCGGATATTTGGTTCAGGGGTTGGTATGTCACGTGGAAGTAGTCCACATGCAGGAGATTTGCCACCGTTGTCAAAGTGTTTGTTACTCGATCCAATTGTGATGAGTGATCAAAATTACACTCCATCCGTTGAGTTGAGGAGAGCTATGGGCTTCTCTGCTGGGAGCTCATCTGAAGACAATTCATTTGGAGCTGCTAATTTGAAGCCTCCACCTTCAGTGGCTGTAGAGGAATTAAAACGCATCAGATCGAGTGTTGAAGATACCCGCCAAAAAGCCAGGTACTTGTTATAACTACATGCTCATCTTTATCCTATTTGTATCATATCCATATTAAATTTGCCTCCTATAGTACACAAATACATGTTTTTGCATTCCTTGTTGTTATGATATGTATAAGCTTTAAGTTATATGTTTGCTTCCACAACCGGGGATAAATTAGCAACAACTTTTGACGCTGTAATGGCAATCCTGCGGGTATCATTTGTCTTGGATCCAATTCCTACGTCTACTAACCCATTAACTTCATACCAAATGTGGATGCGAAAGGTATGGTAATCAGTTACCCGTTCCCACATCAAGATGCCTGCTTGTTAAACATGCCTCAAATGTAATCAGCATATGATTTCTCAACTGTTAGCCACTGATTACTGATGTATATACTTTAACCAGGGGTAGAATCCGAAAGTTGGATGAACGCTTGTATAAGCTGGAGAAGTACTATGAAGCTGTAAACTTGAAGAAGCCGCAACGGAACGAACAGATGACAAATGATCGATCAGGTGGGTTCAACTTGAAAATGGCAACTCAGATTAACCGAAACCCTCCGGAACAACCTGTAACTCAGAAAGTGGAGGATCGACCCAAGAATGTGCTCCTGAACAGGCGTGTTCGGACATCAGTAGCTGAAACACGGGTTTGTATTGCATATGATCTTGAGACTTCTTATCGTTGATGTTCCTGAAAGTCTTTATATATTGTGGCCCTAGGGTACCTGTTTAAACTAACTTTGAAATGTTTATAAAATGATTTGTGTTTCTAATGCAATGCATTCTTGTTTACATTCTCTTAGCAAGTGCCTATTTGTTAACATTCATATGAAGAAGCAAAAAGGGTTTGGGGGTGAGGGGGGGTGTCCGATAATTTTACTTTAGTTTATTAGTATGCAATGAAGATCATTTAAACTAGTTGGAGTATTCCTCGAGACTTGAAAGATGCTCTATTTCTTAGTTCTAATAAGAGTGACTTCTTGGTTTTTCCTCGAGAGTTGAAAGATGTTCTCATTTTTTATTTAATATGAGTGGCTTGGATGGAGTGCACATGTAAAAGGATGCAAATGAGATGATAAAAACTTAAAAGTTCATATACATGTATGCGTCTTTATATATGTATGCTGCCAACAAGCATGCATCTATTAAGCAATTGATTGTACACATTTCAAACATAAATACTATTTATTCTTCCATAAATGCTATCTTTTGAAACAACAAAAATTAAAATAAATTTGGTTCTAGTATGATTGAAATCTACTGAGGATAGTGCCCCCAAAAAGGAAAGAAGAAAAGGAAGATATGCCTAGGGATAGGGATGAATATGGTTTTAGTGGCAGTTACGGCTTCAATGCTTATGATGTCTAAAATGGTGCATAAGTGATCGATATGTCAAGTGGACTCTGCATAGTATAACCTAAGAGTACTAATGATGTCTATTATAGAATAGGATCTCTAAATTATTACTCCCTCGGTCCCTCCGCCCCATTTATATTGGCCACTTTGACTCTTTCTGGTCAACATTAGTACACTTTGACCAAACACTAATGTCAATCTAAACATCCCAATGAAATTCATTTTTATTAACAAATCACTTAATGATTTATCGACAACAATTTTTGAATTTCCTGATTTATTAGTAACAGTTTTTAAAATTTAATTGGGATGTTTAGATTGACATTAATGTTTAGTCAAAGTTCACTTGTGTTAACAAAATAGTCAAACTAGCCATTATAAATGGGACAGATGGAGTAGTAACTTAAGTATTGTAGTTACATGAATTACTATGAAAACAAAGTAGCCATTATAAATGGGACAGATGGAGTAGTAACTTAAGTATTGTAGTTACATGAATTACTATGAAAACAAAGTAGCCATTATAAATGGGACAGATGGAGTAGTAATTTCCCGTATATATTATTCAGGCTGAATGTCGGGTTAATGGTCTACAAAGGCAGCCTCTGCTAGTTGCAAAAGATCGAGATTTGGTGAAGGACACTGGGGGAAATTCTGATCTGGTTGAAGAAAAGGCACACATGCTGCCTGCAGGAGGGGACGGATGGGAAAAGAAAATGAAGAGGAAACGCTCAGTAGGCTCAGTGTTTACTAGATCTATTGATAATGACGGAGAACTCAAACGGGCTATGCATCATAAAGTTTCCAGTGAACCTGTCTTAGAATCTTTTGATGCACCCACTTCCAGGTAACTCATTTGTCTTTGTGTTAACATTTTATATCTTGTGCTTGAGTAGATTTATCTCCTCAGAATAAGGGGGTGGAATTCATTGTAGGCTTTGCTTGTTTGGGATTTTTTTTTATTTGAAAATCCTCTTTAAAAGAATAATTGCCAGATAGTGGTGGAAGGTAAAAAAAATAATAATAATTCAATCAGCTTGAGCTCACTGAAAATTGTCAAAATGAAAAACAACATTAGACGCAGATATTTTAATATATACTCCCTCCGTCCCATAACTATGTGCACAAAATGAGTTGTGCATGGGAATTAAGGGATGGATAGTAGTGAGTAGTTGTTGTGAGTGTGAAAACTGAAGTAGGAGAGGGAGTGGGGTGGGGAATAGTAGGTTAATTGGTGTTGTGAGTATAAAAGTAAAGTAAGAGAGAGAATGAGTGAGAGGAATAGTAAAGATTCTTTGTCATTTTAGGAAAGTGTGACTTATCAATGGGACGCCCCCAAAAAAATTTGTGCACGTAGTTATGGGACGGAGGGAGTATATATATACTCCCTCCGTCCCACCACAAGTGAGACCAACTTATGGGGCACAATAATTAAGAAAAAGGTAGTGTATGTGTGGTAGAAAGAAAATGAAGAGAGAGAATGAGTGGGGTTAAATGGTGGGGTTGGTTGAATATAGATATATTAAAACATTTCCATTTTGGGCAGTCTCACTTGTGGTGGGACGGACTGAAAAGGAAATTAGTCTCACTTGTGGTGGGACGGAGAGAGTATATATATTAATTTGCTTAAAATGACAAAGTACAACATCTAATTTATAAAATATCAGTACAGACAAAAATAAATTATTCTAAATATGCATGAAAAAAAATGTCAATTTGTCAGTTTGAATCTTAATTTCTTATTTAAGATTTGAAGGAGGTGACTATGCTCCATCGATTTATACAGTCGTTTCTTCCCAGTGTGTGCCTCCCTGGAATGTTGTTTCTGCTTGCTAGCACACTCTTTCAGTCTCTCTTCTCTTTTTATCTCGTCTCTTTCTATTTTAACCAGCAGTCTATAAACCGAACACAATGAGTGGTACTTAATTTGGTTCATAAAACACATGAACTTCAAATTCAGGGCCATGTGACTCAAGAGTTATCTATATTAACTTTTGTTATAAACAAATTCAAGTCAGTTCGAATTTGATATATATTATGCATGGACGTGACTTCATATCTTGACGAAATATTTAGTTTCATGATCTTGTTTCTTCTTTAATTTTAGTTGAAATGAATTTGTGTAATCCTATACTTCACATAGCTTCTGATTCGATCCTTATTGGTATCCATTGTTTTGCACAAATTTTATAGCATATTTAATTCTGAGAGTACATACGTTCAATTCTCCTATACGTTGCTGTAAAGCAAACAATAATTTCAGTTTTTTGGATGTTCTTTTATAGATTAGCAGGTTCTAATGTTACTGGTGGCAGTAACAAGTTGGATGGTTCTTCTCCATTGCCTGTTACTTCTTGTGCTCGTATGAAAGCTGAACCAGAAGGGGCTGGTTCTCCTAGGGATTTTACAGCTGGATTGGTCAAGGAGAAAGGTCTTGCAAAGGGAATTAGTAGGTACGCATTTACTTCTTAGCAGTGTGTACAAATTCAGTTTCTGGCATTAACTCAAGTTGGCTTACTTTTCCCCCGTTATATAATCGAGCTAGCTAATTATGTACTCCCTCCATCCCATTATGATCGTCCAAAAAAAAAAATTCAAATTTTCTCTCGATCAAAAGCAAATTTGAAATTTTTTTGGACATCTCTTTCGGGACAGAGGTAGTATTGTTCATCTCTTGATTGAATGATATTTTTCGAATAACAGTCCAACTTTATTTGATCATGGTTGTTTTATCTATCTACTTTTCATAGGTTGAATAATCGGGTGGACCATAATGCCACTTGTCCCAGTCCGATAAGAAAAGGAAAGGCTTCAAGGACACCACGAACAAACTCTATAACTGTGGCAGGTTCATCTCCAGTTATGCCTCGTTTGGCTGGAGCACTTGAAAGCTGGGAGCATGCACCAAGTGCTATTAAAATTTCTTCAATTGGAGGGGCTGGGAGCAATCACAAGCCTCCTATATCCCCAGGATCATCTTCTCCACCCATGGCTCAATGGGTTGGCCAGAGACCACACAAAATGTCCCGTACTAGGAGATCTAACTTGGTGTCTCCTGTCTCAAATCATGATGAAGGGCATATATCATCTGATGGTTGTTCACCGTCTGATTTCGGGGTTAAACTAACTTCTAGTGAAACCAATGGTTCTACTTTTTCCAGAAACGCAGCTAATGGGTCCCAACAGTTTAAAGCTAAACGGGAAATTGTTCAATCCCCTTCTCAATTGTCTGAGAGTGAAGAATCTGGTGGTTGTGAAAAAAGATCGAAGGAGAAAGGTTTGGGAAGTGTTAAAGTGGATGTAATGGCTATTCAAAATGTTGGATCACCCTCAACAATGATTACAAAGAAGAATAAAATGCTTAATACTGAGGAAGCTGGTGACGGAGTTCGGAGGCAAGGGCGCAGCGGAAGAGGCTCTTTTGTTCCAAGGTCTAGCATTTCTTCAACAATGGAG
Source organism: Campanula takesimana (assembly GCA_026119855.1). Taxonomy (NCBI): domain Eukaryota; kingdom Viridiplantae; phylum Streptophyta; class Magnoliopsida; order Asterales; family Campanulaceae; genus Campanula; species Campanula takesimana. The sequence goes on from JAOWBW010000466.1 coordinate 163,012, forward strand.
AAGTTGGACAATGCAACCATCACAAAGCCTCTACGAAGTACAAGGCCCGGATCCGAGAAGAATGGAAGGTGGGGTTTCCCTTTGAAGAAAATGATTATTTGTTCCATTTTAACATCTTTGTTGATTTTTAATTTATTTGATAATTTTTTGTTTTCCACAGCAAATCAGGACGTCCTTTAAAGAAGCTAACAGACCGCAAGAGTTTCTCTCGTCTTGGACATGTGCAGAATAATGGCACCCCTGATTGCACAGGTTTAACCACTAAATTCAAACGTAGCTAATCACATTAAATGTTCGATGCATAAGTTGACATTTCATTTAGGATGTTACGACGTGGTGAATGTGTATCTTTTACTTACTTTCAGCACCATCTCACCACCACTTGGAGATAGAAGAATCATAGTGCGCACTAATGCATAATTATGTTTTTGCATATGTATTTCCAGGGGAACCTGTTGATGACCGTGAAGAACTTTTAGCTGCTACAAATTTTGCTCGTAATGCTAGCTGTATGTCTGACATTCCTTTTTTATATCAATATTTTAGATGGAAAAAAATTGTTTTTATTTTCAAAATAAGCATATTTAAACATTATTTACTGTCTGTTTCTGCAGATCTCTCTTGTTCTAGCTCATTCTGGAAGAAAATGGAACCTATATATGCTTCTCTTAGCTTAGAAGACAAATCCTACTTAGCACAGCAGGTGGTAACCACAATCTTTAGTACCCTTCCGTCCTGTAATGATTTTCCCACTTTTTTGTTATTTGTTTAAATGAACTTTGAGCAATAATTATAGGTCAATTTAATTATCCTAACAAAACCTTCAAATTGCTATTGGCGGTATTTATGATGGTTTACCAGTAACACATATTAGATCTTCATTAGGATAAGTAAATTTATAATTATTGCTCATAATTTATTCAAAGAAACAACAAAATGTAGGAACATCATTCCGGGGCGGAGTAATTATTATGGCAATAGTCATAATCAACCTCTCTTCTCAGCCTACGCAACAATTTCACTTTACATTGTCTTCTGATTGTTTTCTGCATCTGACATTTTACTGTGTTGGTTTTTTGGATCAGCTAAAATGTGAAGATAATCTCCCGAAGAACCTTTCACAGTTACTCGGGCTTGAAAATAATGTCTTGGTATGTTCCCAAGTCAGATATCTGCTTTTGCTGTTGCAGTGAGACATACAATCTTGTCTTTTCTACATTGTCTTACTTCACCTCGTTTTCCCATTACCAGCATTAGTTGTCTTTCAACTGCTTTTTGATTTACTTGTTTGCACTATGCATGATGGGAATCTGTAAATTTGTGCAATTAATGATAATTCTTTGTGAGAGCTGTAAGTTTGCTTTGTGTTTTAAACATAACTTAAGGATGGGAACATTGTTTCAAAAAGTATCATTGTTAGGAAAAGATGACTATGTGGTTGGAAGGAATGCTAATTTAGTTGTCGAAGTAAATATTAATTTAAGAAAATGGCACTTTCATTTCTGTGAACAAACAGAGGGTACTATGTTTGCAAGTGAAGCACATTCTCTGCCATTAGATGTTAGGCCAGATACGCTTGGGTTTTTGGTAGATGTGTCGTTTTTTGTTCGTTCTTCCATTTTTGATATGAGAATTCATAACTGTTATCGGTTATTTTCTTGCTCATTTTTCCTACTCAGGAAATCTACTGCTTTTCCCTCCTTTGACACCTTTGGCTTGTAGTAGCACATTGTACTGCGGCACTAAGCTTCTTTTCATTTTATGAACAGTTTCCCGATGTCCCTTAAAATGAAATTCGGACATACATTTATTGATGGAGGGAGTTTACTGTATTGCTTACAAAACTGCTTCACCTAGTAGTTCTAAACTATTTTAATCTTCCAGGGTGATGCTCTGCATGAAGATATTTCTGTATCTGACACTCCAATTTCAGAAGTGATAAATGGACACGTGCAATATCCGAATGAGTCTCAAGATTCAGCTTCTGTGTTGGAGTCGGTTGAACCACTCTACCAAAGAGTACTATCAGCTCTCATTGTTGAAGATGACATTGAAGATTTCGACGATAATGTGGACCAAAGTCCGTCACTTCAGAATTCCATTTGTAATTCAGATTACGATACATCTAACTTTATTGATGTTGAAACTAGAAAGAGGGCTAGGATGGAATTTGAATGCGATTCAGTATTTGGTGTTCAAGCTCAGAGTCATGGCAGTGCAAAGAAATCTTTTTCTTCCACTGGAAGTACAAACTCACACCGAAGCCCTAGCATTAAGGATACTCCATTTAGTGATGTACATCCAGATGGTGACATGTTAACTGGGATATCTAGAAACTTTAACGGCAGCCCACAAATTTTACAAACTGAAGGTTTTGGAATCTCTTCATTTGATATCCCATACGAACATATGTCCCTCAATGATAAGATTTTATTGGAGCTGCAAAGCGTGGACCTATATCCAGAGCCAGTGGTATGTTTCATTTATACAATGGTATCTCTGGAACTGGTTGTTGTTACATTATCTTTAGCACAAATACTCTCTCCGTCCCCGAAAAATGTTCCCATTTCTTTTGATGTTTGTTTGAATGAACTTTGAGCAATAGTTATATGTTATTTTTATGAAAATCTATAAATTGTTATTGATAGCATTTATAATGTTGTGCCAATAACAAAATATAGAATTTCAATAGGATAATTAAATTAACCTATAATTATTGCTCAAAATTCATTTAAACAAATAACAAAAAAAGTGGGAACATCTTTCCAGGACGGTTGGAGAATAATTAAGACTTCAACATAAGTAAGAGGGTATTTAATTTCAGTTGTTGTTTATGTATTTCACTGTGGAATTATCTTGAATCATAAATTTGGCTATTGTGGTCTTGCTTTGTTTACTTTTTCTTAGCCGGACTTGGATGACAAAGAGGATGACATGATCAATCAAGAAATTATTCTGCTGAAGACAAAACTTCGACAACAGGTTACTTTGCATTACAAGATCTCTCTCTCTCTCTCTCTGAGTCCATTAACCAACTTCTCTATGAGCTAAACCTTGTTTGCGAATTGTTCCTAATCCTCTCTGACTCTTAATTTTTATTTTTCAATTTTTAGCTTGGTAGAAAGAAGTCTTGCTTAGAGAAAACATATAAATCTACCGTGGACGATAGCAAAGCCCGGTACATCACTTAATGCCCTTTCTTAAATCCTTGCTTAAAGTAGTTTTCTATTGATTTGTTCAATTGTTGACATAATCTGGTCATTACACAGGGAGATTGAGCAGGTTGCAATGGATAGACTGGTGGAGTTGGCTTACAGAAAACTGTTGGTAATAATTCAATTCCTTTGGCCATTTTATTTCTCATAGCTAAGTGCCATATATATTTGTTCTTTTGTTTGCAAACTTTTGATTTTATCTGACGTTTCTTTCTATCTAGAAGTTGCTTACACAGACTGTCAAATTAACTCGCCTTAAATTTTCCCTTTGTGATCTTTAGTTAATTTTGCTTAATGGTTTTTTTTTTCTTTTTTTTTTTTTTCATTCTATTAGAGAAGCAGACTAGATTATATAGAAATAAAAGGAAACTAGATCATTTCTGTGATGGTGAAGGTTGATCAACAGGAGATAATAATGAGATAAATTTACTTAATTTGGTATGACCACGTAAAATGTGGACCACCAAGTGCTCCAATTAAGAAAAGACTATCAATGGCGATGCTAGGGAAGATTAAAATTGATATGGACAACTGTAAATAGAAGCATGCGATTGAGGGTACAAATGGAAAATTTTCCTTTGAGCAGATCTGAAGCTTGGCAAAAGATTCATGGAGACAACCCCAAGTAGTGGCAAGTACTTGATCTCAAACATTTGAGTTGACTGGAATTTTTACAAGGAGCTGCCCCCTCGCTTTTTAAATTTATGGTTGACCTTTTTGTTAAGATGATGGTAGGTAGGGAGTATCTTAAGAGGGGTGAGATGGGGGTGAATGAAAGTGGTTTCTGCAGCTTCAATTATTTCAGATTCTCTATATGGAGTACAAGATTTGAAAACAACCCATCTTTCCCCACCGGTCACCATAAGCTGCTACAGACTCCTTTACATATCTATCTTTAATACCGACCTCAAATGACGCTAGCATAATTAGGGCCCCACTCCCCACAAAAATCAAGATCACCTTCTCAATTCTGTCATTTGGAAATTGCCCCCCCCCCCTACCCAGTTGCAATAATCCTCAAAACATCACGTTCCATAATTAGAGCCCCCTTCCCCCCAAATTCGTTACTTACATCTCATTCCTTCTCACTTCTCCACACAACACCATATAAAATGGTGTTAAATGTTTGCTCTATTGAAGAATAGGATTTTTTTGTGAGAAGGCCAACATACTGAAGCGGTTTTTGTTTTCGTGGGCATCCATGGAAGAGAGTGCCTGTGCAGTGGCAACTACGAGGCAATTCTCTGTGGCAATATCCCTTGCTAGGGCATGGCCAATGCTGGGGAGGAACTTGGTTTATGGTTGAATGAAAGTGAGTTGTTAAGTTTGATTTAGGTGGAGTCTTTTAATTGAGGATGGATGGAAACTTGTGCTGATTGCGTCTAGAGAGAAATTGGGTTTCGAGTGGAGTGATTAAGAGTGAAATGGGTAACAATACTGGAAGGGGGAGAATTTTAAAAACCCATAAATTCGAAGGGTGTTCTCCCTTTGTTAAAACTGGAGCACAGATCGCAATCATATGGTATTTATGCGTGTCTTAGAAAGTCTGAGAGAGAGAGAAGAGGATATAGTAAATTCAACCGCGCTTAACAGAGCCATTAGATTTTCCTCAACAACATTATTCGACCTGTTAATTTTTAACAGGTGTTAGTCACGCACCACACTTGACTATATTGACGGCGCAGTCAATGGAATTAGCACATTGTAATAAGTTGGTACTTGGATGAGGACATTGCAAAAAAGGGTGACCACATTGAAAAACACGTAAGGTTAAGTGATCAAAATAGCAATATTTCTTTTACCTATAATTTATGAATGTAGTAAGTAATCTCCCCCTCCCACCATAAAAGAATCCTTCGTATTGTGAGCATTTCAGAAACAAAGCATACAGTTAGTTCTCATGATGTTCTAACTTCTTCATTATGAGATAAGCATGTTAAATACAATATGAAATAATTGTATAACAGGTACTTTCAAGCATATTCCTAATGGGTCATTAGATAAGCCACAAATATTTGAGTTTCTGTTTAGGTAAGTTTTCAGTGGTGGGCGAGAAATTGTCGCTTTTGCTTCTGTTCTAAAAATTACTTTGATTAGATTTCACATTCTACAAAAGAGTGTGCTGTGTGTAATATATACATTCACGAGCACAAAATGAAGAAAGAAAAAAAATAGAGAAAGCAAAAGGAGGAGAAAAATATTGTGTCTTAGTTGGTTTGCAGACTAATATAAGTTGTCCGTGTCATGTGATTTTCTTAATGATTCAACAGGCTACCAGAGGCAGTTCCAAAGCTGGGGTTACTAAGGCATCAAAGCAAGTTGCTTTGGCATTTGCAAGGAGGATTCTTGCTAGATGTCGTAAATACGAAGATTCAGGTATAAGTTGCTTTAGTGAGGCTCCGCTCCGGGATATTATTTTTGCCCCTCCTCCTCCTCGGGACAATGTGGCAGAGTTAAAGGCTTCTTCTGTTAGCCTGTCATTTTCAAACAATAAGTTACTTGGATCTCGTAACTCTCAGTCAGAATCCAGGATGTTATCAGGTGTGCTTATCTTCTGAATGTTGTTTTACTGTCATACATAGCTTTAGCTGTTACTCCCTCCGTCTCATAACTACTTGCACCAATTTCCTTTTTGGGTGTCCCATTAGTAAGTCCCACTTTCCGAAAAACAACTTTTGTTCATTCTTTATTCACCCTACCCCACTTGTCATACTCACACTTAAATTGTGGGTCCCACTCTCAAATCATCATACTCACAACCACTTTCCCACTCACAAGACTTTTGAATATATATACTCTCTCCTTGATTCCCGTCGCGGAGAAAAATGGTGCAAATTGTTATGGGACAGAGGGAGTGTACAATAATTTCACTTGTTGAAATTCTGCATTTGTCAAATCAAATTTGTTATATGATACTTCGGTTTTGGTCAGTATGAAGAGGGATGAATCAGACTGACAGGGAAATATTTCTTTCCAGAAAATTATTACGTGGAAAAAATCTCTTATAACAGATTTTAATTTTGTTGTTGAGAATCTTAATCATATCATCTCAAATTAATCATTTGGAATTGTGGCCCCATGTTGATAGGCTATTTGTGAAGTTATTGACATTTTCTTAGATTAAGGACTGCAAAGATGAACTGCCATATGGAACCAAACACAACCAACTGGCGAGTTTGGTTCTCTTTGTTGAACACCTGGTTCTGTCACAGTTCAAGATTCTGAAAAAGTAGTTCGGTTTGGTTTTGTTTACAGTTCTCACCAACTAAACATAATCAAACGAGCTTATATATAATAGCAAGTTATATACTCCCTCCGTCTCTAGTTAGTGTGAACCAAAATTTTGGGCACACAAATTAAGAATAAGTAAGAGAGATGAATAATGGAAGGAGGTGTTTGTGAGTATGAAAAATTAAATAAAAGAGAGAATGAGTGGGAGGAATAGTAAAAGATTCTTTGCTATTTTTGGGCATTTCACACTAACCTGAGACGGACGAGAAAAGAAATAAGTTCACACTAACCTGAGACGGAGGGAGTATATTAAAAAGTTTATATTACTAAATTATTTATCGCATTCGGATTTCTTAAATGATACTTTTAATTTTGAATCCATGTGTATTTCTTGATGAGCAACCAGATGCGAGTCATTAGGTTACATAGTTGGTTAGTGATTTGACTTTTTTGACATTAGTGTTTTTACTTTTTTAGTTTAATTAATTTATAACGTACTTAATAATATAGTTGTATTCAAAACTACATTGCATTTGAGTAGACAGGAATCTGTAAAAAGAGAGTTTGGTTTTGTTTCAACTGGTGTTGAAATGCTACTTTGTTTCCGTTACTTAACTTTGAACTTTGTTGATTTTTTGGTGCAGGCACCTTTCCCAGTTATGCAAATGGTAGTTCATCCAATGCATTTGGAACTTATAATCATCTATCAGACATGGCTTTTGCAATAAACGGACCGATAGCAAACAGAGGGAGGATTAAGGAAATATCTCTTGATGATGTTGTCGGCACTGCTTCTTTACGAGCTAACCCCGTTCCAGGTGAAACAAAGTTAAAGAGAAATGACCGAGAGAGAGAAAAGGATACATCATCAGGTAGAAATGGCAGCATCGGGAAAGCAGACCGAAAAACAAAAATGAAGCCTAAACAGAGGACAGCTAACCTATCAACATCGGGAAACGGAATTATTCGTAAATTTTCAGAAACAACAACACATCCCGTTTACCGTTCACCGAGTAGTACTGCTCAGTTAGTTAATAACGGGGGTATCAGGAAAAGAGATGAGACGCCGTTAGCCAATAGTAACGGTTTCAATGATTCTTCCAAGGACAAAAAGGAAGGCTTACCTCTAGAGAATGCAGATCCGATAGATGAATTAGTGGGGACGGAGCAAGATCTGAGTAATCTCTTGAACTTTGATGATGATGCTTTACATGACCAGGATGACCCGCTTAATTATTCAATAGGTCTTGAAATACCAATGGATGATATTGGGCAGATTATGTTTTGAGACGGAATCGAGTGTATATTTTCTTGGATTACTATTTGACTGTTGATCTATTATATCTATCAGAAGGGATACATTTCTATTTCGGTAGAGAGACGATACAACGCAAGAATCTGGCTGGGGTGAGGCTGTAATTATGGTTCATTCTTTCTGTAAACTATTTAGGGAAGTTAAAAGGTGAAATATACTTATGATTTAATGTTTATTACCCAGACAGTTTGGTGTTTTCCTTGTAAACCAAAATAATGGTGTCATCTTATTAACTGTCCATATTAAGTTTTGTTAGTTTTGTTAGCCTTTATAAGGTGTTGAATGTTACATTGTTCGTTAAAATTTTAGCCTTTTAACAAAGTTTTCAACAGTGGTTGCTGATGGCGTTGCTATCTTTTGAAAGTTATGAAAAGTATATAAGAAACCCGGCCTTTGGAAAGTATGTACTCGCTCTGTTCTGTTCTAAAATGAATAATCTATTTTAAGAAAATTGTCTCAAAATATATGACCTCTTTGCAAAAAAACTCTCTTCTTAAATGTTTTCTTTAAAACTCATACAAAGAAATGCAAAAACACAAGCAGCGCATGTAAAACTTTTACTAGATAATGTAAAAAGTATGTTATTTTACAGTGTAGTAGATTTTTTACATTTCTTTGTTCGAGTTTTAGTGCTGTAGCAAAAATCCGCCCGAGTTTCCAGGTCTAAAATGCAGCCAAGGCCAAGCCACAACTATTTCTAGCCGTAACGCTTCAGCAGTTTCCCTGATGCATTCAGTAGCTTTCCAGGAATCATGATTTTCAACCAGCTTGCATTACCTTTTGACACAATCCAAACGCGACCACATGTAGTAGCTTGTATACAGAGACGACTTGCATACAGTTTCAGACATGAATTCAGATTCAATATTTAAAACTCCCTCTGTCCCAGTTCCACATTTTTATTCGTTACTACGAATGAACTTTTGAACAATAGTTTTAGGTTAATTTAATTATTCTTATACCCAAAGTTCACTAGTTGTAAACAAAATAAAAAAGGGAACATCATATTGGGACGGAAAGAGAGAGTACTAAAAAACAAATACTCCCTCTGTTCGGAAAATTTGTCCCATTTGACAAAATGGTGTTCACTATTTACAGCTTTTCATGTTTGCAGAATGAAAGCAAATTTGCCAGTTTCTCATGTACCCTGAAACTACTTCAATGACTCGCATGATCAACAAGGACATTAATCTCAAATTTCTGTTCACGCGGTACTCCCTCTGTCCAAGAAAGACAGTCACATTCGATTTTAGATGGTCAACACAAGTAAACTTGACCAGACATCAATGTCAATCTAATCATCCCAATGAAATTCTAAAACTTGTTATTGATAAATCACTTAATGACTTATCAATAACAATTTTTTAAAAGTTCATTGGTGTAATTAAATTGACATTACTATTTTTGTCAATATTCAGCTTCTGAGCTTTCACATTTTGTGGGAATTCCAATGGGTACTCCCCCTGCTAAAAGGGGCACGGGAATAAGTTCTTCGACCTTCCGTAGAATAAAGACCGGGTTTGGAAGATGAAGACCTAAGTTGTAATCTGTTTCATCAAATTGTATCTTTTTTAATGTTTTCTTGTTGGCCATCCTTGGGTGACCCCTTGCAACAGCGATCTACATTTTGAAATATGAACTGAAATTAGCATTAAAACGATAAAGTTGAAGTGAAACTTTAATAACAATAATAAAAAGAAAGATTTTTTTTTTTTTTTTTTTTTTTTTTTTTGGCGGGCAGCAGCAATGTTATCAAGACTTAGAGGGAAATAATTGAGAACACTAACCGAATGCCTATCTTTTAGCTCAGAAAGCCAAAATTTCCAGTCCTTCAATTCGATTCCATCAACTTTAACAAAAATATTTGTCCAGTTGGTGTGATGGAACTCCACCCAATCTAATCTAACCCCTACTCCCGTCCCCAATGCCTTGACAAATGCTTCCTTTAGGCACCAATATCTGTCCAAGTTTTCAATACTCATAAGCCAAACATGAGCTTGTCATTTGCAATTGTCTATAATATTGCAGAGCAGAAAAGTTTTCATATTTATAGAAGCCTATAGCAACTACTATAACTACAAACTAGCGGAAACAGAAGAGGGCATGGTGTTCACCATTAAAGTCAATAAAAAGGAGAAAAGGAAGGAGTATCAAGCAAGACCAGACATGTTATATGTTGGGTTAAGCTTCATTCCACACTCATCAATATTTGATCTTCGACATCATTATTTTAAAGAAAAGAAAGTAGGAAATTTCAAGAAGTCTAGAAATATTTGTCACTGATGCAATAAAGTTCTGGTTTCTGGTCATGAAACTTGATGTAGTGGACAATCAAGACATAAAACAATGACATTGGTGTTGGGATTGCTCACCAACAAGAGAAATCGCAACAAGAGATACCAAAATACACACGCACACAACAGAAGACAAAACACACAATTTTTCGTGGTTCAGCTTTAAACCTATTCCACCCAAGAATAATACTCCGTCCCAAAATGATCTTCTCATTTGACTATTCAAACTTTTTAAGAATAGGAACGCTTGCCTCACTAGCCATGTTTTGTTTATGCACTTTTAAACCCAAATTGTAGAAATGGGAAAAACTTTTTTGGGCAATGAGAAATGACAAATGGAAGATCATTTTGGGACGGAGTGAGTATTAAATTTCTCGATATTACAAGAATGAAGACCCTCCCTCTCTCAACACTCTTGAATATCCTCACTAACACATTGAATATCCTCACCAACTCTCTCAACACTCTTGAATATCTTCACCAGCGCATACAAGCATACAATTTCTCTCTCTCTAAATTATAGCCTATGCTAACTCTCTCTAGAGTTATATGAAAACCCCAACTAGTGAAGCCTATTTATAATAGGGAGGCACACTCACTTTTCCCCTTCCTAGTTGATGTAGGATTGCTCTTCATCTTCCTAACTGACATAGGATTCTAGTAATCCTTTCCTAATCAACTTTCTCCTCTTCGTGATCAATATAGGATCTCAACTATATTTCCTAATTGAAATAGGATTTTGGTAATATGGGTAAATTCCCAACAATTGGTTTATAAAAAATTTCTTTCTTGCAGGAGTTCAGTGCACATAGAGGCAGTATTCAGGCCAACTTGCATAAGGTACACACCTTAAAATAAGAGCTCTGCCGACTCACACACCTAGGAACATGGATGAGGACATTTGTTGTTGTTGTTGTTGTTTTTGTTTTGTTTTGGAAAACCCGTAAAGTTAGGTGAAAAAGGGGGGGGGGGGTGCCTTTTCTTTTGCTAGTCGCTTCTTTAAAAGTAATCTATCAATTCGTCTATTTTCCTGTATTCATAAAATGCTAGTAATAAACTTAAAACGGTTTATCTCTATTTGAAAGTCCGTTCTGCAAGCTAAACTCTAAAAGGAATACTCCCTCCGTCCCACCCGAATTAGGATTTTTGGGTTGGGCACGGGGATTAAGGAAAAAGTGTTAGTGGAGTAGGTGTTGTGAGTATGAAAAGTAAAGTAAGAGAGAGAAAGTGGGGTAGAGAATAATGAGTGGAAAGTTGTTGTGAGTGTGAATGTGGGTCCCTTTAAATAAAACATTTTCATTTTTGGGTTGTCCTAATTCGAATGGGACACCCAAAATGGAAATTTGTCCTAATTCGAGTGGGACGGAGGGAGTATGTTTCACTAATTCCAACTAGTTTATCTAACATATGAGTGGCAAACATAGAGCATATTCAACCTTGTTTAAGTCAAAATTTCATTTAAAAAAAAAAAAAAAGACTTTTGATGAATGAAATGATCAAGGGAAAAAGTAAAGGGAATAAAAGAATAGCTAGAAGAGCATTTGATAAATTGTTAATCATAAATTGACCATAGAAAATTTTCCAACAGGCATCTGTCAAGAAAGGAGACATGAAATATTGTGAATATTACAAAAGATATCTCAGTTAAATGAATTTACTTGGTTTTCGCAATTTATTGGCAATACAATCAAGCAGCAGAAGTTTTAAATCCAGCATGAAAATGAAGAAAACGAAAAAATAACTAGTATGATATCCTAAAAGCTGATCGACTACTTTCCTATTAAAGGACATATGTAAAAGTTTCACCTGTAAAATTCGTCCAATATGTCATCAGAGGTTCCCGCACTGACAATCTTTTCCCATTCTGAATTCGAAAAGTATGAAGAGAAATTCTGAATAAACTCTGAAACTGTTTCTTTCCCAGGAACGGAATGAGAGATGACATCTAATCCTACTAGGCACATTGGTTCAGAAGCAATAGCCACATAATCACCATGATGGGATGCATTGAAGTTAAAGTTTGGAAATTCCGTGTTCTCTTTATTCAATAATTCCTAAAAACAGAAACAGGCACGAGATATAAGATCAGATAAGCAATAGTTATATGAAGGTCGACATTCTGGGACCTTAGGATTCTATTCTAAACTGAGATAATTGTCAAAGATTATCATATGATTGGGTTCTTATTTCTTGATGCTTCCATCCGTGATACATAATCTAAAGGGGCCTTCTCCGTTTTCATTATATGAATTATCGAAATCAGCAGTTGTTAGTCACTTGAAGGCTGTCCTACATTTTACTTTAAATTTTTAAGCCTGTCCAGTATTCTTTGTCATTTATGTAAACAAAAGCCTATTGCTTACATGTAAAGAGTCCATCAAAATATCTGGAAGAGAAATACTCCCTCCGTCCCAAAATGATAGTCTCATTTCCCTTTATGTTTGTCCCAAAAAGTTATAGTCTCATTTCCAGAATTAAGGCTTCAAAATCACCTAATTTCAAAAACATAATTGATGCTACCATACCGAAAATGTGAACTTGGACCTGATAAATGTTGATGAGTTGGGCTTGACAAGAACCCAAGCAAACACAGGGAAGTGGGCCAAAGGAAAGAATGATGGGCCTGTAACGAGGAAATAAGAACTCCTAAGGACTTAAGGGAAGAGAGAGGCGACATGAGGATGAGCCTATGTCGCCGGCGACTTAGGGAAAAAGGTGTAGAAAGTGTGATGATGAGGGACCCCACTAAATCTGTTACAATTAATGCTTAGATGTGCAGGCATGGAATGTGCGTAATTAACAACTTATAGGAAACCAATCAGGAGGTGCCAGCTGGCAGAAGGCACATGGAATGCACGAGTTTTGGCACGGGATTTGCACATGCCGGATGGATATAAATAAAGGGGATCGTCACTCACAAAAGGTAAGCTCTGAATGTTAGCTCCCACACGCACACAACAAATTCTTTTCTCTATTTCTTCCCTCAAAATCCCATATTCTTACTCTCACGCCGGAGGGGTTTACGCCAGAGTTGCCCCCGGCTTAGTGACGTTTGCTTAAGTGTGCAGATCAGCTATGAAGGAAGGCCGAGTTCATCTCTAGACTACCAATCGAACCAGTGCGTTGTTGGGTCAGATTTCACTCCGGGCGCACCAATTGGTTCCGTTGCCGGGACTTGAACTCCTTCTAAGCAAATTTTCTGGCAAGCAAGTAAGCGATTGATTCGGATTTGTAAGTTCGTTTGTGTAATTTTCTTTTTTTGGTGAATGAAGATGAATACAGCGGTGGTGAGTAGTTGAGAGTAGTTTGGGTGGAAATCTGGGTTGATTTTACCACTTGCTGAACTATATGCGTTAGTGGTTGTAATTATTAGAGAAGAGTGGTATTATCGAATTGACGATGAGGGAGGTTGAGAATTATAGATCTATGAATTTTGGCTAAATTCGAAGTAAATGTATAGTCGTTTTCTGTCTTCTCTGCTCTAATTCACGACGAATTTCTATTGTTTTGGGTATTTTTGATCTGGTAGTAAAGTGTGGGGTTGATTGTTGGTAAAGGGTAATTGCTTAATAAGAAAAATTCTGGGTTAAGTTTCTGACAATTTCATTCAAGTTGTCAGATTTTTCTGGATATAGTTGTTTATCCATCATCCTTTTCGTTGAAAATTTAGAATACAGAAATGGTACAGGTAACGCCAATTAAGAATGTAGTGTTGGACTTTAGTAATCCCCGTGCTGGAGGAATTTCTAATCCGATGGGGGAGAACGAAGATGTCGAAGAATTGAATGTCGCAGGGAGAGACCGACAAAATGAACAGCGGGATGCCGAGGAACAAGTAGCGGGGCTAAACCAGTCAAAGGACGCAGAAAATCAACGGCAGTTAGTCTCGATTGAGGACCGGGAAGCCGAAATAGAAACACTAAATGCTCATAATCAGATGTTGTTACAAATCATGGCGAACAATGCAAGGCTGGCAGCACTGAGACAGGCACCAACCCCAATCCCGCGTAAAATAACCAATCAGGATAAAGAAAAAGTAGTTGAAGGACAAAGAAATCAGCGAGATGCAATTAACCCTCCAAGGCGAGACGGCAGGGTACAGAATGCGGAAAAAGAAGTGGCACCAAAGCGAAGGGATGGAATGGCTCAAGGAGGAGGTATAGGGCAAAATGATGGTGTAGCTCCGAAAAGAAAGAATGGCCTGGAAAACGTCCATGGTCAGACGGCGAAATACGCGGACCAAAGTCACAGATAATCATGGATAAGTGAAAGCAGATAAAGGTTTATTACCATCCAGCCATCCATAATGATGATTCATACTGGTGTGAATACGAAGATGAGTATGAGGAGGATAGAATGTCTATTAGCGAGAACAAGGCACCACAAGGTTACTACGAAAGGCGAGAAGGGAAGAATGTTGAGAAAAGGGTAAGGCGTGATACAACTCGCAATCAAGATAATTTTCGAGCGGAGCAGGAGCAGGATGAAATGAATCGCGAACTTTTGAAAAGGGTCATTCAGTTAGAGAGGGGTATGAACGGAAATGATCATGACTCATTCTCATCGCCATTCGCTAATTACATCCAAGAAGCAGATACGGACCCAAGCTTCCGTTTGCCCGATTTAGCAAAGTATAACGGTTCAACTTCCGCGAGAAATCATGTGGGTAGTTTCGAAGTAACCATGGACATCCTAACAAAAGTGGATTCACTCGGTGCAAAACCTTTGCCAGCACCTTAACAGCCCATGCTTTGAACTGGTTTTTATCCCTTCCCGCGGGTACAATTCTCAGTTATGCTGATCTTAAGAGTAAATTCTTGAAAAAAATTGGATCAATGGGGGTTCTGCCGGCGGCTAGACAAGATTTATGTTCAATTAAGCAGAAGGAAGGAGAAAGTGTAGCTAAATTGCCGCGACATCATTTTGAATGATTGTCGAACAAGACCCAAGCTGTTAGTCAGCACGAAAGCGGTATTGCCGCGACATCATTTGGAATGATTGTCGAACAAGACCCAAGCTGTTAGTCAGCATGAAAGCGGTATTGCCGCGACATCATTTTGAATGATTGTCGAACAAGAAACAAGCTGTTAGTCAGCACGAGAACTAACATGGCCGGAGTTTAGAACAGCATGCCAGCAAAGTCATAAAGGAGACGTTGCAATTTATTGCAATATCTTTGTTAGAATCCTGATAAAATGATTTGCAAAAGATTGTCTGCATACTTTAAGGTTTTGATGAGGTCATGGAAGGATAAGAGTTCCCATGTCGGGGTAAATACTTTGATACAACAATAAGTAGCCAGAAATAGTGGCAAGAAAATGTCCTGTTTAAAATTCTGATTAAAAATTATTAAAGTTGTGAAAAATATCCTGGCGGGATGAAAGCAATTGCAAAAAGCGGGAAAGCTTACTAAGACTTATACCAGGGTAACATTCAAACACTATTAGCGTAAAAAGAGCACAGGAAAGTAAGCGATAAAGGAATGTACATTGATAAGCAAAAGATGGACCCCACAATAGGCCGGGGTCATGGCCTTCAAAAAAAAAAAAAAAAAAAAAAAACTATGGAAAAACAAAGACAAGAACAACTACGGATGGACCTGCTCCGCCATCACCACCACCAGGGAAAGTAAATTGTTTTGTTACACCAACAACAAACAGTCAAGTAACGAAAGGAGGAGTCAAAGAGTTAGGCAGAAGGTTGATCATGCTGAGTCTTAGAATGGCGCTCATTGATAGAGGCAATAGCAGTGGCCTTTGAAAAGGGTTCATATAAATAAGGACCTTTTCTTCATTCAGAAAGCGCAGCAGATGAAAAGAACTGTCTAGTCCTTGCAAAAGGATTTGTTTTCTCTCACAGAAACTTGAAAGGGTAAATGATGAGTAAGAATTGAAAAAAAAAAAACTGTAATCTTATGTATTTGTCAGTCAGATATCATCACATTCTTGCTAACACGAAATACTATCAGTCCCAAAGAAATTGTCGAGAGACGAGAGTTCTATTTTCAAAGCTTAGGCTATAACTTTTAAAGCACGACATTTATCATTATATACAAAGGATAAATTTTGAAGGCTATACAACAACAACAACAAAGTCTTAGTCCCAAAATTATTTGGGGTCGGCTAGCATAAATAGTCATATGGACTCGTCAATGAAGAAGTGAGAAAACAATGAAACGTGGAGAGATGGTAAAAAAATATAAAAATGAAAGCTATGAAGATATTCAAGAGAAGGCAAGGATAGTTCCTTGGCGGAGTGAAGTTGAAGGCAATCTAAAGCAAATATATAGAAGTGAAATATGAAAACATAATGTTTAGAAGATGATTCTCCCAGTGAAGTATCTCATAAAGGACGGACGACCGATCGGGTGTAATTGGCTTTGCAAATGGTGGACTAAATTATAACATCACTCACAGTTGTGACAAGCACAATGAAAACAGAAAAGTGAGAAATCAAGGCCTGCACTAGAAAGTATGCCTTCTTAGGGTTAACGTATACTCCCTCCGTCCCATAACAAACTTCCCATTTTGCCATTTTGGGCGTCCCATCGGAAACTCCCACTTACCCAAAATGGAAAAGATTCCTTTCATTTTCTTTCTCCTCCCATTCACAATAACTATCCACTTACTATTCCCTACCCCACTTTCTCTCTCCTTCCCACTCACACCACCTACTTTTCCTTAATTCCCGTTCCTAACATTCTATGGGAAGTTTATTATGGGACGGAGGGAGTATGTGTATTTAGTTAGTAAGGGTATTTTGGTCTTTTCTCATTGTAGCTATTTATGTATTTGGGCATAAAGCCTTTTGTTGTACTGGAACCTTATAACACGATTTTATGCATTCTGCCTATTCTCCTTCGTCTCTCTCCGTCGGCTATCAACGTTAACACTTGGCACTAGTTTGAAACAAAAAACAACAAGAAAATTTAACTTCAATTTCATTCTCCCACCTTCCTAAACATGCCTAAATTGTGTAAAATATTACATACCCAATTCCAGCATCGATGAATAATAACAAAACCAAAGTACAAACGTCAAATAGAAAATATGCTTCCTCCGTCCCCAAATGATCTACTCATTTGACATTATTCATTGTCCCAAAAAGTTCTTCCCATTTCTACAATTTAAGCTTAAAAGTGCATAAACAAAACATGACTACTGGACTACTGAAGCAAGTGTTCATATCCTTAAAAAATTTGAATAGTTAATGTTGGGATTGGAGTCCTAAACTACGAGGAAGCAAAGGGGAGAAGGAGTCTAAGTCATGGGGAGTTGGTAGAGGTCAAGAGGAGTTCAAGGAGGAGGAAACAAGCTGCTACGGAAGGCTGAGGGGAGTCACCGAGCAAGAAAAAAACGGGGAGGAACATTCTGACAAAGTGGGCGCTCGCCCACTTTTGTTCTGGGCGCCCGCCCAATCCGCCGGGCAGAAACTGAATTTTCTGTTTTTGATTCCTATTTTGATGCAATCTCTTCCAAAAGACTTTGGGTTTCCTTGTACACCTATATAAGCATAATTTCGTCCATAAACAAGTGTGCTTGACAAGAAAAAGTTAGGATATCAACGGGAGCCACAAAATAGTGTCTAGGGGGCCGGGGGCCTAAGAGAGCCATGGGGGGCGATCCTACAACCCGGCCATGACCGTGTTGTTTGTGTGTTCTTGGTAGTGGTGAGATAATATGTATGAGAGATTGTTCATGGAGAGTAGCCATGCTAGATCTATGTGAGTGCATGTGCTAAGTTATAATCCTTCATATATTATTATAGTGATATCCTGGCTAAGTGCCCCCAGATGTAGTCATGTGTTGATGAACTGGGTTATCAAACATTGGTGCTTTTGTTCTTTCATATTAATTTATTCATGTGTTGATTATTTTCTCCATGTTATGACTGCTAGTATGGACTAGTGGATGTGGAGATCCCCCCAATTCCCCAACAACTGGTATCAAGAGCTTTGGTTTGAGATTCGGGAGATCTAAGGTGAAGAAAAGAGACAACAGATTTTCGTGCAGTGCACGTGCAGAATTCGTGCAATGCACGTGCGGGCTTGGTGCAACGCACGTGCAGATTTCATGCAGTGCAGATTCTTCGTGTGGAAGACGTGCAGGGATCTGAGAGCTTCTAGGATTTATGGTTGAAGCAAGACACGTGCCAAATAGGTCAACGATCGTGTGAAGATCAGACAGTCCGAATAGTTCGCTTGTTTCTTATGAGATCTGCAGAAATTCGAGGTGGGATTTGGAGATGCAGAGATCAATATGGATCGGAGGTGTTCAAGGGATCTTGGGGCAGTCAAGGAGGTTGGAGAAAATATGAAAGAAAATGATGAATGCATCAGGCACTTGCGTAAGAACCGACGATGCAAAAAGGTGGGTGGTATAAGCCGGTTAGACCACGTGGGAAGAGGAAGACTTTTCGCAAACGACGGATGGGAGATAGGAGGATGTTGTACTCTACCGACAACATCAAATTCATTCCGGGTGGGAGCAAGAGGCGTAAAGACCGGCCTATTGGTGTAAAACGGGGAGACATCAATGAACGGTATGTTGGGGGGAGAGTGACTCAAAAGTTGCAACGCGGTGGGAGTCAAGTGGCCCTAACAGAGAGCGACAAAAGATCACATGAAGACAATGCAAGAAACAAGGTATGTCCGAGTTTCATGGGGAGCATTGCAAGGAGAGTGGATCTAGGAGGGAGAAGGCGAAGTTAGTCTTGCAAAGAAATCAAGGTAGAAGTTGATTTGGGGAGGCAAGAAGAATCTAACACGGAGAGGTTGAAGCGTCGTTTAGTTTCAACTCGCCTTATTACTTGGGCGTGGAGGCTCATGGTGGAGGAGCGTGGAGGCTCAACATGGTGAAAGGAGGAGGGCGTGGAGGCTCGTGAAGACTCATCATCATCATAAAGGATGAGCTTAGTGCACGGCGTCACAATATGTGGTGGAGGTCATCTTCGTGGTGGGAGTTTGACGGGACGGTTTCTATGCATAGAGTTTAGTCTCCAGGTGGGAGATTGTTGGGACTGGAGTCCTAAACTACGAGGAAGCAAAGGGGAGGAGTCTAAGTCATGGGGAGTTGGTAGAGGTCAAGAGGAGTTCAAGGAGGAGGAAACAAGCTGCTACGGAAGGCTGAGGGGAGTCACCGAGCAAGAAAAAAAGGGGAGGAACATTCTGACAAAGTGGGCGCTCGCCCACTTTTGTTCTGGGCGCCCGCCCACTCCGCCGGGCAGAAACTGAATTTTCTGTTTTTGTTTCCTATTTTGACGCAATCTCTTCCAAACGACTTAGGGTTTCCATGTACACCTATATAAGCATAATTTCGTCCATAAACAAGTGTGCTTGACAAGAAAAAGTTAGGATATCAAGGGGAGCCACAAAATAGTGTCTAGGGGGCCGGGGGCCTAAGAGAGCCATGGGGGGCGATCCTACAACCCGGCCATGACCGTGTTGTTTGTGTGTTCTTGGTGGAGGTGAGATAATATGTATGAGAGATTGTTCATGGAGAGTAGCCATGCTAGATCTATGTGAGTGCATGTGTTAAGTTGTAATCCTTCATATATTATTATAGTGATATCCTGGCTAAGTGCCCCCAGATGTAGTCATGTGTTGATGAACTGGGTTATCAAACATTGGTGCTTTTGTTCTTTCATATTAATTTATTCATGTGTTGATTATTTTCTCCATGTTATGACTGCTAGTATGGGCTAGTGGATGTGGAGATCCCCCAATTCCCCAACAGTTAAATGGGAGATCATTTTGGAACGGAGGGAGTATTTAAGTAAGAAAAGGGGTTTAAAGAACTAACCAAATAAGGTTTACCCTCAAGAGTTCTATTAATGGTGATTTGATCAAATGGGATACCAAGAACTTGATGTACAAGTGCATACTGCAGCAGCCGGCTGACCAATGCCCTCTTTCGATCTTCAATTTTCACAAACCTATCATCAATCAAAATCATTTTTTTTTTTTTTTAATTCAAAGTCACAATCTTTGAAATTATTATTGGCATAAACACAGAGAGTTGATAGTGGATAATACTACTAATAAAGAAAAGAATTACTGCTATGTAAACTGACCTGGTGATAGAGGAGTGTTCATGGTGAGGAAGGAAAGACATGGCAAAGGAGAATTGATTGGGAGATGGGGTCCACTCTGAAATGTTAACTATCCATCTTTGGACTCCCTTCTCTAATTCCATTGTTAGCACAGAGGAAGAAGTGATACTCGGCTTTTCTTGTTTTGTTCCGGGTCGGATCTTTTTCTATTACCCGGTAAAACAGGACTAAGTACAATTTAGGGTAAATTCTATATACAAGGCATATTACATACAAGACACCAATAATGGCGAAACTACCCTTCGCATGTCGTGTCCGAAAGGACGACAGGAAGCCTTCATGTCGTGTACTTTTACACGACATCGACCAATTGTGTAAAATATTAGGTCGTATGAACTTATACGAAATTTAAATTTACTCTGTCATTAAGGTCGTACACAACCACACGATATGATGTCATACTCTCGTGTATATCCATACGACATATCAAAATGAAGGTGTTCTTCGATGATTTGCAACACGATGTTAATGATACGCATATGCTATGATAAATTATTGAATTGTGTTGTTAATTGAGCAAAATTTGTACACTTAGACATGACAAATAACAAATGTCATATTGGATCATACAATATCATATAACCTATCATATTTAAGTGATACCACTTTATTTATAATCCCCAACAAATGATTGTGGTGTTATATTTCTAATCAATATTATATTTAAAGAGGTAATTAAACATGTTATAATTCATCATACAATATCATAAATAACCTATCACATTTATTAGTTAAAAGTGATACCACTTTATTTATCAACTAACAGACGATGTTATGATGTGCATATACTATGTTAAATTAATGAATTATGGTGTTATATACTATGTTAAATTAATGAATTATGGTGTTATATTTATAATCAAGATTATATATAATGAGTTAATTAAACATGTTATATAACGAGTTAAGTTGTTTCGATGATTTGCCAAATGAGGTTAATGATAAGTTGTACATTAGAGGAATGCCACTCGCTCAAGATTATATATTTGAAATTATCATATTTGTTAATCAAGATTATATGTTTATTGTTATAATAATGTGGAAAACAAACAATGATTACATATATGAACGAACTAACATCATACAAAATCATATAACCTACCACATTTATTTATAATTAAATTTCTCTTTTTCATAAGTTGTTTCGTGTGGTAATACACGACCTATATTAGGACATCTCGTATGAACAATACACGACTCGATAGATTATATCTCGTGTATTGTTCATACGAGATTATTATAACACCATATTATGGATTCTCCACAACATTCTCCAAGTCTTTATGATCACATTAATCTTGATCTTGTGGATTTTATTTTTGAAGAAGAAGGTTTGCCACCAAATTCTCCACATCAAAATCAAAATCCAAGCTGCAATGAAGTAAGTTCTTAAAGTTATATTTGGTGTTATGATCAAAATCACAATAAAAATCCAATATTGAAACTGAATTGTTTTTCAAGATTGGATTTTTAAATTCTGATATCGTGCTATGTCGTGTACTAATACAATTTGTAAAACTTTAAATATAACTAACTCACCCTATCAACCGTCATCGTATCCAGGGTGTACCGTAACTTCAATAGATGGGGCATTTCCCTTCCGGCCGTATCAGTACGTACCCATCTACGAGCTCTCGGCTGGCCCTCCCTCCATGAGGGGTCAATATCTCTCCGGAAAACCGGAAAGTACTCGTATATCCAGGCCTCCAAATGTATGAAATAAATAAGTAAACAATGTTATAACAATAAATACATGTTGTAATTAATAATTGATTTTTAAATATTACCTCTAAAAGACTCAAACAATCACTAATCTGCTTGCATCCATATCTAGACGCCTTCCCCAACTCCCGGTATAGGTATACCAACGCAGCTGTCCCCCAGGAGAGATCCCTCACTCTATCAATATCCACGCACAATGAAAGGTAGTCTGAGGGCATCTTATCCTGGGTCTTGTCCACGAACAGCGTGGAGCCCAGGAGGAACATGATGTACGTGGAAGCACGCTCGTCGTTGGTCATGTCGGAAGGGGTCTCAAAGCAACGGCGGAGGCCATCTAAAGAGTACGTCGTGCCCTTCCGACAGGCATTAAGGCGTGCCCTGATACCGGCTACGTTAGGCTCTGGAACCACCTTCGTAACAGGGCCACCTGAACAGCTGATACCTATAAATTGAAAATGAAATAATTAACAAAATTGATAAAATTTATGAAATTGATAAAATTTATGAAATTGATAAAAAATATACAACAAACAAGAATATACCTAGGATATGAGTGACGTCATGCATAGTGATCGTCATCTCCCCCCACGGCATGTGGAAGGTATTGGTCTCGGGAGACCACCGTTCCACAAACGCCGTTAGGAGCGCCATGCTAGGCCGGCGAATGGTAGCATCATGTAGGCAATGGAGGCCCGTACGCTCAACACGAGCCCACCAATCTCTATCATCCTCCGGTAAAGAAGCAGGCGAGAACCTGTTGATTCCAAACAAAACATTAAAATTAATACTCCATCTGTTTCAGAAAAACAGTCTCATTTTTTTTTTTTTTTTTTTTTTAAACAAAAAGTCAAAATGAGACTGTTTTTCTGGAACAAAAGAGGTTTAAACACTAACAACAAATAATAAAACTATTTAATAAAATAATCATATACTTATTTATCTAGAATCTGCTGCCTGGTTTGCCGCTTCAACACCGGCTCACAAGTGGCGTTCTCCCAGATCTTACGGGCTCGGTGATGACCAAACCCGTACAACAAATCAAACACCTCCGGGCCCCCACCGGGGTTACTCCTAAGCACCCACTCCTCATCCTTAGCCTCTTTCCCCTTTCTGGCCCGCCTCTTGCGAGGTCTCGAACCTAAACTCTCCTCCTCCTCCTCCTCCTCCTCCTCCTCCTCATCATCACCAGATCGGTGTGCCTCATACACAAATGCACCTCCGGAACGAGTACCAGAAGATGACTCCTCCTCCGACTCCTCTGAGCCCGTCTCCTCACTATCCGTCTCATCATCCTGAGCCTGCTCAATCACGACATTCTTGTCGTGCCTCTTTTTGGTACGTGCATCTCTAAGTGCACCTACCTCCTCGGCCTTCCTCTTTCTATTAGAGGCAGTCGCAGGTTTACGTCCCTACAAAAAATTAAACAAGAGACAATAAATAAGCAACAATTATAGTTGAAATATTTAACAACAAAAAATTTAAACAAAATTCACTTCACAGATACAATTTCGTGTGGTAATACACGAAATGTTGATGTGCATTTCGTGTGTATTTACACGACATGTTTGTCAACATTTCGTGTATGAGCACACGATATGTAAACTGATGAATCAGTTTACATGTCGTGTGCTCATACACGAAATGTTGACAAACATGTCGTGTAAATACACACGAATTGCACATCAACATGTCGTGTATTACCACACGAAATGTAAACTGATTCATCAGTTTACATATCGTGTGCTAATACACGACTCAGTTTACATATCGTGTGCTAATACACGACATGTTGACAGGAAGCTCGTGTGTGTTCATACGAAACACACCCCGACAATTTCAAATTTTATGCCCACGAATTCGTATCCGATTCAAACAAAAAACCCCAATTTATGTTACGAAATCGCAATTAGAACAATTTAGGATAGGTTTAAACAACATTAAGTGTTATATAATCGATTTTAGGCATAAAATTAATGTTGGGTTTTCAAATTGAAATTTAGGTTTAGAAATTAGGATTACTTTTGGCGCGGCGGTAGAAGAGGCGGCTCCGGACTTTCCACCGGTGATAGGGAGCTTGTTTGTCCTCATTTGTGGTTGTGTATGGTGGTGGTGTTGGGGTGGTCGGTTGATTTTCACCGTTGAGAGAGAGAGAGAAGAACCGTCGTTGAGAGAGAGAGAGAGAGAGAGAGAAGAACCGCTATTTGAATGGGGAGGGAGGGGAAGGATTTTTTTTTTAGTATATATATAAGGGTATTTTGGTCATTTACGCGCGCCTTGTAAATTTCATGCCTTGTATATAGTAGCACCCACAATTTAGGCTTAACCAAGTTAAATTACAAGTCAGTTTATGAAAGTTGGTGATATAAAGGTTAGATTTGGAAAGGAAATGTTATATAGACTCCAATTTTATTATTGAAGATATCTCTATTATATGCTCCTTCTGAGTAGTATAAAAAACGTGTTTTTCTTTAAAAAAGATCGAAAAAACGTGTTTTTTCAAAAACACGTAGGCGTTAGTTTTAAAACAACCGGTGACATTTTTGTAAAGAAGAGGTAAGCATTCTAAATTGAGGTGGTCTCTCATGAGAACAAGGGGATTCGTCTCATGTATGAGACGGGTCGCCCTAGGACCCATGGGGCATGACCCGCCACGTAGCAGCCTCCCATAGGCCCCCCCCCCACAAAAAAAAAAATTGGTTTTTTTTTGAGTTTTTATATTATTTTTTCGGCTTTTCCGACGTTTACCAAAAGTAATAGTTATCATACCTTAATGTAATGACTGTATACATATAAAGTAACATCGTTCATAAGTAAACGTAACACCTGTTTTACAAAAACAAAAGCTCGTTTTACCTATTTTTTCAAATGTAATACTAACTATAAATACATGTAACCCAAACAATATCTAAATGTAATTATCATTTATACTGAAATGTATTAATGCTTTTGCAAAAATGTAAAATATTGTGTATTTTGATTTAATTTTTTGAAAGAAAGTAACATTTGAAAAGTAACAACTCATATATATGAATGTAATTGTTTGTACAAGTAAATGTAACACTTTAATAAAAGAAATTATAACATATTTCTATAGATAATGTAATACTTTTACATGTAACACTAATCAAGTGTTTTTAGCTCTAAAAATGTAAATGGTTGAATTATTACTATATGTGTTACAATTATGTATAAACATTATTACATATAAGTAACACGTTCGTTAGATTTTAGTTGTAATAAGTATTACTTTTAGCAAGCGAAGAAAACATAGAAAAAAACACTGTTACTTTTCTGTATATATGTATTACTTTTATGTATACAAACTGTTACTTTATATGTATACAGTCATTACATTAAGTTATAGTAACTATTACTTTTGACAAACTGAAAAAAAAATAAAAAATTGGCCTATGAGAGGCTGCCACGTGGCAGGGTCGCCCCCTGGGTCATGGAGCTGGTTCAATGGGCCGGTTTATGGGTAAAAAATGACCTGTCTCATCCATGAGATGGGTCATAGTGTTCTCACATAAGTCTTTGTCTTCTAAATTTCAGTGTTAATATTACAAAGTGTCCCATAATTCAAACTGACGTTTATAAATATTGAAACTGACACTTTTCATAAGTGCCAGTGGTAGTGTTCAAAATTGCCAATTATTACACTGGCATTTATCAAAAGTGTCAGTGGTTGTGTTAACAAGTGTTAGTGTACATGGCTGACAATTTTTAACACTAACACTGGCAGTTACGACTAATGTCAGTTATTTACAAAAATGTCACCTTTTGTTTTAAAACAACTTCCATTTTTTTTTTTTTACAAAATGCCACCGCGCTATTTTAAAAAACACGTTTTACGTGAACTTGGGGAAAAACACATTTTTTCTCAGTTTCTCACTACTCCTTATATTTTTTCAAAAAACTGTCATTTATAAATATATTTTAATTTATTTTAATTCTCACTTACTCCTTCTGTCTCATTTTAAATTGCAAAGTTAAAGTTGTGTACGAGAATTAAGAAAAAAAAATGAAAAAAGTGATACGCTGTGAGTGTAGATAGTTGGATAGGAAAGAGAAAACGCGGTAGGGAATAGTAGTGCGTTAATTGATGTGAGTATGATAAGTGAGTCTCATTAATTAAAAAACATTACACCACTCATTATCTCTTTTCATTTTCTACCACATATTTTCTTTATTATATTATTTTTCCTTAGTTATTGTGCCCACCTATTAGGTCTCAAGTGAGCTGCGACGGAGGGAGTATGGTGCAATCAATTATTCGCTTCAAATATGGCGCAAGCAAGTGTAGAGCAACCAAAAAGCTACGTTATATAGATGTGTCCACATCCTAACCGGAACCGGCTAACCGCCGGTTTTCAACGGGTCAAAACCGGTTAACCGGCTAAACCGTAAACCGTCGGTTCTGCGGTTCGGTTAAGGTTAAAAAATTTCAAAACCGTGTAACCACCGGTTAAAAACCGGTTAGTAACCGTGTGCATAAACCGTCGGTTTAACCGCCGGTTATAACCGGCCAACGGCTATATTTTGAAATTCCCCCAGTGCCGCCCCACGTGCCCCCTGGCCCCAGACAGTCCAAAAACGGCTAGTTTTCAAACTAGCCGTTTGTTTCCGTTAATTTTTTGACTTTTTGGTCATAAATGAAAAAAAAAACTTTTTTTGTGAAAAATTCTTACATATAAATACCCCCTCCCTCCTAGCATTTTATTTTCACACCTTTATCTCTACTCTTTCTCTCTCTACTAATATCCTAAGTCTCTCACACTCTCATTCATTTTCAGTTAGTTTACAGGATTCCAGTCAATTTTCTAACAATTTCTAGTTAGTTTTCTAACAAACTCACTTGTTTTTTTTTAAAAAAAATCCAGTCACTTTTTTGACCATTTCCAGTCAATTTCCCAACATTTTGGAGTTAATTTTTTAGAATTTCAGTCAGTTTTTTGATATTTTCAGTTAGTTTTTTTTTTTACGAAATCGTTGTTTTTTCCTCATTTCCAGTCAGTTTTTGTCGATTTTCAGTCAGTTTTTTTTAACAAAAAATGGCTTCATCTCGAAGGAGCGGCAAGGAACATGTTGATTCTTCCTCCCTTAACCGAGATTTTGGTGATTTTGAGCAACCTTTTGACGAAAGTCAGCAGCACATTGAACAAAATGTTGTTTAAAATCAAAGTGGTAGGGGCGGCCGAGGCCGAGCTCGGGGCGAGGGAAGAGGTGGTCGGGGTCGTGGACAACGTCAAGCACAAGAATCCAAATCCGACACTTTTACGATCCATTTCCGAAAAGTACAAATTGACCCTGATGACTTTGTACATTTTCGAGCGGAATGCAACTATTGTGATAAATTTTACCCGTTCACAAAAGGTGGAGGGCATGGGACAATGAACTTCCACACGAGAACGGTGCATCCCGAGAAACTTGGGATTGGGAGTGATCAAAGTCAATTACAATTTGCTCCTAACACTCAAGGTACGTCTTCGGTCTTATTTAAATTTAATAATGTCGTTTATAGGAAAGAATTGTGCAAATTTGTGTGTGTAAAAGGGATTCCTTTTACCTTTGCGGATGATGGTTTTTTTGAAAGATTTATTAGACTTTCTTTAAATCCCGCCGCCTCAAAAGTACCACGTACGACTCTCGTACGTGATATAAAAAAGGTGGTGTTGGAATATAATTTTTTTTAATTGATGTTTTATCAAAATTAGATCACAAAGTTTTAATTTGTGCCGATGGTTGGAGTGATCATTGGCAAAGAAATAATTATTTGGGTGTTACATGTCATTGGATAGATAATTCATGGACTATCCAAAAAAGATTACTTGCATATGAAAGTTTTGAACCACCTTATTCCGCGGAAAATATTTGTAGAAAATTGCACGGCATTTTTTTAAATATGGTCTTTTGAATAAAATATTTTCTATTTCATTTGACAATGCTAGTGCTAATACAGCTAGTTTACCGGATTTGATTACTATTTGTCAACCGTCACTGGGGGGGGGTGAGTTTTTTCATATTAGATGTTTATGTCATATTATTAATTTATGTGTTTAAGATGGTTTGAGTGCGTTAGAGCAATATGTTAAACCTATTAAAGATGCTCTTGCATTTATTGCAAGAAAAAATAAAATTACAACAAAATAAATCAAATATTTGAGGGGTAAAAATTTACAAGAAAAATATTTTTCTATGGATGGTCCAACTAGGTGGAATTCCACATATAAAATGTTAATCGATGGTTTTGAGTATAAAGAGCACCTTATGGATTTTTTTCTTACTATGGGCTATGATATCCATTTATTTGCTTATCTATGGAACGCGTGCACTAATTTATGTCAATTATTAAAGATTTTCAATACCGCTACTTTGGCAATGTCGGGAGTTTATTATCCAATTTCCGTTTTGGTACTTGAGCAATGTGTTGCAATTGTAACAAGTTTTAATAATTTAAAAGATTGCGACATTTTAAATTCATGCATTGTTTCCATAAGGGAAAAATGACTTAAATATTTTGATACAATTCCCTCTCTATTTTTGGTTGCAAAGTTATTAGATCCCTGTATTGGATTGGACGATCTAGAGTCCATAATATCTTTTTATTATTCGAATTTGTACCCCGATGGGGACGGATATCATGGAAGCTCGAAGAATATTGTTGCAACTACAAAAATTGATATGTTGAATCTTTTTAACGAATATAATGCAATTCATGGAAATCCTTCTGAAGATGTTCCACAAGATATTGATAGTATTCCACAAGAGAAGGATCCATACAGTTTTTTTAATACTTTGTATAGCAAAAAACGTCATAGAGTGGCTTTTTCTTCATCTTCTTCTTCTAACATTCCCTACGAGTTGGAAATGTATTTCACCGCCCATTTTGAAATTGTACAAACTACTTCAAATCCAAATGATTTTGATATTTTGAAGTGGTGGTCACAAAGGTACGAAACTTTTCCTATACTCTCTTTAATTGCAAAAGAAGTCTTAGCTTTTCCCGCTTCAACTGTGGCGGTCGAATCGGCATTTAGCGTAGGAGGAAATGTGCAAGACGTTCCCAACCAACGGTTAAAAACTTGAAAAATCAACTCTTACTTGGCGATTGGGTTAGAGCGGAAAAGAGGGAGCAAGATATGCCTTATGAAGAGGATTTAATAGATCCACAATATCAATACGATTTGGAAGACTCTACTACGGGAAGTTCGGAAGGGGACGGAAATTTGAATAGTTTTTTAACTTTTTATTTTAATTTTTTGAATAGGTTTATTTTTATTTGATTGTAATAGTAAAGTTGAGGTAAGGCTCCATTATGTCCTCCCTTAATTATAAAAGAGAAATGTTTGGTTGTCCCCCTCTTTGTAATTTTAATTTAATTAATAAAATTTAAGGGTACCGTCCCTTTTTTGACTTCAAAAAAAATATGTTTTATATTTTAATTCAAAAATATATGGAATGAGTTATACATTTTATTTTTTTAAAAAAAATACTTCAATTTTTTTATAGAATAATGTCCAAAATCTGTCAAAAAAATAATAAAATAAAATAAAATAAAAATGTGCGCGAACCGGTTTTACCGGTTAACCGTAACCGAAGGGGATGGTTAGGCGGTTAGGTTGCGGTTAGGGGAAACCGATTTTCTTAACCGGCGGTTATAACCGTCAACCGCCGGTTATAACCGTGTGGCCACGTGTAGCGCTATAGTTGTTGTTTTGTTATTTTTTCTTTTTCTCTTTTGACATATGCTATACTCCATCTGTCTCATAATAAATATTTATATTATATAATTCCTCTGACTTAAAATAATTAATTTTACCATATACTTCATCCACTCAAAATAAATATCACACTTCACTTGTAAATATCTTTAAAGAATATACTTCTCTCACTTGTATATTGCTTGTACAATGATAAAATGCACTAATTATTCTTATTTTAATAATAATATACTAATTAATGAAAAAAATATTAAATGAAATAATATAATAAATAATATTTTAAGAATATATTTTTTTGGTGCAAAATTTGAAGTAATGGTTGGAGATGATGGCATATATTTGGTGCAAAAGTTGCAACATTCTAAAGGGATAGTGCAATTTTTGCACTAAACTATTGGAGTATGAGAATTGGCAAAAGTGATTTTATTATTCACAAACTGTAAATATATATAGTACAAGAATGAGTATCCTATTCTAATACAAAGATTAAGTTTCCTAATCTAAATACACTGAAAGTATTCACAAGAATAATCTACAAGGAGTAGCGGACAAGAAACCTAGGAAACCCTAGGTGTAGGCGGCGGCTCTTTTGAAGAGTCCGGGTTAATGACCCGCGAATCGGGTTGACTTGTGTTATCATTAATACGCCCCCGCAAGATAGATGATCCTTGGAGAAGACCAAACTTGGATATAAGTTGTTGGAAGCGTACTCGAGGAAGGGGTTTTGTGAGAACATCAGCGAGTTGATCATCTCCAGAAATGTGTTGTACCCGAAGAGAGCCAGACTGTACTTGTTCATGAACAAAGTGAAAAGAAAGAGCCACATGTTTCATCCAAGAGTGGAAGACATCGTTGGCAGAGTAGGTTGTTGTACTAAGGTTGTCACAATAAACTACCGGGGTTGAAGGCAAAGTGAACCCGAGTTTAGTAAGTAAGTTGTGAACCCAAGTAATCTCAGTAGTGGTATCAGCTATAGCCCGAAACTCAGCCTCAGTAGAAGAATGAGCAAGGGCACGTTGTTTACGGGAAGACCAAGTAACTGGATTACGACCAAGATAAACTAAAAAACCAGATGTAGATACATAGTCATCTTTGTCAGCGGCCCTATCCGCATCACAAAATGCATGAAGAGAGGGAGGAGAAGTGGAAAAAAGTTGTAGACTGATGGATGTGTTTTTACCCATCCAAATGATATGCTTCTATGACTTATTTGATGCTCAATCTAGGGTGTTTTAACGTTTTTTAGAGTGTTTATGAGTATATGAAAACGGAGAGAGATTGCCAAATTAATGGACTTTAAAGTGCAAAAAGGAACAAGAAAGAATGGACCATAAAATAAAAATAAAGAGATGTGACCATTTTGCAACCAAGTCCATTGGATAGTACCCAAAAATAGCTTTCCAACGATAGTTGGCACGACCAAATCAAAATCCGTATGAAGAAGTTATGACCTCTGGAAGTTCAGCTGAAAAAGGTACAAGTCGCAGTGCATAAGGTGCGACCGCACACCGAAGCACCATGCGCCCGCACACACACCAAGATCGAGTAAACTACAAAATTGACCCGCATACTAGTGACCCAACATCACTTTGACATGCGTACTATGAACTCAGTAATAGTACCACACGTACTTTACTTTTATCAATTAAAACCCTAAGATTTCTAACGCCAGTTAAAAAGTAAATGGGGCTGTTAACAATTTAACGAAAAGTTAGATTCATATTTTTGAAATTGACCCTAGACTTTAAAATGGCCCCCATTATCATCTTCTTCCTCCCTCTTCAATGAACCCAGCCAAGTGCCGCCCCATCTCCACCCACACCGCCAAATCCATCCGCCACCACCACCTACACTAATTGTTATCAATCCAAAACAATAATAACTACTCCATCCGTCACCACAAGATTAGGGATGAGAATTCAGCAGCAGAACCGAACCCTAGTTTATGTACATACATTTGAACGAAAATCCGTAGAGGAGCAAATGAATCCTAAAACAAATTCAAAAAAGCAATTGCTGCTACCCAACCCCAATTTAAAACTTGAAATTAAAAATGGATCAAGGCTAAAAGAGATGTTTATAGGCCATTACCAACGCTGCCTTCAGGTTCGATCCGTCCTGTTCTTGCTATTACTCTGCTGGCTTCGATTTGTTCCTCCGTTACTGCCATTAACGCCGCCGCCAGCACCACAGGCAGCCGCTTCCTTCTTTTGTTGAGAAGAAAACATTGGAAAGCCGAAAACGGCGCCGGACTTGGAAGATCCCCTAAGAGAGCAAACAGGAACGTTGAGAACCGGCGTGACCCTAACATTGGCCGGATACGATCTTGGCTGGGTTAATTGAAGTGGGAGGAAGAAGATGAGAATGGGGGCCATTTTAAAGTCTAGGGTCAATTTCAAAAATATTAATCTAACTTTTCGTTAAATTGTTAACAGCCCCATTTACTTTTTAACTAGCGTTAGAAATCTTAGGGTTTTAATTAATAAAAGTAAAGTACGCGTGGTACTATTACTGAGTTCATAGTACGTATGTCAAAGTGATGTTGGGTCAATAGTACGCGGGTCAATTTTGTAGTTTACTCCACCAAGATCCCAGCCCAGAACCTCCCAGATTCATTGGGCGCCCGCACAACACAAAATGGGCAGCCGCACAGTTTAGAAACCTTTCTGGAATTTCCAAATTTAGGAGGGCTTTTTTGGAATTTCCAAATTTTTGAGGGCTTTTTTGGAATTTCCAAAAATTCAAGGGGCTTTTTTGGAATTTAGTAAATATTGGAGGGATTTTATGGAAGTATTAAAAATATCAGAGACCATAGAGGAAATTCGTAATTCAGCATTGAAGGGCCTAAAAAGAGCTCCAAACCTTAGAAGAAAAAGAAGATCTTGACTTGTTTAGTTATGATTTTATTCTTATTTCCTAATCCTTTTCTTTTCCTTATTATTTTACAACTCCTTTTAAGACTACCCATAATGGTTTCAACCCCTCCTCCCAATTTCATACAACCACTTTAACACTTTATCATATCCACCTCATCTTTCATACACCCATTTCATACAACCCCCCTACAATGGTAAGTTGAAATTAAATTTCATCTCCCTCCCACTCAACATTCTATACCCCACTACTTTTATATCATTTTTTTTTATATATTCTCTATTTTTATGATTAATAAAATAATAATTATTATTATTTATAATTAAAATAATATTTTACTCTTTTTTTTGCAATTAAATAATTAGATAAATGACGATAATTATTATTCAAAATAAGAAAAGTTACAATACACTTAGCTCGCTCCACAATTAATGAAAGACAATAAAATTATTAAATCACACATGGTTTCCGAACTTTGCCCATATGTGCTTGACTAGATCCGTCTGCAATTGTTGATGAACTCTTGAATCACGCATTTCCGATCTAGTACGCACATGCTCTGCAAATGCAGGTAGTACCTCAGTCGAGAATGGTTGTTGTGTACTAGACCCACTTGCCTCGGGTTGTTGTGAAGTAGACCCTCTTGCCTCGGGTTGAAAATCTTTCCAATTTTGAGAATAAGTATGTCGTTCATCCTCAATAATCATATTATGTAATATGATACATGACCTCATGATGATAGCCAAGTCGTCTATCTCCCACATTCGAGCTGGTTCTCGAATGATTTTAAATCGAGCTTGGAGCACTCCAAATGCACGTTATATATCCTTTCGACATCCCTCCTGAAATCTTGCAAATAACTTATCTTCTTCACTTTGAGGAAGTCTAACTGATTTGACGAAAGTCGGATAAGAAGGGTATATACCGTCACCAAGATAATATGCCATATTATATTGACATTGATTCATATAGAAATTAACCCGTGGAGCTTTTCCTTGTTCAACATCATCGAACAATGGTGATCGGTCGAGAACATTTATATCGTTCAATGTGCCCGGACATCCGAAAAAGGAATCCCAGTAGCATCATATCTTTGTGTGAAGTAGTTGTCATGGTTTGATAGGTCCGCGGCGATTCGAAGAAATACATGTTTCCGCATCCGATATCATCGGCGGAAGAAATCTTCGTAGGTAGCATTTTCAGCAAAGTAGTCGTCAATCAGACTCTTATTGTGAAAAGCATGGTCTCTTTTGAAACCTTTTTTTTTTTTTTTGGTGTTTGTTCCAAAAGTGGGTTGACGATAAATTCCTCCTCCCATTCAAGTTTCCTTCTGTAGGCTTCGACATCAAAAGGAACTCTGAATGGATCCATTGATGTAGGAAGAAAGAAAGAAAAGATTGTGATTTATTTTTGTAGGAAGAATGAAAGAAGAGAGTGTGATTTATAAGAAATTGTGTGGTTGAGGTTGACGGACATGAAATAAGAATGAAATCGAGTAAATTAAAAGATAAGGATATCATTCAAGTTGAGTGGTCGAAATTCACGGACATAAAGCAATAATTTAATCGATTTAATTAAAAGATAAAATTACAAACATAAAATAATTAAAGTAGTACAGAATAGGAGAAATGACATAAAGCTAGAAAACACACGTTAAAGTAGAAAACACACATTATTACAGACAATCTTTAAAGTAGCTCGTTAGACAACAGTTCAAACATCCTTTGTTGTTGTTCATCCCGATTCTCTTTCATACTTAACTTCACCCATACTTTCATTATTTTAGCCCGAGCAATTTCTAGTTGAATGTTGTTTGCTTCCTCTTGTTGGGTGGATATCTTGTCCAATCGTTCCCAATCGCTCTGTTTCATGGTTTGATGTTGTCCACCCTTCCTTTACAGGGCTCAAGCCTACGACTTGATTTTTTTTTTTTTTTTACCCTTTTTCTTAGTTGAATCCCTTCCCATAGGACAAGGAATGGATCCAACTGAGTTTGAATCACCTCCGTCACTTTCACGTGATCTTTTGGATCCACTGTTAGCAGATCCCGTATTTCCACCTACCATACTTGCAAAACGTGGTTGATCTTGGATAGAACGCCAATCCTCCATCAAATTAAAAGTGCCATTGCCTCCACTTGTATACAGTTCCTGAGCTTTTGTCAGTACATCGGTCTCCAACCACCCGCTTTGTTGCATACGCTTAGCACTATCATAAGCACCTATCCGTTTTCCCACTTTTTGGCATATATAATTATATCGATTTTTGCATGTACTTAATGAAAGGGTAGAGTCAAATGAGCCAAAATCGTTACAATATTTCATAATCTTACCCCAAAACGCATCTGCTTTCTGATTATTTCCGACAACACTGTCGGTTCCATATTTCATATACCCACTAAGTAGCACTAAATTTTGTGCCGTCTTCCATTTGATGTTTTTTTTTGTGATGCGGGGTAGGACGTTCTTCAGGGGGAGTATCTTCCATAGGTGCGCTAACGCTACCCTCACCCAGTTGTGTTGAAAATTCTGGAAATTCTAATGGTTCAGAATTTCCAGAAATTTCATTTCCCATCCTTGGCATGTAAGGATTATTAGGATAATAATGGGGCTGAGGTGGTTGAAATTGCATAGGATAAGGATATGAATTCCAATTTTGCACTCCCGAAGACATGAAATTTGGGACAACTGAAGGCATAAAATTTGGTGGAAAAAAAGGATTGGAAATATTTTGGGGACGGGGATGGTTGGAAGATTGGTTCTCTAAGTTAAAATCATTAGGATTGTAGTTGAATGGTGAAAATTTTTGGAAATTTTGAGTGTTGAAAAGATTATTATTGGGATCCATTTCAGTCAAAAGATGATGATTTTTTTTTTAAGTGTAAGCTAAAATGGAGAAGGATAATTGAGAAAAGAGAGTTTTTTTTTTTTTTTTTTGTCCAAATCTAATGAAACTTGCATCATTTTATAGGGAAAAAAATGCTGAATTTTGGCGAATTTTTTTTTAATTATTTTACTAGGTGATAATTCAACTCAAATAATTGAGATAAAAAAATTAATCCGAAAATCAAACGGACCAATGAGAGACAACCACGTGGCAAACAAAGAAAAAAAAAGCGTCTGCGTTGTACCACACGCGCCCTGTCGGGCCATGTGGTACACGCACCTGACGCCAGCCCAATGATAGCCAGCCACGTGTCTTTGCGCCAGCTTTTCCAAAAAATTCAACCAGTGTGAAATATTTCATACCCCAAATTCCACACCCCCTCCATTTCATACACCAAAATCCACCCCATTGTAGGTAGTCTAAGTTTAGGTTTGTTTTTCCTATAAATTCTAGCATAGATTAATTGTAATAGACATCCATAATTCTACTCTTCCTCCATATTAATTCTAGAGATTATTTCTTTGTCTATGAGGACTTAATTTCATCATCTATGGATTGGAGGTAACATGTATTAATTCTTTATGCTTTAGTTAATTTTATTATTAATTTTTTTCTTGGGTTCTTCAAAAGTGTTTTTATAAAGGTTTTCTAGCTACAATTTAATGTGAAGATTAGATTGGCTTTTTAACTAATTTGTGTATAAGGATTTCGAGTGATCGATTGAGATATATACAAAGTCTGAATTTTGAATGAATATAATCTAGATTTGCAAAGTGATTTCTTATCAAAATTGTAGATTCAATATTCATAGAGCTTTAATGGGTTCTTTGAATGTTACGCAGACTTTGCAGAAAGCGTAATATTTAGAGCACTAAATTGTAGGACGTATGAACACCCAATTTTACGAGTCCAAATCCTCTGTGCCACTTCGTGTACCACTTCATGTATCACAAGTGATCTAATGGCCCACAGTTATTGAGATTGATATTATTGTAATGTTATGCAAACATGTGAACGGTTGGATTACAAGTGGTACATGGAGTGGCACACAAAAGTGGTACAAGAGATCTCAACTCCAATTTTACATAAGTGAATGAATCCCCAACATTGATTGATAATATTATTATCTTTGAATATTGATGATATACATGTGAATCCAATCCATAGAAATTTCCTCCATATCTCCATCCATTTATTTATATTTGTTTGTGTAATTAGTTTATTTTTCTTTTTAGTTAATTAGTTTGATAATTCAAAACCAAAATCTTTTATTTTATGTTAGTTTATTTTACTACTATTTAAATTACTATCTATCACAAGTCTCTGTGGGATTGACCCTCGCTTTCGCGCGTTACTACTACGGTAACTAGTGCGCTTGCTAGATATTTTATTACAAGTGCAGTTTTTCTCTATCATAAACCCAGGTGCATACATGAAGATAGCGAAGAACACGCTTGAGGGCCATCCAATGATTAGGTTGGGGGTTTTGCATGAATTGAGCAAGCTTACTCACTAAGAAGGCAATGTCAAGATGAGTAAATGACAAGTATTATAGGCCTCCAACAATGGACCGAAAAGAGGTGGGATCGACAACGGCAGTGGTAGTGGACCGAGTGAGGGGCGGTGAAGAGACCATGGGGGTGGGAAGGGGTTTGTAATCAATCATTTTGTGATGAGTGAGAAGATCATGAATGTATTTGGTTTGAGAGAGAAGAAGACCATCACGGTTTGAGAAAACCTCCACACCCAAGAAGTAAGATAAATGACCAAGATCTTTGAGAGAGAACCGGTTTGACAAGCTCGTAATAAAGGAATTGAGGAGAGATGGAGAGGTTCCTGTGACAATGATGTCATCTACATAAACTAGAAGATAAATGGGGGACAGAGTTTTATTAAGAATGAAAAGAGAAGGATTAGCTAAAGAAGGGTGAAAGCCATATGCGGTGAGGTAGTTCTTGAGTTCATTAAACCAAGCACGAGGGGCCTGCTTGAGACCATAGATTGCTTTAGAGAGACGACAGACAAAGGATGGATTGGTGGAGTCAACAAACCCGAAAGGTTGGGTCATGAGTACCTTGAAGAAAAGTGTTGTTGACATCAAGTTGGCGAAGAGGCCAGTGATTGGTGGTGGCAAGAGACATAAGTAGGCAGACAGTGGCGGGTTTGACAACTAGACTAAAGGTTTCAGTATAGTCAATGCCGGGTTGTTGATGGTCGGGCTTTGTACTTTTTAATGGTGTTGTCATGATTATATTTAATGCAAAAGACCCATTTACAACTGACAATATTGTGAGCAATATTAGATGGTACTAAAGATCAGGTGTTGTTACGGGTGAGAGCTTTATATGCTTCAATCATGGCATCACGCCAATATGGGACAGAGAGAGCCTGTTTGGTAGTGGTGGGAAGGCTAGTGGGAAAAGAAAGATGGGAGAGGTTAGCATATTTGAGGTTTGGTTTGGTGATGCCATGGGATAATCTGGTAGCAATAGTGCGTACTGGAGGAGGAGGGGAGGTGTAGCCGAGAGTGGTAGAGGGTTAAATCGAGACAGTGGGA
This sequence comes from Campanula takesimana, assembly GCA_026119855.1. Classification (NCBI taxonomy): domain Eukaryota; kingdom Viridiplantae; phylum Streptophyta; class Magnoliopsida; order Asterales; family Campanulaceae; genus Campanula; species Campanula takesimana. The sequence goes on from JAOWBW010000466.1 coordinate 200,937, forward strand.
GTGGGTGGAGGGGTTCGGTCGGGTGATAGTACGGGTCCGATCGGACCACGTATAAAGGGTCAAGGGTTGCGGCCGGGTGGGTGTATGGGTTCGGGCTAGGCTGAGGTTGGTCTTGGCGGGGATAAGAAGGGTGGTCCGATCGGGTTAGATGAGGGTCCGACCGGATTTATGGTGGGTGCGGGCTGATCATTGCTGGGAGGTGGGATTGGATTTTGGTAAGCAGGGTTCGGGAGGAGGGAGGTAGGGGGATGGGTTGGGGAATGATAATGAGGTTGGACAGATGGCGGAGTGGGGAGAATGGGGAGAAAAAGAGTATGCCAGTCAGAGGGAGAGGGAGTAGAAGAGGATGGCGATGTGGAGGTATAGGGAAAGATTGTTTCAACAAATCGAACATGACGGGAAGTATAAACTCGATGAGAAGTGGGGTTAAGACAGTAATACGCACTCTGGGTAGGCGAGTATCCAACAAAGATGTAGGGAATGGACTTAGGGGCTAATTTGTAGGGGGGGTATTGTTGGTGTTGTATGCTCTAGGCACGTTATGAGAACGATTAATGTTATCTATTGATTATTTTTTAATTAAGATATTGAATGTTTGATTATTATATCCTCTGCATGTTTATTATAATAATCCCCATCCCTGATAATTATGATTAATTGTTAGTATAAGTTTAATAGATAATTATATGATGATTATGGTGAATGAGATACAATTAAACTTATGGGTATTTATTGGAGACCAAATACTGGACCAACCCGTATGAGATTTATGTGAGATTTATGTCATGGTCACAATGTCATAATTAAGTCTCATATAGTTATATTACTGGAATCTTTAGACTTGAGGTTATTACAGTCTTCCACTTGATGAACATTATGTTTGACATATTCAAACGTTAACCCTAACCGGGTAGTTATAAAGAATATGATTGGCATAATCAGAATCATGTAGGGAAGAGTAATAAGCCAAGAAAGGATTTGTTCCTTTCGAGATCGAGATCGAGAAAGCATTAGACTATGTAAGTTGACCATTGACCATGGCTAACGTTCAATAGACATCATGAAACAAAGAGATTGTAATATGTTCTATAATGGGTTAACGAACTTTAACAAGTTATATCATTTGGGTAATCATGATGGCCTGCTAGGGTCCGCTCATGATTTATGAGACAAAATGTGTTTGGGCTCATTTCCAACTTAATATAATCCTATGGGGTCACACACAAGATAACAAATTTTTAAAAGGGAAATATGGTTGTGTTTTGGTCTGGCACGGCCGTTCTCTTTAGAAGACACGACCGTGCCATAAATCGCCAAAAGCAAGTGGCTGGCGCACCATTTGGGCCGACCGTGCCAAAGTATCAAGCATGACCTTGCTAAGCTCGGCACGACCGTGCCAGATACAAAGCACGACCGTGCCAATATTGGGCGGCTGGGAAGGATGCCTCGAAGTCATTGGCACGATCGTGCCAGATTTGGGGCACGACCGTGCCAGTCATGTCGGCCAGGAAAATCTTGCAGCACAAATAGAGATGGGATTTGGGTTTCCTAAGTCCTTAAGGGTTAAGGACTTATACCCATATAAATATCTCAGTCCCAGCCATTGTATATGGTTGATTCACTTGTTTGGAGAAACATAATTATTGATTGAGATTGAGAATCAAAGATCAATAATATATAAAATCATATAGTCCCTTTTTGATCTAGCAGTCAAGATTAAGAAAGAGTTCTTAATATTCGTTCGCGTGTGGATATCCATAGAGGGTGATTCCGTTATCATCTTCATGTTCCTGTTCCTGCGTTCCTGATTCAAAAGCCGCAAAGAACCCAAGACCCAAAGATCAAGAAATCAAGAAACGCTTCAAGGGTTAGTATTCTTATATTCATAGTAGATGTATTTGTCATAATCATATGAATGGATCTATAGGCTTTGGGTTTCATAAATTTTAAATGCTTAATTCCGCTGCGCATGTTACTACGAAACCCAACAGTGGTATCAGAGTCCCGTTCATGTTGATTATTTCAATATATAATCATGTTGTGTGTATATAAATTGTTTATCTGCCTAGCATAATTTGAATATTGGGATTATGATGTTTATGTGTTATATGCGTTTTATGTGGTTTATTGTTTTATGTGGATCTCGGAGTTTGAATTTTCTATTTGTTTTAGTCTGTTGAATTCTGAGATTGTTTCAAGGTTTGAAGGGCTAGCCTACGTTCTCGAGACTGTGTTTCCCAAACTTGATCGTAATCAAAGATTCAAAGATAAAACAAAGTTAGAATTATGAAGAGTTCATAATTGCTAAAATTGAGAAACAAAGTTCTTGATTCGAAGATTGGAGATCCATGTGGAATTGTGAATGCAATTGGCCAACGTTCATCGAGACCATCTATTGCTTAATTTCGGCCACATGGACTACTTTATTGGTTTCTTGGATTAGTGCGGAATTGTGGTTGCCTTATGGCTTAGTTCGGCCGCATTTTGTTGTCTTGATTTGGAGATAATAACCACAGTTCAAATAGTCTCATCCTCATAATTATAGAGAAACTAATGACACATAATATCATGCTTAAATTAATGGAGATTAATTTAGTGACTAAACTTGATGTGTAACATGTTTATCTTATGTGATCATAAATGTGTTATATGCTATATGTAGTGAACATTCTTTAAAATTTAAGTTTCGTGCCAATCCATGATTAAAACACTTGTAAGTACGTGGGTAGTTTTATGTGGGTTACGCCCTAGCGTAGGTGCATTAATTCTATTCATTTATGAGCAAGATGAGGAAACAGTGATTCCTATACGTTTAAAATGGTTTAACTTAATTAGGCTATCAAAACAGTTTTGGGCCTAAGGCACAGATGAGATTAAAACATGTTAGACATATGATGTCTAAAATCTCATAAAAGATCTAAGAGTCATATATGATATGATTTACAAGGAGTTGTCTACCTAAATAACTTATTTTGAGCAGTCGTGCCCTAGCCGACTCAAAGTTAAGTGAAATATGAATCTTAGCCCATTTAAATTATATGATACATTGGATATATTTGAAGGTTAGTGAGAATGTTTGTGAAATACTAATATTTGTAATATCTTTAAAACTAAGTTGGTACTTATATTTAATTATATGTTTGCATAATTGTAGATAATGGCTCAAAATTCAAGTTCTTTATCATTGCGATCTATCCTTGAAAAGGTAAAGCTTCAAGAAAATAGAGCTAACTTCACGGATTGGATCCGTAGCCTTAGAATTGTTCTAAAGCATGAAGATAAGCTTTATATTCTTGAAGAACCTCTTCCTGAAGAAGAACCTGAATCATCTGCCCCCAAGGATGAGAAAAACGCCTACAAGAAGCACAAGAGTGATTCTCGTGAGGTGGGTTGTCTCATGCTTGCAGCCATGTGTTCTGAGCTTCAGAAGACTCTTGAACACTTGGAGGCATATGACCTTGCTGTTGAGTTGAAAGATATGTTTCAAGAACAGGCAAGGCAAGAAAGGTTCGATACTATAGCTGCCATTGTCTCATGCAAGATGAGTGATGGGCAGGATGTGGGCCCTCATGTTCTAAAGATGAAGGCTCACTTTGAGCATATAGAGAGGCTTGGCCATCCCATTGAGGTTGAGTTGGCCACTAATTTTATTCTTAATTCATTGCCCAAAAACTATAATCAGTTCGTAATGAACTTTAATATGCATGGGATGGATAAGTCCCTGTCTGAGTTGCATGGGATGCTAAAGACGGCGGAAAAGAAAATCGGTAAAGAAGCCGCTCCTGTGCTCATAGTATCAAAGGAAGGAAAGGGCCAGAAAGGCAAAGGAAAAGGGGGTAAGACAAAAGTTGTCAAACCCAAGATTGGCAAGGCAATTGTTGCCAATGCTAATGTGGCTAAACCTGCTTCCCAAAAGGATGCAATTTGTTTCCACTGCAATGAGATTGGTCATTGGAAAAGGAATTTCAAGGTTTACAAGGAAGAGATGAAGAAGAAGAAGAGCAGTGGGACTGCCTCTACTTCAGGTATCTATGTTATAGATGTTCTTCTTTCTACCTCTAGTTCCTGGGTATTAGATACATGATGTGGATCTCACATTTGTTTAAATGTGCAGGGACTAAGGAATAGAAGGCTACTTAAAGATGGCGAAGTGGACTTACGCGTAGGAAATGGAGCAAGAGTTGCTGCATTAGCCATATGAACATATGATGTCATTTTACCTAGCGGATTAATTCTTGTTTTGAACAATTGTTATTAAGTTCCGGATTTAAGTAGAAATATTATTTCAGTTTCTTGTTTGGATAATGAAGGTTATAGTTTTCTTATTAAGAATAAGAAGTTTTCTATTTATTTAAATGAGATGCTTTATTGTACTGCATGTTCATTTAATGGCCTTTATGTTTTTGATGTTGAAAGTGAGAATAATGAGAATATTTATAATGTAAATAAGAAATCCAAACCTAATGATGTAAATCATACTTATTTGTGGCATTGCCGTCTTGGTCATATTAATGAGAAGCGTATCTCAAAACTCCATGGGGACGGACTTTTAGATTCACATGATTTTGAATCATATGAAACTTGTGAGTCTTGTTTACATGTAAAGATGACTAAGGCACCTTTTACTAAGAGTAGTGAAAGGGATAGTGACTTATTGGGACTCATACATACTGATGTGTGTGGACCAATGAGCAGCAGTGCTAGGGGAGGATACCAATACTTCATAATATTCACTGATGATTTTAGTAGATATAGTTATGTCTACTTAATGAAACATAAAAGTGAATCTTTTGAGATATTTAGAATATTTCAAAATGAAGTACATAATCAACTTGGCAAAACTATTAAAGCACTTCGATCTGATCGTGGTGGAGAATATTTAAGCCAAGAATTTGACAATCATCTTAAAGATTGTGGAATTGTTTCACAATTAACTCCACCCGGAACACCACAATGGAATGGTGTGTCTGAGCGGAGAAATAGGACTTTATTAGATATGGTCCGCTCCATGATGAGTCAAGTTGATCTTCCTTTATCCTTTTGGGGACATGCACTAGAAACTGCCGCTTTAACACTAAATAATGTTCCTACAAAATCTGTTCCAAAGACACCATATGAGATGTGGAATGGAAGAAAACCTAGTTTATCTTTTATGAAGATTTGGGGTTGTGAGGCTTATGTCAAGAGACTTATCTTTGACAAACTTGCACCAAGATCTGACAAATGTTATTTTGTGGGTTACCCTAAGGAAGCTAAGGGCTATTACTTTTACAAACGCACGGACAACAAAGTGTTTGTTGCACGTCATGGTACCTTTCTAGAGAAAGAGTTTCTCTCCAAAGGAATTAGTGGGAGTAAAATTAGTCTCGAAAAGGTTTGAGAACCCAAAAATAGTATGGAACCGATGGTTGAATCTGATCAAGTTACACAAGGAGTTGTGGAACCTAATCAGAATACACAAGCTCTTCGCAAAACTGGTAGGGTGCGATCCGAACCTGAGAGATATTGATTTCTCATGACGGATAACAATGAAGTAGAAGTCATAGTTGATGACGAACCTACTTCCTACCAAGAAGCGATGTCCGCTCCTGATTCAGATAAATGGCTTGGAGCCATGGAATCTGAAATTAAGTCCATGTATGATAATCAAGTTTGGAACTTGATTGATGCACCCGAAGGTGTAAAAACCATAGGATGCAAGTGGGTTTTCAAAAAGAAAACTGACATGGATGGAAAGGTGCATACTTATAAAGCTAGACTTGTAGCGAAAGGCTATAGGCAGATTCATGGAATCGACTATGATGAAACCTTTTCGCCCATAGCAATGATCAAGTCTATAAGAATTTTACTTGCCATAGCTGCATATTTTGAATATGAGATATGGCAAATGGATGTCAAAACATCGTTCCTTAACGGGAACTTACTTGAGGATGTTTATATGACACAACCTGAAGGTTTTGTAATTCCAGAAAATTCTAACAAAGTATGCAAGTTGCAAGGATCCATTTATGGATTGAAGCAAGCTTCTAGGAGCTGGAATCTTCGATTTGATGAATCGATCAAAGAGTTTAGCTTCATAAAGAACGAAGATGAGCCTTGTGTATACAAGAATATTAGTGGGAGCATAGTATTATTTCCAGTACTATATGTTGATGACATATTGCTCATTGGAAACGACATTCCTGCATTGCAGTCTGTAAAGACTTGGTTAGGAAAGTGTATCTCAATGAAATATATGGGAGAAGCCGCTTATATCCTTGGCATTAAGATCTATCGTGATAGATCCAAGAAATTGATTGGTTTAAGTCAAGATACATATATTCACAAAGTTCTTAAGAGATTCCGCATGGAAAACTCTAAGAGAGGAAATTTGCCAGTAGGCCATGGCATAACTCTAAGCAAGAATCAGTGTCCTAAGACAACTGATGAGCGTGAGAGAATGATTGGGATTCCATATGCTTCCGCAATTGGATCAATCATGTATGCCATAATATGTACTAGACCCGATGTCTCGTATGCTTTGAGCATGACGAGCAGATACCAATCAGATCCCGGTGAGAGTCACTGGATTGCAGTCAAGACAATTCTTAAGTACTTGAGCTAGAAGGACTAAAGATTCGTTCTTGGTGTATGGAGGAATGGAAGATGATCTTGTTGTAAGTGGTTGCACAGATGCAAGCTTCCAAACCGACAAGGATGATTCAAAATCGCAATCTGGATTTGTATTTATGCTAAATGGAGGTGCTGTTTGGTGGAAAAGTTCTAAGCAAAGTACCGTCGCAGATTCTACAACGGAAGCTGAGTATATTGCTGCATCCGATGCTGCAAAAGAGGCTGTTTGGATCAAGAAGTTCATTGGTGAACTAGAAGTGGTTCCTAGCATTGCTAACCCAATAGACCTTTATTGTGACAATAATGGTGCTATTTCTCAAACAAAGGAACCAAGATCACATCAGAAATCCAAACACATACTTAGGCGTTTTCATATCATTCGAGAGATCGTTGATAGAAGAGACGTAAATATATACAGAGTACCGACTGATGATAACATTGCTGACCCATTGGCAAAGAGTCTTCCACAATCAAAGCATGAAGGTCATGTTAGGTCTATGGGTATTCGATACATTAATTAGGCCTAGTGCAAGTGGGAGATTGTTGGTGTTGTATGCTCTAGGTACGTTATGAGAACGATTAATGTTATCTATTGATTATGTTTTAATAAAGATATTAAATGTTTGATTATTATATCCTTTGCATGTTTATTATAATAATCCCCGTCCCTGATAATTATGATTAATTGTTAGTATAAGTTTAATAGATAATTATATGATGATTATGGTGTATGGGATACAATTAAACTTATGGGTATTTGTTGGAGACTAAATACTGGACCGACCCGTATGAGATTTATGTCATGGTCACAATGTCATAATTAAGTCTCATATAGTTATATTACTGGAATCTTTAGACTTGAGGTTATTACAGTCTTCCACTTGATGAACATTATGTTTGACATATTCAAACGTTACCCCTAACCAGGTAGTTATAAATAATATGATTGGCATAATCAGAATCATATGAGGAAGAGTAATAAGCCAAGAAATGGATTTGTTCCTCGTCAAGAGAGATGTCAAGCCTTGGCCACTCGATGAATGGTATTGATGAAATGTATTGTCGTGCTCAAATAAGATTTGTCTTATCAATACATTCGGGATCGAGAAAGCATTGGACTATGTAAGTTGACCATTGACCATGGCTTACGTTCAAAAGACATCGTGAAACAAAGAGATTGTAATATGTTCTATAATGGATTAACGAACTTTAACAAGTTATATCATTTGGGTAATCATGATGGCCTGCTAGGGTCTGCTCATGATTTATGAGACAAAGTGTGTTTGGGCTCATTGCCAACTTGATATAATCCTATAGGGTCACACACAAGAGAACGAATTGTTAAAAAGGAAAAATGGTTGTGTTTTGGTCTGGCACGGCCATGCTCTTTAGAAGACACGACCGTGCCATAAATCGCCAAAGGCAAGTTCGTGCCAAAGTATCAAGCATGACCGTGCTAAGCTCGGCACGACCGTGCCAGATACAAAGCACGACCGTGCCAATATTGGGCGGCTGGGAAGGATGCCTCGAAGTCATTGGCACGATCGTGCCAGATTTGGGGCACGACCGTGCCAGTCATGTCGGCCAGGAAAATCTTGCAGCACAAATAGAGATGGGATTTGGGTTTCCTAAGTCCTTAAGGGTTAAGGACTTATACCCATATAAATATCTCAGTCCCAGCCATTGTATATGGTTGATTCACTTGTTTGGAGAAACATAATTATTGATTGAGATTGAGAATCAAAGATCAATAATATATAAAATCATATAGTCCCTTTTTGATCTAGCAGTCAAGATTAAGAAAGAGTTCTTAATATTCGTTCGCGTGTGGATATCCATAGAGGGTGATTCCGTTATCATCTTCATGTTCCTGTTCCTGCGTTCCTGATTCGAAAGCCGCAAAGAACCCAAGACCCAAAGATCAAGAAATCAAGAAACGCTTCAAGGGTTAGTATTCTTATATTCATAGTAGATGTATTTGTCATAATCATATGAATGGATCTATAGGCTTTGGATTTCCTAAATTTTAAATGCTTAATTCCGCTGCGCATGTTACTACGAAACCCAACAGGTATAGGGGCGAAGCCAGGGGTAACAAAGACATCCAAAGCTACGTAATTTGGTATAGTTTGGAGGGGAGTGGAAGAGACGAAGGTAAGGAGACTCATTGTTCAGAGTGGGAGTGGGAATGCGGTTGATGAGGTAGGTAGCGGTGGTGAAGGCGTAAGGCCAGAGGGTGAGAGGTAGTTTGGCATGAGATAGAATAGTGAGATTGGTTTCAATAATGTGACGGTGATGACGTCTACATACCCATTGTGCTCAGGGGTATGAGGTGGGGTGGTGAGATGGGTGACACCATTTTGAGCAAGAGAGGGTGTGAGTTTGAGATATTCTCCACCATTTTCAAAGTAGACCTGGATAATAGGACGTTGAAAGTATTTTTCGACTTGTGCTTTGAAGCGAAGAAATGTGTTATAAGTGTCAGATTTGTGTTTGAGAGGGTAAAACCAAATATATTTGGTGTAGTGGTCAACAAAAATGACATAGTATTTAAAGTGATTGAGGGAGTGAATGGGTGAGGTCCATACATCAGAAAAAATGAGATCAAGTGGAGCATGTGAAATAAGAGAAGAACAAGCAAAAGGCGGTTTGTGGCTTTTATTATTATAACAAGAATTACACGGGGAAAAACTGGAGGAAATAGATAAACTAAAATTGCTACGTAATAAACTAAGGATAGGGGGAGCGGGATGTCCTAATCTATGATGCCACAACTAAGAAGAAATAACGCTGGAGTGAGCTTAAATGAGCGGAGGGTGCCATAGACAGACGCCATCCTCAAGGTGTCCATGGAGAAGGGTTCGACTCGTTGCTTTGTCCTTAATGAGAAAAGAAGAGTGTGAGAATTCAATGGTGGAATTTTTTATGCTAATATTTGGAGATGAGCGCTATGGACCCAACTATTTGATTAGATAATATTGGGGTCATTGTTTATGCTATTTTTTACTTCAAGAGTTGTCTGTTTGTCTTTGTACTTAATTATGACCCTCTAGAAAATGTGAAAACTTCAACATTAGGGACAAGTGAATAGACAATTCGACGCGGATTAGTACTCGGCTTTGCATTAATTATTTATGATTAATTAAGGATTAAAAAATCATTGTCATCAATATAAATATTGATAGACTTTTATGGGTTTGGATCTAGCCCATTTTACAGAAAATGGCTTAAGATTTGGACTTCTATACTTCGAAAACATTAAATTTGGTTACATCTCTTACTTTATAATAAGATGGGTATTCAAAATAAATTAGAGAATATATGGGTCCAACTCAATTTATTTCAGTTATCTACTTCGTAAAGAGGGAGAGTAATCAAATTTTCTTTAACTGACTGGAAATGGTTTGCCCTCCAATGGACGAAGCGGAACAAGCCTATTTACTCTCATCAAGATCCGTCTCATATGTTTTTTTAACTTAAAAGAAAGAGTTATTTCAAAGATTAAAGGAAAAAAAAATAGGCAAAGGCCACTTTGGACTCAAGTCGTCAACGATAAAATTGAGATTATCATTTTATTGTAAAAGCTACCTAGGGATAATAGTAGCCTTGATCACAATTCACAATGAACTTGATAATAATATTGCATAAGCACATACTCCCTCTGCCTCAAAAAGATAGTTTCATTTTAATTTTTATGGTCAATAGAAATAAAATTTGACTAAACATTAGTGTCAATCTAATCATTTTAGTGAAATTCCAAAATTTCTAATTGATAAATCATTAAGTGATTTATCAATAATGATTTTTGGAATTTCATTGTGATCATCACCAATGTTTGGTCAAAATTTATTTTTTGTTAACCATAAAAAGTCAAAATGAAACTATATTTCCGGGACAGAGGGAGTATTAAGTTGTAGTAAACGAAATTAGCATGTCATAGTCTCCATTTTGGCAATCTTATGATTAGCATATAGCCCAAAAGACAAAATTTATCTAGTGTATAAATATAAATGCATATTACAATGACCATATGAAGAAACAAATTTACTAGACTTAGAAATTGAAATGGCACGGCCTAATTCACAACAACAGCCACAATCCGGCGAAACACCTTCACAAACTCAACTAGTAACAATCGACACTCCAAATCAAACAGATCAAACTCAACTGACATCTCAGAATCAGTCCCCAATAACACTGACGGTTGGGATGCCACTTGTTGTACTAATTGTCAGAATAACGACGTTGGTTTCACTTATCACTTCGCTTATCGTCATAACATCTGACAATACCACTGTTAGCCGAACACTCTATACCATCGTGAGGGTCCGCTTCAAAGATATTTACGCGTATCGGTAAATTTTCTTTCTCGATACTTCCTTGTATACATATACTCCCTCCGTCACGCTCGAAATAAGATTTTGGTAAACTTGACTTTACTTTGACTGACAGATGGTATGGTGTATAGTGATAGGATTGGTATATTCATGTTTGCAAGTACCCTTTGCAATTTACCGAGTTAGCATGGGAAAACCCATTGTCATCCATCCGGCCATTCCTAAGTTTGATTTTTATGCCGATAAGGTTAGTCCTCCTTGCCCAATCCGGTAGCTTAACTGAGAGGGCCAGAACCTCTATTTGGTCTTGGAGGTTTGTTGTTTATTCTGTCCGTCTCAAACTGATTTTTTTTTTATTTTTTTAAATAAATAAATTTAGTTTTGAGAAAATTTTAATTTTTTTGGACTTTTATTTTGGAACGGAAGTAAGTAGTATTATTTAGAACTTATAATTTAGTTTTAGGTTGATTCTAACCATTTCCACCATAACCTTAGAAAAATATGTTTTTGAGCCCATATTTTAGTATTTTTTTTATAATGCCCTGAAATATTTTGTAGACGGATAACAGTTTTGTTTAATGACAAAACATATTTTATACTCTTTTCGAAAAGTTTGTCCTATTTGACTTTTTATGGTTAACTAACATTAATTTTGACCATACATTGATGTCAATCTAATAATCACAATGAAATTTTGAAAAGTTGTTAATTGATAAATCACTTAATGAACTACACAATATTTAGAATTTTACTAAGACGATTAGATCGACATCAACGCTTAATCATACACAATATTTAGAATTTTACTAAGATGATTAGATCGACATCAACGCTTAATCAAAGTAGTTTATTTGTGCAAGACCATAAAGAAAGAGTCCAAAGGGAAAAAAATTCAGGAACGGAGGGAGTATATATAAAAATAACCATGGAAAATAGAGAGTGATGTTGGAGCAATTATCACATATCGGGAATTAACTAGCCAATGCCTGACTATATAAAGATCCAGGGCCACTCCGCCCATTGCCAATTGGTTTTGGGATGGAACCTTAGACTTTATCATGGTATCAGAGCTGGCCCTTTACACATGCAAGCCCAAAGTTTGGCCCACGATGATCTAGCCCTACGTCACCCAATTATATGACCACATATCGGGAATTAACTAGCCAATGTCTGACTATATAAAGATCCTTATCAAGTGACTAGAGGTTTCAAATCTATTGTAGGCTTTCTGTACGTAATTGTTCAAAAAAACTTGCAAGGCAGCCACTATTAAATTGTGTTTCCATTTCCAAATCACCAAAACAGTTAGTATCAATTTATTTCTATCAAACCGAGCTGATAACTATTTTCTTATTAAAAAAAGACAATTTTTATTTTTATGAACGTAAAAAAAAAATCTGATATTTATTACGGAGGAAGTAAGTATAGCTCAATGTTGCAACAAGTAACATTGACCTTACATGTGACATTTCTACTAAATTGTTTCAGGTTATTTTTGCGCTATTAGCAACAGGTGTTGGTGCAGCATTTGGTGCGACGGGGGATTTGAAGAAGAAAATTGATGATTTAGATAATTATCTTGAACTTACCGGTTCTACAGATCTGTCACAAATCCGATCAAAGTTGGATGACTTCTTTACAATGGGCAATGTCGCAGCCGGATTCCTTCTTATTGCATTCTTAAGTTCTGGTGTTTCCTCTGTTTTATCTTCTTTGGCTCTCTCAAAGAAGTGATTACAAATTTTAATCACGCGTCAATGTCATATTACGCGAATTTAAAAGAATTCTGATGTAATTTAATCTCGATTAATTACAGAAGACTCGTGAAATTTCTTAGTATACTCGTATCAATGCTTTATAATATAGAGACTTTGACCAATAAGTCCCTCACCCAAATAAAAACGATCAATAAGGACAGACATTTTGGAAACCTACCAAAAAGTCCCTGAAATTTTTGCTGGACCAAATTGCCCCTCTTCCTCCCAGCTCCTAGACGCGTGCGAGATTTTTGGTTAGCGCTAAGCGCATAACCAAGATGCGTTTTTTCTCCCTCCCTCACTTTCTCTCTCCCTCTTTCTCTCTCTTCTTTTTTTTTTTCCACCAAAATTATAAAAATGCAATATCTCAAAATTTAAGAATCGAAAATTAAATCTGAAACCACCGTTTTAATCGTATCGTCAATACAAATCAAACAAGAACACTCAACACATAATTCAAATTTTTGAAATAAAAATCTCATTTTTCACTAGTAAAAATTTGAGAAAATTATTTTTCATTTTTCAATTAATTTCACAATTTTAGAAATAAAAATTTCATTTTTCACTTGTAAAATCATTTCTCAACTGATTTCTCAGTTATGTGATTTCACAGTTGTGTCATTTTTTATTTTTCACATGTAAAAACTGATAAATTCATCTCTCAATTTTTTCACAATTATTAAAATAACTGAGACATGGATTTCACAGTTGTATGATTTCTCGGTTATCATGTGATTTCACAGTTGTGTCATTTATTCATTTTCACTTGCAAAAACTGATAAATTCATCCCTCAATTTTTCACAATTATTATAATAACTGAGACATGCATTTCACACTTGTGTGCTTGAACAGTTGTGTGATTTCACATTTATATGATTTCACAGTTGTGTGATGCTATATGTCCTCTAAACAAATGATAAATCAATTTATCATTATGAGTGAGTCTTGTGAAAAACGCGTTTTTCCTTAAGGATAGGAAAAACGTGTTTTTCAAAGATGCCAGTGTTACCATTCTAATCTGGTTTCTCAGTTATATAACTGTAATATTCATTTCACAGTTATTTAAACAGTACTTTTAACCTGTTTTCTCAGTTATATAACTGTAATATTCACTTCTCAGTTATTCACTGGCACTTCTTAAAACAAACGAACACTGGAACTTTTTTAACTTAACGCTGGCAATATTTTACACTAACACCGGCATGTTTTTAACAAAGACATTTTTAACAAAAATACTAACTCATGTAAGGTTACAAGAAGAAGGTTGCTTAGACAAAAATACAAACATGTGGTGTGCGTTAACCATAGTGCTCATATCACACACACATGGTCACAATCCTAATTGTGAAAACATCAAAGATGGAAGAAAATGTAATTATGAAACAAAGTCTGGGTAATACAGAACACTATTTTTTTTAATCCAACCTCAAAATTTAAGATCAAGTAAAATCGATATCCATAAACATTGTTTCCCAACAGAAAAGCACACTTAAGGTACCATAGGTCCCTCACTGATCAATACAGAACACTTTATGGAAGCATTCTCACCTTGAACAATTGACCATATCCATTGCAGCGGATGAGCTTCTTCTTTTTCACAGAATTCCCATGGAAATACTCTGTAATTTCTGCCAGATCTGCACTTTCTTGAGCTTGAATCTTGATTAAACTATTCTTTGCTTTCTTCAAGAACCCGTTCATGAAATCCCTAAATTTTGTATAACTACCAGGAGCTCCAATCTATTTGCCAATCTAGAAATAATTTGGAGACTAGTCTTTCTGAATTCAACATCATCACGAAGCTCAGATTGTTGATCGATTTCGATTTCAGATGCTGGCGCCGAATAGGAAGCAGGTGAGGCTGAGCGGTGAGAGACGATTTGGCGGGTGTGGGAAGGGGTGACGATGCCGGAGGGGAGACGGTGCCGGAGGGGAAGGGAAGACGTCGCCGGAGGGGAAGGTGCGATAGGGGCGGTCTGCATAAGGGGAGGTGCCGAGAGAGAGCGCGGGAGCGAGATAGAGAGAGAGAGCGAGAGGTCTAGGGTTTATATAAAGTTTTAATTAGTTCCCGAATTTACTTTTCGAGCAGTTGGTTATTTGAGTGTGATAATTTGTTGCAATGTGGTATAAAAATTAATAATTGTTACTAACTTTTTAACGAAAAATACGTTATTGGCTATCCACATGAAATTTCATTGGCAAAATTGTTATTTCCACAGTCATTTAGTAGTAGGCAGAAGTTTAATATATTATACTCCCTCCGTCCCAATTCACTTGAGACTTTTATAATGAATCTACCCACCACTCATTCTCTTTTTCATTTTACATCACTCAATTTATTCAACCAACACTACTATTTACCCCACTCATTCTCTCTCTTCATTTTCTACCACACATTTTCCTCATTTTATTTTTTTCTTAGTTATTGTGCCAAACTCTTACGGAGGGAGTATATTGCCAAAAAAGAAAACACACACAACCCCACTAACATTGAGTTTATTGCAAAACTGACATGCGTACTTTCATTTATTTTCAATTTGACTCGCAAACTTTGAAAACATCAAATATGGGTTACGTACTATCATTTTCAAAATTTTGAGACGACTTTTTTAACACCCGTTAGAAAACTTAACGGGACACTCCATATAGGGGGTAAAAGTGTAATAAATAAAACTGTAAACAAATTTACCCACCCAGGGCTTTCGTTTTTCGTTAAAACAGAAACAATTGAGCCCAGAAATTGAAGTGTCCGTACAACAATGGTGAAGAAGTTGAAGGCAAGGGAAAATCTGCACGGTGACATTATTGAAGCAAACATTCTTACTCGGCTACCAGTTAAAGCCCTAATCCGATTCACAGCCGTCTGCAAATCATGGTACTCCCTCCTCTCCAATCCTTATTTCATCAATGCAAAAACGAGTTTTGTACAACACAACCATCGGCCCTGAAACGCAACACCAGTCGCCTCTGTAAACTCCGACGATCTTTACCGTCGCCGGTGACACCCCGGCAAGACAAACGAGCACCTCAAGCGTCTTCGCCTCAATGAAACGAAATCAGTGGTGTAAAAATCGTCACCAATGGAGCTGAAACGCACCAGCAATGGCGTCCTGAAGTTCGGGCACGATTGCCGCTCGTCGGCGCTGTCGTTCGTCGCCGTCGTTCCTATGTCTCATCGTTCATGACCAGGATTTATTCAGTTTATCCTGCTTACTCCAACTCAAGATCCAAGCGAAAGTTTCAAGAACAAGAATGCTGCAATGTGGGTCCAAGCTGCCATAGATTCCGATCTCTCAAATTTCTCTTTATTCAAAAAAGAAAACCAGAAAAATTGCTTCTAATATCACCTACGTGGTTCTTGAATTACTTGGAGGAATCTTTGATGAAGGGATTTGGATTTAAGATTTGGGTTTAATTTGAAAAACTTTTGAGAAATTTGGGTGGACCAATTTAGGGTTTTGTGGTGTAGATTTAGGGAAGAAGAGTCAATGGAGTGCTGAAAATATAATATTTGGACTTCGAAATTTGTTTCTTACACTTTCCCCCCTATACAAAGTGTCTCGTTATGTTTTTAATCGGGTGTTAAAAAAGTTGTCTCAAAATTTTAAATATTAATGTACGCAACCCACATTTGATGTTTCCAAAGTTTGCGAGTCAAATTGAAAATAAATGAAAGTACGCATGTCAGTCTTGCAATAAACTCCACTAACATTTCAAACTCACATGGAAACCTTGATGAGCAGATTTCTCAGCTCATGCATTGCAATCTGAGTTTAGTTCATCTTCCCTCCATATATCTCCAATAATTATGTTGCTAGGTCATGTAAGGATCTCATTTGGTAGACATTTAAAATCTTGATTGTTGCCGGATCTCAGATAATTTTTTTTAAACCAAATATTGGATTTGGGGATGGTCTTCAAAGAAAGTGAAATAGGATTGTGATTAATTTCATGTCTGGGCTTATAATGCTAGTGAATGTTGAATTTGAATCTAGAGTATGAAATGTTGGTGGTGATTTTGCAAGTGATGGTGGTGATTGTGGTTGGTGGGTGGCGGCAAGAGTATTGGGTAGGAAGCGAATGTTGTTTTGGCAGTAGTGATAATGTTGATATTAGTGTTGATGAAGATGATGATGATGATATTGTAACGCCCGTCCTAATTCCTGTTAAATTCTTGACTTGCATAATTATATGCTATTTTATTTGAGTTAATTATTTAACTAATTGAGCAAGTTTAGGTCCTAAGTGTTCAAAGTTGGAACATTAGGATCATTTGTGAAAAATAAAGTTTAGGGGCTAAAATGCTCAAATTAAAACTTGAAGGGCCTTTTTGTCAAAGTTGAAACTTGAGGGGCCTAGTTGCAATTATTGAAAGTTGTTAAGTTTATCACCATCTTTGTTTGTCTGAGGAAGATCACTTTCTCAATTTCTCTCGTACTTTCTCTCCGTTTCATAAAAGAAAGTTAGGGTTTACCCTATTCTCGACTCCTCTCGCTTAATTATGTCTCTGTTCGAAAATCCGACTTCGCATAAACGATCAGGGCGGTGAGTAGAGAATTTCCTGCCGAACAGAAATTAGTTTGGGTGAATTTGATTTCGGAGTAGGTAAGTCACTAGCTCCCCCTTGCTTGTAATAACATGCATATGTGTTATTCTTGATACTTGTGCTTGTTAATTTCGTGATTTGAATGAGTTTTGTGATACTTGTAAATTTGGGACGAAGGGAGTCTTTTTATACTAGGCAGAGAAGGGAACAAAATCTAAAGAAATGTTCTAAACTGTTAAAATCCCTCTTGAACATTATTGAAGTGTTAGTATAATTATACTTATACTTGTGAGACGGTGAAATATTAACTTGATTAAATGTTTATACAAGTATATTAGAAAAATTATACTTATACTTGTGAGACGGTGAAATAAATGAAAGTATCCCTAAATGAGTATATTTGTATATTAGAAAATTATACTTATACTTTTGGGACGGTGAAATATTTAAATGGAATAAAAGAAAATTATTCTATTATTTGTGGGACGGTAAAAAGAATGAAATACACTTGAAAGAATGTCCTGGGTGTGTTAAGTACTCCTAGGTAGTGTATATGTATTAGTAAAAGTATACTCCTACGCTTGGGACGGAGAATTATTCAACCTGGAAAAGAAATGAGCATTGGCCGGAAATGTGCAGTGTGCGACTGCACAAAATTTATTGGGCGACTGCCCATCTTTCTGGAATGTTTTTCAAAGGATTCACCTGCTAGTGTGCGGCCGCCCGGTCCATTTTGAGCGCCCGCCCGAGTGCTCTGAAAAATAAAAAGCTTGTTTAAAGTTGGTATAAGTTGGAAGTAACCCTAATTAAGGTATATAGCCTTAATATAAGATGTCTTAGCAAGTGTTGTGACACTTTAGGGGCATCAGAACTTGATCTTGAACATGATTACTCATTAAATTAAAATGAGAACTTGAATATCAAAGTAAGAACTCTTTTAAATGTCTTAAAAGTGCTATGCACAAGCACTAATGTGTTATATATGTCTTGAATCAATGTTTGTGTACCTTAGGGGCCCTAGAACAATGTCTTGAGCTTGAGTATCCTAGGAATAGGATCATGAATTGTAAGTATAAGATATGTAACTCTTTTACTTAGCTTGAACATCCAAAATATAGGATTAAGAACTTGTAAGTATGAGATGTATAACTTATCTACTTAGCTTGAACTTGAAGTATAAGACAATTAAATCTTGTACATGACTTGAATATCCAAAGATTGGAATAATAACTTGAGTATAAGATAATTTATAAGATAATTAACTCTTGTACATGTCTTGAACATCCATAGAAGTGGATTGAGAACTTGAATATAAGATGACTAAATCTTGTACTTGACTTGAAACCAATACATGTGTATGGTAATGAACTTGAAAGTGCTATGAACAAGCACTAACGTGTTAGAACTATCCTTGATGTGTATGTGCAAATCTTACACATAATTACTTGATAGAATGTGGCTTGTTGACTACTTGATATATGGTATGAATATCTAAAGAATTGGAATGTGGAACTAGATAGAGAATGAACAACTCTAAGACATACTTGAATCTAATACGTGTGTACTGAAAGTGCTATGAACAAGCACTAATGTGCTAGTAATTAGTTTTAATCGTGCATATACTCAATAAAGTATATAAAGTATAAAGAAGATATCTTGTTCTTGAGTTGAGTTCCTAAAGAATGAGGGACTAGTGTAATATGAAGATAATTCATAAAACAATGATTATAGAACACAATATGTGTTGGAAAATGTATTCAATTATTAACGATACATATACGCGAGATATGATTGTGACTAGGTACAATACGACCTATTCGACTACGCGCTTAGAGTCTAAGATGTTGGGCTCTACTTGAAAGTAAGGGTATCGTGATAGACACATTAGTGTGTTAAAGGTTATATGAATATGTACGTGCAAATATTTCATATGACAAAGTGATATAGTATGACATACCCTACTACTTGGTTGGGGTCTGTTATTAATAGACTCTAATTTGGCTTGATTGTGTTACGTGGGCACATTACGTGCCATTTTTATACTGATTTGTATTCGCAATTATTGCGTGCGTGTACTTGTATTTGGTGAGCACATAATTACATGGTTCATGAAGAGCTAGTCCACTACTTTTGGACTTAGTTCTATACTCTTATAGTTCATGTAAACACCTACTTGTGCATTCTTGTGTGAGGTCAGCTGGTCACCTTGCTTGCTCGGAGATGTATTGGTTCACGCTTATCATGAGGCTGGGGCCAAAGTGATAATCGGGTGCCTATGTATCTGCGCTTGACCCCTTACTACAGGCCATAGTAAGGGCATAGCTTCCTTTGTTAGAGCAATACGCCTGATAAAAGTGAATGCTAAACTCGTGAACACCTCGTGAATCTTGTAACACCCATCGAATTTCCTGTTAAATATTTGACATACTTGTTAAATACTTGAACTTGCATATTATGTGCTAGTTTTACTTGGGTTAAAGTTTTAACTGCTTTAGAATATTAAGGTAGTTAAATGTTTAGTTTTGACTTTTGGGTCATTTGTGAAAATTGGACTTTAGGGGTCTTTTTGTTAAAAGTGAAACTTGAGGGGCCTAAGTGTCATTTCCCGAAACTTGAATGTATATCAACTTCTTTGTTTGCCTGGGGAAGGCATTTTTACCCAAATCAGTACGTTGCTTCCTCTGTTCTGAAAAGCTAGGGTTAGAATTTTCCCTATTCCCGACTCCTCGAGTTTAATTATCCCTCCGTTCTTGATTCCGATCCCGGATTAATATTCGTGGCGTTGAATAGAGCGTTCCAGGCCGAACAGAAATAAGTTTGGGTCAACTCGAATTTTGACTAAGTAAGTTATTAGCTCCCCCTTGCTTGTAATAACATGCATAAATGTTATTCTCCATACTTGTGATTGTTAATTTTGTGTTCGGGGTAATTTTTGTGGTACTTGTAAATCTGGGACAAAGGAAGTATATTTCCCCTGTGTAGCATAATGAAAGAACTTGGTTTAAGTGAATTGAGCATGTGAGTGTATTGTGGAATTGTTAAATTGTTGGTAAAAAGTTACTCCTACGTTTGGGACGGAAATTATTTCAACCTGGGAAAGAATGAAAATTTCGCATTTTAGTACACTGTGCGACCGCACATCTTTCTGAAGGGTTTTTCAAAGAAATTGACTTGGTTGTGTGCGGCCGCACAGTCCATTGTGGGCGACCGCACAGTTGTCTGAAAAACAAAGATTTTGTTTAAAGTTTGTATAAAGTTGGAAGTAACCCTAGTTAAGGTATATAACCTTAATATAAGATGTCCTAGCAAGTGTTGTGATACTTTAGGGGCATCAGACTTGGTCTTAACCATGTATACTCATTGAATTAAAATGAGAACATAGGTATAAGAGTAGTATCTCTTCTTTATGTCTTGAAAGTGCTATGAACAAGCACTAATGTGTTATACTTGTTGTGAATCCAATGATTGTACACCTTAGAGGCATTAGCATAAGGTCTTAGACTTGAACATCCTAAGAATAGGAGTTGGATTTTGTAAGAGTAAATGTATAACTCTTATACTTGTTTGAATGTCCAAAGATTGGAAGTTATAACTTGAAGTATAAGACATTAAAGGCTTGTACATGACTTGAACATCCATAGAAATGGATTAAGACTTGAATATAAGATAATAAAATCTTGTACTTGGCTTGACACCAATACATATGTATGGTAGTGAACTAGAAAGTGCTATGAACAAGCACTAACGTGTATGAGACATGTTCTTGTTGTGTATGTGCAAACATTGCATATAGTTGCTTGATAACAAGGTGACTTCTTGATTACTTGAAGCATGTTCCTTGTTGAGCTAGTCCACTACATTTGGATTAGTTCTTCTCCCGTTGTTCAAGTAAATATCTACTTGTACTTTCTTGTGTGAGTCCAGCTGGGTCTCCTTGCTTGTTCGAAAATGTATAGGTTCACGCTTGTCGCGAGAGCTGGGGTTTAAGTGACAATCGGGTCCCTATGTATTTCCGCCCGACCCCTTACTACCGGCCATAGTAAGGGCATAGCTTCCTTAGTTGGAGCAATAAGCCTGACTTAAGTGAATGCTAAACTCCCGTCCCGAACACCTCATGAATAATCATGAGTACTGATATTGAGAATGACACTGGTTACCGGGTCTTCTGATATATACTGAATAATCAGTTCCTGTTATTGATCGTGATGTCAAAGTAATACAAGCTTCGACAACAATGGTATTCTTGGGAGGAATAAGGAAGGAAGCAATATCCTTATAACTTGCTTGTTTAGCCTTATGTGCTACTTGATGAGTGGATTATCCTCTCATATACTTGTTACTTGATGATACTTGATAAATGATTATTTGAGTATCTACTTGAATTGCATGATAACATGTCATGTAGTTGCATCTAATAGCTTACTGAGATTTATCTCACCCTTTATTTGCTTCCCCCCCCCAGGAAAGGAAGGATAGTGCGCAGTGAGGCTCGACATAGTTGGGAGCTTGCTTCGCAGGTCGTGCTTATTTTGGGGCTTGTGTCCTTTTACACTTGGTGAGGACGATGTATTGGGTTGTATAACTCCTTATTTTGGGGTAGACAGTTTTTGTTGTCACTAGACATCTTGTATAGTACTCTTAATGCCAGCTTATGTGCTAGGCATGTTTCCGCTGTGTATGTATTAAGTTTGGTTTTGAATTTTCTTGTCTAGAACTCGTGTTGTGAGCTAGTATATCTCCTTACTCTAGAGTATATATATAATGTCAGTTTGTTAAACAAATGTCATTAAGTTTCTTGTTAAGTTTCTTGTTTCCCGTTAGGCACTCCATCCAGGTTCGAGGTTCTATTAGGGGATCCCGGGACCTGGGGGCGTGTCAAGTTGGTATCAGAGCTACCCTGGTTTAGCTACCATGTTTAGCTACCTTGGTTTGCTCTAAGTCTGGATAGGGTCTATGGCCTAGGTATGGGTGAGTCTTGGGGTGTTATTAATAACGCTGAGTGTTTACCTACAGGTACAATGAGTTCTGAAGGTACTAGTGGTAGTAATCAGCTGAGATCTATAACTCCTCAAGAAGAAATGGTTGATAATGTTGACTGGGATTATCCTAATCGCCTTACAAGGTTCTTGAAGCTGAAACCTCGCAGTTTTGACGGGGAATTTGATGCTAAAAAGGCAGAGGAGTGGATTGAAAGTATTGAGAAGATCTTTACAGCCTTGAGATGTGCAGGTGGTGATAAGGTAACCTTTGCAACCTTTAAACTTGAGAAAGCCGCTGAACATTGGTGGCAAGTGTTGAGTAAAAGCTGGGAACTGGAAGGTGTACCACAGACATGGGAAAATTTTCTTAAGGCATTCAAGTCACAGTTTATTCCAACAGTGGTCCAAGATAGGAAAGAGATGGAATTTCTTAATCTGGAGCAGGGAAGTCTGACCGTGGGGCAATACTTAACCAAGTTCACAGAATTGGCCAGGTATTGTGATCATTTAGTTCCAAATGAAGCCAAGAAGGCACAGAGGTTTGTTAAAGGGTTGAGGACTGAGTACAGGAAGCAACTTCTTTCTTTACAACTCACTAGCTATCAGCAAGCAGTGGAGAAGGCTTATACCATTGAAAATGATATCGAAGAACACAAGGTGAAGTTGGGAACAACCATGACTGGTTGTGTATCAGAGAAAACTCAGGGATCTGGTTCTAAAGGTGGTAAATCTGGCCGCCAAGATCGTCGATTCCGACAGCCAACTGAAAGCAAAGGTAGTGTATCAACTGGTTCGAGGACAACAGTCCAAGGTCCCAGGAGAGTATGTGGCTATTGTTCGAAAGAAGGCCATTCTGAAGACAAGTGTTGGCTAAAGCAAGGAAAGTGTATAGTGTGTGGTGAAGCGGGGCACTTTGCTAGAAATTGTTCTAAAAGTAAAGTAAATCAAGTTGGGGGTACAAGTCAACCAGTCTCAGGTTCCAAGAGAGATAGTGGGGGTCGACCAAAAGTTCAGGGTCGAGTGTTTGCTTTAGATCAGCAGGGTGTAGCTGAGTCTTCTGCGGTCATAGGAGGTATTATATTACTTTCTAGTACGAGAGCGCGAGTCTTGATAGATCCAGGCTCATCTCATTCTTATGTGGCATCTCATTTTGTGTCGCATTTGCATGTTCTTCCTGATTCTATGCCTTATGTGCTAGAAGTATCTTCCCCTATGGGAGATTGCATGTTTACCTCTGAGGTTTACAAGAAATGTGAGGTCCTTGTGGGTGATCATTCCCTTCTTGCTGACCTAGTCGTGTTACCTATAAGGGACTTTGACGTGATTCTTGGCATGGATTGGCTATATGTGCATCATGCATCTGTTGATTGTTATAGAAAAGTAGTAACTTTTTCTATTCCTGGTTTGCCTGATTTTACCTTTGAAGGTGATAGGCCTTTATGTGCTATACATGTTATTTCTGCTTTAAAAGCTAGAAAACTTTTATCTCGTGGTTGTGCCGGGTATCTCGCATGTGTACTTGATCAGAGTTTATCTGTTCCCAAGATGGAGGATATTCCCGTTGTGTCTGAATTTTCAGATGTGTTCTCTTCTGAGTATATCATGCCACCTGATCGAGAGCTTGAGTTCTGTATTGAGTTATTACCAGGTACAGCACCAATCTCTAAAGCACCTTATAGAATGGCTCCAGCTGAGTTAAGAGAGTTGAAAACACAGCTTGAGGAATTGCTTGAAAGGGGCTTTATCAGGCCTAGTGTATCACCGTGGGGTGCACCAGTGTTATTTGTCAGAAAGAAAGATGGGACTCTGCGATTGTGTATTGATTACAGAGATCTTAATCAGGTAACTATCAAGAACAAATATTCGTTACCTCATATTGATGACTTGTTTGATCAGCTTCAGGGTTCAGTAGTGTATTCGAAGCTTGACTTGAGAAGTGGTTATCATCAGTTGAAAATCAGATCTGAGGATATACCAAAGACAGCTTTCCGTACCAGGTATGGGCATTATGAATTTATTGTTATGCCATTCGGTTTGACAAATGCTCCAGCTGTATTTATGGATTTGATGAACCGTATATTCAAGCCATATCTTGATTGCTTCGTGGTGGTATTCATTGATGACATTCTTGTGTATTCTAAGTCACGGGCTGAGCATGAACAACATCTCAGAGTGGTATTACAAGTTCTTCGTGAGAAACAATTATTTGCAAAATTCAGCAAATGTGCTTTCTGGTTAGAAGAAGTTTCATTCTTGGGGCATGTTGTGTCTGCTACTGGTATTGCAGTAGATCCTTCCAAAGTTGAAGCAGTTGTAAACTGGAAGAGGCCAACTACAGTGACTGAGATCCGTAGTTTCTTGGGCTTGGCTAGTTATTATCGGAGGTTCATTGAGGGATTCTCCAAGATTGCTACTCCATTGACTAATATGACTCGAAAAGCTATTTCTTTTGAGTGGAATGACCAATGTGAAGCAAGTTTTCAGGAGTTGAAAAGGCGTTTGACTACAGCTCCAGTCTTGGCTTTGCCTAATGGTTCTGAGCATTTCATGGTTTATACTGATGCTTCTAAAGAAGGATTGGGTTGTGTTCTAATGCAAGATGGCAAGGTAATAGCTTATGCTTCTCGAAAACTATCTCCTTATGAAAAGAATTATCCTACTCATGATTTAGAGTTGGCTGCGATTATTTTTGCTTTGCATAAATGGAGGCATTACTTGTATGGAACTAAATTTGAAGTCTTTACTGATCATAAAAGTTTGAAGTACCTGTTTTCTCAAAAAGAGCTTAACATGAGACAACGTAGATGGATGGAGAAATTGAAGGATCATGATTGTACTATCCTTTATCATCCAGGAAAAGCCAATGTTGTGGCAGATGCACTGAGCCGAAAGACTTATATTTCTTGCTTGATGATTCGTGAATGGAAGATGTTTGAAGATTTGTGTGATTGGAATCCTTGTGAATCAAATCATGGAGTTATGTTTGCGAATATAAAAGCTACTTCAGATTTACTCCAACGGATCAAAGAAGCTCAGGTAATTGATTCTGAATTGCAGAAAATCATTAGTGGAATGAATGAAGGAAATCAACCAGATTTTTCTTTTAATAGTGATGGAATTCTTACCTTCCGAGGTCGAGTTTGTATTCCAGTTGATCCTGAGATAAAGAAGAAAGTTCTTGAAGAGGCTCACAAAGCCAAGTATACTATTTATCCTGGAAGTACTAAAATGTATCAAGACTTGAAGAAACATTTCTGGTGGAACAATATAAAAAGAGAAATTGCTGAGTATGTATCCAAATGTTTGACTTGTCAACAAGTAAAAGTGGAACATCAACGTCCAGCAGGTTTGTTGCAACCATTAGAAATTCCAGAGTGGAAATGGGAGCATATTACTATGGATTTTGTGACTGGTTTGCCACGTACCAGACGAGGCCATGATGCTGTTTGGGTTATAGTGGACAGGTTGACTAAATCAGCTCACTTCTTGTCTGTTTCCATGGGATATTCATTGTCTCAATTGGCATCTTTGTATGTTCAGGAGATTATCCGACTGCATGGGGTTCCTGTGAGTATTGTATCTGACAGAGATCCTCGTTTTACTTCTCGATTCTGGCAGGCTCTTCAGGGTGCTATGAGTACTAAATTGAATTTCAGTACTGCTTTTCATCCTCAATCTGATGGGCAATCTGAGAGACTTATACAGATTCTTGAGGATATGTTACGTGCTTGTGTTATTGATTTCAAAGGCAGTTGGGATACTCATCTTCCTTTGGCTGAGTTTGCGTATAATAACAGTTTTCAGTCTAGCATTGAAATGGCTCCATATGAGGCTCTTTATGGCAGAAAATGTCGATCTCCTATATGCTGGGATGAAGTGGGAGAAGCTAGACTCTTGGGTCCTGAAATGGTTCAACAGTCAGTTGAAAGTGTGAAACTTATTCGAGATAGATTGCGCACAGCTTAGAGTAGACAAAAGAGTTATGCAGATCATCGTAGAAGGGATCATGAATTCCAGGTAGGTGACTTTGTATTCTTGAAGGTCTCTCCTCGTAGAGGTATAAAGAGATTTGGGAAGAAAGGAAAGTTATCTCCTCGTTATATCGGTCCATTTGAGATTCTTGAAAGAGTTGGGAAGTTGGCTTATAGAGTGGCTTTACCTCCTTCTTTATCGGGTATTCATGATGTATTCCATGTATCTATGCTTTGCAAGTATATGGCAGATGAATCACATGTTCTTGAGTATGAGGCTATTCCATTTCAGCCTGATTTATCTTATGAGGAACAGCCTGTTGAAATTCTTGACTGGAAAGAGCAAGTTTTGCGTACCAAAAGGATTCCTATTGTGAAGGTCCTTTGGAGGAATCATGAAATTGAAGAGGCTACTTGGGAAACCGAGAAAGAGATGCGAGATAAATACCCGAGCCTATTTGAAAACTTTGGTAAGTAAAAATTCGTGGGCGAATTTTCTTTAAGGTGGGGAGGATGTAACACCCATCGAATTTCCTGTTAAATATTTGACATACTTGTTAAATACTTGAACTTGCATATTATGTGCTAATTTTACTTGGGTTAAAGTTTTAACTGCTTTAGAATATTAAGGTGGTTAAATGTTTAGTTTTGACTTTTGGGTCATTTGTGAAAATTGGACTTTAGGGGTCTTTTTGTTAAAAGTGAAACTTGAGGGGCCTAAGTGTCATTTCCCGAAACTTGAATGTATATCAACTTCTTTGTTTGCCTGGGGAAGGCATTTTTACCCAAATCAGTACGTTGCTTCCTCTGTTCTGAAAAGCTAGGGTTAGAATTTTCCCTATTCCCGACTCCTCGAGTTTAATTATCCCTCCGTTCTTGATTCCGATCCCGGATTAATATTCGTGGCGTTGAATAGAGCGTTCCAGGCCGAACAGAAATAAGTTTGGGTCAACTCGAATTTTGACTAAGTAAGTTATTAGCTCCCCCTTGCTTGTAATAACATGCATAAATGTTATTCTCCATACTTGTGATTGTTAATTTTGTGTTCGGGGTAATTTTTGTGGTACTTGTAAATCTGGGACAAAGGAAGTATATTTCCCCTGTGTAGCATAATGAAAGAACTTGGTTTAAGTGAATTGAGCATGTGAGTGTATTGTGGAATTGTTAAATTGTTGGTAAAAAGTTACTCCTACGTTTGGGACGGAAATTATTTCAACCTGGGAAAGAATGAAAATTTCGCATTTTAGTACACTGTGCGACCGCACAAAATTGAGTGTGCGACCGCACATCTTTCTGAAGGGTTTTTCAAAGAAATTGACTTGGTTGTGTGCGGCCGCACAGTCCATTGTGGGCGACCGCACAGTTGTCTGAAAAACAAAGATTTTGTTTAAAGTTTGTATAAAGTTGGAAGTAACCCTAGTTAAGGTATATAACCTTAATATAAGATGTCCTAGCAAGTGTTGTGATACTTTAGGGGCATCAGACTTGGTCTTAACCATGTATACTCATTGAATTAAAATGAGAACATAGGTATAAGAGTAGTATCTCTTCTTTATGTCTTGAAAGTGCTATGAACAAGCACTAATGTGTTATACTTGTTGTGAATCCAATGATTGTACACCTTAGAGGCATTAGCATAAGGTCTTAGACTTGAACATCCTAAGAATAGGAGTTGGATTTTGTAAGAGTAAATGTATAACTCTTATACTTGTTTGAATGTCCAAAGATTGGAAGTTATAACTTGAAGTATAAGACATTAAAGGCTTGTACATGACTTGAACATCCATAGAAATGGATTAAGACTTGAATATAAGATAATAAAATCTTGTACTTGGCTTGACACCAATACATATGTATGGTAGTGAACTAGAAAGTGCTATGAACAAGCACTAACGTGTATGAGACATGTTCTTGTTGTGTATGTGCAAACATTGCATATAGTTGCTTGATAACAAGGTGACTTCTTGATTACTTGAAGCATGTTCCTTGTTGAGCTAGTCCACTACATTTGGATTAGTTCTTCTCCCGTTGTTCAAGTAAATATCTACTTGTACTTTCTTGTGTGAGTCCAGCTGGGTCTCCTTGCTTGTTCGAAAATGTATAGGTTCACGCTTGTCGCGAGAGCTGGGGTTTAAGTGACAATCGGGTCCCTATGTATTTCCGCCCGACCCCTTACTACCGGCCATAGTAAGGGCATAGCTTCCTTAGTTGGAGCAATAAGCCTGACTTAAGTGAATGCTAAACTCCCGTCCCGAACACCTCATGAATAATCATGAGTACTGATATTGAGAATGACACTGGTTACCGGGTCTTCTGATATATACTGAATAATCAGTTCCTGTTATTGATCGTGATGTCAAAGTAATACAAGCTTCGACAACAATGGTATTCTTGGGAGGAATAAGGAAGGAAGCAATATCCTTATAACTTGCTTGTTTAGCCTTATGTGCTACTTGATGAGTGGATTATCCTCTCATATACTTGTTATTTGATGA
This sequence comes from Campanula takesimana, assembly GCA_026119855.1. Classification (NCBI taxonomy): domain Eukaryota; kingdom Viridiplantae; phylum Streptophyta; class Magnoliopsida; order Asterales; family Campanulaceae; genus Campanula; species Campanula takesimana. The sequence continues at coordinate 229,635 of JAOWBW010000466.1, forward strand.
TACTTGATAAATGATTATTTGAGTATCTACTTGAATTGCATGATAACATGTCATGTAGTTGCATCTAATAGCTTACTGAGATTTATCTCACCCTTTATTTGCTTTCCCCCTCCCCAGGAAAGGAAGGATAGTGCGCAGTGAGGCTCGACATAGTTGGGAGCTTGCTTCGCAGGTCGTGCTTATTTTGGGGCTTGTGTCCTTTTACACTTGGTGAGGACGATGTATTGGGTTGTATAACTCCTTATTTTGGGGTAGACAGTTTTTGTTGTCACTAGACATCTTGTATAGTACTCTTAATGCCAGCTTATGTGCTAGGCATGTTTCCGCTGTGTATGTATTAAGTTTGGTTTTGAATTTTCTTGTCTAGAACTCGTGTTGTGAGCTAGTATAGCTCCTTACTCTAGAGTATATATATAATGTCAGTTTGTTAAACAAATGTCATTAAGTTTCTTGTTAAGTTTCTTGTTTCCCGTTAGGCACTCCATCCAGGTTCGAGGTTCTATTAGGGGATCCCGGGACCTGGAGGCGTGTCAAATCTTGTTCTTGTTAGTGACACTGGTTACCGGGCCCTCTTGTGTACTGCACATCAGCAACTTGATTGATTGTGATTTGTCATCTGCAATAAGCAACGACAACAATGGTTTACTTGGGAGGAATAAGGTTGGAATATCCTTTGTAACGTGTTAGTTTAGCCTTATGTGCTAGTTACTTGATGAGTTGGCTTAGCCTCTCATATACTTGTTACCTGATAACATCTTGAGCATGATTACTTGATAATATTCTTGATTTGCATAATTACATGATAACATGCTATGTACTTGTATCTAGTAACTTACTGAGATTTATCTCATCCCGTTCCTTGTTTATTTGTTCCCCCCCCCCCCCAGGAAAGCAAGTGGTAATACGTTGTGAGGCTCGACTTAGCAGTGGCCTACTTGGCAGGTTGTTCTTGTTGGGGATTATTATCCTTTCCAGTTTTGGTGAGGAAGAGATCTTGTATCAGTTGTTTAGACTCAGTATATTGGGTAGACTTGTATAATGTTCTTGTAATGCCAGCGTATGTGCTAGGCATGTTTTCCGCTGTGCACAACCATTTGGATTAAATTTCTTGGTATAAAACTCGTTGTGAGCTATCTTAGCTCGTTCCTCTTGAATATATTTATGATGTCAGTTTGATATAAGCAGATGTCATTCAGTTTCTCGTTTCTTGTTAGTCATGCGCACCAGGTTCGAGGTTCTATTAGGGAATCCCGGGACTTGGGAGCGTGTCAGATATTGTTAATGAAGGGTTATAGATCTCGTTAGTTTTTTCACACATTGAGACTAGGGATGGCAACGGATCAGATTTGAGTCGGATCAGGCTCGATCCGAATCTCAGAAACCCCTAACCGAACCCGATCCGAACATCCCCAATCCGAGCCCCGATCCGAACCCCAATCCGATCCGATCACTGTGAAAAAAAAAAAAACTTCACTATGTACCAAATTTGATTTTTACAGAAGCAAAGACAACCAAGTCTCAAAGTGATGTAAACCTTAACCTAAGTGTCCACAGAATTAGGGAAAGCCGAGAATTTATAATATGAAATTGAATTGAATTGAAGCCCTAAATTTGAAATTAAGGAAAGCCGAGAATTAGAGTTAAAGTCTTTTACCTTGGAAAGGAGTAGGTGGTCGAGATGATGCTGCAGGCGACGGCACTGGAGATGGCGACGACGACGGCACTGGAGATGGCGACGGCGACGGCACCGGAGATGGCGACGATGCTGGTCACTGGAACGGTGAGAAAAGCGGAGAGAAAGAGAACGACTTAAGTGAAGCGCAGAAGCGGCGTGTTTTTTTTTTTACTTGCTCAACCCTAATATTAGTATATATAGGTAGGGGTGTAGTGTAAATGTTAAAACTAGGAGGGGTATTTAGAAAAAGTTCATGTATACAAGTATTTCGGATCGAATCGGAGGCACTGACCGAATCCGACCCGAAATCCGAACGGATCATAAAATTGCAAATTGAACCCTAAATTTTTCGGATCGGAACGCCTTCGGAACGGATCGGGTTCGGACAAATTGCCATCCCTAATTGAGACCATCTTAAATATAGTATTTTGTCATTTCATTAGTCTTCGTTGAACTGACAAAATGACATTTTTGCCCATGAAATATTATGTGAATGGCCCACGACATGTTTTTCATTTAAAAAAAATTGAATTGTTAGTTTCTATACAACACTGCCAAAAATTATCAAACCCAAGTAACCAATGGTAGTAAAATGAATTCAAGAACCAAATTAAAATTTTGTATAAAACTCAAGTTATCAAATGTAATTTACCCTTCAAAATTTAAGCACACTTCACATAGATGTATACCAAAGAACTTTAGTATTGATGGTATCCGGTATTAGCGTACAATTCCATTGTGAACGTAGCGATTATGAATCTTTTTAAGGACATGTACTAGCCTCTTTATAGGCAATTTGATGCAGCCTAAGAGCAATTATCTATCATTAATTAAATAAAAATCCCATTTTTAAAAAAAAATAAGAAAAAATAAAATTACACGTACATGTATACTAAAAAATTGAGTAGGTTGGGGAAACTAGTTTCTCTCCAAATTATAGAAAGGTTATTTTTTTTCTACCTGCAAGTATTTGGAAAATATTTAGAAACAATTTATATAACAAAATTTTTTATAATTTAAACAAAAATTAATTTCCCACAAAATCTTGTGATTTTTTTTTTATGAGTGTAATAACAACACATGTTATTGAATTGTATAGATAAGTGCAATCTCGACTATGAAACGACTTGAAAGACACTAAAGATCAACATCAATAGTTCCGGATCATAAATTTAAAAATTACGTATTATTCTCTCATTTCATATAAAATAGTTTCACTTTTCAATTGTTAATTTGATTAAATTTTGAGTAATTATTTAAAGTTATTGTGATTATTTTAATGACATAAATAGTGGAACTAGATTTATTTATCTTCTCAATATTTCTTACTAAAAAATGACTACATCTTTTTCAGCTTTAGTTTTTGTCATCTTATCTTAATATTACCCATTTTTTAGGATTATGTTTTTCTATGACATAATTATTTGGGATCTAGGATATATTAATTGTTTTGAAGTGACTTCACTAGTATTGTCCACACTTGTACCATACCAAATTATTCCCTCGACCAAAAAGAAAACGTCTCATATAATTAGTTAAATTTTTGAAAGATATCATTCTTTTTGTAAGAATGCAAAACAAAGTGAGTAGCTATTACAAAAGAATAATGCACGATTAAGAATAAATTACTCATATTGTCCCATAATAATTTTTGGATTTTTTTTCCTGTTTGTTCTAAAGTAAGTGTCTTTTTTTTCTTTTGAATAAAAAAATAGTTTTAGTGCAATTTATTATGATATAGACAATGTACAAATACGAAAACACATATTCAAAATCACAACTTAACTGCAATACTTATTATGAAACATGCGGAACATTAGTAATAAAATACTACCCCATATAAACTAAACACTAAGTATATGTTTAAGACCAAAAACAAAACAAGAAAAAAAGGAAAATAAAATAAAATAATAGCCTCATCTCCTGTTTCAAAAGGGAGGGAGTGAGTGTGAGTAGTAGAGTGCAAGTGTTTATATACATGCTCATCTTGTCCAACTAAACTTCACCCCCTCATTCAATCCCATAGAAATGGCCACTGGATTATCATTCATACTAGCAATCTTGTCAATAACATTTTTAATCTTTTTCACAGCCCTCATTAAGCTTGGAGCCACACTATTATTATCAATCCCCTTCCTATATGCATCCTTAGTTATGTCCATACTTTCAATTGCTTCACACCCTTCAATCAATCTCCCATTGTTATTATGCAAGGATTCAAATGGGTGTTTCCCGATTTGGTCCACCATCATCTTTAGCCCTTACTTGTTGTTGACTCGTTGGGTGACGGAGTTGATGAGATTGAGTAACGGACAAGCTCCGTATAGTGAAGTGAGTGAGGGTTTGTATGTTGGTGGTTGGCCTTCTTCGTCTGAGAAATTGCCGCCTGGTGAGCCTGCAATTATTGATTGTACGAATGAGTTGCCGAGGAATTTGGAGGTGGCGGGACAGAGTTATTTGTGTGTTCCGACGTGGGATTCTGTGTCACCTGATGTGGCAGCGATCGAGTCTGCTGTTGAGTGGGCTTGTCGAATGAAGGCTCAGAAAAGGCCTATTTTCGTGCATTGTGCTTTTGGTATGAATCTTTATTTTGAATTAGGAATTGCATAAACATTTCTCCGTAGCACCGTCGAAGATAAATTCTCTTCACAGTAGTTCCAAAATAAATTTAAATATGTTGGTTTCATGGCTTTTCCTAGTCTTAATTTGATTATGTGAGTTCACTGTCTGACACTGTACGGTAATACAAACATCCGACACTGTATGGTAAAACAAATATCTGTGAAATCTTTATTTCGTAAAAAAGAAATCCTAAAAATGTCCTTTACCTCTTAATTTTTAGTCATGAATACTTATATTGGTGTGATTTCATTTATTTTGGTTTCTTGTTTAATTTGAATTTTAAAATGCCCTCTCCCACTATACTTTGGCTTGTTATTTGGATTTATTATATTGTTGATTGATGTTATCTTCAAGAGGAATCTTTTCCTTTAGTTATTTTTTGTTGTTGAAATACTTATTTATTTGTCTTGTTAAAAAAATATTTTTTTTATTCATTTGTTGTTTGTTGAAATTATTATATGCATCCCTACGTGGTCAGTGTATTGGCACTTCATTTTACTTTGGGCAAAAATATATTTTCCTTTTGCACGTTGGATGAATTTTATAATAAAAACCCATGCCATGCTCTTGACCATCTAAACAATGCCATACTTGAATGTTTTCTACTTTACCACCTAATACAGATGAGTGTTAGAAATCATTATACTTCTAATGATGTTATTAAAAATCATTAAACTCTTACAAAAATTCATAATAAGATAACTAACAATATAATGTCAATTTTCACATGTCCATCAAAAGGGAAATTATGTACCAAAAATTTATACTCCTATACTCCCTCCGTCCAATAACTTTGTGGATAAAATGGGTTTTGCACGGGAATTAAGTGATGAATAGTAGTGGGTAGTTGTTGTGAGTGTGAAAAGTGAAGTAAGAGATAGAAAGTGGGGTAGAGAATAGTAGGTTGATTGGTGTTGTAAGTGAAGTAGAGAGAATGAGTGAGAGGAATAGTAAAATTCTTTAACATTTTAGGAAAGTGTAACTTATCAATGGGACGCCAAAATGAAGTTTTATCCATATAGTTAAGGGAGGAAGGGAGTATTCATAGGAATATACCAATTTTTTTGAAGGAAAACATTCATAAATTATTAAGAAATCAAGGTAATGGTGATTATACACCAAGCGATAAAGAAATGTCAAATTAGAAGCTAATAAAACAATAAAAATAGTACCCCCTTCGTCTCAAAATGATCTTCACATTTGACTATTCAAACTTTTTAAGAATGCTAACACTTGCTTCACTAGCCATGTGTTTGTTGGAGTAGAGATCCTAGTGGAAACGGAGATGAGAGAAAATCTGGCACAGGGCACCAGGCGGGCGCTCGAAGCATTGCAGGCGCACGCTCGGTTTGATCAGAAGGACAGGTTCTGGAAAGAGACGAGTAAGCGGGCGCCTGGTCCCCTACAGGCGGGCGCCTGGAATGTCGGGGAAGTGCAGATTTTCGGGATTCCTCTTATGTTTAGGTTTAGGACTCTTTCTAGGTTTGCTATATAAACAATGTTCCGCCCCATAACTCATTGTAACTCAGATTTAACATATTATAGTGCAAGATCCTGGCTTGGTAGTGCCCCCAGACGTAGTCAAACATATTGACGAACTGGGTAAACAATTTCTGTGTCTTTTCTTGCTTTGATTTCTTGTGCTTTGTTTGTGTGCTTTTATTGTTCTTGTGATTTGCTTGGGTAGTGGAGGGCCATATCCACAACAGTGTTGCCTATGCATTTCTAAGCCTAGATAATAGAAATAGGAGGAAATTTTTGGGACAATGAGAAATTACAAATGAGAAGATCATTTTGGGACGGAGGGAGTAATTGATAAACTTGAATATACAAAAGTGAACGCTTAATTGATAGTAACTATTTTTCTCAATTAATTAAATAATTTAATAAAAATAAATTCATTAGCACCAGTAGATAATTTAAAATTAATAATTTTTTTTCACAATATAGAAAATATTTTCGTAAATGCAAAAAAAATTGTGAAAAATGAAAATTCGCTACCACTAGTCATGAATTAACAAAAGTTGGTTCTTTAAAAAAAACTTTTTCAAGTTTGTCATTTTGGGCAATACTTTTTTAAAAATGAACTAAAAGAAAAATAATCCGTCAACACTTCACTTTTTTTTTTTTTTTTTTAAATAGCATTTGTTTGAGCAGAAATAACACTTTATATTTATTAAAAAAAAAAAAAAAAAAGTCCTTCGATCTTCCTTCAAATTCAAACCCCAATTCCCAATCTTCCAATAAACTCCATCCGCGTAGTCCAACCCCCAAATCTTGTGTCGAATCCAACAAAAATGTTGGGCGTAGGTTTATCAATCTTAATTGCAATCAAAGCACTAACTCTCTTCATCTTCTTCGCAACCCTAAACAATCTCGGATTCACACTTTTATCAATCCCTTTTCTTTACGCATCTTTAGTATCATCCTTAGTTTCAATCGCTTCACACCCTTCAATCAATCTCCCATTGTTATTAGGCAAGAATTCAGATGGGTCGTTCCCAATTTGGTCATTAATCATCTTCAGCCCTTACTTGTTCTTCGTCCGTGGATTTTCAGCTTTGAGAAGATTGTTTAGTGGGGAACCTCCATACAGTGAAGTGAGTGAGGGTTTGTATGTTGGTGGGTGGCCTTCATCATTGGATAAATTGCCACCCGGTAATCCGGCTGTAATCGATTGTACTTGTGAATTGCCTAGGAAGTTGGAGGTTTCGGGTCATGCTTATTTGTGTGTTCCTACTTGGGATACTCGATCGCCTGATCCGGGTGCGATTGAGTCTGCTGTTAAGTGGGCTTGTCGAAAGAGGGCCATGAATATGCCTGTTTTCGTGCATTGTGCTTATGGTATGAGTTTTGGAATTTGATTACGTTGTTTTGATCGGTTATTTGCATTTTCTGTGCTGGTGATATATGATGCTTTTGTTGGTGTGTTTTCATTTCGTTGTTCTTGTTTAATGTTGGTGTTTTTTAATTGAATAATACTAGGGGCACAAAATCTTGCTCACAAAATCCTAGGTGTCATGATTTTATTGGTGTTTTTAAGTAGAGTGTGGCGGGTCAATTATCGATGCAACCAATAAAATATCGTCACCTCATTTTGTGAGCTTCTTTTGTGCCCCTAGCATTGCTCTTTTTAATTTGTTGTTCTATACTTTGGCTGGTTCCGTCTAATCTCTCATGATGTGTCTTTATTTGTTTATTCATTTCCAGTGTGTGAGTTTATGTGCAGTGCAGCCTATTCTTTACTAGGCTTAAGTCTTAGCCTGTGTTAACGCTAACTCCAATTTGGCCCTGGCATATGTGTTTTAACTTTTAGTTTGCCAGTGGTAGAATTGTCGTTGACAAGAGGTGAGTTCTAAAATTCTATCACTTCATATACCCCCATACGGCTATAGACAAGGAGCTTATCTTAGGAATGTTTCAGGATCGTTTAGAAATTGGTCAAGGTACAGTTTACGTGAAATTTGACTTTAAAGTTTAGTTGGTTGGCGACTTGGCTTGATCAAGTGAATTCATAGTTTAGCTCTGGTCAGAAGTGTCTAGTTTAGCTCGGGTCAAAGTTGTAGTTTAGTTCTGTCAACGTTATCTATCTGTTTTATTTCTTACTAAAGTTTTGGCCACTTGCATCACACTAAGTTGAGTATGTACAGCTGAAGTAACACCATGGGGTAGTCAATTTCTTATGCGCGATTGTCCTCATCAACCTCCATTTCTTTTGTGAACTTCACGTCTAGAGATTTGTCTTCATATTGCGTTATCTTGCGGTTCATATTGACTAATTTGATGAACTCGCGTTGAGTAGGTAGAGTTTTAGGAAACACTTTATAATGAAGACTTCCAACCGTTTCTACATATATAGATTGATGACCGTCTTATTTGAGTTCATTCAAAAGTAGTCATTTTCACCTTCTGCACTTTCTGCACAAAGAAAATGACAAATGTCTTCTCTTTTCTTGAAACATTTTTTTCTTCCTTTTGTGTGTGTTTGTGCCATATGAGTCAATAGTCCTTATAAATGCCAGCTGGTTCAACCTTGAAACTTCTGAGCCTTAAACTTAAAGGAGCCCTAGACTAGTGTAAAACAGTTGAAGTCGCTACCTGTTATTGGAGCTACTGATGATTAAATGTGAGATCTTAGCCTTTCTTTTTCCTCTCACAAGCCTCTCTCATTTATTTACCAAAGTAGTCTTTCCGTCCCAAAACAATAATCCCATTTGACAAGTCAAAGCTCAAAACTTTTTGGAATGATTCTTTTACGTGCTTGTACCTTCTTGAAATGACACCATGATTTTTGTATCTTTTAGAATTGGGACAATTTTGTTGGGACTTACTAAAAAAGGAAGTGGAATTATCTTCTTGAGTCCAAAGTCTTTCAACTAGAAGTTGAAGTCTGGTTATAGATACCAATGGATTCATGGACACTGACAAGATCCAAAGCTACAGGTGCTAGATCTTGCCACTGTGGGGTCAAGTATCCTTGGTGTTAAAAAATTGGATGGATGGTCGACAGCTCCACACCTCGGGTACACATGCATATTTCTCTTAGGGTATACTCCCTCCGTACCAGAATGAATGACTTCCGATTTTAGAGAACTCTGAAAAAGTTGACTTTTAATAGTAAAGAATCATAAATGTTCTTGCTATCCGCTTTCAAAATGTTAGTTTTGCAAGTATAAACTGAAATTTGAAAAAAAATATATAATAAAAGATCATTTAGGGACACATTTTGGATCAAAAAGGTCATTCATTTTGGGACAAAAAAGGTCATTCATTTTGGGACAGAGATAGTGGCAAGGAGAGGATTGGATAGTAAAGTTTGTAGGTATTCTTTTCACAATTCCACAGGGCATCATTGCTAAAACACGTCATGCCATTTAAAAGACCAATTTCTTAGCACTCAGTATTCTTTCACATCTCAAATCAAGGGTAACCAATATCTTCTTATTAGTACTTTTTTTTTGTTGTTGTTTCTTAAACTCCATAGAATTTATTCTCTGAAGCTTTCTTTGGTTTCATAATACCCTAAAATATGTAACAGATTATATAACCTGAATAATAAACACATAATAATGTTAAGAAAAAGAGACTTGATGCTCTCAATGGTGGCTTCTTCAAATTGGAAGCCCCTACATTTTCTTTTGTAATGGATAGTATTTAATTTGAACTACCCGTTTCTGAGGCATCCTTGCTCATTACTTTTCTATAAGCTTACATGTGCAAACAATATTCCATCTTTCCCCGAGTTCAAGTGTCCGTATAAAAATGTATTGGGTCGAGGTTCTAGCAAGCAAATCTGCTGTTCTTGTCTCTTGTCCTTCCTTTAGAATCATGTCCTGTTAGTTCACCAGCCATTTGTCTTTTTTCTCATCTTCGGAATTTTGAAATGAATCTATATTAATATGCAGGGACGGGGGTATGTTGGGGCAACGGGGGGGGGGGGGGGGGGGGGTCAATTGACCCCCCTGAGTTTTCTAACATTGCCATTCATACCCCCTTTGATTTATAATAAAAGACAAATGTGTCTCATTGTACCCACTCATATGCCTAGTTTATGCTCTAATTGGCTTGAACTGTGCCCACATTACTTGAATTTTCTGTTCACTAGTTAGATTTCAAGAATTATGCACTACGGATTGGCAGGGTAGCAAACCGTTTTGCACTTCACCTTCTTTGTCTAAACTTTAATCTTGTGGAGTAGTTACTTTCTAAGTGAAGTGAAGCGGGTTGTGGTTTGTTTTCTTCATCTTACCTTTCCATTTTTTCATTAGGATATTTGAAATTGACTGAATCGCCCTCCCATTCCCAAAATGTGGAGAATTAAACACAGCTCTGATCCATTTTGTGTCCTTTTTCACCAGGGCATGGACGAAGTGTTGCTGTAATGTGCGCATTGTTGGTGGCCCTGGGCGTGGCTGAAGATTGGAAAAACGCAGAGAAACTAATCCGGGAAAAGAGGCCTTTTATTAAGATGAATTCTCTCCACCGCAAAGGCTTAGAAGAATGGTCTACACACCGTTTATCTTCTCCAAAAATCACTTGAAACACAGTTTAAACTCTGCTCAATGCTTCTTTAGTTTCTTGTTTATTTTAATGTAATTGGGATCCATGATATTTAAGCCAACACAATTGTTTTGTAACCACATTATATTCTCATTGCTTGTACTATGACAAATACTGCAAATAGAATAGGGGATGGTTGATGATAGATTAACAGCATACCTTTTTTTTTTTTTTTTTTTCCGGTAAGAGTGTTAGTTTTCTTCAAGTATTTTAATTCCAGTTTTCTTCTATATCTGAATTTAGATTTGATCTTCCCGAGAACTCCCTACGGGGCTTTTGGACGGAGCAGATTCAAACGCGTCTCCATATTAATGGGGGAATAGGTAGGATTAATTTGGTATACGTGACTCACTTTCAAGTCAAACTAATATCAACCATTGATTAAATTGATTAAAAAGTACGTTTTGTACAATTTGGATGGTGCGGAGGGTATTGATTATTTACATAATCACTCAAAACATTTGAATCAAATAGTAGGTGGCAATATCTATATTTACACTAATTGAAAATAGGTTTAATGTTAAAAAAAGAATTACTTCAAGTTTGTAAAGGAAAATATTACTATTCTTTTCAATGAGAAGACCCAAAAGATTGAAATTATAAAGTTCACCCCTTATTTTTGATATTGCAAGAATTTCACCCCTTATTTTTAACTACTAACTATCTCTACTGTAATTGAGTAAATATAAAGTCACAAAAAAGTGCCATAAAATTTAGATTACAAAATGATATGTTATAGTTTTATTGGTACTTTTAATTAGAGTGTGTCGGGTCCACAATCGATGCAACAAATAAAATATCGTCACCTCATTTTGTATCTTTAATTTTGCGTACTTCTTTTGTTTCCCTAGCATTGTCGGCTGTAATTTACCAAAACTCGGTCTTAGAAACAACAAATGTGACTCTGAGCTACTTCCTTGTGGCAACAAACACTCAAGGCCTCATTCTAAACAGAAACTTCATGACCACAAACTTTATTCCAAAATCTTATCCCCCTTTCAGATACACCCTTTTCCACCATCAATTTATTTTGCTCATAAAACTCATTAATTCTTTGAAATTTAACCCTCAAGTAGACAACTTTGCCCCTGTTCACAATCATGATTCTTGCTTTCTTTCATAATTTCAAAACAAGTTGTGTGGATGGCTCATTTGCACCACATTTCAGAGGCATTCTCTTCTCATTTCTCAACATCATGGAAAAACAGAGGCACAAACACAAGTAGCACAACCCTCTTCGATTTCGGTTCAAATCATCGCGGTAGAGATGTCAGGAAGGGGCAGTTTGGACATTTGGTGAGCTTCAAGAAAAGGGGGAGAATTTTGGAGACAAGAATCTCTACTAGTACTACTAGTTCTTCTTCAATTGAATCAACAGCTGAAGAAGTGGAATGTGGTGAGGAGAACGACAGGGAGGGGCAGTTTGGTCATTTGGTGAGCGATGAGAACGGATGGCAAGTGAGGAGGATGATCGAAAACATGGATGAAATGAGAGAGGTGGCTCATATTCAAGCCCAAGCATTTCATCAACCTTCCGTTTTGTTCAATGATATGTTCTTCCAGTTTTTCGAGGTTTGTGGACTTTTTCTCCATTTGGGTAATGAAATCTTACAAATTTACGTCGTGTTTATAATAAGTATTGTTCGCATCCAATAATAAATGTCACATTTCAGAATCAGGAAATAAGCGTAGTGAAATTGTATCATGGTACAAGTAATATACAAACAAGTAAAACCAATCCTTACAAGGTTTGGCAAATCAACAGTGACACTGATTATGCAACGTAGGGACTAGCTAGAGAGTATTATAGATTACTTTGATGATAAAAATCTAGTTCTAATTATTTGTTGTGTGGCGCTCCCTACAGGCTGAGGTGCTCGCGGGACTTATGTATACACTCAAGAACTCAACTCCCGATAGGTAATATTGAATTTGTAATATTTATCGTAACACAATGCACGCAATAAATCTTGAAGTTCTTATTTGCTTCTACTTCTTTACTAAAAATTGCTGTGATTTCTTAGTTTCTGCATTTTGTATGAATACATTGTCAAAATACACAGGTACGCATGTTTGGTTGCTGAGCCGACAAGTGACACTAGCAAGCAAGTTGATCAGCAGCTTGTAGGCGTAGTTGATGTTACAGTCCAGAGGGACACCGACGTTCTTCTCTATCTATCTAAAGCAGATGAATACCTTTACATATCCGGGATAGCCGTTTTGCAAACTTTCAGGTGAAAAAAAGTTCACGACCTTGCATTTTAGTATGCGTGTGTTTGCATATGTAAATATATACTCCCTCAGTCCCAAAATAATCTTCTCATTTGCCATTTTCCATTGTTCCAAAAACTTCTTCGCATTTCTACGGCTTAAATGTGCATAAACGCAGCATAGTTAGTAAAGTAAGTGTAAGTTTGAATAGTCAACTGCGAACATCAATTTGGGACGGAGGTAGTATTATACCTATATGTCTGTGTGTAAAAGAGGATTAACTTTCTTGAAGAGCCCATTTATATTTATATTCCAAATAACAGAACTGCTGTCAAATTTGTTCATCTATATAATGAATGAGTGGAGGAGGGACTTTGTGTTTGACAGGAGGAAGAAAGTGGCGACTGCACTGCTAAAAGCTTGTGAAATGCTGGCTATTCGATGGGGATTTGAGTATCTTGCGTTGAGGGCGTATGAAGATGATATGGGAGCTCGTACTTTGTACTCAAATGCAGGTTATAGGATGGTTTCAGGAGATCCGCCATGGACCACAACTTGGATTGGGCGTAGGCGTCGTGTTCTTCTGATCAAAAAGTCTAACACGAGAAGTTCAACACACGTACCTGATACGAAAATTTCTCTATCCATGAAACAATGATCATAGCTCTTCCATGTATGTTTCTATGTGTGTATATATGGATTATAGGTGCCTATATAGAGAGAGAAAGAATGAGAGAGAGGGAGATAGAGATTACTGTTTGGTTTCCAAGTCATACTGGGATCCATAACCTGTTAATTTGAGGTGTTTCTCAGTTTCATATATTTGGCCGCTGTGTTCACATCAGATAGTAACAGCAAATTTATGGATTTCACTCAATGTTTCAAGATAAATACTATTGATGACATTATAAACCATCAAGTTATGAAGCTTGCTGATTTTGCCTGACAATGGAAAAATAACAAATTAAGCTCCAAAGTTTACAAGATGTGTGCCAATCGGAGCGAGCCTGATAAAGTCTGAGGTTCCATCCCAAAACCAATTGGCAATGAGAAGAGTAGCCCATGATCTTTATATAGTCAAAGCAGGTCTTGTTAATTCCCAATGTGGGATAATGTCTCCCTCATGTATAGCCGGGCTTTGCCAAGGCTTACAACGGGGGTATAACGGGCCATCTCTAATACCATGATAAAGTCTGAGGTTCCATCCCAAAACCAATTGACAACGGGAGAAGTAGACCAAGATCTTTATATAGTTAATGCATGACTAGTTAATTCCCGATGTGGGATAATGTCTCTAACAATAACCCAGTCAAATCACACATTCAATGCATGTGTGACTTAATAAGGGTTATTTTGGTCTTTTCCAACGAGCTTTGGGTTGTTAAAATCGTGTATATGCCCAGTGGCGTATCCAAGATTTCAAGTTAGGGTGTGCAAAACTTAATGCAATATTAAAAAAAAAACCAAGATAAAATAATATGCATCATTTTTATAAATAAAAATAATGATTACAATGATTTACGACGCATTGACATTTCCTGAAAGTACTTTATGACTTCATCAACGCTTACATTGTCTAGTACATCTTTTTCAACATAAGACACTAAAGAATATTAAGCATATCATCCCCCATACGATTACGCAACTCGGACTTCACAATCTTCATTGCAGAAAATATCCTTAACGGGTAAAATTAATGCCAATTCGATCAACAAATATACCAACGGATAAGTCTTATGCTTGTTCTTTGCAACCAACTTCTGAGCAAGACCACTAGTCCCAAGAACAAGTGAGAAGTCTTCAACATTTCTGACATCTCTAATGTAATTCTCAAGTTGACTATCAAGCAGCACATCAAGAGCGAAATCATCAAACTGATATGGGTAAAACATGGCCAACTTAATTAAAGCTTTCTTGTCAAATGCAGCAAACGAGTTAATTGGATCAGGCTAAGCAATTAGGCTAAGAAACTTTGTATTAGTGTTATCAAAACGATTATTCAATTCTGGAAGTTGAGAATCGATCACCACATAAAACACTTCAACCTGATAATGAATCAAGTTGCTCACTTGAACACCTCTCCTTGAAACTCTTCCATCCCTCGAGTAAATTATGAAATTATCATCCATAAATATCATTCTCATCACAAAATTTTGTACTCTATCCGTCCCAGAGTAAGAGTCATACTTTCCATTTTGGTACGTCCCAGAGTAAGAGTCCTATTCCTAAAATGGCAAAGAATCTTTACTATTCACCCCACTCATTCTCTCTCCTATTTTACTTTTATACTCACAACACCAATCAATTCACTATTCCCTCCCACTCATTCTCTCTCCTACTTTACTTTTACACTCACAACATTTATATCACTTCCAATATTTATTAATAAGCGTGCAAATGAGGGGTAGGACTCTTACTCGGGGACGGAGGGAGTAGTTTTTTTTCATCAAGTTCTCCCAACCATGTTCTCTCAGTTCTTGTAATCTCTCTTTGGCTATTTTAACAAGCTTCATGGCATTTACAAGATCTTAATCTTTCCTTTGTAATGCTAGTGACAAATCAAGAGTAATTCCCAAAACCGACTTCATCGAATGCAACACAAAAGGAAACTCAAAGCAACATATATTTCTCAAAAGAGTCTTAGCTTGACCACTATGAGCCGCATCTTCACCACTTTCTTGTAAATGCTCTAGCACTCCAACCACCGAAGAGAACAATTTAATCAAACTCGCAATTGCAAAATAATAAGGGTTCCAACGTGTATCCCCGGGCCTTTTTAAAGTGTCTTCTTGATTTAAATCTTTGCCTGTTTCAAGATCATCAAAAGACACTCTTTCCATAAGCTTTTCGAATTGTTTATCCCGAAGCAACTCTTGATGTTTACAAGAACCACCAACAATGTTTGCCAATGATGAAAGAAATCCAAAAAATTCAGAAAGTTTCATATCTTTGTAATTTGCACAAGAGCTAGTTGAAGTTGGTGAGCAAAACAATGAACATAGAAAACACATTTGTTTTCTTTCAAGATTAAACTCTTAAGACCATTAAACTCCCCTTGCATATTACTAGCTCTATCATAACCTTGCTGTAACACCCTGAAAATTCTAATTCCATAAATAACAAAAGCTTACAACTCTAAAATACTAAACAAAGCCTCACAAATGATATCAAAATGCTCTGAATCAATTCCTTGATGTCCTGAACCCCGGTCAATGGTCAACTGTAAAAAGTCAAACTAGAGGGGGTGAGCTAGGGGCTCAGTAAGAAAGGGGATAAACCGTATTACAGAGGTCAATAGAACACAATATCAAATAACTATATTCATGAAATTACAATATGGACATCCGAATAAGAATCTTATTTCATAAACTGAATAAATAAATCATATTTCATAACCCGATCGATCAAATAAATCATACTTCACAATCCGACGCACTAATTATGTTCGGGCCTAATGGCTTAACCAAGTTAACCGTTCGATCGAAATCCTGGGCAGTGTCGGATTCAAGAGGTGGCTCGTACGGATTCAAGAGGTGGCCCCACCGCCTTTTGCGATGAAGCACTTTGTTCTGCACATCATTTTGTTCTACACTTTTTATCGGACAATGTCGGATTCAAGAGGTGACTCGTACGGATTCAAGAGATAGCTCTCACCGCTTCTTGCGATGTAGCACTTTATTCCGCACAGCATTTTGTTCCATACTTTTTACCAGATAATGTCGGATTCAAGAGGCAGCTCCCACCGCTTCTTGCGATGTAGCACTTTGTTCCGCACAACAATTTGTTCCATACTTTTTATCGAGAACCGAAACAGACATAAACCGATAATCGAGTCCACTGCGACCGTTACATAATTACCTACATCGCAACTGTTTCATATAACAAAACTCTTATTTGAGAACAACTAACACATAAAGCATGTTTTTCAAATAATAACATTAACCGAGCAATTTCAATTCCAAAGCAATTATCAAATGAAACCGAACAAACGATATACGTATCAGTAGAAATATTTACGGACCAAATCCAACATCAACGCAATAATCAAGTGGGACCGAACAAATAAAATACGTATCAATAAAATGGAATACTACGATAAGACGGATATAAAAAAAATGACACGAAATCAATACTGTGTAGTCTCCGTTACTTCAAAACAGATAATTAGAAACACCAAAATAATTGAACGGGACGAAAGTCCTAACCAAGACACCACGGCTTAAGCTATTTTTATTGCACCCTTTTAACAAGCTGGGACGGAACTCTCAGGACTACCCATTCAATGTATATAAAAGTCTTATTTATCGGATTGATAAACTAAGCATGAACCAAAATACCTTATTAATGTTGGGTTTCCTAGTAACATGCGTAGCGGAATTAAGCATTTAAAATTTTATGAAACCCAAAGCCCATAGATCCATTCATATGATTAAGTCAAATACATGCATAATGAATACTAGAATACTAACCCTTGATGCCTTTGATTTTGCAACCTTGAATCTTGGTGGAGACTGCAAACTTGATCACGAACAAAACAGGAACACGAACTTTGAAGATGATAAGTTTCACCCTCTACCGGTATCCACACCTTCGAACGAATATCAAGAAACACTTGATCTAGGCTGCTAAACGGAATTGTGAAACACGTTTTCACAATTATAAGAACTATATGGAATTATTATGTGTGTGTGTGTTCTTGTTCTTCACCCAAGAGATCTTAGAACAAGAAAACAATCCTCTCAAACCCTTGGAGGCACTCACAAAGCTATGGACTGATTAGGGCAACTAGAGGGGTTTTTTATACATGTTTAACCTATTCCAAATAGGTAACAAGTGACTAAACCCGCAAGAAAACGGAGTAGGAAAATCCCAGCCGAAACAGGACTGGTCTGCCCGGGTATGCAAAGGGGTCCGGCCGGATCCAAGCATGGTCTGACCGGGTCCTTTACTTGGTCCGCCCGGATCACCAGGAGGTCCGACCGGGTACACGAAGGGGTCCGGCCGGATCCAAGCATGGTCCGACCGGGTCCTTTAGGTGGTCCGCCCGGACCCTCCACTTTTCCACTTTTCTCCTCTAAAGTCCTAATATTCCTCAAAGGCCCTTCGACCCAAATTCCAATTAAGTCCTTTACGATTCGTTCTATTTGTGTGTGACCCTATAGGATTACACTAAGTTGGCAATGGGCTTAAACATAAACCCATAAGATATGATTAGGTTCTAGCAAACCGTCATACATATCCAAATAGTGTAACTATATACAAGTTCGCATTCCTTTATAGAACATGTCATAATCCTTTTGTCCACGATGTCATTGAACACAAGTCATGGTCAACAAGTCAACTTATATTGTTCAATACTTTCTCGATACCGAATATGTTGATAACCAAATGACATTGATCAAATCAATTCACTTGAGTTTGGCCAAATATTTCATCAACATCATTCTAAGAGGGGCCCAAGCTTGACATCTCTCCGAAGAGGGACAAATCCAACTTAGCTTATTATTCTTCCCTACGTGAATCCGATTATGCCAATCATACCCTTTATAACTTCCTGTTTAAAGGTAGCGTTTGAATATGTCAAACATAACGTTCATCAAGTGGAAGACTATAATAACTTCATGTCTAAGGATTCAAATGACATAACTAATATGAGATCTATATACGACATAGACCATGATATAAATCTCATAAAGCGGGTCATGTCCAGTACCCTGTTCCAAACAAGTACCCATAAATCTAACATGATCATCCCATGATCATTTAGCCTTTATACTAGTGCTTCACAAGTACTAGGGACGGAGATTATTATAAGTAAACATGAACAACAACAATAATCAAACATCTCTTTATTAATATGAATAAGATGATTACAAACAGCGTTTAAATAAACGTGCCTAGGGCACCAACACTAACAGTTAAGACACCCCCTACTAAGCCTCCATTTGCTGGCCAATTTTCATGCAAAGCCATGTGAAACAAAGACTTGCTGGCAACATGAAATGCTCAAGTAAAACAATAGGTCCCACCATAAAAACCCAAAAAAATCCACTACCACATAAATCCGCCCCATTTTTATTATTTCATTTTTTTTCGATCCGTCTCAAAACGTCGTCCTTAATTTCGGGATGTTACACTTGCCCTCAAACACGAGACAAGCTCAAGCCAAATCTTGAAAGGAGAGACTCAAGGGAGGGCTTTAGGCAACGTGCCGTAGTGTTTGGAACACGAACAATGCTAAGAAAATGCTCCATGATCTTCCCTTCATGATTCACATAATGTAATGAAACTGTCATTTGTTCTTTGATCGAGACATCACGAGCCTCATCAACCAACAAAGCAAAGAATTCATCTCCAATATCACAAATCATTTTCTCCGCTCACTACCACCATTCTTGCGGTTAATATCACCGGCACTCCCTCTACGACATTCTCTCTCTCTGGCACTCCTCCTACCTCGATATAACACATCAATTAAGGTTTTATGGTGGAATGACAATGTCTAAATGGTGGGTGAGGGTGGGGTGGTGGTCATATAAGAGAGGTATGGTTAGTAGTCAACATTACACATCAATGGATGTTATTTTGTGCCTTTCTTTAGGGTGGGGGTGGGGTGGGGTGGGGGTGTGATTAGCTCTGCTTACGGTTGGGTCAGGTCACACATGTATTTGTGTGTTGGGTCGGGTTTAATTATTTTTGGTCGGGTGATATTTCCTGTGCGAAATGACAATGAAATAAAAATAACCACAGTGAAATGGCAATGAAATAAAAACAACCAGAGTTAAGTCATGCATGCAAGACACGTGTAATTTAACTCGATATTTTTAGGAATTTAGTCGAATAATCTCCAACTTACTAATGTTGTCAACTTTGTACCCTAAATTGACAAATTAAAGTATCATATTCTTAATGGCATACACCACCAAAATTTTGGACCTTAATTTGTGATTTGCCCTAACGACGATTGCAATTATTGGAAAAAAAAAAAAAAAAAAAAACCCTCCTCTAATAAGTGTGCATTTTACTTGTAAAACTTTTAAAATAAGTTTTATTTATTTGTACTATGATAAAATGACACCAAGAATATTTTGTTATTTACATGACACTTACTTCGAAATAATGAAATAAAGATTGTGACATTTATTATGAGATGGAGGGAGCACGGAAAATGTAATTGAAACCCAAACTCTTGTTGCAAGCAATTTGCAACCACAATGGTGGAATCATTTTTTTTTTCTAGAAATGGGGCATAATTTTAATATATTTACATTTTTTTTTTTTATTACAAATGGGGTAAAATATTAATTTTAAAAGTGAGAATTTTCTTTTAAAAATATCTAGTGCTGAATCAGTGCATTTCAAAAGAACAAATTAGGGCACCTGACCCCTAACCTTAACCCTGCCTCCATCAGTGCCTCTATTTGCACGAGATGGGTGATGTAGATTTGTTTAGTAGCACGACTGAAGAAGTACATAAATTGATTAATGGTCTTATAGGTTGTTGAATATAACTGTAAATTAATATTTGTTGCTTGATAAGGATGATTTGCCCTATTTTTGAGGCATATGGGTTGAAGCAATATCAAGATTATTGCTAGTGGAAGATCTTTCACAATCCCAGGAAAGAAGGTGCGCTAATAGATCGATAGAGAAGTAATCCGAATCCGAGTAATCCAGCTCCAATGCTTTGCAAACCACCAATAAAATGGAGCCTATCATTTTTCTTTGTGTGTCCTTAATGTTCGCTCCATTGTCCTTGTTTTGATGAATTCCGCTTCTTACTATAACTCGGGACACCCAAATGCTACTCCAAGTAACACCTGGAAACTGCCACACACGGGCATTCAAAGAATCTTTTGTCCAATAAGATTTAGCTTTGAGAACAATAATCATCAAATGATTTGGATTGACGAGTAGACGCCAACAAGCTTCCCAAACACAGCAAGCTTAACAAGTTGCGTTGAACAATGTTGCACTGTTCTAAAAATCCTTCGCCTAGACCGCCTAGGCCCCGCCTAGGCGCTAAGCGGTCACAGAACGCTGCGCCTAATTCAAATCCGCCTAGACCGGATATTGAAAGATAATTTGCATTAAATTTTCATTAAAATGTTGCGATTAACTTCAAATTTATCTAAAGCCCCACCTACAATTTTTAATATTAGTATTTTCAATCAAAAATTATATTAAATTTATGATTATATACATTTAAATTAATTGTTTGCATATTCCGGTGACATTTTCAACACTATTTCACCGAAATATTACAAATTATGTCTTATTCACTGCCCCGCCTAGGCCTCTAGACGCTAGGCCCAGCTCCGGCGCCTAGCGGCCGCCTAGTGATTTTTAGAACATTGCAATGTTGTAGATCATAATACAAGGCTCTCAACAAAAGGAGAGAAAATCTTAGGCTCTTAACTAGGAGAGAAATCATAAGGCTCTCAACAAGGAGAGAAAACACAAGGCTCTCACTCAACAAACGAAGAGAAAACATAAAATTCGATCTTACTAAACATCAAATATAAAGAAACAAAAACAAATATGAAAATAAACCACTAATTTTACATTTGTTTATTAACAAAACCAACAACACAATTGTTTGTAATCTCAACGAATTGAGATTACAAAAAATTGTGTTGTTGAAGGATTGAGAAGGGAAGAAAACCTGAACTTGAGAAAACGGTTTTGTTCGAGAAGAAGACTAAGTTGAGAGAAAAAGCGGTTTTTACGTGAAAGTTACGTGGGTCGTCCCGTATATATTTAAAAAAAAATAACAAATTGTTGGTTGGCTCAATTAATTGAAGATATTAAAACTGTAGTATAATACTCCTATAACATTAATTATATGGATAATTGAATGAATGTTGAATGAATTTGCTCAAAAAAATAAATGTTGAATGAATAGAGTACATAAATCATGTAACGTTTCAATTGAAAGGAGACATTTCTCCCCCTGCCTATATAAAGTTTCTTCTGGAATGTCCGAGCGGGAAGCTGTCACGTGATTCTAGCAACACCCCTCTTTTGTTCCCTTTCCCCTGAACAACATCTCTCTCTCTTCCCTTCCCCCTAAATTCATCCCTTTTTATTTCAGTTTTGTTAATCTTTCTTCATCAATTTACCTGTGTGCAGCTTGCCTCTTCAATTCTCCATCTTGGTATGTTTCCTTACACAACCATCTTTTTAAATATGTTACTATTTTTCTTCAATTGGGTATGTTGATTATTAATGCGTAATGCCTATTTCTTGGATTCACGGTTGATTATTGCATTCATCCTCATGCGTTTTTTTTTTTTTTTAATTAATTCTCGCCATCATTTCCAATGATACTTGAACATAATCGATTCCTTGCTGTAGAAATGGTAATTATTTTACTATGATGGTGTAAATTTTATTCAAAGAGTTGAATTTGGAATTGAAAAAAAACAGACACAATACGCTTTCAGATGAGATTGATGTAGGGACTGCGACCACCACCACCACTCTCCACATTAGTATGATATTGTCCGCTTTGGGCCAAGCCCGCACGAATTTATTTCCAAAAGACCTCATACTAATGAAGTGGGTGGGTGCTATTATATACCTTGCAATTGTTTCCTTAATTGCCGATGTGGGACTTTGGGTTGCACCCCAACAATTGTCTTGTAACTTGTATAATTTCCTGCCACCATCACCGATGATTCGGTGAATAATTCAATATTCAAGTACAAGTTACTCAAGTTACATAAAACCGGTTAAAAATTGCTTCGATGACGAGTTCTGTCTAGTTTGCAAACAGAACTTTTGGCAGTCTAATGAACCTGGGTTCTGAATTGGTCGATGCCAGTTACAAAAAAGTTGTATAGTTAGCTAGATAGTACTCCCTCCGTCCATACGAATGTCCAAAGTTTATATTAGGGGACATTCTAAAATGTATATTTTGTATACAATAAAATGGCAAAGATTCATAAATATGTTTTTCCACTTTCTAAACATTTAGTTTATAGGTATAAAATGACTAGAGAAAATTTTTTGGTGATAAAACATTTAGGGACACAGTTTTTTGTGGAAAGGACATTCATTTTGAGACAAAATATTCTTGAAAGCGGACATTCATTTAGGGACGGAGGGAGTAACTACTTACATGTAGAGAATCTTCAGTGATGGTTGTGAAGAATCTGGTGAAGGCTTGACCTTGATCAAAATCATCTAGTCTTAGTCTGCGCTAACCCCTCAATTTCATTTCCATACAAAATGGAGACAATAATTTTATCCATAGTTATTGGGAACACACCTCCCCCCTCGTCCCACGTCATGGAACGCGAGTCGTAATGAAGCCCAAGTCGCTTAAACCATGATACCCAAGAATTAAAAGGTATATAGTAGAAACTGATATGGGATAACGTTTGCGGTGGATAGAGCGACGAGCGATGTGAGTATCAGAGGGGAAGAGAAGGAAGTGATCAAGGAGGCTACCGAAGAGAGAGAGGGAGGGTTTGTTGCTGACACCGCAGGAGAAGAAATCTTAGGGCTCTTTCCTTTTCTCATCGCTTAATTATTAGTTTAGGTTAGATGGCGAGTCACACTAGGGATGCTATTGATCGTTAGTGGGGTTAATTTTACTACCTACCCTCAGTGTCCGCCATTTTCATTTGAATTTGAGTAATAATATAAAAAATTGATTTGTTTGGGTTATGTTACTCCCTCCATCCCAAAATGATCTTCACACTTTTTTCGACTTTATTACGAAGGAACTTTGAGCAATGATTTTAGGTTGATTTAATTATCCTAATGAAAATCTAAAACTTGCTATTGATAGTATTGTTGACGTTGTGTCACTAACAAGTTTTAGATTTTCATTAGTACAATTGAGTCAACCTAAAATTATTGATCAAAGATCTTTCGTAACAACGATGATAAAAGTATGAAGATCATTTTGGGACGGAGGGAGTATTTGACATTATGACTATATTTCACAAGATATTTATATATATATATATATATACACACTAAATTTAGTGGTGACCCAAATTATGTTTAAAAGCGTATCGCGTTTCCTACTAGTGTACCAGCTGATTCTACCTCTAGTGTACCCAAATTTTACAAAGTCGCGTGCATTGTTCCCGAGTCCCGGGTCCCGAAACGTTCCACGTCCCTTGTTTGGTTATGTCTGTATGTGCAATTTTCCCAAGCTTAATTTCGGTGGTCAGCGGTCCTTTGTCTTTTATGAACCAAAAATTGTAATTCTTGAATCCCTCTTCTCATCCATATATGCTTCCAATCCAAAGCATTTTAAAACTCCTAATTATCTGAGCCAGTTCAGACATTTTCTCCGAGAAGCTTTTCATAGTGTTGCTGCAAAAAATTTTGGCTTGATAATATGCTAAATCAAATGAAATCTCGAAATAATTTGCTTATGGTATCTTTTTGAGGAGAGACATTACCAGAAATTGGGGGACTAGTGAAACTTTCAACTTTCTCTAAGATGGGTGCATCTCCATCCCCAACACCCATATTCTCATAAACTGGACGAGTCCAATGTAGGTGTATTTGGCGTATTTGAGGAATCTCTTACTTGTGTTTGTAAAGGAATATCAAAAAGGTCTTTTAAACAACTGATTATGCCCTTTCGAAGCTCCAGTGGAACTTGAGCTTTCCCTGAATCGCATGCAAGTCTGGCTGGTTTCAGGTCCACATCATAGAAATCAATAGCAGCATGTTTAAGAGGAGTTTCTGATCCCATTTCAATTTCTTCTCTTTAATCTGTATGCAAATTGTTCTAGCTTGCAGTTTACGTTCGTCATGGTAACACCTGTAATTATATGTAAAAACCAATTATATGTTGCTTTACAATGTAATGGGCCTAATGCTCCTCAAACTATTTGAACTTATATTGAGCCATATTTGAAATTTCTAGTGCTCTTGTCTTTTGCTCTTTCAGTTTTTGGGAATCATAGCAATGTAAAAGTTGTAGGTAATATGAAGACTCTGTTTTCTTGCAAGTTTTGATTTTTACTTGATCAACATTTGTTATCTGTTTTTAGTTCTAAAGATGTCACTCGCGAGCATTTCTTCACCAACCCTATTAACGTGCGCTTGCCCTATCAAATCCTCTACTCAAATCAAGACTCCATGGCCATGTTTGACTTCCGTGAAGACTTTTTCCAAACCCTTTACCATGAAAACTTCTTCCTCATCAAGAGTAAGGACAAATGCAGTACACAAAGTGAAGCTTGTAGGACCAAACGGAGAAGAAAATGAGTTTGAAGCCCCTGATGATACTTACATCCTCGATTCAGCTGAAAGTGCGGGCCTTGAACTGCCCTACTCTTGTAGGGCAGGTGCTTGCTGTACCTGTGTTGGGTTGATCGTGTCGGGGTCAGTTGACCAATCAGATGGGTCAATCTTAGACGAGGAGCAATTGGAGAAAGGGTACGTTCTTACCTGTGTTGCTTACCCAACTTCTGACGTCGTGATTCACACCCACAAGGAAAGTGAACTTGTCTGAGTTATGCAGGTCAATTCCTATCCTATTCTTGTTAAAATCATTTTGAATGTAATTTTGAAAATTTACCCTTTACTAAAAGAGAGAGTATATTGACTTATTTACATTTTCATTATTCTTGCATATGTTTATGTTTGTATGTATATGTGTACATGTGTCAAACTTATAACTTCCCCAGACAATGTTGAACTGGGTTTTTGAAGAGTTTACATTTTCTTTATTAGCAGTTCGTTCCCGGGATCTTAATCCATTTTATTTGTTCTTTCAAGGAACTAGCTTATATTTTACTCCCTCCGTCCCAAAATGATCTTCTTACTGTTTTCGCCGTGACTACGAAGCATCTTTGAGCAATAATTTTAGATTTTTGTAGTAACGTCGAAAAAAGTGTGAAGATTATTTTGGGACGGAGGGAGTATGTAACTAGAAATAGCATCGATTGTTTGCTGATTTCTCATTGTCTTCCGTGGCTTTAGTCTACCGTGATCAGTATGATTCTCATTCTAGGTGGCTTTTGCTCTACGGGGTCTCACTCTGCTGGTGGAACTTTCAGTCCCTTTTACTGACTCGAATTTGAACATTGAGCCGGGATCTGATTTTTGCTCTGATACCAGATGTTAAGAATTGGGATATGATTTTCGCACTGATACCATATATTAAGATCCTTGGCAAATACTCCTCCGTCCCAAAATGATCTTCACACTTTTGCGGCCGTTATTACGTAATTTTAGGTGGATTTAACTATCCTATTGAAAATTGAAAAGTTGCTATTGATGTTGATGGTGTATCAATAACAAGTTTTTGATTTTCATTAGTATAGTTAAGTCAACCTAAAATTCTTGTTCAAAGTTTATTGATTGGTAGTAACGGTTGAAAAAGAAAAAAATGTTAAAATCATTTTGGGACGGAGGGAATAGGTCATAGGCAACATGACAGGATGGAACGCGTTAGATTCATAGTCATTTAGGATGAAAACATTATGCTATCTTGCAGACGCCGGCCTAGGCAAGGCATTTTCAATAAAAAAAAAATGTAATTTCTAATAAGAAATGTTGCATCAAGGCTCTTTTCTAATAAAAAAAAAAATGTAACGTATACCAACATTAAAGAAAAGATATACTCTTTCTATAATTCATGAAAATAATCAATGAAAGGAAGGAAATAAAATAATCGAATTTATTAAATTAAGCTGTTGTTTGGCAAATTTTCCATGACATGGATTCAGACCGCAACCTTGTATATTATGGGTCTATCAACGCGGCTACCTCCTTTGACCACATATACTAACACTAATAAAAATAAAAAATAAAATCAATATAATTTCCAGTGTTGGTTATTTATAATTTTGAATTAGTAAGATATAGCTGCCCAAAATAAGTACTCTTTCATTTCAAAATTAATATCTAATTTTAATAAATTTGTTGTCTCAAAATAAATACTCCCTCCGTCCCACACACCAATGTGCACTTTTGGTCAAACCTACTTGAACTTTGAGTAACATTTTATTCTAAATAATTCATCTCCGTAAAAATTTAAAAATAGTTATTGATAGTGTTTCTATTACTAATTTATTATTTTTTTTTAAAATTTTTATGAAGATTAATAATTTAGCATAAAATGTTTGTCAAAGTTCAAGTTGGTTTAACCAAAAGTGCCCATTGATTTGGGACAGGAGGAGTATTATTTTAGTAAAGAATTTTGTTCGTAAATGTAACAAAACTTCCCACTGATCATTTTATACTTGTTACATTAACTTTTTGAAAATGGAAAAGCCATTATATCTTTATATTAATTATATAAAAAATAATGGCTTTAAAATATATTTTAAATAAAATTTGAATGTTCATTTATAAGGGGAGGGGAAGTAAAAGTGAGAAACTCGGAAAAAACATGTTTTTCCCTAAGGTTCGCGTACAACGTGCTTTTAAAATGGCGCGATGGCAATTTTATAATTAACGAAAAGTTGTTTAGCGCTGATCATAAGTGCCAGTGGTAGTGTAAAAAAGTGTCAGCACATGTACACTGGCACTTTCTGACACTATCACTGGCACTTTTTAATAAGTGTCAGTATCAATGTTTAAAAGTGCCAGTGTAATGGCTGGCACTTTTAAACACTACCACGCAGGGCCGTCCCTAACAGTTTATGGGCCTGGGGCGAAGTCAAATTTAAGGGCGTTTAATATTATTTGTTTAGTAATTTTTTTAACCGATTGTTTTTTTTTTTGAAACAATGTGATGCACGTGCAATGCACAGAAAACAGTAATATTGTAAAAATGATTATGGTTATAATATATTTGAAATCGTGCGATGTACGTGTTTTGCACAAATAACAATAATGATAATAAAATTTTAAATATAATTTAGTAAAAGAATTGTAAAACTATTAAAAGTTATAATTTCAATAATAACTGTAAAAGTAAAGATGATGGTGATAATATGTAGAAAGGTCATATAATATATGAAAAATCACAAAAGTCACAGCACGTCACTATTTAAAAAATGAAAATCTCCTGAAAAACTTGTTAAAAGCTCGCTTTAGTGTAAAACTTGTTTATCATCTTTTATAAAAAACTAATATTTTTTTTTTCTTAATGTACATCATGTTTTTCATAAGTGTGACTCATTAAAAAATCTATTTTTTTAATCTCTGATATTGATAATTAAATGTTATTTGAGACCTTTAAACTAACACAGAGGATGTAACATTTTAAAAAATATATTTTTAAACTGAAAAATAAACACTTATCTTGAATGTTAAAAATCAAATATATTACAACCATAAATATTAGATTGTATTTGTTACTCGTAGTTTTTATAGTCAGATATTTAATATAGCAATTTAATTCTCTTTATGTACAAAATGAAGGACTTTCTTATTTAAAGACACTCTAAAAATTTGGTGAAAATATCGAGAAAAACTTGTTTTACACTCGCTTTAGTGTAAAATTTGTTTTCATCTTTTGATGTAAAAAATTCTCTTAGTGTAAAATAAGTTTTACACATTTCTTAGTGTAAAACAGGTTTTTCGTAAGACTGACTCAAAAAGTTGACTTTTATTAGTAAAAATACATATATATTCTTTTTATCTATTTTTAAACTTTAATTTTGCAAGTACACAATTAAATATGAAAAAAATGGTAAAAAAAATCATTAAGAGAATCATTTTTGAGAATAAAATTTATTTAAATTGGGACGTATATAAATATTAAATACTAAATTGACACCGCTAGGATTAAATTTATTGGGGTATATGTAAATTTGTTACGCTCAATAACTAAATGAAATTATACAAAAAATAGTAATAGTTGCAGGGTAAAATTTTCACAAGATATATCATGTGGCATTGCTGATGTCAGCGGCTTTGGTATATATATATATATATATATATATACATATATATATATATATACATATATATATATATATATACACACATATATATGTATATATATATATATATGTATGTATAGGTAGGTGCTCAAATGAGAACCTAAATATCATGAGAACTAATAATAACCATTAGATAAGAAAAAAAATCAAGGGTCCATATGTTAGATACAATTGATACACTTAGATACATTACAAAAAATTCGATATTATACTTGGATACAATAGGTTAATAATTATTGTATTTAAGTGTTGCACTTGGATACACTACGTTAAAAACTAATGTATCCAATTGTTTTTCGAAAATTAACTAATGTATCCAAGTGTATCCAATGTATCGAACATCTCGACCCTTGATTTTTTTTCTAATCTAATGGTTATGATTGGTTCTCACGGTTCTCATATAAAATGGTTCTCACAGGACGCGACCCTATATATATATATACACACACACAATGTCTAATTATTTTAATGCAACATTAATGCACGTATACTTAGATTGCAAATTTTTACTAATTGTGTTAGTAAACATCAGTGTTAAAAAATTACTTTAAAATAATTAATAAATATGACTTATACAATATATACACATAACTATAAT
The DNA here is from genome assembly GCA_026119855.1 of Campanula takesimana. Lineage (NCBI taxonomy): Eukaryota > Viridiplantae > Streptophyta > Magnoliopsida > Asterales > Campanulaceae > Campanula > Campanula takesimana. The sequence goes on from JAOWBW010000466.1 coordinate 258,673, forward strand.
ATTTGGGCCCATACCACTATGGGCCCTGGGCGAGCGCCCACCCTGCCCAACCCCTTGGGCCGGCCCTGCTACCACGGACACTTAAGAAAAATGTCAGTTTCATGTTTATAAACGTCAGTTTGAAATTATTGGCTTTTTGTAATAACACTGGGTATTTACGATGCTTGCCAGTATTTACGAAAATGCCACTGCTTGTTCTAAGAATAAGGGCCAGTTGAAAAACATGTTTTTCCTTTCCTTAAAGTAAAACACGTTTTTCACGATACATACTCAAAAGAAACAATTTAATTAGTCGGGATAAGTTTGATACGAGTAAACTACTTTTCCGCCCCTCGTACTATGGCCCCAACATCAATTTGACACTCGTACTATTGAAACAACAAATGTATGATGCGTACTATAGTTTTATTAGCAAAATTAACCAATTTACTATTCATTTGTTAACTTTTTTTAACGAACATTATTTTTTTAACGGGCATTAATTTATTTTAACAAAACTAACTTTTGGGGCGATTTTTGAGTTTTTCGCCGGATTTGCGCCGTCGGCCATATCTCCGGCACCGCTGATTGTTTTAGTGATCCCAACGGTCAATATGAGCGCCTGAGTGATGCGAGCATACCCCAGAAATTTGACGACGATCCAACGGTTAATGAAGCGGGAATTTGATTTTTAATATAGCGAATTTTTGGAGATTTTCGCCAGTTTTCGCCGCCGGCCATTTCTCCCTCTCCGGCAATTATTTGGAAGATCCCAACGGTCATCATGTGCGCCTAGGGGATGCGACCAAAGCCCAGAAGTTTCACGACGATCCAACGGTTAACGAAGTCGGAATTCGATTTTTACATATGCGATTTGGTTTTGATGGAGATAACAAAAGTTAGTTATAAATTAATGCTCGTTAAAAAAATAACGTGTGTTAAAAAAAGTTAACGACTGAATAGTAAATTGGTTAATTTTGCTAATAAAACTATAGTACGCATCATACATTTGTTGTTTCAATAGTACGAGTGTCAAATTGATGTTGGGGCCATAGTACGAGGGGCGGAAAAGGAGTTTACTCAGTTTGATACATGATTTATTTATTTTTGGGTCAAACAGAGATATATAAGAGAAAGGAGAGATGTACTTGATACGTGAATTATAAATGAGGATAGTTTTATACAATCCACCCAATATTTTATTAGTGACCGTTAATTTTAGGTGAAAATTTTAAGCAAATCAGTTTTTTCTAACGACTACTATAACACCCGTGCCTTAAAGGCACGACAAAAAATAAGTTATAAATAATGATTTCCTCCGAAGTCAGCCAACTTCAAACAAATTAACTTCAATGAACTTCAACAAAATTAACTTCATTGAACTTCAATAAGACCATCTACAGTGGTTTCAACCAGTGGCGGACCTAGGATTTAATATAAATGGGGCAAAATTGCATAAGGGGGCCAAAAAAAATGTTAGTGTATTTTTATTTAAGATCTAAGGGGGCAAAGTTTACTATATTGCACTAACACCCCTAACTTTTAAAAAGTGCCCGTGGGTTACGATCGGACCTAACGTTCTTAATAGTCTTCCTAAGTTGACTTTCAACTTCGGCCTTATAAGTCTTTAAAAACGTCCAAAATTGAGACTTTTCATGAAGTAAATAAATATATCTATAATGAGAGTAGTTCTCTATGAACGTAATAAATTATTGTTGACCATTCTATGAAGGGGTAGTGAATGGTCCACAATTATCCTTATATATTAGTTCTAGAACACTTGATGCTCTCGAAGATACTTTTTCTTTTAGTGTTTGCAACTTTTTAAGGCATTTAACGCAAAAGTTTTTTCCGAAATATCAAGGTGTTTTTAAAATGATCCCTTTTGACACAAGCTTGTCAATTCTCCTTATGGAGATATGACCCAAATGTTTATGCCACAAAGTATAAGAATTTTCACTTGATAACTTTTGGTTTCATTATCATAAGATTCATTTATTGTTTAAGTAGGTCAAATAATTAAAGAATACTTGACAAAGTACTTTGTACCAACAACCTTGGAATTAAAATAAAGATCACATCTTATTATTACCAAATGAACAAAAAATTACATTTCTTGTTCAGTATTGTGATATATAATAAATTACGTTCAAATGACGGTACATTAAACGTATTATTTAATACAAAACAATACTTAGTACTTAACAATAATTGAAAAGTCTTTATGCCTTTAACTTTAACCGTATTTCCAGCTCTCATATGGATGAATTTCTTCATCTTCACTGGGTCTTCGGTAATTCCGGCAACCCTATATAGACACACTTATGTGAGTTGTTGCACCAAAATCAACCACAAAGTATATGTAGGAATTGAAACCAAAACAGCCTTAATACAAAACAAGACCAAATGACATACCTTTCTTAGCACGCCAAGCGTGATACTTAGGGCAGTTTAACTTCATGTGAGTGAGGTCATTGCAAAAGAAGCATTTCTTTTCCTTATGACCATTAAATGATCCTTTAAGCTTCTTATTACTTTCAACCGCAATTTCCTTCCCTCTTCTCTTTGTCCCATGAGAAGATGTAGATGCCAAACGTTCCTCAAGAATATCAAGGAATGTTTTAGCATCAACATCCTTAGAGACACCTTTCAAAATAGTCTCTGGGACAACAATATTCATGATCATTAGGCTCACGCAGTTGGAGCGTTTCCACTTCTCAACATTTAAGCAATGTTCTTGAGTGCTTACATTAGAGAGAGGAAGAGGAAACGGTTCCCTTAATGCGTAATCTATGTCCATATAGCCTAAGATCATAATCATTTTATTTTTCCAAGTTTTAAAATTAATCCCATTTAGCATCGGTACGGTACTCATGGCAGTAATTATAAATGAAGTAACAAGCAATGAAAACAAAACATAATAAAAAACTACACAACGAATAAATGATTAATTATATCAATGAAATCCATCAATAAGGTAATTAACATGACATCAAAACTAATCTTTGGATTGCTAATTGACTCATAAATAATTGCCTTAGATGACAAGTAATTTGAACAACATTTGATTAAATGCATAATCTTCCTTTGGGTAGTCTTAAGCATTTAATAAAATAACTTAATGTTCATTTTATTTGTCATCACATGAATGCACAAGTTTAGTCAAATGTCAAGATCTTCTTTGAAAAATTGAAGTTATTCACATATTAACTTAAACATTCAATACTTTAATAATTTTGGATTTAAATAACGTTAATCACTTAGGCGATAATATTATTTAAACAATGAATAAAATTATTTAAGCATATAATTAATCAAGGCATTAAGGTTTGAATAAATGTATGTTTTGTTCAAAAGGGAAAACAAAGTAGTGCAGAAACATAAAAAATTCCAAAACCTGTGAATAGTATCTGCTCGGCCGAGCATAGAGAAGTGCACGGCCGAGCACCACCAACAGAATGAATTTCCTTTTGGACATGTAGTGCACGGCCACGCAGAATAAAAGACACGACCGTGCAGTCTAATGGGGTCCGACCGGACTGGTCTAAATACCCGGCCGGACCATGCCATAAGGTCCGACCGGTCCACTCCTTATACCCGCCCAGACCAAACCCCTATCAAGCCACCGGTTCAAAACCCTTAGGGGTCCGACCGGACTTTACATTATACCCGCCCGGACCAATGAATGAACAGTAACACCGATTCAAGGATTTCAAGTGCTCAGCCGAGCAAAACACAAGACACGGCCGAGCAGAAGATTTTTCTGCATTCTGAATTTTTGTTAAAAACGTTCCCAAAGAATGAAGCAACAAGTAGATCCACATGGTATGTATTAAAAACATAAAACCACGTTTTTAAAGGGATAATCTTGTTTCAAAATCAATGGAATCAAGTAAGTAGATCCACATGGTATGCACTAGACATAAAACCATGTTATGAAGGGATAATCAAACTTGAACCATTGTGTTCATCAAACAAAACTTTTTAAACCATTTCTTTAAAACTTATATGATGAATATCAGCACTATATGAATGAATTAGTCACTACAACAAAAATGCTCTTTAACAACGTTTAAAAAAACGTTGTAATAGACATTTGACAACGTTTCGTGAAACGTTGTGTTATCCATTGTTGTAATAAGTCCCAGGGTTCCACAAAATTTTACAAACGTTGTAGAAAAGTGTAAGACAACGTTTTCCAAAACGTTGTAAAACTGTAACTACAACCTTTTCTCCAAACGTTGTACTATTCTTTTACCACATTTTGGAAAACGTTGTGAATGTGTTTTATTTTTAAAAAAAATGTTTTATAGCTGTTCCATCAACTTCACCCATGCCTGCTGCAACAACTCATATAAAAACACCTATCACATTAAATACAAAGAATACTACTCATTTCATGTTTACTTCACAAATGATTCCATATCCATTTCATACAGAAACAATAATGTAACAATAAACCAACATAAAAAAAATATATGTCCTGATTGCTAATCAATTTTAACTAATATAGATGCAACTATACACACATAAAAAGCTGAGTTAGACTTCAAAATCCAAATGGCAGTGACCTTGTGCCATATCCATAAGCATTACAAACAAACGTTGTTGTTGCTGCTGCAGCAATCAGAGAGTTAGATAAATCAAGGTTGCAAGATTATTACGACTTGTGTGCACACTTATTACTTTGCAACTAACCCCATGCCTTGGCATGAGTCAGTTTTATTTCCCAATTATTCACATAATTTTATACATTGTTGTTCAAAATCAACCTCCCTTGTAACCATTTGCATCATCAAAATAGTATCAAAATTCATTAATAATTAAGTCAGTCTTGCTCCCATGGTTTCTTAGTGTAAACATTTACATTTTAATCATAAAAGGATCAGAAAAGTGGAATAAGTCAGAAACTTTAAATATACTCTATCCATCCCAAAATGTTGTTCCCTCTTTTCTTGAGGTTAGTACGAATGAACTTTGAGTAATAACTAATGAAAATATAAAACTTAATATTGATACACCATTATCAATATTATCAATAACAAGTATAATATTTTCATAAGGATAATTAAATTGAACTAAAATTATTGCTCAAATTCTTTCGTACTATCATAAATATAATTGAACAATGATGAAAGCCACCAATCACATGAGTTTTCACAAACTCTTTACTTTTCTTTGGGATAGCATTCTTCTTTTGGACTAGCCTTAACAAAATCCTTCTTTTGAAATTTTGGAGCGCTTGTTCTAGGAGGGCGCATAGGGCTAGGAGGCGCACGGCGATGAGGCGCGTGACTTCTAGACGCATAATGAGCACTCGAAAAAGGAGCGCTCTTGGTTTCAAGAATGATTTTGCTAGGAGCTGATTCATCTGTAGCTATATCTTTCCCATTAGCTTTCCCAAATTGCTTCGTTGGGTAGACATAATGGAATGTTTGTCTCTTAAGTTTTTCCTGTCCTTTACCCATTGAATTAGAATGTTTTTCCTTGGGAATTTCAAAAGTTTGCTGGTTTGTAAATTCACTATCTCTTTCAGCACAGACATCACATTTAAAGTTGTCACTAGTTGATGAGAATCCCAAGCCACTTTTATCACCACTGACTTTTTGGGACTCAAATATATTCTCCATAGTGACACGAGAATTGGACCACTCATTTGTAATATTTTTAAGATCAGTAATTTGAGCAACCAATTCATCGTTTTGAACTTTAAGAAGTGAGTTCTGTTCTGTTAGAAAAGTGTTTTTAACAGTAAGAGGAGTCATGCTCTTTATCTGCTCCTTAAGGAGGGTGAGTTCAGATTTAAGTAGAGATTTCTCGGTCTTAAGCTGGGAAATTTCATCACATGATAGTGCTAAAGCTTCCTTCATACTATCAAATCTAGTGATTACATTTTCAGCCTTTTTGAACAATTTTTCTTGTTCAGCAATCACTTCATCATCATTGATTTTGGAGATTGGAGCAGTTGGTTCAACTTGAGGTCTGATGTAAGCTCCTTTTCTCAACTTGTTCCTTGCACTTAGATCACATCGTGAGAATAACAATCCACCATCGCTTTGAGCCGGAGTGAGAAATCCTTGTTCAACGAGCTCGCTGATGGTTGGTCCTTTCTTCCTTTTCACTTCTTGAAAACCTGCAGATTTCTTGATAGGTTTATTCAAGGCATTCATATCAGGAACATCCTTGGAGAAGTCATCATCAGAATCATAAGCATCAACTTCATCATCATTTGCCATCAAACAAACGAGTCCACCATCGGAATCTTCATCGCTCTTATCTGAGTCTGTTTCAATCCAAGTGTTCTGCTCATTTGCTGGTGCTTCTTCTTTAGCAACCATTCCCTTGTGTCGAGTGAATTTGGGAGTAAACTTGGGAGTATGGCTGCTCTTCTTCTGCATATATTCAAATTTTGGAGTTGGGCAGCTTGAAGCAAAGTGTCCTGGTTTCCTACAATTAAAACAAAAAGGTCTTCTTTTCTTTTTGAGTCACTGCTCCTTGTGAACTTTGGAGGAGCTCTGCTGGTAGATCCTTGAAATTTGCTGGTTGAGCCGGGCTTGGTGAATTTTCTAAACTTCTGGAATCTCTTCACAAATAAAGCGAAGTCTTCATCGTCCATGTCCAATAGCTCAGAAGTAGAAATTTTGGGATCGGAACTTTTCTCATCATGAGTAGGCGCAGGCGCAGAAACATGCGCCTCTTCTCTTTGCGCCACCATTGCTATAGATTTTGATTTTCCTTCAGTTTCACTAATTCGCTGAAGTTTGAGCTCATAAACTTTGAGATTTGCGTAAAGGTTCCTTAAAGTCCATACATCTAGAGTTCCGGCGTCTTCAAGAGCGTTGGATTTATGTAGGTATCTTGATCTAAAAGCTTGGAGAAAATTGACATTCAAATCCTTGTTGGAAAACTTCATGCCAAGTGAAATACATAGATTTATAATTTCACAGTAGCGTTCATAAGTTTGTCTTAAAGTTTCACCGGGGAGTTGAGAGAAATTGTTGAATCTCTTTTGTACTTCATATTTCTTGTTCTCCTTGCAGACGGTGTCTCCTTCTATATGCTCTTCAATAGCATCCCATAGCTCATTGGCGGTATCACAATGCATGATTTGTTGTTTCATAGCCATGCTTAGAGTGCTTAGAAGTATGTTTCTTGCTTTGCCATCATTTGCAACTCTTCTTGTTTCTTCCTCAGTCCATTCTTCTTTTGGTTTCTTGACGGTTGGTTGAACAGCATTTGTGCGCGGATTTGGATTCGCTTTCATAGGAATGTAAGGTCCATAAACCACGGTGTCATGAAGTCTTTCATCGATTGAGTTGAGATGAGTTAAGATGCTGAATTTCCACACGTCAAAATGATCTTCATCAAAGACCGGAATGTGAGTGTAGTTTGCAGTTGCCATAGGTTTTGAGTTTGCCATTTAGAATCGGCACCCAAGCTGTTAAGCTTGAAAAACGAAAATGTTTTATAAAGGTGTTTGCTCTGATACCACTTGTTGGTCCCAAAGGGCAACAAGGGTATGAAAAATAGCTAGAGGGGGGGGGGGTGAATAGCTGTTTTAAAATCCTTTTCGTACCCTTGATAAACTCAATTGCAAATGCGCACTTTATCAAGTAAGCGCTATGATATGTGCCTAAGTGAGTGAGTGAAATGCACAGCGGAATTTAGTAATGTAAATAGGCGCAAAGTATGATAAAGGGGGAGCACACACACTCTAAGTATTTTGGCTCAAAGTGGGTGAAATAAGAAACTAAGGCAAATGATATAACAAACACAACACAATTCAATCAATCAATCTACAATAAATAAACAAGCAAGTAGTTAGATATGATATGAACTTGTAAGGAAATAGCAAGATATGAACAAGAGCTATTTGGAGAGGTTCAATCGGGAAAATGATCTACGTCCTCTACCAAGATGGTTAGTCTTGGATTTCTAATGGAGATCTTATATAATGAGTGAGTGTTACAAATTACAACTTTTGAGCTTATACACAAACTCAAGATCTATTTCTATGAAAGAACAAATCCAAAACAATAACCGGTGTATCTCTTAAAGAAAGATCTAAGTGATCAAACTTAAAGAGGTGCGTGTGTGATTTTAGTATCAAGGATCTTTAGATCTTTGAGATTGAGAGCACGAGAAAACTAAAGTGTTATAACTTGAGGATCTGGGCTAAGGATGAAGTTATGAAGATGTTCTTGAGAATTCTGGAAATAACAAAGGGAATCTTCAAATCTTCAACAAATGCTTGAGAGAGAAATTCTTGAAATTCTTAGCAATTCTTTAGCCACTTCAAATGGTTGAAGTTATGGGATATTTATAGTAGAGCCCCAAAAACTAGCCGTTGGAAATCCTTGGTGAGTCAGAGAAAAGGACGGATGTGCTGTCGCTCAATGAGTGGAGCACGTGTCCTTTTATAGCCGTTAGACACATAACACAAATATGACCGTTATGGACAGATGTACTTAGATGCGGGTGCATACGTGTTATTTAACCACCGTTTGATCTTTGGCGAAGTTTGAATCTCTTCAAGTATTTGAATCTTTAATAAATCACTGAGTGTAAAATCAACAATGATGAGGCGCGTTGAGCCATTAGAGCACATGGTCCATTTGAGGCGCGTAACAGAGCGCGTGGATCTTTGTGGCGCGAGGCTATATGCGCGCGCGCTGAAGGGCGCATGGCGCATGGCATGAAGCGCATGGCGCGTAGCTCAAATTCACGGAGTGATTTTCTTCAATTTTGATCTTTTTGTCCTATTCCTAAGCCTGTTCTATTACTATGGACAACCTAAAAAATGAAGTATAAATACTTCTTACATGTGGGTCTAAAGTCCATGAAATAAAACTTAGGTGATGGATCAATCAAATCTAATCAATCCTATTACATTGAAACTGAGATATAAGTGGGCATACCCAACAATCTCCCCCTATTTGATTGATGCCATTACCTACTATATCAGGGACAAACATTATACTTGATAAAAACATGTCCAAAGAAATGATATTGGTAAATCATGTCTCAAGTTAATGCACACACTAGTCCAAGATATAGATTTCTAATCTATTCCAATAAGGATAAAACATTACAAATGGAAAGATAGAAACCACAGTTTATAACACATTCAGAATGATATGAGTTTCAGTTTTGAAATGTGTTTAAACAAAATTTAAACTCAATGCATAAAATATGAAGCAGTTCAAATATGATGCATATGATTTTAAACAATACATTCATTGTTTTACAAACAAGTAGTTTGAGTGAACAAAGTTTGAGATAAACGTGATGCTTTGTTCTCATTAATACTTGGGATGTAGGAGTTACAGATTACAAGTATTGAACAGAACAAAATCAAAAGAGGTGCTAAAACATGTAAGCACTAAATCACTAATGGGTTTCTAATCACAAAAAGTTCTAACAACTTACAAACAAATCAAAAACTAAGGATTTTGAGGCACGTCTTCATCCTTCAATCCTTCTTTAATTTCTGAGACGGAGCGCTGGATTTGCTTGGAAAGTTGATGACAACGGTTAATTACACCGTGAGTATCTGTGACACCATCTCTGATATAGCGCAAATGACTCACATTGATGTTTTGGTACTCATCAATGGTGCGCTGAGTGATAGACTGCTGTTGTGAAAAGTTTTCAGTGAAGGCTTGAAAGTTAGCTTCAACAGCAGTTTGAGCAGTAAGTATATCAGCGGAAACTCTATCTGCGCGCCTGTCTGTACTGGAATGCGCGGCGTTGAAGTGAGTGACAACTAATTCCTTCAAAACTTCAATCTTTGAGAGAAGGGAATTAATGTCTATATGCGCGCCAGGAGCAGAGCTGGAAGAGGGCGCAGGAGTTTCAGGAGCTGGAGGCGCATGAGTTTCAGAAGCTTTAGGTTCTGCGCCAGGATCAGCACCATACACAGTTAAACCTAGGATTTCTAGCTCATCCTTAACTTCCTTGAGTTTATCAACCACACTCAGCAATTTTTGGCTATCTCCAGCCACCATTTCAAATAACTTCCTTATATCACCCGCTATGTTCAACTCTACCTCCCTTATAGCATTAATGAAATCTTGGCCATCAGTGGGTTTGATGCCACCATCTATGCGCTCATGAAGGGAGGCAAGATACCTTTGAAAAGCTCATTCATTTGATCAATGGCGTCATTCCATTGTTGAGGAGTCAGGAAATGTTTGTCCTTGATATTTGCATCTATGCGCTTCATCTCCCCCTTAATGGCAGCAATCTCATCAGCTTGCTGAGTAAGCATGGTAGTATGAAGCTCTAACTGTGAGTTCATTTGAGCTTGGCCTTGCTGGAGTTGCTGTAGAAGTGAAAGAACAACACTCATATCAGGAGTGGTAGGAGGAGGCGCAGGAGATGATTTGGTAGGAGCGCGAGGAGAAGGCAGATATTCATCACTTAAAGTAGGCTCCACTGAAATGGTTGGGGGCGCAGAAGGTGATTTACGCCTTAACGGATCTGGCTCCCCCTGAGCTGTATCTTCACTAAATTCACCAAATAAATCAGCTGATATTTGGTCTTTAAGACTTTGACGTTCAGAAGATAGATTAGCAGGAGTGTTGATAGGCGCTTGAACAGTAGGAGGCGCATTAGTGGCAGGCGCGCGTACATCAGCGCTAGACCCTGCACCTTTGCGCCTTTCAGATTTGGATAAGTCAGCAGCCTGTTTTAACTTGTATTCTTCATCCCTTTTCTTCTGCGCTTCCAGTCTACTGGCTTCTTTTGCGCGCTTCAGTTCCTTTTCTTCTTCAGTGTCAACTCTTGGGCGCTTAGGGGGTTTGCTTGTTCCTTCAGCAACCCTTTTTCCTTTCCCCTTTTCTGCGCCTGAAACAACTGTTGGTTCTGCGTGAGGTGCTGCTTCAGTTTCTGCGCCATCTGCATCCTCATCTGATTCAGTGGTTTCATCAACCAACTGAGCACCTTTTACCCTAGGCACGCGCTTAGCCATGCGCTTCTTGCGCCTTTTCAAGACAAGGATGTCTTTCCCAAAAACTGGAACTTCAGTGGTTTGATAAGCTGGGTTCTGAGCGAGGAAATCAGCAAGCGCAGGATAAGTGAGAAATATCTTCGTGAGTATTCTGCAGTGGGTTTTGAACTTCGTCTTCCCTTCAGACTTGTTCTTGTTATACTTATCAATTTGGTCAGATAAAGTTTTGAACAAAATCTGAGGCTAATTCAATCTGGTTTTTCCCATGATAGCAGCAGTATACTCCCACTGCTCTACGGTGAATCTATTCACATTGCCAGTTTTGAATACAATAGAAGTATCAACCAGATGCGCTATATGAGCGAGCAGATCACCACCATCCTTTATCTCAACATTCTTGATGTTATTCAGAAGAGTAGAGACATTGAGATAAGTACGCGCCACTGTATTCTGAGCCGCAACTGAGTAAGAGTTCGGTTGACCAGAAACACCCTGAGGGCCAGTAGTGCTAAAGCTCACTATATTCTTGATTGTGCCCGTTGAGATAGTGATAGGAATGTTCTGAACTGTGGCGCAAATCCGATAGCGCACGAATCCATCTGCTGGAGTCTCAACTAGAGCTGCTGTTGAGAAAAATTCATCAACAAGGAGCGGAGAATAAAATGGTTGCTCCAGCGTGAATAATGGAGTGAGTCCAGTGGTGTGAATGGTTGAAAGAATTTCAAGCCCCATTGGATCAAGAGCAAGCTCAGCAAGATTTATAGTCTCACCGGGTCTGAAATTAGCAGGATCCTGAAAACATAACAATGATTTAAGTTAGGAGTGTATAAGGCGCATAGAATCATAAAATGAGCTAAGTATAGAATAGGCGCATGACAATATATAGGCGCATAAGAAATAGCATGCGCATACTATTATTAGGCGCATATATGTTGTAGGCGCATACAAATACGAGGCGCATAATATGGTTTTATGAAATATACTAAGTAAAAATTAAACACAAGAATTTGACTAAATATAAGTTAGGCGCATAAAATGTTTAGGCGCATAATGTCTCTAGGCGCATGAGTTGATTGAGGCGCATAACATTTGTATTTGCATAGGGCGCATACAATTATTAGGCGCATGAATCAAGTAAGGCACATAAAGTCATAGGGCGCATAACCGACTAGGCGCATAAATCAACACTCAGGCGCATAATTATGTAAAATTCATACTAAGTATAAAAACACACGAAAACACAAAAACACATATCAAATATGCATATGTAAGTTTTAAGAATCAAAATATGAAAATTTTGAAAAACAAGTTTTGAAAATTTTGAAACCCAAGTCATGTAAAAATAACGAAGAACACGAAGAACATGCTTGAGTGCTTGAAGAACATGAAGAACACCAAGAACACATAATTCGTGAAACTTCACCAAATCAAGCATACAATATGTCAAAATGACCGCAAGAAGACAAGGATCACAAATATGTAAATCAAAACAAGTAAAACTCAACAACAAATCCAGAAAATGGATTCAAAGATCCAAAAATTCGAAAAGTCAAAAATCTAAGATTTTCAGATTCGCAAAATATAATGCATTGATCGTTGAAAAGTTTAGTTATAAAGAATCTAAAACACAAATCGAACATAACCTAACAAACGATTTTGAAAACGGAGCACCGAGACAAGATTTATCAAGAAAAATATGCTCCGGGTTATTTAAAACAGACGAAGAACCAGAAAATGACGAAAAAGAGAAAAAATCCAGAAATTTAAAGAGTTTAAGGGTTGAGAATTCATACCATTTCATCTTGGGTTGTCTTTGTTGTTCTCTTAGGACCCATAAATTTATATATAGAGAGAAAATGGGGAAGAAAATGAGAGAAAGTGATGAAGGTAGAGAGAGAAAGAGACGAATCAGAGAGAGAGAAGAGTAGAGGGAGGCGGAAATGATGAAGGGTGTAGGTGATGATTAAAAAGGAAGGAGGGGAAGGGATTATATAGGTTTGTTTTTTAAAAAAAATTGCACAAATAAGGAAATAATAGGGTTAAAATTTTTAAAAGGATGGGAAGTTGAAGGGATGGGCATTTAATGAGGGGAAACAAATTTCGGCTTCATCATGACTAAAAGGACAAAGCATTAATGAGGGGTTTTAAGGAGATGATGGCTATTTAATGCTGAATGACCCAAAGTACTTTGATGTGACATTTTGGGTAAGGGAAAAACTGCTCCACTTTCTCTTTAAGTGTATGAGCAATTTTGACTAATTTTTGCACAAACCCCAAAAACATCTGTTTTGGTGTAAGTTTGGGGTGCAAGAAATAAATCCCCAGAAAATAAAATTTTTCGAAAAACGTAAAATGAGGGAAAAATTAATTGCACAAGTACCCTTGAACAATTAATGGAATGTCAAAAGACAAAGATTCCTATAATAAATAAGAACAATCATACCTGGTACTTGTGAAACTTTAAAGCGCGCAATCATTGAGGGGGTTAATATGGTAGCATTGATTGAGCCGCAGTCATAAAGAGGCGCATAGTCTCATCTAAGCGCACAGAATGACTTACGAGGCATTGAATGCTAGGCGCGCGTTGGAATAGGGCGCGCAGAGAGTGTGGGGCGCGCAAAAGTATTGGGCGCGCATAAAGTTTAGGGCGCGCAAAAGTATTTGGCGCGCAGAGTTTCCTTGAAACTTGAAATGATTTATCATTTGAACCCATTTCACCTCTCAAAAATATGAACCGTTTCGCGTCAAGTGCTTTCGTTAGAATGTCGGCGATTTGATAGTCGGTTCCCATGTGTTCCAAATGTATATTTCCTTTCTCCATGTGGTCTTTGAGGAAGTGATATTTGATGTCGATGTGTTTGGTCTTGGAGTGCATGACAGGATTTTCAGAAACCGTAATTGTTGATGTGTTGTCGCAGTAGATGGGACAATTTTCTTCAATGATATCATAGTCAGCCAATTCCTGCTTCATCCATAGTATTTGACAGCAACAACTTCCCGCAGCGATATATTCAGCTTCGGTTATTGAGACAGAAACAGAAGCTTGTTTCTTACTCGCCCATGACACAAGTCAATATCCGAGGAAATGACAAGTGCCACTAGTGCTTTTCCTATCAATTGTGCACGCTGCATAGTCTGCATCTGAATAACCTACAAGTTTAAAGTTTGAATCTTTGGTGTACCAAAGTCCAAGGTTAACAGTGCCGGAGAGATATCTTATAATACGTTTCACAGCAATTAAGTGTGCTTCTTTAGGGTCAGATTGATAACGAGCACAAACACAAACACTAAACATAATATCAGGCCTACTAGCAGTAAGATAAAGGAGTGAGCCAATCATACCTCGATAGAGAGTTTGATCAACACGTTTACCTTTTAAATCTTTGTCGAGTTTGTTGCCGGTAGCCATTGGAGTATCGTATGCTTTGGCGTTCTCAAGTCCAAATTTCTTGATTAAGTCCTTTGTATATTTGGCTTGATTTATGAATATGCCTTAACTCATTTGCTTGATTTGAAGCCCGAGGAAGAATGTGAGTTCTCCCATCATGCTCATTTCAAACTTGCTCTTCATTAGTTTCTCAAAACGCTTGCACAACAATTCATTAGTAGAACCAAATATAATATCATCAACATAAATTTGAACAAGTAATTTATGACCATTATGTTTGGTAATGAAAAGAGTTGTATCGATTTTACCGCGAGTGAAGCCTTTTTCAATGAGAAACTTTGATAGAGTATCGTACCATGCTCTTGGTGCTTGTTTGAGACCATACAAAGCTTTCTGGAATTTGTACACATGATTTGGAAATTGTGAATCTTCAAACCCAGGAGGTTGAGCAATGTAGACTTGTTCTTGGAGTTCACCATTTAGAAACGCGCTCTTCACATCCATTTGATATAGCTTGAAGTCCTTGTGAGCAGCGTAAGCTAGGAATAATCTGATAGCTTCAAGTCTTGCTACGGGCGCAAACGTTTCATCGTAATCAATTCCTTCTTCTTTCCTATAGCCTTGTGTAACCAATCTTGCTTTGTTTCTCGTGATGGTTCCATTCTCATCCATCTTGTTTCTGAACACCCATTTCGTACCAATCACTCCTTGATTATTTGGTCTTAGAACAAAAGTCCAAACCTTACATCGTTCAAATTGATTGAGTTCTTCTTGCATTACAACAACCCAATTAGGATCTTGGAGCGCTTCATCAGCCTTCTTCGGTTCAATTTGAGAGATGAATGCAGTGTAAGCATCAAAGTTTGTAGCTCTCCTTGTACGAACACCAACGTTTAGATCACCAATGATATTATTGATTGGGTGACCTCTAACTTCACGAATTTCAGGAGGTAAGTTAGGTTGAGTCGTAGTAACTTGAAGGTCTTCAATTGGTACATCTTCACCAGATTCTAAATCATCAAAATTTGGGGGTTGAATTGGTGTAGAGTTGAAACTTGGGTTTACACCAGATGCAGCTGAAGATATAGGCGCATGAGAGGCATCAAGAGGCGCAACATGTGAGTGAGGCCCAGCTGATGACTCATGGGGCGCGACATATGAGGAATTTGGCGCAACTGATGTTGATGGATTTCCTTGAGTTGATAGATTCTGATTTTGAGTAGGCGCAACATAAATAGGAGCACCTGTATCATTAAGCTCAACAGAATCATCAGCAACATTTGGAGCCAAATGTGGCTCAAGGAGAGAATGTTCATCAAATGTAACATATACAGATTCAACTATCACTAATCTAGTTCTATTAAAAATGCGAAAAGCTTTAGAATGTTTGGCATACCCAACAAAAATACCTTCGTCAGCTTTGGCATCGAATTTACCTCTATGTTCGTTTCCGTTGTAGAGGATATAACATTTGCAACCAAAGATCTTGAAGAATACAATGTTGGGAGTTCTACCACGCCAAAGTTCATACGGGGTCTTGTTATGAAGTTTGTTGATGAGGGAACGATTTTGAGTAAAACATGCTGTGTTGATAGCTTCTTCCCAAAAGTACTTAGGCAATTTCGCTTCAGATATCATCGTCTTTCCCGCTTCAATCAGCATCCTATTCTTTCTTTCCACAACCCCATTTTGTTGAGGAACTCTAGTTGTTGAAAAGTTGTGATCTATCCCATGATCGTCGCAATATCGAGCAATACCGTTGTTCTTGAATTCTATTCCATTGTCGGATCGAACACTAACGATATCATCTTCTTTTTGGGTTTGGAGCAGTCTGAATAAGGTGGTCAAAATGTCGTAACAATCGTCTTTTGAGATTATCATTTCCACCCATGTATATCTTGAATAATCATCCACCACAACTAGAGTATACTTGTTCTTTCGAATAGTTGCAGTGGTGACTGGTCCAAATAGATCAATGTGAAGCAGTTGCAAACATTTAGAAGTTGAAGGATTGGTCTTGCTGGAGAAAGATTTCTTCGGTTGTTTGCCAACTTGACACGCGGCGCACTTCTTGTCATGATGATCAGCAACCTTGGGAAGTCCTTTAACAAGGTTATTCCTGCTGAGTTTAGATAGATATTTGAAGTTCAAGTGACTTAAGCGCTTGTGCCACAGCCAACTATTTTCGCTCACACTTTTAGCTACAAAACAAAGATTAGTACTAGAGTTCATACTATGGAAATCAATAATGTAAATATTTGTCTTACGATATCCCGTGAGTAATGTAGCTCCAGTTTTGCCATTCTTGATGAGACATTGAGTTGAGGTGAAATGGCATTCTAATCCTTTGTCGTAGAATTGAGATATGGATAATAAATTGTGCTTGATCCCTTCGACGAGAGAGACTCTTTCAATGCACACTTTGTCTTTCTTGAGCTTTCCATATGCAACAACTTGACCTTTGTTATTATCACCAAATGTTACTGAGGGACCTCTTTCTTCATGGACATCTTCTAATAAGGATTCATCTCCAGTCATGTGTCTTGAACACCCACTATCGAGAATCCATTCATAATTCTAGCTTTTGAAGATCCAGCCATGAAACAAAGAACCTGAAATATAGACATTTAAGCAGGTCCCCTTTATTCCTTTTGGGTCCTAGGGTTAGCAACTTTTGACAACCCACTCTTGCTTGACCTTAGGGTTTTTACGTCCTTTGGCATTGGGAGTGAATCGCAAAAGGCATTCCGTGGCCTTGTGTCCAGAACAATCACAAATGGAACAATGATGAAAGCCACCAATCACATGAGTTTTCACAAACTCTTTACTTTTCTTTGGGATAGCATTCTTCTTTGGGTCAGATGGACTAGCCTTAACAAAATCCTTCTTTTGAAATTTTGGAGCGCTTGATCTAGGAGGGCGCATAGGAATAGGAGGCGCACGGCGATGAGGCACGTGGCTTCTAGACGCATAATGAGCACTCGAAGAAGGAGCGCTCTTGGTTTCAAGAATGATTTTGCTAGGAGCTGATTCATCTGTAGCTATATCATTCCTATTAGCTTTCCCAAATTGCTTCGTTGGGTAGACATAATGGAATGTTTGTCTCTTAACTTTTTCCTGTCCTTTAACCATTGAATTAGAATGTTTTTCCTTGGGAATTTCAAAAGTTTGCTGGTTTGTAAATTCACTATCTCTTTCAGCACAGACATCACATTTAAAGTTGTCACTAGTTGATGAGAATCCCAAGCCACTTTTATCACCACTGACTTTTTGGGACTCAAATATATTCTCCATAGTGACACGAGAATTGGACCACTCATTTGTAATCTTTTTAAGATCAGTAATTTGAGCAACCAATTCATCGTTTTGAACTTTAAGAAGTGAGTTCTGTTCTGTTAGAAAAGTGTTTTTAACAGTAAGAGGAGTCATGCTCTTTATCTGCTCCTTAAGGAGGGTGAGTTCAGATTTAAGTAGAGATTTCTCGGTCTTAAGCTGGGAAATTTCATCACATGATAGTGCTAAAGCTTCCTTCATACTATCAAATATAGTGATTACCTTTTCAGCCTTTTTGAACAATTTTTCTTGTTCAGCAATCACTTCATTATCATTGATTTTGGAGATTGGAGCAGTTGGTTCAACTTGAGGTCTGATGTACGCTCCTTTTCTAAACTTGTTCCTTGCACTTAGATCACATCGTGAGAATAACAATCCACCATCGCTTTGAGCCGGAGTGAGAAATCCTTGTTCAACGAGCTCGCTGATGGTTGGTCCTTTCTTCCTTTTCACTTCTTGAAAACTTGCAGATTTCTTGATAGGTTTATTCAAGGCATTCATATCAGGAACATCCTTGGAGAAGTCATCATCAGAATCATAAGCATCAACTTCATCATCATTTGCCATCAAACAAACGAGTCCATCATCGGAATCTTCATCGCTCTCATCTGAGTCTGTTTCAATCCAAGTGTTCTGCTCATTTGCTGGTGCTTCTTCTTCAGCAACCATTCCCTTGTGTCGAGTGAATTTGGGAGTAAACTTGGGAGTATGGCTGCTCTTCTTCTGCATATATTCAAATTTTGGAGTTGGGCAGCTTGAAGCAAAGTGTCCTGGTTTCCTGCAATTAAAACAAACAAGGTCTTCTTTTCTTTTTGAGTCACTGCTCCTTGTGAACTTTGGAGGAGCTCTGCTGGTAGATCCTTGAAATTTGCTGGTTGAGCCGGGCTTGGTGAATTTTCTAAACTTCTGGAATCTCTTCACAAATAAAGTGAAGTCTTCATCGTCCATGTCCAATAGCTCAGAAGTAAAAATTTTGGGATCGGAACTTTTCTCATCATGAGTAGGCGCAGGCGCAGAAACATGCGCCACTTCTCTTTGCGCCACCATTGCTATAGATTTTGATTTTCCTTCAGTTTCACTAATTCACTGAAGTTTGAGCTCATAAACTTTGAGATTTGCGTAAAGGTTCCTTAAAGTCCATACATCTAGAGTTCCGACGTCTTCAAGAGCGCTGAATTTATGTAGGTATCTTGATCCAAAAGCTTGGAGAAAATTGACATTCAAATCCTTGTTGGAAAACTTCATGCCAAGTGAAATACATAGATTTATAATTTCACAGTAGCGTTCATAAGTTTGTCTTAAAGTTTCACCGGGGAGTTGAGAGAAATTGTTGAATCTCTTTTGTACTTCATATTTCTTGTTCTCCTTGCAGACGGTGTCTCCTTCTATATGCTCTTCAATAGCATCCCATAGCTCATTGGCGGTAGCACAATGCATGACTTGTTATTTCATAGCCGTTGTTAGGATTCATTGTTAGTACACCCACCTTAATTTGATTGATCCATGCCACGTGTCTTTTTATGGACTTTAGGACCGCATGTAATGAAGTTCTACTTTAATTTTTAGATAAGTACATTTCTAGATTTTTGATTGTCTAGGCTGAGTATAGTTCGGTTGTATCATTAGCGGTTTAGTGCTTCAAGCCGTCATCTTGAGACCGCCAGCATGGAGTCCTTCAGTTTTCATCAAACTGCAGTTTGCATGTTTGATGAAACCGCCCATCAAGATCATTCTTCAAACCGCCCCTATGCTTAGTGAAACCGCAGAGCAGTTATTGAAGAATTAAAGATATGTCATTTATTCCTTAGACAAACATTCCCTTTTTGACCGTAAAAGGATGTTGTTATGTCATGTCAAAATAACTCTAAGTTAACTTGGAGTTTCTGCAAGGAATGTCGGTTTGTCTATCAGTTTGAATTGTTTACCGTTAGTCCTTTCTGCAACAAAGGACAAATGTCAGGTAGTGGTGCAACAACTACCTAGGACTACAAGACAAAACCAAGGACGGAAATGACAGCTCAACCAATGGGATTTCGACAGCACTGTACCCTTCAGATTTGATTCAAATCTTTACCCAACGGTCACAAGGGTGCTCTGCCTATAAATAGCCTCCATTATTCAACAATGAAGGTTGCTGAGCTTCAAGAGATTCATTCCCAAGTGTTCAAGTTTGCTTTGAAGATTCAAACCCAGATATTCATATCTTCAAACCATCTCCATAGCAAACCCAGTTCTTCATCAAAGCTTCAAGCCTATCAACCTTTCATACTTAGCCTTCACACCAAAAGACTTCCATTTGCTCAACCATCATTTAGATACTTAGAGCATTTGATTTATTTTCATACACACACCCGATTTATATGATCACATAGATTATATACTTCGAAAACACCGGTTGTTATTATAGCTTAGGTTAGACTTATTGTTTAGAGTTTAGATTCATCTTGTAAAACCTCCTCTAAATTAATACAAGTCTAATAGCTATTAGAAAATCCTAGACTAACCATCTAGGTAGAGGACATAGTTCATTTAAGAACGAACCTCTTCAATTTGTGTGTTTGATCTTTATTTTCTGTCTTGATATTTATCTTTCTTGTTTGTGGTCTTGAACTTGTTTCCATATACGAAATGACTTGAAAGATGAATTGTGTTTTCCTTTGAACTTTAAGTTTAACTATTCAGTTGCATCATAGTGTTTTCTCAACCTGAGTCAAACCTCCCAACTCTTTAACTAACCTATTTGGCCAAACCGCAAACTCCGATGTGCATTTTATCAGTTCGGTTCTTGTGCTTTGAACCGCAGTTGGCCAAACTGATAAGTACTCAGTTGATTTTAAGGGTATTTTCGAAAAAGTTTCGGACCGCTATTCACCCCCTCTCTAGCGGTTCTATACCCTTATTGCCCTCTAGGACCAACAAGTGGTATCAGAAACAAACTTGTTTTTACAAGCTTAACCGCTTGGGTGCTGATCCAATGGCAAACACAAACACCCATATGATCGAAACATCCAATTCTAATCACTTACCGATTCTGGATGAAGATAGTTTTATCTTTTGGAAAGATAGGATGATGAAACACATGATTTCATGTGATCGTAGACTGTGGACCGTGGTTACTGATGGACCATATGTTCGTATGAAAGCTAATCCACGTGCAGGAACCGCAGGAGAAGAAGCTGAAGTTAAGAAGTTAGAAAGTGAATGGACTGATGCAGACCGCATCAATGTGGATTTTTATGGAAGAGCTATGTCCATGCTAGTGTCAACTATTGACTTGAGGACTCATTCTAAGGTGCTTCACTGCAAAACCACGAAGGCTACCTGGGATGCTATAGTTGACTTTCTGGAAGGAGATTCAGATACCAAGAAGAACCGCCTCTATCAACAGAGAAGACTCTTTGACTATTTTGTTAAAGATCCTAAGGAATCTCTTAGACAATGCTATGAGAGGTTTATTGATATTGTTAATGTGTGTTTTTCTCTTAGACATGTCTATTCTAATACAGATTTGAACATGAGATTCATGCAAGCACTTGGTAGCAAATGGCTGATCAAAACAACTAACATTGAAGACAACAAGGACTTGGAAGCTCTTGATCTTCGACACTTGTATGCCATGCTGAAGGTTTTTGAATTCAAGCTTGAAGAGGTCCATGAAACCGAAAGCAGATTTAAGACACTCTCTCTAGCTGCATTCAACAATACCTCATCTCCTGTCTACAATCCAGACCATCATCAAACCGCTCCTCACCTCCACTTACAAACCGCTCCTCCTGACCAAAATGTCCCTAGATACAATCCTCAAACCGCACCTTCTGAGTATTACCAACAGTCTCACCAATCCTATCCTCAATCACATCAACCATATCCTCAATCTTATCAATCTTATCAGCAGTATCATCAATCCTACACTCATCCTCAAAGTTCTTATGCTCAGAGTGTAGGATCACAATCCTCAAGTTCTACTCAAGTTGATTTTGATGAAATGGATGATGAAGAATTTGCTTTGTATGTGAAGAAATACACCAAGTTCAGGAAAAACAATAGAGCTCAATTTCCATCCAAAGGCCCAGCAAAGTTTGTCCCTCCAACCAGATTCAACAAAACTGCAGATCCCAAGACAAGGGATGACTTGGTTTGTTATAACTGCAGACAGCCAGGTCACTTTGCTTCGAGTTGTCCCAAACCGCGTTATGAAGCCGCGCCAGCAAAGAAACCATTCAACAAGAAGTTCGTGAAAAGAAGAGGAATGGTTGCTGACCAAGGAGATCAACCGCTGACATGGGTTCAGACTCAGATGAAAGTGATGATGAAGAAACTGCTAATCTCTGTCTCATGGGATTTGAAGAAAGAATTGAAATTGACGAAAGACTTCCACTGCCAAATCAACAAATGAAGTCAGTTTCACCTAAGACTCCTGAGGCTAGATTAAGCAAAGCTCCTACAACACCAAACTACACTGCCGAGGTTCAAGCAGACCAAAGTTATGATGACCAGGTACTAGAACGTGCTAATATTATATGTCAACAACACACTGTGCTTAAAAAGGCATGTAAACTAATGGCTGCGGAACTTGAAGAATCCCAACGTGTATGTAAATCCCACAAGGAGGAAATTGAAAACCTCAAGCTCCAAATTGCTGGGATATCTACTATTGTGGATGAAAACCGTTATCTGAAGGACAGAACCGAGGTACATCTCACCCAAATCCATGAGCTTACCGTACAAAGGGATGACCTTCAAAAAGTGACTGATGTATGGACTAAGTCTGGTGTCACCGTGGAACAAATCCTAAATTCACAAATTCCTACTTCGGATAAAAGTGGATTGGGGTTTAAAACCGATGATGGGTGTAAGTGTCATTGTCTCTGTGCCGAAGGTGGTGTGAAACCTACTGAACAAACCAAAGAAATTCCTAAGGTTAATCATGCTGGTAAAAAGGGCTCAAAACAAGAAATTAAAAGGAAAAATTATTTCTTTGAGTACCCTAAAAACCAGACTGGGAGAGATTCAAAGTGGAAAGAGAAATCCATAGCGGCTGAGGCAACCAAAGAAGTATTGAGTGATGAAACCGCTCCTAGTCGGTTTAAGGAAATTCCTATCATTTTCCCTAAAGCCGCACCTAAGAGAAAGGTTGAGCTCAAGAAGGTAATCTTTGTTAAAGCCAAAACCGCTGACCCAGTAAAACATGAGAAACCGATGGTCAGTAAAGGGTTTGTAAAACCGCAACCAAAACTGGATTTATTCATTGTGCTATTTGTGCTGATTTTGGTCATAGTGCTGGTTATTGTCTTTTAAGATTCACACCCAATGCCAAGGGACGTAAAAATCCTAAGGTCAAACAGGTGTGGGTCCCAAAAATCTGCTAACCCTAGGACCCAAGGAATAAGGGGGACCAAAACCTTTCATGTTTATTTTTCAGATTTCATGTTTTATGGCTGGAACCGCTAAGAAGAAGAAGGATCTCTGGTATTTGGATAGTGGATGCTCACAACACATGACTGGAGATTCCGAACTACTCTGCAGTTTCATCTAAATGAAGGGTCCCCCAGTAGTGTTTGGTAACAACAAGAAAGGAGAAACAGTAGGATATAGAGCAATCAAACGAGGAAAAGTGACCATTGAAAATGTGTCACTAGTAGAAGGACTCAAGCACAACCTTCTCTCCATATCTCAGTTTTGTGACAAAGGAATGAACTGCAACTTTACTTCAACTAATTGTTTCATCAAAGATGCAACTTCCGGAGTTACTCTACTGACTGGCAACAGAACAAGTGATGTTTATATGATAGATTTAAGCAATATTGTTTCTATTGCTGACCTCTGTTTTGTAGCCAAAAATATAAGTGAAAGCAGCTGGTTATGGCATAAGCGGCTCAGCCACTTGAACTTCAAGTATCTAGCAAAACTGCATAGGGATGGTCTAGTAAAAGGACTACCCAAAGTGGCTGACCATCATGATGAAAAGTGTAAAGCATGCCAGCTTGGAAAGCAGCCCAAACAGTCATTTCCTAGTAAAACCGCACCTTCAACAAACCGCTGTTTGCAACTGCTGCAGATGGATTTATTTGGACCTGTCCCAACCGCCAGTATAGGAGGAAACCGCCATACCTTGGTGGTTGTTGATGACTTTTCAAGATATACATGGGTGGAAATGATGGCCTCAAAAGATAATACTTATGGCATCGTAACCGCTCTATTTAGACAGCTCCAAACTCAGAAATTGGATGACATTGTTGCTGTGCGTTCAGATAATGGAACCGAATTTACAAACAATGGTGTTGCCCAATACTGTGATGATCATGGAATTGATCATAATTTCTCTGCCACTGGAGTTCCACAACAGAATGGAGTTGTAGAAAGAAAGAACAGGATTTTGATTGAAGCCGGGAAGACCATGATTGCAGAAGCAAAGCTTCCCAAATACTTCTGGGCCGAAGCTGTCAATACCGCATGTTTCACCCAGAACCGCTCCCTAATCATCAAAGTTCACAACAAGACTCTTTATGAATTGTGGAGAGGCAGATCATCCAACATTGCCTTCTTCAAGATATTTGGATGCAAATGCTACATCTTATACAATGGCAGAGAGCATCGAGGTAAATTTGATGCTAAGGCCGATGAAGGTATTTTTGTTGGTTATTCAAAACACTCTAAAGATTTTCGTTGTTTCAATAAAACTTCATTAAAAATTGTAGAGTCAGTCCATGTTACATTTGATGAACATGATCTTCTTGAGCCACATATGGCTCCAAATGTTGCTGATGATTTTAGTGGTTTTGAGACAGGTACATCTTACCCTAATCATGGAACCGCAAATGACCAACCTACTCAAACCGCTCCATCAGGTTCTCCAGCCGCTCCAAATCAAATCGAAGGTGTTGCTGTAGAACCGCACTCTTCTGATCCCATTCAAACCGTTGATCCAGTTCCAAACATCACCTTCAATGAAGATTTCAATGAATATCAAGAAGAGCCTCCTCTGGAAAATCTTCAGGAAATAGTGGTTCATGAAGACCTCCCTCCAGAAATCAATGAGCATAGAGACCATCCAACAACCAATGTTATAGGTCCTATCAGTTCTGGTGTTCAAACAAAAGGAAGCTTAACTCATAGAGATAACCACAGTTTGTTCTCAACCGCATTGTTATCTCAGATGGAACCGAAGAAGGTAGATGAAGCTCTAAGTGATCCAAGTTGGGTAGCTACTATGCAAGAAGAGCTCAATCAGTTTGAAAGATGCAGAGTTTGGACTCTAGTTCCAAGGCCCAGGGATCACACTGTAATTGGAACAAAATGGGTATACAGAAATAAGATGGATGAAAATGGTACTATAACAAGAAACAAAGCAAGGTTGATTGTTCAAGGTTATAGGCAAGAAGAAGGAATTGATTATGATGAAACCTTTGCCCCTGTAGCCAGACTTGAAGCCATTAGATTGTTCCTAGCCTATGCCTCCTTCAAGAAATTCAAGTTATATCAAATGGATATGAAGAGTGCATTTCTGAATGGTGAACTACAAGAAGAAGTTTATGTAGCTCAACGGCCAGGATTTGAAGACAACCAATATCCTAATCATGTCTTCAAGCTCAAGAAGGCCTTGTATGGACTCAAACAAGCTCCAAGAGCATGGTATGACACTCTATCTAAATTTCTTATTGAACAAGGCTTCTCTAGAGGTAAAATTGATACAACCTTATTTATTGCTAAACACAAAGGTCATTCATTATTAGTTCAAATATATGTTGATGATATTATTTTCGGTTCTACTAATGAAACTATGTGTGTTAAGTTTGAGAAGCTTATGAAAGGTAAATTTGAGATGAGTATGATGGGAGAGTTGACATTTTTTCTTGGACTCCAAATCAAGCAATGTCATGATAGAATCTTTATCAACCAAGCCAAATATACCAAAGACTTGATCAAGAAATTTGGGCTTGAAACCGCTAAGCCAGTTGATACCCCAATGCAAAAGGCCTGCAGTTTAGATCAAGATGAACGAGATAAGAAAGTTGATCAGACTCTCTACCGAGGTATGATTGGCTCTCTACTTTACTTAACTGCTAGTAGGCCAGATATCATGTTTAGTGTTTGTGTTTGTGCTAGATTTCAAGATGACCCTAGAGAATCTCATCTTATTGCTGTTAAAGAATTATTAGATATTTATGTGGATCTGTTAACCTTGGACTTTGGTACTCCAAAGAATCTTCATTTGATCTATTAGGTTATTCAGATGCTGACTTTGCAGCATGAAAGAGCACAAGTGGTACTTGTCATCCTTGGAACGCGGCTTGTGTCATGGTCCAGGAAGAAACAAGCGTCGGTTTCAGTCTCAACCGCTGAAGCTGAATATATTGCGGCTGGAAGCTGTTGCTCTCAAATTCTCTGGATGAAACAGCAGTTGGAAGACTATGAAGTATTTGAGAAGAACTACCCTATCTACTGTGATAGTACTGCAGCAATATCAATCTCCAACAATCCAGTACAACACTCAAAAACCAAGCACATTGACATTAGATATCATTTCCTCAAAGATCATGTTGAAAAGAAGAATATTTTTCTAGCAAAGGTGGGAACCGATGATCAAATTGCAGATATTCTCACCAAACCGCTTGAAAATTCTAGGTTCTTTCATTTACGAGGAGAAATGGGTATGCTGGAACTTACTTAATATAATTCATGCCTATTTATTTTTTTGTTCTAATAATTTTTGTTAAGTATTTTGGCTCTATTAAGAAAATGTAAATAGCTTGCGGTTCAATCGACGAAACTGCAACAATAATGGTTTGGCTAAAGATTCCACTCAAACCAAAGAGTCAAGAAGAACAACTTCAGTTTGATCCAAACCAAATTGTCAAAGCAAGGATTCGGTTTTCTCTACTGAAACCGAAGACAGATCTGAGAGATATCGGTTTTGTCAAAACTGAGAATGAGGAAAAGGTAAGTCGGTTTACTCAAACCGCTCAGGTATGAAATTGCATTTTAGTCCCTACTTTATGTCACTTCATTCTTTAAGGACCTTCTTGCAATTATCTCTGCCGCATTGAATGCGAATCGACAGGTACGCTGACGGTTAAGTTTCCTTCCGCCGTAAAGGTCGCTCCACTACCCGAGGTGGTTAATTGAGTATAAAAGACAAACCATTTTTTCAATTTAACTTTTTAACTTCTTACTCTTTTTAGCAAAAACCTTCTCTCTCTACTGCTCGTACTCTTCTCTCTCTCTGTTCTCACTAAATTTTCTTACTTAAACAAATTTTTTAAATGGCACCAAAGAAATCAATTGATCTCGCTTCTACTTCTACATCTTCCAAATCTTCGAAGCCTGATATGGTATGAATTTCTGAACCCTAACTCAGTTTATTTCATTTGTCCGCCATTGTTGAAGCTTAAAAGCTTGTTCATCTTCCTTTGATCATTTTATGCTTTTTGTTCAATTTCTTGGTTGGTTTGTGCTCGCATTTACTTATATATACTGTTTGATTACTTTGTTTTGAGATTTGTGTTCAATTTTGAGCAAAATCAATTTTGGGGTTATTTGGTGTTCTTACGAAATTTTGCAGATTCTGGGTTCATGTGTTTTTATTTGTCTTAGTTTATTTAGAACTTTGTTAGAATCTGCCCTTTGTGATCGTTTTGGTATAATTTTTTCATATTTTGGTTAAGTTTTTTTTTTGCATATTCATACTCTGTTCTTAGTGTTCTTCGTGCATTCAAACTCTTTTTCAAAATTTTCCCTCTTTGATCCGTTTTATCTTTACTGTTCACTCTTTCTTTTGTTTTTACATTTTTACCCTTACTCTCCTTGAACCGCATGTTTTCATTGTTAGGATTCCTTGTTATAGTTTGTAAGACTTAATCAAACCGCGGTTTACTTAAGGACTCAAACAATCATTCTTTAAGCTATTTCTGACTTAGAATATTTTTCAGGATCCTTCAAACTTTGTACCCGGTTCTAGGATACTAGAAGAGGAAGTTAAACAAGATGCAGTTGGAAGGAAGCTCCTCAAACTGCTTAGTGATGCGAAGCTGCTCCCTCTATTCCTTATGGATGAACCGCAGTTCGTTACAATCATCTGCGCTGAATTTTTTGAGAATGGGATCTCCACAAATGCTGCCTTGCTGGATGTAAGAGGAGAACCGATAAGGGATCTGGAAACCGGAGAAGTGAAATTTGAAGATGCTATCAAATCCACGGTTTGTGGCAAGTTTGTGGTTCTAACCGCTTCCAAGATAGTAGTTCTAGCTGGTCTTGAGAACTCTGGAGTTATGGGGATCAAACCGGAACTTTTGAGCAGTACTACAATGGAGTTAATTGGAGTTAATTCTTTCTCTACCAAGAATTCCTCCAAAAAGGACTTTGGAGAGGTGATGGCTCATCTATGTGAATTGGTTGATTCTGGAGTCATATGCAAAAATGGAAACCACAATAACTTTACAAGTGAACAGTATGCTTACTGTGTGGCAATTCTTAAAGGGAAGAAGTTGCACTGGCCCAAGGTTGTGATGAAGGAGATCATCAATGCCCTAAACCGCCTCCATGCTGCTAAAGCCGCTGGAAAATCCAAGATCAGAACTCATTGCAGGTTGCTGACTAAATTCCTGCACCAAGATACTGACATTTTCAAGTTCTCTGCTGACAACAAAGACTATTGGTTGGATCCAATTGAGAAATCTATTTTTGGATTATCAAAACTTGATGCCTTCAGAACCGCATTTGGATGGCGGTATGCTCAAGCAGTTTGGAATGAGGACCCTCTTTCTGAAGCCGAACGTGGACCATTTCCTGAGGCTCGGCTCAACAAATCTGGGAAACCGTATGCTGGTGCCATTGCTGATCAGGCCCATGCTACGATGTTAAGGAATGAAGGTCAAACTGCTACTTTAAACCGATTGGGGTTAAGTCAGTTAGCTCAGACCGCGGTTTAGGCTGAGGGGGAGTCTGCGGTTGAGGGGAAGCCTGCAGTTCAGTCTAAACCTGCGGCTCGTCCCAAGGAAACCGCTGCTCCAAGGAAGAGAAAGGGAACTGCTCAAATCCCTTCAATTATTACTAAGGCAGATTTATCCAAACCGCCCCCTAAACCGTCATCCAAACCGTCATCAAAACCTTCATCTTCTTCAACCTCTTTCCCCCCTATCAGACTATCACCTAATCTTTCCAAACCTATCACTTCTAAACCCTAAATTCCCAAACCCCAAATTAAACCTCTCTCTCCATTACATCAAAATGTGGAGAAATCTAGTAACTTTGCTATGGATGCCGCCTCTCTCAAAGCTGCCAAAGCCAAATCCATTCCAGAACTCATTCCTTCACCTCATCTTTTCCTTCCTATCTCCTCTCCTCCTAAACTTTCAACCTCTAAACCGCCCTCTGTTCAATTCTCTAAAGAACAGTTGGCTAAAATTTATAAAGCCTTCCCAAACCTCAAACCCTCCTCTCAAACCGAGCCTGAGCAGACCGAAGTGTCTGAGGCTGCGGTTCTAGTTGAACAAACTGATGTATCTACAATTGAGGTTCAGCCTGAGCAAACCGATGAGTTTGAGGCTGCAGTATTGCCTGAGCAGACTGATGCGTCTGAGGCACTTGGTGAACCTGAGCAAGATGTTGAAATTCTTGAGGTTCAACCGCCAAAGAAGAAAAGAAAGTTGATAAAGAAATATGAGTTTGTGGAACATTGGCAGTCAAGGCCACCGGGTGCAGTTGACTTCAGTGAGGCTCATGACAAAAGGGATCATTCACCTCTTGAAGGTCCATTTGCAAAAGAATTAAGAGAAAGAGCTGAGATGAGAAAGGCAGGTATTGACCCAATGATGGTTGAGGTCTCCCCTCCTTCACTTAAAAGAAAACTGGACTTTGATTCACCAGAACATACTCCATCTTCATCTCCAGACTTACCATATGCTGCAGCGGTTCAACCATCACCAGTTCTCTCAACTGCTCAACCTTCGGTTTCTACATCGGTTTCATTCATTAAACCGAAGACTAGGAAAAGGAAGAGTGCTGCTGAACTGGCTTCCTATCTGAAGCGGTTCAAGACTGAAACCTCTAGGGAAAGAAGGGCTGGAGCCCATGCTCGTGCCGCCGCCAAAGCCGAAGACAGATTCTTGAAGGCTTGCCGCCCTAATCCTTATGCCATTTTTCCCAAGGATGAGATGGAAGCAGCTGTTGAGAAGATAATTCTTTCATTTGAAGAACAGTTGATGGGAGAGATTGCCTATCAGGTACTCATGGATCCCACTCTTGCTTCCCAATTCTTTCTATTCTTTAATTGTCTTTGCATTCCCAATCTCTATAGAATATTCCTTGTGCCTTCTCCTTCCATCTTTCTCTATGATGACTATATGAGATATGATGTTCCTCCTCCTCCTCCTCAAACCGAAATTATTCCTTATTATTTTTCCTTTCCTTTTGATCCCATAGAATTTGAAACCACCATAAGGGTGTCTATGGGTGAAACTTTAGAAGAGGCACACATTCTTTTAAAAGGCAAAGCCAAAATGCCTTCTTCATCTCATCAGTCTGATGATGCCATCCCAATTTCTGATGATGATACTACTAGTGATGAGCACATCCCTGACTACACTCCTTCTGATGAACCGCCCTCTTCAATTCCTTCCTATCCAATTCTACCCCTTCATGCTACAACCGCCGATTTAATAGATGTGGTTAGGAATATTCAAGTTCATCAGCAAACCGCTACTTCTCGGTTTGACACTCATCTCCTCACTATACAAACTGATCTTGATGCCATTAAGGGGGAGAGAGTGAATGAGAAATTTGATGATAGATCAAGACAACAACAATTAGATGAGAGATTGAACTTCATTTTGGAAAATCAACTGGCTCTTCAAGATCTTGTCAGAACCAACAATGATCTTTGCAACTTAAAGTTTCAAGACGTTGATGCATCACTTCAATCTGTTGTTGAGAAACTTGACATTCTGGCCCGGCATGCGCTTGATTCTTCTGAGCTTATCCTGCATAGAACCGGGAAACTTGTCAAGCAAGCCGCTCCAATTGAATTAAAGATTGATGAACCGACTGAAGTTCGGCTTCGTGCAGCTGACTTTGTTTTTGAAACCGCCCGTGGCTCCGGTTCTAGGAATGTTGATCAAACCGCCCCTGCTGTTGATGCTCAAGATGCAGAAGAACAAGCTGCTCAAGACGCTCAAATAGATCAGAACCAAACCGCAGATGATGATGCTGCTGCAAGGGGTTCTGTCGCAGATGAAGTAGACTAGATTTCCTTCTTTAGTCTTTCTTTTTGATGTCTCTTGTAATTCATACATTGTAAGTTACTATCCTTTATGATTGAATTATAATGAGAATGACTGCATAGCATTCTGTTTCCAAAACTTTGTTTATTCAAACTGCTTGTTTATGAAACAATGCTTGCATTTCTTAAAACCTTATGCACTACATTTATCATGAAAATGATTTTTAGTGCATTGTGTTTTAAACATTCAGTTTAAAAATGCATTTCTGATTCTCAAAATCATATAATTCTATATGCATCTGAATGTATTTGTTTTCTATCTTTTCTTCATTTCCTTTGTTTTTGATAGATTGGAAATCTATGATCTAGCATAGTGTGTGCATTGACTTGGGACATGCAATTTCATGAAATTTATTTCGGACATGTTCTTACCAAGTACAGTGTTTTGCTATTATCATAGAATGGTAATGGCATCAATCAAATAGGGGGAGATTGTTAGGATTCATTGTTAGTACACCCACCTTAATTTGATTGATCCATGCCACGTGTCTTTTTATGGACTTTAGGACCGCATGTAATGAAGTTCTACTTCAATTTTTAGATAAGTCCATTTCTAGATTTTTGATTGTCTAGGCTGAGTATAGTTCGGTTGTATCATTAGCGGTTTAGTGCTTCAAGCCGTCATCTTGAGACCGCCAGCATGGAGTCCTTCAGTTTTCATCAAACTGCAGTTTGCATGTTTGATGAAACCGCCCATCAAGATCATTCTTAAAACCGCCCCTATGCTTGGTGAAACCGCAGAGCAGTTATTGAAGAATTAAAGATATGTCATTTATTCCTTAGACAAACATTCCCTTTTTGACCGTAAAAGGATGTTGTTATGTCATGTCAAAATAACTCTAAGTTAACTTGGAGTTTCTGCAAGGAATGTCAGTTTGTCTATCAGTTTGAATTGTTTACCGTTAGTCCTTTCTGCAATAAAGGACAAATGTCAGGTAGTGGTGCAACAACTACCTAGGACTACAAGACAAAACCAAGGACGAAAATGACAGCTCAACCAATGGGATTTCGACAGCACTGTACCCTTCAGATTTGATTCAAATCTTTACCCAACGGTCACAAGGGTGCTCTGCCTATAAATAGCCTCCATTATTCAACAATGAAGGTTGCTGAGCTTCAAGAGATTCATTCCAAAGTGTTCAAGTTTGCTTTGAAGATTCAAACCCAGATATTCATATCTTCAAACCATCTCCATAGCAAACCTAGTTCTTCATCAAAGCTTCAAGCCTATCAACCTTTCATACTTAGCCTTCACACCAAAAGACTTCCATTTGCTCAACCATCATTTAGATACTTAGAGCATTTGATTTCTTTTCACACACACACCCGATTTATATGATCACATAGATTATATACTTCAAAAACACCGGTTGTTATTATAGCTTAGGTTAGACTTATTGTTTAGAGTTTAGATTCATCTTGTAAAACCTCCTCTAAATTAATACAAGTCTAATAGCTATTAGAAAATCCTGGACTAACCATCTAGGTAGAGGACGTAGTTCATTTAAGAACGAACCTCTTCAATTTGTGTGTTTGATCTTTATTTTCTGTCTTGATATTTATCTTTCTTGTTTGTGGTCTTGAACTTGTTTCCATATACGAAATGACTTAAAAGATGAATTGTGTTTTCCTTTGAACTTTAAGTTTAACTATTCAGTTGCATCATAATGTTTTCTCAACCTGAGTCAAACCTCCCAACTCTTTAACTAACCTATTTGGCCAAACCGCAAACTCCGCTGTTCATTTTATCAGTTCGGTTCTTGTGCTTTGAACCGCAGTTGGCCAAACTTATAAGTACTCGGTTGATTTTAAGGGTATTTTCGAAAAAGTTTCGGACCGCTATTCACCCCCCCTCTAGCGGTTCTATACCCTTGTTGCCCTCTGGGACCAACAGCCGTGCTTAGAGTGCTTAGAAGTATGTTTCTTGCTTTGCCATCATTTGCAACTCTTCTTGTTTCTTCCTCAGTCCATTCTTCTTTTGGTTTCTTGATGGTTGGTTGAACAGCATTTGTGCGCGGATTTGGATTCGCTTTCATAGGAATGTAAGGTCCATAAACCACGGTGTCATGAAGTCTTTCATCGATTGAGTTGAGATGAGTTAAGATGCTAAATTTCCACACGTCTGTGAATACGTGTGTTTGAATTTGGGATATTCATAGCAACATTAAAATTATGAGAGTCGCCACGCCGTTTTAATTATAGCCAAAACATTGAGAAAAAGCATGTTTAATGGGTTCGGGGGTCAAATTACAACAAGAGAAGAATATTGGACGTTATCACTCCTATTGCCCGAATGATCGGTCTTTCTATCATGATGAATGTGTTAGTAGTGTGTTAGTGCTTGAGACCGGATCCGAAGATTGCCTACGTTCCTCTCAATGTGAGAAGCTCAGGTCAGCGTAGTTCGAGAAGAATTTAGAATAGGCAGAAGAATCGGGATCATGCATAATGAGGGGGGAATTACCTAAAGATTAGGGTTTAGAAGTAGTTCCTAGATCATCCTCGGGTTGATGAACCCTCGATCATCATCGGCTATGAAATAACATGTAATTATGAAGATCGCAACCCTAAATATAACATAAATAAAGTTTTAATCTATAAACACGAAGAACATGCGAAGAACATATATGAACATGCAAAGCTCATGAAGAAACTATGAATAAACATGCAAGAACATGAATATTAAATATCTACATTAGAAATAATGCAAGAACGTGAAGAAATAAGTTAGAAAACTTACCTATGTTGGCAAGAAATAAACCTTGATCTTCTTGGAGGTTTGAATGCTAATTAGAGAGCAAAATTGTGTTTAAGAACTCTCAAATTCGGATCCCCCTAAACCAATAGCATGAGATTGGTTTATATAGTAAACTGAGGGGAAGATCTGATGGTCCAGATCATCCGGGGCGGATGTGGCCGCGTGGCCAATATTGAGGGCGGCGGCGAAAGTGGCCGCGTGGCCATCGTTGGGCGCTGACTTGAAATTCAATCTAGGGTTTTACTGTTCATACAAGGCAACCCTAAATGTCCATATTTAATGTTTTCTAGAACATTGAGCTATTTTTGGGAATCCGGGATAAGTCTTTGCAAGGTTTCTAATTCCCATAAAGTCCTTGTATATTTGGGAAAGCCCTAATAAACTCATTTTCAGATCGGGTACTAACAACGTCAAAATGATCTTCATCAAAGACCGGAACGTGAGTGTAGTTTGCAGTTGCCATAGGTTTTGAGTTTGCCATTTAGAATCGGCACCCAAGCTGTTAAGCTTGAAAAACGAAAATATTTTATAAAGGTGTTTGCTCTGATACCACTTGTTGGTCCCAAAGGGCAACAAGGGTATGAAAAATAGCTAGAGGGGGGTGAATAGCTGTTTTAAAATCCTTTTCGTACCCTTGATAAACTCAATTGCAAATGCGCACTTTATCAAGTAAGCGTTATGATATGCGCCTAAGTGAGTGAGTGAAATGCACAGCGGAATTTAGTAATGTAAATAGGCGCAAAGTATGATAAAGGGGGCGCACACACACTCTAAGTATTTTGGCTCAAAGTGGGTGAAATAAGAAACTAAGGCAAATGATATAACAAACACAACACAATTCAATCAATCAATCTACAATAAATAAACAAGCAAGTAGTTAGATATGATATGAACTTGTAAGGAAATAGCAAGATATGAACAAGAGCTATTTGGAGAGGTTCGATCGGGAAAATGATCTACGTCCTCTACCAAGATGGTTAGTCTTGGATTTCTAATGGAGATCTTATATAATGAGTGAGTGTTACAAATTACAACTTTTGAGCTTATACACAAACTCAAGATCTATTTCTATGAAAGAACAAATCCAAAACAATAACCGGTGTATCTCTTAAAGAAAGATCTAAGTGATCAAACTTAAAGAGGTGCGTGTGTGATTTTAGTATCAAGGCTCTTTAGATCTTTGAGATTGAGAGCACGAGAAAACTAAAGTGTTATAACTTGAGGATCTGGGCTAAGGATGAAGTTATGAAGATGTTCTTGAGAATTCTGGAAATAACAAAGGGAATCTTCAAATCTTCAACAAATGCTTGAGAGAGAAATTCTTGAAATTCTTAGCAATTCTTTAGCCACTTCAAATGGTTGAAGTTATGGGGTATTTATAGTAGAGCCCCAAAAACTAGCCGTTGGAAATCCTTGGTGAGTCAGAGAAAAGGACGGATGTGCTGTCGCTCAATGAGTGGAGCACGTGTCCTTTTATAGCCGTTAGACACACAACACAAATATGACCGTTATGGACAGATGTCCTTAGATGCGGGTGCATACGTGTTATTTAACCACCGTTGGATCTTTGGCAAAGTTTGAATCTCTTCAAGTCTTTGAATCTTCAATAAATCACTGAGTGTAAAATCAACAATGATGAGGCGCGTTGAGCCATTAGAGCGCATGGTCCATTTGAGGCACGTAACAGAGGGCGTGGATCTTTGTGGCGCGAGGCTATATGCGCGCGCGCTGAAGGGCGCATGGCGCATGGCATGAAGCGCATGGCACGTAGCTCAAATTCACGGAGTGATTTTCTTCAATTTTGATCTTCTTGCCCTATTCCTAAGCCTGTTCTATTACAATGGACAACCTAAAAAATGAAGTATAAATACTTCTTACATGTGGGTCTAAAGTCCATGAAATAAAACTTAGGTGATGGATCAATCAAATCTAATCAATCCTATTACATTGAAACTGAGATATAAGTGGGCATACCCAACATCTTGATAAAGAACGACTGCATCGAGATTCATTATTGGAACAAAGGAAGTAACTACTAAACTCATCCACTAGAAAGTATCAAGCAAACATCACAAAACCTAAAATTTAGGAATAGCAAAACAGAGAAATTAACTTACACGTATTACCTATGTCCCACTTCTCCTAAATTGAACATAGGCAGCAACATACAAATCCAAACTATTAGGATGGGAACTGTTGTAACGAACTTACACAATTTAATGAAGGTTAATATAGTCAATGTGGTCGACCACAGTTTCTCTCGATAAATAAGCATCTTGGCTAAGGGACATTAACTTGTGGCCATAAAGGCAACAATAATGGAAAAAAGGAATTGAAGATAACAATTCAAGGGAATTAAGTCATCCTTTCACAAAAGCTATCAAAGCCCCCCCCCCCCCCCCCCAAAAAAAATAAAATAAAATAAAAAAATAAAAAAATAATGTTGATGCGTGATGTATATATTTTCCAACTTGTATCATTGAGATAAACTACTCTCAGACATAAATATATTGCAAGATTTTCACATTTCTCTGTCTAGCATAGTAGCTACTTACTATATACTCCCTCCGTCCCAGCTCACTTGACACTTCCCAAAATAACATATTTTTTATAATTTTATACTCACTCTACCCACCACTCATCCTCTCTCTTCATTTTTCACCACTCAATTTATTCAACCAACACTACTATTTACCCCACTCATTCTCTCACTTCATTTTCTACCACACATTTTCCTTATTTTATTTTTTTTCCTTAATTATTGTGCCCACCTCTTAGGTGTCAAGTGAGGTGTGACGGAGGGAGTATGTCCCAAAAAGAATGACCAAATTTGTTCTTGATCAAGAAAAAATTTGGTCATTCATTTTTAAACGGAGGTAGACTTTATCCCATGGCATCTTGAGTAATTACATTATGACAAGACATCCTCTCAACAATTTAGCGTGATCAAGCAAAAAAAACCAGATAATGACATAAATATATAGGCTTGGGAAATTAAGAGAATACAGTAAGTTTAGTATAACAATAGTTTATAATGCAGAAAAACAAAAAAATGGAGAGACAGAACAGAACAAGATGGTGTTACCCTTTAGTCTGTTTCAAAATTCAATCCTTGGCAATAGCCTTCCACACGAAACAAACCTGGAGTAAAACAAACAAAATGGTTAGATTCTGAGTAGCAAATGAAAATCCATTTTTGAGAAAAACCAACTCATTTTAAGAGACAGAGATGGATAAATAATCTATAAACTGAATCAAAATTGGGAGAGGGAAAGAGAGAGAGCGATCTACATACCAGTACCAAACCTCAAAATGAAATTTCCCTAAATCAGTAATATAAATAAAGGAATTCAATCCCCATATCCATTTTCCCCAAATCAACAACTAAAACTTCTATTTTAAAATTTTAGGGTTTAATGACAGTAGAAAATTTACCTCAAATGAGCAGTGTTGCAGCCATCGATGGAGGTGATTAAGTCAATTTTGGTGTTTTACACAATTTGAGGAACCCAGGCCACGACCTAAATCGTCTATGTGTTGGGCTAGGAGAGGCGTGTCGTTGATGGAAGAGGCAGAATGATGGCGAAAATGGCGATGGTGGCAAGGCGGCGATGGAGCAGCGATGGCGAGGCTATGGGGGCAAATAATTTACCGAGGAGGCTTGGAGAGAGGGAGCGGAATGGAGAGAGTTACATGTATAGGATATTTTGGGGAAAATGCATGTGTATGTTCTTTTAAATTTTTTCTAAGTTTTTTGTTTTTTTTTGTTTTTTTTTAAATATCCACTACAACGTGTATACTAAACGTTAGTATGTTACAACGTTTTTTGCCCACCGTTGTAATAGGAATTGAACTACAACGTTTCTGAACAAAAGGTTGTCCAATACTAATAAACACAACGTTTTATAAATAAACGTTGTAGAAAACTGTTTACTACAACCTTTTACTCAAAACGTTGTTGAAAAAAATGTTGTTAATAGTAATTTTTATTGTAGTGAGTGCTTCTAAACAACATCAAAACTTGATGATTCAACAGGAAAAATGAATCAAAATTTAAAGCGTTTTAAGGCTTTCCAAAAGAACTCAAACTCAAACCAGAAAAGAGCGGGCTCTGATACCAATTGTTGGAACAATCTTAACCCTGAATGCCTAACTCATTTCTAGAAAGAGATTGAGGAAGAGATGAAGGCGGAAGCGAAGTAATACCTGTTGAATCCGTTATTTGTTGTAGGTAGAAATAAAGAAGAATAAGAAGATGTAGGGAGAATGGATCTTCTAAAGGATGAGTGTCTCTTAATCTCTCAAAGTCTTTCAACAATATGAAGATAATTTAGATGATAAAGTAAGTATGTAGTATGTTTTAGGCTTGATGGAGATGCCTTTAAATAGTAAACATGTGTAAGGATCCCGTCCTCGGGGGACGAAACACGCAAGGTTCGCACGAGGACAAAATGCCAAGCACGGGAACCGGTCAAATTTAACGGAGTCGCCACATTTTGTTAATTTTAAACCCAACAAAATGACAAAGGTTTGAGTTCAAAGGTTCGGAGGTCAGGTTACAACTTGGGAGGAGTTTTTACGTCCTCTCAAGTTGCCTCGGACAAAGCCGAGTCTCCCTAAGTTAGTTAAAATGTGCATATGTGTGTGTGTGTATTTAACGGAAAAAATTCTGTTATTGATTTTATTTGAGAAACTCGGCTGAAAAGGGGGCCTTGAGTGATAAGATAAAGGTCAGAGGGAAAAACAGACAATTTTGCCCTTCTACCTAAAGTAGCCGTACGGCTGGAGGAGGCGATCCTAGGGTTTTACAGTTTGCTCATGAACAGTCCAGTTCAAAACAGAAACAGGGTATTCTGTCTGAAGCTGAACAAACTGTTTGTGATCCCAGTTTGCAAGAAATCATTTTACAAGTTTTATAACATCATTCCTATGCTAAATGATCATCACTTGGTCCCCAAAGACAAGTATTTGGGTGTGATCATGAGCAATCATAGGAGAAAATCAAGAGAGTTGATGAATGTCCCTTTTGGACCAAAGTTGGTCATTTGGTGAATAAAGATTGGAACTTTATCACCAATATGACATCTTATGACTTAAAATCCTTCCAAGAGTCAAAATAACACATAAAGATTGGATCTTTATGACCCAAAAGTGGGATTTTGAGGCTAAATCAAAGAGGAAAATGATGGACACTAAGGTTCCACCATCCTCATGATTATCATGGCCAAACAAGCACAACACTTAAATAAATAAAGAATATAAATGACAATCAACAAGTCTATGAGTGTCTAGGTTTAGAACCTCTTCCATACGAGGTATGGAGGGCACCTTTGAACTTCTCATAGCTTGGACAAGATAGTAATGTAATAGATAGATATATATAGTGCTTGATAATGGACAAGTCTTGCAAGAAACAAAAGGTGCTTGAAATGGACAAGTCTTTGCATGAATGAATAGTAAATACATGTATAACCAAGAAACAAGAAAGAAAATAGGAGTAAGATGAAGAGAAAGGAGGGGGGGGGAGGTGGCTTTACCTATGATGGTTAAGGCCAATCTTCCTTTCTTCTCTCCTTTTTTTGTATGTGATCACTCTCACTCTTTCTCTGTGGCAATTCCAGCAGAGTGACCTTTCTAATGTGTATTTCTCCCCCCCTGAAATGATCAGCAAGGGGTTCTATTTATAGGGACTGAGGGCGCCCAAACCAGCCGTACGGCTAGGCCCCTCTAGTTCCCAAATCATCCGTACGGCTCAGCCTGGCGAGCTTCTGGATTTTTCCGATTTTATACCAGAGTAGTCCTGGAATTTATAGTTTATCCTAAGGAGGTCCTGGCCTATCAGCTTATCCCTGAAACGGTGCTAAGGCTACCTCTAAGATAGGTCAGTTTCAGATTGGGGTACTTACAGAGCCCCTCGGCAACGCCGCTTCGAAGGAGCGGGGTTGTCGATAAAAATAAGCATCCCAATCTGACGGGACGACGGCTTTAACCAATTTTGGTTGCATGGCTGGTCCTAGTAGTGTAGGATTCCTACGTATCCCATTCGCGGGGAATCAAGCCTACCGTAGTTCGGGGTGAGAGATTTAAGGCTACTCAAACCTATAGAC
This sequence comes from Campanula takesimana, assembly GCA_026119855.1. Lineage (NCBI taxonomy): Eukaryota > Viridiplantae > Streptophyta > Magnoliopsida > Asterales > Campanulaceae > Campanula > Campanula takesimana. Next base: position 298,465 of record JAOWBW010000466.1, read on the forward strand.
GACCGTCGAGGTCGGGTGGGGAACTCATGCATGACACTCATTCGGTTAGAGGCGAAGGTTCGGGTGTGACACCAAGGGGTCAGAGGCTAAGGAATTTGGGCATGACACCAAGGGGTCAGAGGCTAAGGCATTTGGGCATGACACCAAGGGGTCAGAGGCTAAGGCATTTGGGCATGACACCAAGGGGTCAGAGGCTAGACATTTGGGCATGACACCAAGGGGTCAGAGGCTAGACATGGTCAACTTGGCTCTATGGGAGAGGGTTGAATTGCTGGGGATATGGTCAACTTGACTCACATGGGACAGAGAGGTTTGACTAAATGGTTGGACTTACGAAGGACGGCCAGGACATGGTCAACTTGGCTCTATGGGAGAGGGTTGACTTGCAGTGACATGGACAAGGAAGCGTGACTCTAGGCGAGGCAGAGGCGGGACATGGTCAACTTGGCTCTATTAGAGAGGGTCGACTTACACAAGGAAGCGTGACTCTAAGGGTCAGAGGCAGGACATGGTCAACTTGGCTCTATTGGAGAGGGTTGACTTACACGGGACAAGGAAGCGTGACTCTAGGCGAGGCAGAGGCGGGACAAGGTCAACTTGGCTCTATTGGAGAGGGTTGACTTACACAAGGAAGCGTGACTCTAAGGGTCAGAGGCAGGACATGGTCAACTTGGCTCTATTGGAGAGGGTCGACTTACAAGAGGAAGCGTGACTCTAAGGGTCAGAGGCGGGACATGGTCAACTTGGCTCTATGGGAGAGGGTTGACTTACACGGGACAAGGAAGCGTGACTCTCGGCAAGGTAGAGGCGGGACATGGTCAACTTGTCTCTATTGGAGAGGGTCGACTACATGGTTGGACTTACGAAGGACGACCGGGGATGATGACTATTCTTAGTCAAAGAGCTCTACTGGGCTTATGTCGGGGACAGCCTATAATGACTATTCTAAGTCAAGGTTTTACTTGGATCAACTCCAACTTTGGGGAGTTTGACGGGAAAACTGGTCTTACGTCCTTCTAAGGACTGCCGTGGCGAAGGATCTAGCGTATAATGACTATTTTGAGTCAAGGTTTAGTCAACTCCATCTTTGGGGAGTTTGACGGGAAAACTGGTCTTACGTTCCACTAGGGACAGCCGGGACAAAGGCTCTAGCCTAATTGACTATTCTTAGTCATAGCTTGACAGGGGTCAACTCCATCTTTGGGGAGATTGATGGGAAAACGGGTCTTACGTCCCTCTAAGGACTGTCGGGACAAAATATTCAAGTCAACTCCACCTTTGGGGAGTTTGACAAGGCAAACTGGTCTTACATCCCACTAAGGAAAGCCGGGACAAAACATTCAAGTCAACTCCACCTTTGGGGAGTTTGACAAGGCAAACTGGTCTTACATCCCACTAAGGATTGCCGGGACAAAACATTCAAGTCAACTCCACCTTTGGGGAGTTTGACAAGGCAAACTGGTCTTACATCCCACTAAGGATTGCCGGGACAAAACATTCAAGTCAACTCCACCTTTGGGGAGTTTGACAAGGCAAACTGGTCTTACATCCCACTAAGGATTGCCGGGACAAAGCCTAGGGGTGACCTTCAAGACTTCATTGTAGAAAAAGAGGGTCCAAGACTTTGGAAAAATCATTTTTAGGGGAGATCAAAAGCATTTTTTTTTGAAACATTGTCTTTGATAAATGATGCCAAATGGCCAAATTTGAAAAATGCTAACGAAACATGTTTAGTCAAATTTTGGTTTTAACTTAACCGCGAGGTTTATATGCATAAAGTCCTTTTGAGCTTTGTCCATTTATTCGGAGTGATCGGGGGTAGAGAACCCTCTTGTCGTCAATGTCGGGGTAGCCCCATGTCCGTGCCGTCGTTGATGTGGGGATAGCCCCATGTCCTCGCGGGGGTAGCCCCAATGTCATCTTTCGACCTTTGGCGTTGGCGTAGACCCAATGTAACCTTTGAAGTGGGGTTAGGAACCCATCCCTTTTTCATGACGCACCCTTTCTTTTGCCTAGGACGCCCTTACGGGTTTTCAACCTGGCGGGCATCTCTTTTGCGTCTTTTATGGCACACCCTGTCTTTTGCCTAGGCCGCCCTTACGGGTTTTCAACCTAGCGGGCCACTTTTTTGGTGCCTTTCTTTTCTACTTTTTTTTTTTTTTTGTGAGTGATCCAGCCGACTCGATAGAACGGGGACTTAAGGTATCTTTTGGAGGAAACATGCAAGGGCAGTTTATTTGGGAGAGAGTCCATTTATGTTGGTGAGCTCTTTGAGCAATTTATCATGAAATGGAAGGAAGCCCTTGCTTGACAGAATACAAGTGTTTAGCTCTTTCCTAAGATGTAGAGAAGAAGACTTGTCGAGACATTTGAAATTTGTCTTGGTTAAAATTATCAAAATGATTGCTTGGATGGACCATGTTCATCATTAAGTCAAGATTATAACAAGCAATTAGCCTTAACATGTATAAATGTTGTGATCAATTAAGATTAAGATTCGATCAATGGCAAGATCGGGAAGAGAAGGTGTTTATGGGGAATTGGTCCAAAGAAGGTGTGTCTTGGGAAATCGGTCATTGATGGGACCATGGGGGGAGAGGCTTGGCTACTTTGGGAAAGCCATGGTTTGACCGTTCTTTCTCATGCTGTGACCGGACCCGAAGGTTGCCTACGTTCCCCTCAATGTGAGGAGCTCAGGTCGCCGTAGTTCGGCCATGGGCCGTTTTGCTGAAGTTGGCTTTCCTTTGGCGTTGTCTCGGAGGATATTGTTGCTCTTTTGACGCAGATCACTTTGCTTCGTCGTGGACTTCTTGGGACGGACCGCTTAGGATGAACCCTCTTTGATGTGAACCCCCTTTTGAACGGGTCCTTTGGGATGAGTCCTTTCTTGGTCGTCTTTTGGTATAGACTTCCTTTCTCGCGAACCTTGAGGGTAAACCTTTTGGATGAGATTTTGAGGCAAACTTCCTCTTTGCATATGCTCATTTCCTTTCCTTCTTTCCACATATTCATTTTTTTTTTTCTTATCATTTTTTTTTTTTTAGAGAGAGGGGAAACATTAGCCCCAACTTGCTATCTTGGACATTGGCTCATTTGTAGCCCCTTGGTGGAATTCTGCCACTTCTTACTTTGACTTTTGAAGATCTGGGAAGTCCTTTGATTCGCATCAAGGATTTGTATAGGAAAGGTGTATCGGGTTAATGTAGGAGGGCAAATTTGCCATTGATGGTTTCTTCATGCCAATTGATCACAACATTTATTCATATCAAGATTAATTGTTTGCATTTGGCGCTTTTCATTTGTGTTAGGTCCATTCATCCTTAATGAGTCGTCATTGACTAGTATGCTTAGAAGTCAATTCGTCATTTTGGGGACGTAGCAATCAATTGATAATAACAAGCAAGGCAATTTCAAGAGTAAACATATATTGCAAATAATGTCTCAAGTCTAGAGAGAAGAGAAGAAAAATGACTCTTTTATTTAGATAACTTTGTACATACATGTCCAAGTGCGGAACTCTGTAGAAATAAAAATACACGGTCCAGAATGGACTCCTTTTTTTTCTTTCTAGAACCTACGAGGCTGGAAGACTCACATTTTTTTTTATTTATTTATTTTTTTTTTTTTTAAGGATGGGTTCCCATGAAGCACGATGATCCATTTTCTTCCATAGTTGTTGGAGGGGTTGTCGGCGGCATATTCCATGTCTTCCACGGGGAACTCGGGTTCCATGTCATCGGGAAAGATGTCGCGAGGCCTCCACTTGGCTGGGCATTGCAATTTCCGGGGTCGCCTACTCATGAGGGCGAGTTGGGAGCTTGCCTGTTGGCCAAGCCTTTTGTGATTCCCTTTCCAAAGTGCATAACCTTCGTGTATGGCACTTGACGAGGGCACAGTCTTTCATTTGGTGTAGCCACTCTCAGGCTCCTGAAGCTCGGGCCTCTTCTTGTGGACGGTATCCCAATTGTTTGGTCTTCCCGCTCATGTGTATGGTTGTCTCGGATGCCAATTCGGATGTGGGCTCCTTGGACGATGTTTCCGGGGGACAAAACCGCAAAGGACTTTAGCATTTTAAACCTCAAGGTGAAATTATTAACCATGATTTGAGAAGCATGCTTCATTAGCGGATTAACCTTTTAGGCAAACACGACCTTTTATTTTGAGAAAACTTGATCTCCATTTTCTTTTTCTGAAAAACACACTTCTTGTTTTGGGTGAAAAACTCACACACACATTTTTGTAAACTTTTTGACAAGGCAAAATGACAATAATAATCTTATTAATGAGAACTGACAATGGACCCAAAATGGTCACCACATGGCATCAACCGGGGAATCAAGACTTTAACTCAACCTAACAAACATCTTAACCGACTTTCCCTAGAGACTTATCACGCGTCCTAATAATGGACTTTGACTCTTCCTAAGGGGATACAAATGGAAGGGTTTCGAAATTTCATTCTCCGTCACGGCAACCATAGCGACATCAATTTTCCCAACTCGGGGCACTTAGCCCTTCGGACATTTTCCGTACCATGGATCCTTCGGCTTTGCTGATTTTAGGAACCATCATCTTGGATACTAAATTTGTCATCCTTTCCAAAACTGGCTCTCCCACTTTGGGATGGGCGATTTTCTCAACCACGGACTCCTTTTCCTTGGGGCAGATATCGCTCCATTTGTCGACCATCGGGTAGGCCACGGGATTAGATTCTACAAACTCAAGCATGTTGATCTTCGGACCGTTGGTTGTATCGGGGGTGCGAGGGCGTTCAAGCTTTCCCTGCTTGATTAACTTCCGGATGATGCATTTTACAGCAATGCAATTGTCGGTATCATGCCCATTGTAGTTGTAAAAGGCACACCACTTATTAACATCAAGGTAGTCCTTGGGTTTTGTGGGTTGGTAGTTGACAAGAGGCTTCGCAAGGCCTTGCCTAACCAATCCCTCGAATACCTTACTTATGGGCATTCCGAAATCCTCATATCTTGTGAAACTGGGTCTGGCTCGGCCTTTGGCTTTTCTTTCATTGTTGATCGGATCGTGATGGGGATGAGAATCACCGCTACTGAATGCAAAGGGGTTCCCATCGAGTGTTCTTTCAAACTTAGCTTCTATTTGCTTTCTCTTTCCCAATAACGTACCCGACCGAGGTGCAACATGAGGATTCTGTTGAAGTGCATGGGTGTAGGCATACCCGTAACCTTGGTGGTTTGTAGGAATATACCTTGGTAGCATGCTGTGAGCTTGGGGTCCGAAAGGTCTTGGGTTGTAGAAATGGTACGGGTCATCTCGGAATCTCATTGGGAAATCTGGTGGAGGCAAGTTGGTAACGCCTGTTTGGGTCTCCATATATGGTCTAAACAGTGACTGAGTTCTGGTGACTTGGTTTGGTGGCATTAAACCGAGAAGGGATACGATCGGGAAGGTGTTGTGAGAATGATACTTGAGGCATAACTGGTGTGAATAGCGGTTTGCAGGCCTTTTGAGTGGATTTTGTTTGGGGTTTTATAGGAAGTGTCTCATGGGAGATGTTGGTTTTGGGATGAGGCGGAGTGAGGCAGATTTGGGTGAGAGGCTCGTTTTGGATGACGGCGCATTGGGGCGAAGAAATGGAGGTCTCGGTATTTTGGTGAGATGGAGGGGGCAATCTTTGGTTACAGTCCGGAGGTCGGGTAGCTTCCACTTTTTCATTGTGGTTGGTTGCTTTGGCGAAGGGCCCATCGGTTTGAAACAGAGCTGTAACACCTCTTTGCCTCGTCGACTCATCAGGCGGAGTTTGCGTTTCTCTGTGGCTATCTGTGATGACCTTTTTCTCAGCCCCGGGGGCTTCTGAAGCTTGGAACAACTCTTCGTTCGCTGGGCCATCCGGATTGTCTGCAATGTCATTTCTCAAGCTACTGTCCACTGAAGTGACCTTTCCGAGGTACCGGATCGGAGAAGTTGTAGTGACCGGGGAACTTTCTGACTCCACACGCACTAGACGGCGACATGATGCTCTCTTCCACTTCATCTAAGCTACGGGGAAGACAAAAGGTAGCTTTAGACTTGGGTAAACACTGGGTGAATGCTTGGGCTAAAGACACACGTGTCTTTATTTGGGACATTTGACCAGGCCGAAGTTGCCTACGTTCCCCTCACCACGAGGGAAGGGGTCCCATGCGACGAGAGGCTCAGGTCACCGTAGTTCGAATGGGTTTAGAATCTTAAGAGGGAGGGACGAACACGACTGACTTCTTAACGAGAATCCATCCAAGGACTTGACTGACTTTCTAGGGGACTATTCCTAGAATTTTAACGGGGATCTTTGCGGGGACCTACGGGATTTTGCCTAGGGTCTCAACGGGGATCTTAATGGGAGTCTTGAAGGATAACATGGATCCTTCCAAAGACTTAACGGGACTTGACGGAGGTCTTGAAGGATAACATGGATACTTCCAAAGACTAAACGGGACTAATCAAAAGTCTTGGAGGATAACATAGATCCCTCCAAAGACTAAACGGGACTATTCAAAAGTCTTGGAGGATAACATGGATCCGTCCAAAGACTAAACGGGACTAATCAAAAGTCTTGGAGGATAACATGGATACGTCCAAAGACTTAACGGGACTAATCAAAAGTCTTGGAGGATAACATGGATCCGTCCAAAGACTAAACAGGACTAATCAAAAGTCTTGGAGGATAACATAGATCCGTCCAAAGACTAAACGGGACTATTCAAAAGTCTTGGAGGATAACATGGATCCGTCCAAAGACTAAACAGGACTATTCAAAAGTCTTGGAGGATAACATGGATCCGTCCAAAGACTAAACGGGACTAATCAAAAGTCTTGGAGGATAACATGGATCCGTCCAAAGACTTAACGGGACTAATAAAAAGTCTTGGAGGATAACATGGATCCGTCCAAAGATTAAACGGGAATAATCAAAAGTCTTGGAGGATAACATGGATCCATCCAAAGGCCAAACGGACTTGACGGAGGTCTTGAAGGATAACATTGATCCTTCCAAAGACTTAACGGGGGACACTGGTTATCGAAACAATGCAATGTATCAAAGACAAGAAGCAAAAACGGAGCAAGCTCATGCAACGCGCGATTAATAAATCATTCAAGTTTACTTAAAACACATTTTTATTCCTAAATGGTTGGAAAAGATTTCTCTTCTTTTTCGCAACTAATCTAAATCCTGGATCAGTGGAGGCCATCACTACGCCTATAGACCCCTCGTTTTTCACCTATATTGCACGCTCCCATGGACGGACTATCCTGGTCGAGGGTCCTATAGGGCACGCGGCTTCCACCGACCAAAAGAAACGAACCTAGGGTCTAGCGCGTCGCAAGGTTCCCAATACGCGGGTCATCCTAATCATGATTAAGCCCCAGTCGGAATCGAGACTTTTCCCCGAAGGCTGCACCGAAGGCTCCACCGACATTCCGTCATGACCTCATTTTGAATGAGGCGTCTCGATCCTTGACCATGGGCTTAAGGATGATTAAAGTAACTCGTTCATTAGGGCTCGACGACACGGTGTCACCCTATCCTTAGTACATGGCCCTTGCTAATTGCGGTCATCACTAACACACGAGTTGGAGGCTGGTTAGGCCACACTTTCATTTCATCAAGGAGTCACAACTCGGGCATTAATTTGGCCACAATTAGCTTTGAGCACGTATCAAGGATGTGGTGACGTGAACTAGACCAAAAACCAACCATAGTCACGGTATTTGTGTGTCACGGACAAGTGTGGTTGACTCGGTTCGGAAGGGAAGGTGGGATGGACCCGTGCGCGCATCGAAGGGAACAAAAGCGCCCAACGAGCTGCATCATGGCATCCACCCCGGGTTTAAAGGGTATTTGGAACGTGCACGGTCGAGTGCGCGTGGTGTGAAGTCATTCTATGCTCCTTTTTGAGTAAAAGAGAGATTTTCAATTCGTTTTTCGATATCATGAGCATGGCATAAGCAAGATATGAACAAGCATGAATTGAGCAATCTATACACAACAAATCAAAGAATATAAGCAAACAAAGACCAAAACTTGTACATGTACCAAGTTGTGCACAACAAAGAATTTTGGAATCAAACTTTTGCAAAAGAAATATTTTACATTGAAACCCTTTTGTACAAAGCAATTTGTACACAACGAGAAGACTCAAGAAAACCCTTACAAAAAGGATTATGCACAATGAGGTTTTGGAAACCATTTTATTGACAAAAGATCATGCATAACCAAGTTTTATTACCTTTTAAAACCAAGTTTTGGCCAAAAGAATGAAGGTAATGTGCACAAGTAAGACTGTAAATTTGAAACCTGGACAAGCAAAAGCAGAGGGGGCACCCAGAATGTTGCAGCCCTGCACCAAACTGTTAATTGGCAACATTCTGGTCCCTACCCAAAGTAGCCGTACGGCTAAAGCAAGAGGGTGAAGATTTTTCTCAGTTTCTCCAACTTCTGATCATCAAGCCCCAGCTTATTGTGTTTCCAGAATGTATGTACTCAAAACAGTTCAAACAGAAACAGCAAACACACACAAATATGCAAGAAGTCAACTAACGGGAACGGGAGTTTGACCCACACAAGAATGCCCCCGAACCTTCTAGAAAGAAGTCCGAAAGCACTCTATATCCCCAGCAGAGTCGCCACTGTAAGGATCCCGTCCTCGGGGGGCGAAACACGCGAGGTTCGCACGAGGACAAAATGCCAAACACGGGAACCGGCCAAATTTAACGGAGTCACCACATTTTGTTAATTTTAAACCCAACAAAATGACAAAGCTTTGAGTTCAAAGGTTCGGAGGTCAGGTTACAACTTGGGAGGAGTTTTTACGTCCTCTCAAGTTGCCTCGGACAAAGCCGAGTCTCCCTAAGTTAGTTAAAATGTGCATATGTGTGTGTGTGTATTTAACGGAAAAAATTACGTTATTGATTTTATTTGAGAAACTCGGCTGAAAAGGGGGCCTTGAGTGATAAGATAAAGGTCAGAGGGCAAAACAGACAATTTTGCCCTTCTACCTAAAGTAGCCGTACGGCTGGAGGAGGCGATCCTGGGGTTTTACAGTTTGCTCATGAACAGTCCAGTTCAGAACAGAAACAGGGTATTCTGTCTGAAGCTGGACAAACTGTTTGTGATCCCAGTTTGCAAGAAATCATTTTACAAGTTTTATAACATCATTCCTATGCTAAATGATTATCACTTGGTCCCCAAAGACAAGTATTTGGGTGTGATCATGAGCAATCATAGGAGAAAATCAAGAGAGTTGATGAATGTCCCTTTTGGACCAAAGTTGGTCATTTGGTGAATAAAGATTGGAACTTTATCACCAAGATGACATCTTATGACTTAAATCCTTCCAAGAGTCAAAATAACACATAAAGATTGGATCTTTATGACCCAAAAGTGGGATTTTGAGGCTAAATCAAAGAGGAAAATGATGGACACTAAGGTTCCACCATCCTCATGATTATCATGGCCAAACAAGCACAACACTTAAATAAATAAAGAATATAAATGACAATCAACAAGTCTATGAGTGTCTAGGTTTAGAACCTCTTCCATACGAGGTATGTGTTGGTAGTGGTGCCCTAGGCATGTTTAATAAACGTTGTAATTGTTATCATTTATTTCATATCAATAAAGAGATGTTTTGATTATTATTATTGTTCATGTTTACTTATAATAATCTCCGTCCCTAGTACTTGTTAAGCACTAGTATAAAGGCTAAATGATCATGCGATGATCATGTTAGATTTATGGGTACTTGTTTGGAACAAGGTACTGGACATGACCCGCTGTATGAGATTTATGTCATGGTCTATGTCGAACATATATCTCATATTAGTTATGTCATTTGAATCCTTAGACATGAAGTTATTATAGTCTTCCACTTGATGAACATTATGTTTGACATATTCAATCGCTACCTTTAACCGGGAAGTTATAAAGGGTATGATTGGCATAATCGGATTCACGTAGGGAAGAATAATAAGCTAAATAGATTTGTCCCTCTTCGGAGAGATGTCAAGCTTGGGCCTCTCGTAGGAATGGTGTTGATGAAATGTTCGGCCGGACTCAAATGAATTGATTGGATCAATGGCATTTGGATTATCAACATATTCGGAATCGAGAATGTATTGAACAAAAACAAGTTGACTGTTTGACCATGACTTGTGTTCAATGACATCGTGGACAAATGGATTACGACATATTCTAAAGGAATACGAACTTGTATCTAGTTATACTATTTGGGTAGGTATGACGGTTTGCTAGAACCTAATCATATCTTATGGTTTCATGTTTGAACCCATTGCCAACTTAGTATAATCCTAGAGGGTCACACACAATAGAACGAATCTTTAAAAGGACTAAATTGGAATTTTGGAAATTCTGGACATTCTGGGGAAGTGGGCGACCGCACAGTGCCGACTGGGCGGCCGCACACTTAGTTCAGATTTGTACCAGTTTGTTTCAGATAAATGTGCGACCGCACAGTGTATTCTGGGCGGCCGCACAGTACTGTCGGCTGGCACTTTCCTAATTCGATTTGGAATGTCTTTTGACACAAGATTCCTATTTGGAATAGGTCTTGCTTGTGTATAAAAGGATGAGTTCGGCCAGAACTTCCGTGATAGCCTTTTGTGAGTCTCCAAAGAGTTTGAGAGAGGTTTTACTTTGTTCTAAGACATCCTTGGTCAAAGAACAAAATAATACACAAGAGAGAAAATTCCATATAGTTCAAATTCATTGTGAAAACGTGTTTCACAATTTGGTCTAGCAACCAAGATCAAAGAAGTTCCTTTGATATTCGTTCGTAGTGTTGATACCGCTAGAGGGTGAAAATCATCATCTTCAAAGTTCGTGTTCAAGCTTTGTGATCGTGATCAAGTCTTCAAATCTCCACCAAAGACCAAGAGAAAATTTAATAGCCATCAAGGGTTAGTTTTATCCTATATTCATGTTATTGTATTTGATTTAATCATATGAACGGATCTATGGGCTTTGGGTTTCAAAATTTTAAATGCTAAATTCCGCTGCGCATGTTACTACGAAACCCAACAGTATGGAGGGCACCTTTGAACTTCTCATAGCTTGGACAAGATAGTAATGTAATAGATAGATATATATAGTGCTTGATAATTGACAAGTCTTGCAAGAAACAAAAGGTGCTTGAAATGGACAAGTCTTTGCATGAATGAATAGTAAATACATGTATAACCAAGATACAAGAAAGAAAATAGGAGTAAGATGAAGAGAAAGGAGGGGGGAGTTGGCTTTACCTATGATGGTTAAGGCCAATCTTCCTTTCTTCTCTCCTTTTTTTGTATGTGATCACTCTCACTCTTTCTCTGTGGCAATTCCAGCAGAGTGACCTTTCTAATGTGTATTTCTCCCCCCCCCCTGAAATGATCAGCAAGGGGTTCTATTTATAGGGACTGAGGGCGCCCAAACCAGCCGTACGGCTAGGCCCCTCTAGTTCCCAAATCATCCGTACGGCTCAGCCTGGCGAGCTTCTGGATATTTCCGATTTTATACTAGAGTAGTCCTGGAATTTATAGTTTATCCTAGGGAGGTCCTGGCCTATCAGCTTATCCCTGAAACGGTGCTAAGGCTACCTCTAAGATAGGTCGGTTTCAGATTGGGGTACTTACAACATGGTGATACTTCATTTAGGGACCACACCCTTTCAAGCTTAATGATGTTATATTAACCTTTTGCCCATCACAATTAGATAATCATACATCCAGGAATTCTACACATTTTATTTTCAACTACACTTTATAATAACATTATAGGTATGATTTCATGTATGGAATTACTAGGTAACTTGTAATGCAAGCCATGTTCTAACACTCTTAAGTAAAAAAAAAAAACGTAGTTTGAGGATTCTTAAGTAAAAAAATGGTTTGGTGACCAAAAAGTAAAAAATATATAAGTTCAGGGACGAAAAAGTTATTTCTCAAAGAAGTAAGTAAGCAGAAACAAAAATTCAAGGGGAAATGAGATTTGAGATTTGTTTGAACCTCAGTAGTGACGTTAACCCGATTTTTAAATATTGCATCTCACTGTGCATTGATAGTAATTATTTGGAATATATTTAGTATTTCTTATAAGTTATTTATATTAATATTTAATAAAAAGAAAGTTACACTTTCACTCGTGTATTTAGCAATCATAAAAAATTCTGATTTGTTTAAATCAATAAAAATACCGATAAAAATATGTATTATTTTCATCTGATAATGAAAATTGAAAGCATAGCATAGAGAGAGAAAGATGAAAGGGTGGGGTGGGGTGGGGTGGGGAGAGCATGGATTTGATTCATCAATTTCAATTAATCTCCTTCCATAATACTCCTTCTGTCCCAGAGAAAGATAGTCTTATTTTGACTTTTTATGGTCAACAAAATTGAACTTTGACCAAACATTGGTGTCGATCTAATCATTCTAGTGAAATTCTAAAACCGCACCACTACCCCACTACAGATCTACTATTTGTTTCTACATCTCCAAATCTCCAAATCTACTTGAGCCATTATATTTGTAACGACCCAAACTTTCCAATAATAATAATTGTTCATAAACTAAGAATCCCAAACGTCAAACATAATTCAATTCCAATGTTCAAATGTAACGACTAGTATAATCTAACCACAATTCAAAATAGTGCGGAAGCATAACTAACATTTAAATTCTAACGGCTAGTACAACCCACTAGCTCATCATAAAAACATAATAAAGTCCAAAATTCCTTAATAGCCACGAACTGCCCATCCTTGCAATCCGCCTAAGTCCTTAGTCTTTACCTGGGAAAAATAATATAAGAAGGGGTGAGCGAACAATACTCAGTAAGTTCATACGGGATCTCTCCGGGTAATAAGGAGAGATGACCGAAAGAACGGAGCCAAACAACATTATTCAATGAAAGGCCAGCCTTAATAATCTTAACTGCATGTAACAAACACAGTTATCAAAACAATGAATTATGGTCCTAGTTTAATCCGTCAATTCCAGAGTTTCAAACACCTTTTCAGGGTGTCACAGTTCCAAACACTTTTTCAAGGTGTCACACCTTTTCAGGGTATTAAGAGAATAAGATACCTTACACCTTTTCAGGGTATTAAGAGAATAAGAGACCTTACACCTTTTCAGGATGCTCCCTTATTTAGGTATATCATGATAACCAAGCTACTTCCTCATGTAGCAATTAAAAAGTCTAAGTTCTTTTCTATCAAACTAGACTTATTCGTAATTAGCCCTTTTCAATCAGACTAATCCAACCGCACCTATTTCATTTAGATACAGTTATAGTTCATAGTATTCTAGGTACAAGATTACTTAAGGCAATTTCAATCTGTTTTTATACCCATTGAACAAAATACATCAAGGGTAAGATAATCAAAAGACGTTCAACAACATAAGAGTTCAAATGCTACGGACCATCGGTAGCTACACTTGAAAGAAATGAGGAAGATCCTACATAAAAGGATGAATCATCAAAGTACTTAAGGAACGTAATCCCTTACCTTGGCTTTGCGTTATTCCTCTTTGCAAACCTTGCGCAAGAATCTACAACCAAGCACAAAATACTTCTTATGACAAGTAATACTATTGTACTCCGTCCCCAAAATACTTTACTATACTTTCTTAACCTTATGAGTTTATGTTCTTAAACCCCTTATTAAGGTTGATAGTCAATCTAGGGTTTCTTCTACCCATTAATTGCATTCCAAAAATACCCTCTTTGATTTACTAAAATACCCCTAGGGTTTTTAATGTCCCCAATCTCAATTATTATGTTTTAGGATTTCATTAATCACATGAAAACACTATTCCCAGCTTAGTTCACTATTCATAGCGTAAATTACTATTCACCGCAGATTTCTTATTCATCGCTGATTACTATTCATCACAGATACTATTCATCGCAGATACTATTCATCGCAGACACTATTCGTCACAGATACTATTCATCGCAGATTAACACACACACACTGTTTACTTTTACACACACACACTGCATACACGAAACACCCACACACAGCATACACGAAACACACACTCACAGCATACACGAAACACACACACAGTACATACGTGACCAATGCACACACACACACACACTTTCTGAACACACACTTCACACAAACACACACACGTATTTACAGTACACACACACACACGCATATAACACCCACACCAACATCTTCCTTATTCAACCCAAATCCTACAAACCCTAGTTCATCTTTTAGGTTTAGGGTTTTGATCTTACAGTTAATACTAGATATAATTTAAACGGAGGAATTAGGTTTAGGGAATTAAGATTACCTTGGTTCGATTCCCTTCTTCTTCCTCTTTTCTTCTTCTTCCTTTCTTCTTCTCCCATCTCTCTCTCTCTCCTTGCGGCTGTTTCACCGCCGCCCTCTCTCACTCTTTCCGTTCTTTTTTTTTTTTTGAAACAATAATAATAAGGATAGGGTTCTAGGGATATATATATATTGAAGGGTTTTTCCTAACTCAAAAAGGATACCCTATTTTAATTGTATTGGACTTAGTTACTCGGGCCCAAACTTAATCCATCTCACACTCTTAATAAAATTAAAATTAAGCCCAACCTAATAAATAAAGTCTAACCAAAAATAAAATAAATGGCCCAAAGTGGTCGGTTATTACATTCTTTCCTCCTTAAAAGAGTTTGGTCCACCAAACTAAACGTACCTTAATCCGAAAATAACGCGGGGTATGTAGCGACCCCAAAACCCGTCCCTATTTATTTTATATTTTTGGGGATTTTTATTTGACTTATGTGTGCATTTTATGTGTTGCATCATATTTTATGATTTGCATATCATACTTGATTATTTGTGTTATTTACTTAGTTAGTAAACATAATGATTAAAGGAGTTAAATGATTAAGTTGAAACTTTAGGGTCCTTGTTGAAATTATAAGTTAAGGGGCTTAAGCGTTAACTTTGAAAGTCCAGTGACCAATTTGTAAAATTGGGTGAAGATTTTTTATAAAAACTTTCCCCTTCTCTCTCTTCCTTCTCTGTGTTGATTTCTTTCTACAACTTTCTCTACGTTTCAGTTAGGGTGAAAGAAAGGAAAAGGTAAGTTCTACCCATTTCGATTTAATTATTTTTATTTACTTACCCGTTTTAAAAACTAATTATATAAAAATGATCAGGGCGTCGAGTAGGTCATTTCTAGCCGAACAAAACTTATTTCAGCGATACTTTTTCCGGAACTAGGTAAGTTACTAATTCCCCTTTAAATGTTAAAATAGTCATATATGCTATATATGATACTCCTACTTGTTAATTTTGTGATTTGGGTAATATTTGTTATACTTGTAATTTTGGGACAAAGGGAGTATATGGAATTGGGTTTTGCTGAGTATGGGAATGGGTTAGCAACAAAGTTGTAATCCTATGAAAGTTGTTAATGAAAGTGTCTAAGTTGTGTAGTAGATATGTTATGCTTGTGAAACAAAAAGAGTAAACTTTGGTTAAGTTTTTAGGCCTGCCGGGTGATGTGGGCGGCCGCCCAAAAATGGGTGTGCGGCCGCACATCTATCTGAAGGTTTTTGTTCTTGGGACAGAGCATTTTGGGCGGCCGCACAGCCCTCTTTGGGCGACCGCCCAGTTGTCTGGAAAAAGTTTAGAGAGTTCAAACTAAGGGGTTTAGAGATCAACCTTAGTCTAGTTTTTGGGTAGTGTCCTAAAGTACTTAAATGATTGTTGTGGAATGTTAGTAATGGATTAAATGTCCTTTTTATGGACTCTTTATAAGGATTCTTTGTGTGCATCTTGTGATGTATTTGGCTTAGTTCCTTCTTGGATTAAATGCCCCGGGTTTTGTTTAGCAAGTATTTATTACTGTGCTTCTTGTTAAAAGTCCAGCTGGTCTTGTTGTGGAGTCAGCCAATGGAAGAATTATAGTGGTACAGGTAAGTCCACTATAAGGTTTTCCATTGGAGCTTGTGAGTCAGGAGGTGGGAGAATTATAGTGGCACACAAGCTAAGTTCACTATAAGATGTCCACTGTGCCTTCTAGTTTCCCCAGTCCAGATTGGCCTTGGATGGGATGAATTGCTCCCTTTGGTGAGTATTTGGGTTATGACTTTGTGTCATATTTCCCTCTCTGGTTACTTGGTTCTATTGGTTATGGTTTGGTTTTCGGGATCCCGACGGCTTCAGCAATTTATGCTGTTCAGATGGTTTTCTCTGATGGGTTTCTCAGATGGTATTCTCATCAGTTATGGTTATTGGTTAAACCTTGGCTTTGGTATCCACCGGAGTGTGGGCAATGTGATAAAAGTGATATATGAGTTGATAGTTTGTGCTATATGCTATATGATTTCTGTTGATATTGTTCTTTATGATCATCACATCAGCATGTAACGTAGTTGCATTTAGTAGCTTACTGAGATTTATTCTCACCCTTTATTTGTTTACTGTTTTAGATAAAGGCGGGTCCAGGGGATAGGACACTTGGCACGGGAGGACGTTTGTTTGGTAAGAGTTGGGACTTGTTTTGTTGAAGGTTACATTATGTAAATGTAAACCCTTTGGGTAGAGTACCCGTACTTCTTATGGCTCCATCTATTTTGGTAAATGTTGATGTATGTACATTTGTTTAAAAGTTTGTAAGCCTTCGGGCTAAGTACTTTCGCTGTGAAAGTGTTTGTAAAAGTTTGTTTAAAGTTAAGTGAAGTCTCTGAACTTCAAGTGTGTTTTGTTTCACTTTTTAAAAGGACATTTCGAAAAATTTTCTAAAGAGTTTTATAACGTCTTCCGTTCGTGTCCCGAGCGTGGGGCCAAGTAGGACCACGGGTACGGGGCGCGACAGTTGGTATCAGAGCTAGGTTGTAGATGGTCTAGAATGACTGAATGACCTAGGAGGGTAGTAGAGTATAGAGTGAGTAACGTTGAGTGTTTGATGCAGGTATTCATTAAAAATGGGTGAAACTGACGGAGATCAGGCCGGCTCTTCGGGGCAAGGGGATGCCAGAGAAGAGGCTCGAATTATGTTTCAGGGAATGTTCGAAGCAGCGATGAAAACTATAAATGATCAGAGGCAAGAAAGGGAACAGGTACCACCAAGATATGGCCTAGAACAGTTTCTGAAAATGAAGCCTATGGAGTATGATGGAGAGCCCGATGTATCTAAAACTGAAAGGTGGATTGAATCGATGGAAAAGATCTTTGATGCTTTGAGATGTTCGGAGGAAGATCAAGTCAGGTTTGCTACCCATAAACTGAATGGAGCGGCTGAGCATTGGTGGAAAGCTTTGAAAACAAAATGGGATGAGACTCATGTGCCTTATACTTGGGAGAATTTTCTGGGAAAGTTCAAAGAACACTTCATTCCTCGAGTAGATCAAGACAGGAAGGAGATGGAATTTCTTAACTTGGAGCAAGGTTCTATGTCAATTGCTCAATATTCAGCTAAATTCTCAGAGTTGTCTAGGTATTGTACTCACCTAGTGGCAACTGAGGAGAGGAAGGCTACGAGGTTTGTGAAAGGTTTGAAAACTGTGATTAGAACTCAGCTAGTATCCCATAAGTTGCAAGATTTCCAGGATGCAGTGGATCGAGCTTACCAGGTGGAGCATAACATTGAGGAACATAAAAGGAAAATGGAATTGTTAGGCGCTGGGAAGCAAGTTAGGCAACCACAACGTGGTGAGAGTAGAGGAAATCAAGGTGGATCTTCACAATTCAAAGGGTCTTCTCAAAGACAGTCAGGTAACAGAAATCAAAGTAATACTTCAGGGAGTCAAAGTAGAGGAGTTTGTAATTATTGTCAGAAAGAAGGGCATTCAGAAGAGAGATGTTGGAAGAAGCAGGGCAAGTGTTTGAACTGTGGTCAGTTAGGACATTTTCAGAGGGATTGCCCTAAGTATAGGATGCAAGCATCGGGAAGTGTGGTTGGGTCCTCTCAGGGTCAGAAGAGGGATTCCTCAGGCAAGCCTAAGGTTCAGGGTCGTGTCTTTGCTATTTCTCAGCAACAGGCTTCGGAGTCCTCTAATGTGATAGGAGGTATTATTTCTGTGTCTAGTTTGAGGGCACGTACACTTATAGACCCTGGCTCATCGCATTCTTATGTGTCTGTGCATTTTGCTTCTCGATTGCATATGTCTTCTGAATCTCTACCTTATGTGTTAGAGGTGTCAACTCCTATAGGGGAGTGTTTGGTGACCAATGAGGTGTTGCATTCTTGTGATGTGCATATACGTGAGCATGTTTTACCTGCTGATTTAGTTATCTTACCATTACAAGATTTTGATGTTATCTTGGGTATGGATTGGTTGGGTAAATATCATGCGTCTGTTGATTGTGCTAATAAAGTGGTCACATTTTCTATCCCAAATGTTCCTAAATTTTCTTTTGAAACTGTTCCTTGGGGTAGAGAGATTAGAATTATTTCTTATATGAAGGCTAGAAAGTTGTTGAACCGTGGTTGTGCGGGGTATTTGGCTAGTGTTTTGGATACTACTAAAAGGATTCCTGATATTGAGGATGTGCCTATTGTTAAAGAATTTTCAGATGTATTTTCTTCTGAGTATGCTATGCCTCCTGACCGGGAAATAGAGTTCTGTATTGACTTACTTCCAGGTACGGCTCCTATATCTGAGGCACCTTACAGAATGGCCCCAGCTGAATTGAAAGAGTTGAAGGTTCAGTTGCAAGAGTTACTTGATCGAGGATTCATTCGTCCTAGTGTATCCCCGTGGGGAGCTCCAGTATTGTTTGTTAAAAAGAAAGATGGGTCCTTGAGGCTGTGTATTGACTACAGAAAGCTGAATCAGGTAACTATAAAGAATAAATATCCGCTTCCTCATATTGGTGATTTATTTGATCAACTTCAAGGGTCAGTTGTCTTTTCAAAACTTGACTTGAGGAGTGGGTACCATCAGTTGAAAATCCGTTCTGAAGACATTTTTAAAACTGCTTTTCGTAGTAGATATGGCCATTATGAGTTTCTGGTTATGCCTTTCGGGTTGACTAATGCTCCGGCTGTTTTTATGGATATGATGAACAGAGTCTTTAAACCTTATCTTGATACCTTCGTGGTTGTATTTATTGATGATATTCTGGTTTATTCCAAGTCCCGGACGGAGCATGAACATCATTTGCGAATGGTTTTATCTATTCTTCGTGAGAAGCAGTTGTTTGCTAAATTCAGTAAATGTGCTTTTTGGCTCAATGAAGTATCTTTTCTTGGGCATGTGATTTCTAATAAAGGTATATCAGTTGATCCATCCAAAGTTGAGGCTATTGTGAAGTGGAGGAGGCCAGAATCAGTTACAGAAATTCGAAGTTTCTTGGGGTTAGCCGGGTACTACAGAAGGTTCATTGAGGGGTTTTCTAAGATTTCAACTCCCTTGACTCATTTGACTCGAAAGAATATTCCTTATGTATGGGATGAAAAGTGTCAAGCTAGTTTTGAAGAGTTGAAGAAGAGATTGATTACAGCTCCTATTCTCGCCCTACCTAATGGTAATGATGATTTGGTAATCTATAGTGATGCTTCTAAAGAAGGCCTCGGGTGTGTATTAATGCAGAATGGAAGGGTTATTGCATATGCTTCGAGGAAGTTAACTCCAAGTGAGCAGAATTATCCTACCCATGATATGGAGCTTGCAGCTATTGTCTTTGCATTGCACAAGTGGAAACATTATCTTTATGGAGCAAAGTTTGAGATTTTCACCGATCATCAGAGTTTGAAGTATCTTTTCTCCCAGAAAGAGTTGAATAATAGACAACGAAGATGGATGGAGCTGTTGAAGGATTATGATTGTACAATTTCCTATCATCCGGGCAAGGCAAATGTGGTAGCTGATGCGATTAGCCGGAAGTCTTATGTAGCTTCATTAATAGTGCGGGAATGGAAGATGTTGGAGGATGCTCGAGATTGGAGTCCTTATGAATCTAAGCATGGAGCTATTTTTGCGAACATTCGAGTATTTCCAACTTTAGTTCAACAAATAAAGGAAGCTCAGAAGAATGACCCGGAATTGGTAAAGACTATGGATAAAATCAAGGAAGGTAAATTTGAGATTCTTGGAAGAGTGGGGGATCGGGCGTATCGTCTTGCTTTACCTCCTTCTCTTGATAAGATCCATAATGTGTTTCATGTTTTTATGCTTCGGAAGTATGTGTATGATTCTTCTCATGTTTTATCTGAGGCTCCCGAGGATATTGAGCCGAGTATGTCTTATGAGGAACATCCGGTCCAAGTCATTGATTCGAAGGTGCAAGAATTGAGAAACAAAAGTATCCCTCTTGTTCGAGTTGTGTGGAGGAATCACAATGTGGAGGAATCGACTTGGGAACTTCGGGAGGAGATCGAGAGGAAGTACCCTTGGTTGTTTGAGGGCCTCGGTAAGTAACCTTAAAATTCGGGACGAATTTTCTTTAAGGGGGAGTGATTGTAGCGACCCCAAAACCCGTCCCTATTTATTTTATATTTTTGGGGATTTTTATTTGACTTATGTGTGCATTTTATGTGTTGCATCATATTTTATGATTTGCATATCATACTTGATTATTTGTGTTATTTACTTAGTTAGTAAACATAATGATTAAAGGAGTTAAATGATTAAGTTGAAACTTTAGGGTCCTTGTTGAAATTATAAGTTAAGGGGCTTAAGAGTTAACTTTGAAAGTCCAGTGACCAATTTGTAAAATTGGGTGAAGATTTTTTATAAAACTTTCCCCTTCTCTCTCTTCCTTCTCTGTGTTGATTTCTTTCTACAACTTTCTCTACGTTTCAGTTAGGGTGAAAGAAAGGAAAAGGTAAGTTCTACCCATTTCGATTTAATTATTTTTATTTACTTACCCGTTTTAAAAACTAATTATATAAAAATGATCAGGGCGTCGAGTAGGTCATTTCTAGCCGAACAAAACTTATTTCAGCGATACTTTTTCCGGAACTAGGTAAGTTACTAATTCCCCTTTAAATGTTAAAATAGTCATATATGCTATATATGATACTCCTACTTGTTAATTTTGTGATTTGGGTAATATTTGTTATACTTGTAATTTTGGGACAAAGGGAGTATATGGAATTGGGTTTTGCTGAGTATGGGAATGGGTTAGCAACAAAGTTGTAATCCTATGAAAGTTGTTAATGAAAGTGTCTAAGTTGTGTAGTAGATATGTTATGCTTGTGAAACAAAAGGAGTAAACTTTGGTTAAGTTTTTAGGCCTGCCGGGTGATGTGGGCGGCCGCCAAAAATGGGTGTGCGGCCGCACATCTATCTGAAGGTTTTTGTTCTTGGGACAGAGCATTTTGGGCGGCCGCACAGCCCTCTTTGGGCGACCGCCCAGTTGTCTGGAAAAAGTTTAGAGAGTTCAAACTAAGGGGTTTAGAGATCAACCTTAGTCTAGTTTTGGGTAGTGTCCTAAAGTACTTAAATGATTGTTGTGGAATGTTAGTAATGGATTAAATGTCCTTTTTATGGACTCTTTATAAGGATTCTTTGTGTGCATCTTGTGATGTATTTGGCTTAGTTCCTTCTTGGATTAAATGCCCCGGGTTTTGTTTAGCAAGTATTTATTACTGTGCTTCTTGTTAAAAGTCCAGCTGGTCTTGTTGTGGAGTTAGCCAATGGAAGAATTATAGTGGTACAGGTAAGTCCACTATAAGGTTTTCCATTGGAGCTTGTGAGTCAGGCGGTGGGAGAATTATAGTGGCACACAAGCCAAGTTCACTATAAGATGTCCACTGTGCCTTCTAGTTTCCCCAGTCCAGATTGGCCTTGGATGGGATGAATTGCTCCCTTTGGTGAGTATTTGGGTTATGACTTTGTGTCATATTTCCCTCTCTGGTTACTTGGTTCTATTGGTTATGGTTTGGTTTTCGGGATCCCGACGGCTTCAGCTATTTATGCTGTTCAGATGGTTTTCTCTGATGGGTTTCTCAGATGGTATTCTCATCAGTTATGGTTATTGGTTAAACCTTGGCTTTGGTATCCACCGGAGTGTGGGCAATGTGATAAAAGTGATATATGAGTTGATAGTTTGTGCTATATGCTATATGATTTCTGTTGATATTGTTCTTTATGATCATCACATCAGCATGTAACGTAGTTGCATTTAGTAGCTTACTGAGATTTATTCTCACCCTTTATTTGTTTACTGTTTTAGATAAAGGCGGGTCCAGGGGATAGGACACTTGGCACGGGAGGACGTTTGTTTGGTAAGAGTTGGGACTTGTTTTGTTGAAGGTTACATTATGTAAATGTAAACCCTTTGGGTAGAGTACCCGTACTTCTTATGGTTCCATCTATTTTGGTAAATGTTGATGTATGTACATTTGTTTAAAAGTTTGTAAGCCTTCGGGCTAAGTACTTTCGCTGTGAAAGTGTTTGTAAAAGTTTGTTTAAAGTTAAGTGAAGTCTCTAAACTTCAAGTGTGTTTTGTTTCACTTTTTAAAAGGACATTTCGAAAAATTTTCTAAAGAGTTTTATAACGTCTTCCGTTCGTGTCCCGAGCGTGGGGCCAAGTAGGACCACGGGTACGGGGCGCGACAGGGTAAGCCTCTCGCATCTCGCTCTCGAGCTCCCACGTAGCTTCCCTTTCGGTATGATTGCTCCATTGCGCTTTCACATAATGGATCACTGTCTTCCTAAGGATTTGATCCTTCCTATCCACGATCTTTAAGGGTTTTTCGTCGTAACTCAAATCAGCACGGACACTTAGTTGTTTATACTCGATCACATGACTCGGATCATGAATGTACTTCCTTAACATCGACACGTGGAACACATTGTGCACTCTAGCTAGCACAGGCGGTAAAGACAACTTGTAAGCTACCATCCCAACTCGTTCCAAAATCTCAAATGGTCCTACGTACTTGGACTTAACTTCCCTCGAATACCGAACCTCATAACTCCCTTCGTTGGCGATATCTTCAGGAATACATGATCGCCTAGTTGAAATTCCAAATCAAGCCTTTGACGGTCGGCATATGACTTTTGTCGACTTTGCGCGGTCAACAATCATTTCTGAATTTGTTAAACCTTATCCGCGGTTACTTGAACAAATTTCGGTCCAGTTAATTTCCTCTCACCAACTTCATCCCAGCAAGTAGGTGATCTACACTTTCTCCCATATAATACCTCGTACGGTGCCATCCCGATACTAGCATGATAACTATTGTTATACGCAAATTCTACTAGCGTCAGATGTTCACCCCATGTCCCTTGCCAGTCCAACAACGTATCTCTCAACATATCTTCTAGTGTCTGAATAGTCCTTTCTGACTGCCCATCCGTCTGTGGGTGAAAAGCGGTACTCATTGCTAACTCCGTACCCAATGCTTGTTGTAGACTCTTCCAAAATTTTGACGTAAACCTTGCATCTCGATCAGACACTATCGAAACAGGTATCCCATGGAATCTCACAATTTCGTCAATGTATAATTTGGCCAATTTCTCCAACGAATCATTTAACTTAATTGCTAGAAAGTGAGCTGACTTCGTAAGCCTATCCACAATGACCCAAATTGCATTATATCCCTTCAACGTCTTTGGTAATCCTACCACCAAATCCATAGCTATATGTTCCCACTTCCACTCTGGAATAGGTAATGACTGTAGTAATCCTGCCGGTCTCTGATGCTCACTTTTCACTTGTTGACACATCAAACACCTTGATACAAACTCGGCTACATCTCCCTTCATATTGTTCCACCAAAACGACTCTCTTAAGTTCCTATACATCTTCGTACTTCCAGGATGTATGGAAACTCTCGAACAATGAGCCTCCTTTAAGATTTCCCTTTTGATATCTTCATTATCCGGCACACATATTCTAGATTGGTACCTCAAGATTCCGTCTTCTCCCACACGAAAGTCCCTTGCCTTCCCTTTAGCGATACTCTCATGCACCTTCATTAATTCTTCATCAGTTCCTTGTGCTTCTTTAATCCTATCCATAAGCGCTGGCTGAACGCTCAATTGAGCCAGATAACCCTTAACTTGCACTTCCATGCCAGACATCTCTATGCAGTTCCACGCACTTTCCTCCTTAGAAATTAATGCTGCTAGTGTTCCACGATTCTTCCTACTCAGTGCATCCGCCACCTTATTGGCCTTACCAGGGTGGTACAAAATCGTACAGTCATAATATTTCAATAACTCCAACCATCTTCTTTGTCTCATATTAAGCTCCTTCTTGGTGAATATATACTTAAGGATCTTATGATCAGTGTAAATCTGACACGTCACCCTATACAAGTAGTGTCTCCAAATCTTTAATGCAAATACTACTGTAGCTAACTCTAGATCATGGGTTGGATAATTCTTCTCATGGTTCTTCAACTGCCTAGATGCGTAGGCTATAACCTTATCATTTTGCATCAGCACGCAGCCCAATCCTTTCAGTGAAGCATCACTATATATTACGAATCCGTCTGATCCAGATGGTAAAGCAAGGACTGGTTCAGACACCAATCGCCGCTTCAATTCCTCAAAACTCTTTTCGCACTCCTCAGACCAAACAAATTTTTCTCCTTTCTGAGTTAACCTCGTCAATGGTACTGACAACTTTGAGAAGCCTTCTATGAATCTCCTATAGTAGCCAGCCAACCCTAAGAAACTTCTTATCTCACTTGCCAAAGTTGGTCTCTCCCAATCCACAATATCCTCTATCTTTGCTGGATCTACGGCAATCCCATCTTTTGACACTATATGCCCTAAGAATGCCACCTTCTCCCACCAAAATTCACATTTCTTGAACTTAGCATATAACTTTTGTTCTCTTAAGATCTGTAGTACTAGCTTCAAATGTTCTTCATGTTCTTGTTTGGTTTTAGAATACACCAAAATGTCGTCAATGAATACAATTACGCACTTATCTAAGAACTCTTGAAATATTCTATTCATAAGCTCCATAAACGCTGCCGGTGCGTTAGTTAACCCAAACGGCATCACTATGAACTCATAATGTCCATACCTTGTTCTAAAGGCCATCTTAGATATATCTTCCTTCTTTACTCTCAATTGATGGTAACCAAACCTCAAGTCTATCTTCGAAAAGTAGCACGCTCCACGAAGCTGATCGAACAAATCATCTATTCTAGGCAACGGGTATTGGTTTCTTACCGTCACACGGTTCAGTTCGCGATAGTCGATACATAACCTCATCGACCCATCCTTCTTTTTCACAAATAATACCGGTGCACCCCATGGTGATACACTCGGCCTAATCAACCCTTTATCCAATAATTCTTGCAATTGCTCCTTCAATTCCTTCAATTCCGCCGGAGCCATTCTATATGGTGTCTTTGATATTGGTGTAGTCTCTGGTACTAGATCGATAGAAAATTCTACTTCTCTTTCAGGCGGTATCCCTGGTAAATCTTCCGAAAATACACCTTGAAATCTTTAACCACAGAAAGCGATTCGATCGTTACTTCCTTCTGATCCGTAGTACTCACGTACGCCAGAAATCCTTCACACCCTTTTCTCAACAGTTTGCGAGCCTTCATTACCGATATAAGGTTTGATCGGGTCCTAAATTTTGTCCCTTGAAAACAACACTCTTCCCCAGATGACAATCTGAAGTGGACTTCTTTATTAAAGCAATCTACATGGGCATGGTATGCGGCTAACCAATCCATTCCTAAGATCACATCGAACTCATCAATCTCCAAGCTAATGAGGTCAACTTCAAATTCTTTTCCATCCAATTCCAAGGGACAATTTTTATATACCGATGTAATAGGGATTGAATCTTTAGTTAAAGTATCTACTACTAAAGAGCTTTCTAACGCCACAGGAGTCAATTTCATTTTCTTAGCTAAGCGAGTACTTATTACAGAATGTGTAGCACCCAGTATCAATCAATGCACGAACATTACGAGAGTATAATTGGATCGTACCTGCCACGAGGTCATTTGTGGCTCTAGCATCCTTAGCTGTCATGGTGAATATGCGTCCATTTCCTCCGCCATTTCCCTTGTTATCATTCTTTACTCCTTGAGTTTTGGCATCCTTCTTGGGTTTTGGACATTTCCAATGTGGATGCCCCACCTTGTCGCAGTTGTAACACTTCCTTTCCTTATACCAGCATTCCTCAGTCTTATGTTTCCCATCGCACATTTGGCACTTTTCATTATAACCTTGTCCTTTAGTATCGACTCCCTTGCCATCCCTACGGTTTCCTTGACCTTTATTCGGGTACTTATTTGCAGCATTATTCTTCTCGCGATCATCGGCAGCCTTACGCTTATTGCCCTCATCCCGGTTCCAGTTTCCCTTGGTTGGCTCTTTGTCAGTGGATTTCTTTTTCTCCTCTTTCTTGCTACAGTAACTTTCCGCCTCTGTTTCCACAATTCTGGCCCTATCCAACACTTGGTCATATGTTGGTAGCATCAATGGGGTGATTCTATAGCGGATTCGGTCACTCGGTCCAAGCTCGAACTTCCGGGCCTTCTGCTCTTTATTGTCGAAAAATGCTGGAGCAAATTCCAATAACTCAGTGAACTTTTCACAATAATCATCCACGGTCATCTTTCCTTGGGTGAGCATCATGAAGTCTGCCACTCGAGCATTTCGGACACTCAATGGGTAATACTTTTTGTCAAACACACGTTTGAACCTATCCCACGTGAATTCAGCATCCCCACGTGCGACAGCCACTCTCTTCTCAGCCTCCCACCACTTTAAGGCCTGCCCTTTCAGCATAAAAGTGGCAAACACCACCTTCCTCTCAGTTGTGCATTCCAGGGTCTCAAATATCTTCTCCATGTCTTTTACCCAATGCTCGGGCTTCTCCTTATTTGTACCAGAAAATGATTCTGGATTTCTCTTTTGGAATACTTCTAACGGATCTCTCAATGGAACTTGCTGAGCTTGTTGCTGCGGTTGAGCTAAAGTCGCCATAACTTGACCAATCCCAGCCACTGTTTGATTCAAGGTTTGCAGCAAATTCGCCATGTTAGGATCAGCTTGACCATTGTTGTTTCCAGCGTTCCTTCTATTACCTCTTCCAGACATTTGGTTAAAATCATACTCTTGTTAGTATCATGGGTGAACGCTATCACTCACGCCACACAAGCATTGCTACTATGCTTAATACTTTTACAAAAAGGCCGTCCCCAAAAGACGAAATTTTCTTATAAGATCAGTTTACTAGACCTCTAGTCATTTCATTAGAAATTTTTTTTTATTAAAAGAGTCATTTCACTAGACTTTTACTTAGTAATCATAGGTCGATTTACTAGACCCACTTTCATTCACATTTGGCCGTCTTACTAAGCCGATTACCTTTATACTTAACCGTTTCAATAGGTTATTTTCATTCTGGTTTTGATCATTTCAATAGATCGGGATTAACTTTACATGGCCGTTTCAATAAGCCATTTATACTTTTACTCTTGACCGTTTCAATAGGTCCCTTGTTTCGATCATTTTACTAGACCAAAACTTATTTCACTTGGCCGTTTTAATAAGCCCATTCTACTTATGGTCCTTTCATTTGACCATTACTTCTTTGTTCTATCTAGTTCACATGTCATGAAATTTAAGAACCACATAATTAACAAAACCATTTGCTAAAATAACTCATAAACTTTATTAAGAGGGTCTTTCTAAAAATAAAGAATCAAAAGAAAAGTGTCTAGCATACTTTAAACTAGAACTAACTATCAATACTATGAAAGGAATAAAATAACTCTTTGACTCGATTTCAATCACGGTTGACTTTCCTAGGTCTTCCCCTAGGTCTTCCACTCAGTGCTCTTGGTGCTTTCCTTGAGCCTCTTGGCCTTCCCCTTGGCCTACGAACCGGTACCTCTTCCAGTCCATCTTCATCCTCAATCACGATAGGGGCAGCTTCACTGCCTTCCACTATAATATCGATTTCCACTGGTTCCTCTACAGCTTCTGCTTCAGCCACCACGTTTTCTTCTATTGGGGCTGCCATGACTGGAGGGTTTCCTTGAATAGGGTTTTCGGCCATTTGTGTCCTTAATTTCTGTAATTCATAGAAATGTAAGCGTCCTTCATTTGCCACTAATTCAGTATATTCTTCATTAGCAATTAACTTCTCTCGGGTTTCTTCTAGTTCTCTCTTAACTTCCTTTAAATGCATTGTTGGCAAACAACAATCTTCCCATGACGTTCTTCGTCCTTGCCCTTTCTTTTTCTATCTTCTTTAATAGTCCCTTAGTTCCACGAGTATATCTCTGAATCAACCTCTTCCTCAGGATGCTATGTTTGTCCATCTCCTACAATTAGACCAAAATTATTATTAGTATCACATACTTAAAGTTATATAACAATTATCTTCAAACATATGAAGAAATGAAGCTTCAAAAGAAAACCTATCTTAGGTTCTTTCCCAAAATAGTAGGTTTCCTTATTTGGAAATTTCCCAACTTAGAAAGTTTCCTAAATTAGAAAGTTTCCTTAGATTACTAGTTTGACTTCAAGCAATACCTAGTCTTCCCAGAACGCTCAAATCAAACCTATTCAGTATCAGAGTTCCTATCCCTTAAGCTCTAATCCCATAGCTCTGATACCAACTGTAACGACCCAAACTTTCCAATAATAATAATTGTTCATAAACTAAGAATCCCAAACGTCAAACATAATTCAATTCCAATGTTCAAATGTAACGATTAGCATAATCTAACCACAATTCAAAATAGTGCGGAAGCGCAACTAACATTTAAATTCTAACGGCTAGTACAACCCACTAGCTCATCATAAAAACATAATAAAGTCCAAAACTCCTTAATAGCCACGAACTTCCCTTCCTTGCAATCCGCCTAAGTCCTTAGTCTTTACCTGGGAAAAATAATATAAGAAGGGGTGAGCAAACAATGCTCAGTAAGTTCATACGGGATCTCTCCGGGTAATAAGGAGAGATGACCGAAAGAACGGAGCCAAACAACATTATTCAATGAAAGGCTAGCCTTAATAATCTTAACTGCATGTAACAAACAAAGTTATCAAATCAATGAATTATGGTCCTAGTTTAATCCGTCAATTCCAGAGTTTCAAACACCTTTTAAGGGTGTCACAATTCCAAACACCTTTTCAGGGTGTCACATCTTTTCAGGGTCTCACATCTTTTCAGGGTGTTAAGAGAATAAGAGACCTTACACCTTTTTAGGGTGTTAAGAAAATAAGAGACCTTACACCTTTTCAGGGTGCTCCCTTATTTAGGTATATCATGATAACCAAGCTACTTCCTCATGTAGCAATTTAAAAGTCTAAGTTCTTTTCTATCAAACTAGACTTATTCGTAATTAGTCCTTTTCAATCAGACTAATCCAACCGCACCTATTTCATTTAGATACAGTTATAGTTCATAGTATTCTAGGTACAAGAATACTTAAGGCAATTTCAATCTGTTTGGATACCCATTGAACAAAATACATCAAGGGTAAGATAATCAAAAGACGTTCAACAACATCAGAGTTCAAATGCTACGGACCATCGGTAGCTACACTTGAAAGAAATGAGGAAGATCCTACATAAAAAGATGAATCATCAAAGTACTTAAGGAACGTAATCCCTTACCTTGGCTTTGCGTTATTCCTCTTTGCAAACCTTGCGCAAGAATCTACAACCAAGCACAAAATACTTCTTAGGACAAGTAATACTATTGTACTCCGTCCCCAAAATACTTTACTATACTTTCTTAACCTTATGAGTTTATGTTCTTAAACCCTATTAAGGTTGATAGTCAATCTAGGGTTTGTTCTACCCATTAATTGCATTCCCAAAATACCCTCTTTGATTTACTAAAATACTCCTAGGGTTTTTAATGTCCCCATCTCAATTATTATGTTTTAGGATTTCATTAATCACATGAAAACACTATTCCCAGCTTAGTTTACTATTCATAGCGTAAATTACTATTCACCAAAGATTTTTTATTCATCGCAGATTACTATTCATCACAGATTACTATTCATCACAGATTACTATTCATCGCAGATACTATTCATCGAAGATACTATTCGTCGCAGATACTATTCATCGCAGATTAACACACACACACTGTTTACTTTTACACACACACACTGCATACACGAAACACCCACACACAGCATACACGAAACACACACTCACGTATACACGAAACACACACACACAGTACATACGTGACCAATGCACACACACACACACTTTCTGAACACACACTTCGCACACACACACACACGTATTTACAGTACACACACACACACGCATATAACACCCACACCAACATCTTCCTTATTCAACCCAAATCCTACAAACCCTAGTTCATCTTTTAGGTTTAGGATTTTTATCTTACAGTTAATACTAGATATAATTTAAACGGAGGAATTAGGTTTAGGGAATTAGGATTACCTTGGTTCGATTCCCTTCTGTAGACACCCCGCCTTGGACCTCTCACCCCGATTGCATACAAAGTATTTTTATTTAACTTATTTTTGTTGATTTCTGTTATTTCGGTTAAGTTCCTAACTGATTCCGTTAGTTTTGGATTAAACTGCATAACAGAGTTAACTTTTAGGGTCATTCTGTCATTTTTCACCCGCGGGCGCTTCCGGCACTGCCAGTTAGCCGCGCGCGCGTCCCGCCCCATAAGCCGGACCCGCGCGCTTCCCACTTTGGCAGTAACGGATTGCACCTTATTTCCCTCCCTTTTCTTATTTACAAACATCACTTCTTAATCACAAAAACCATCTTTTTTACATCCACATTCATCCCCCCTTTTCTCATTAACTCCCAATCCCAAATTCTAAGCCTTTTCCCAAAAACTAATATTTATTTCATTTATTATTTGATTTCTTTTATTTCTTTTATTTTTATTTTATTCATTTATCTTATTTGTGATTGGCCCATTCCATTTCACGTGGATGACCAATTTCCCTCCATCATTTCCCTCTCTTTTTTACCTATAAAAACCATCATCTTCTACCTTGGAAAGGGACTTCTTTTTGGACTTCTTTTTGGACTTCTCTTGGGACTTCTTTTGGGACTCCAACCATGATTCACCAACTACATTATACACAAATTCTCCCAACAAGAGTTCTTAGTAACAAGACTCTACACAAATTGTTCTACAACAATTTCATCACAACAATAACACTTTCAAGTCAAGGTTCCAAGTCCTCTTTCTCAAGGTACAACTCCATTTTCTTCCTTTGTTTTCTTCTTCTTGATGTATGCAATCCCCATTAATGGGACATGACCAACATGACTACTTCACATATTGAAGTTAGTTAAGGTTATCTCCCTACATTTTAATCTTAACTTTAATTCACCATGTTAGTTTCTCTTCATCTCTTAATGTAATTCTTTAACATTACTTGTTACATGTAATCTTTATCATTAAATAAATAAAACAATTCTATTTTATTTCTCCTTTATTTCCCCTTTTCTTCTCATCACAATTGTTAGCACATTTCTATTTAATTAATTGAAGGACATGTAAATATTAGAACACCAATAGTAGCAAGACCCGCGTAAGCGGGGCGGAGTGGGTGTTTAAGTACTTCCCACTCCGTCACCTAACCCCCGAACCCTTCTCTCCCGAATCTCTGGTTTTGTACTTAAATTAGGCTATTTCTAGGTTTTTCTTATGTTCCTTTAAAAACATAGGTGGCGACTCTAAACAATCTAAAACAAGTTAGACATCCTAGGATAATTCACCGCTCTAGCCAAGCCGTGGTTCCCCGGGGTATCTACAGTGGCGACTCCGCTGGGGACTGATTTAGAGGGTTAAACTTGCGTTCTTAACTATTGGTGTTCTTATTACTCTTTTCTGGGCATTCTGGTAAAAAGGGTGGGAAGCACGCGCCTCCGGCCTTCTTGGCCTAAAGCGCGCGCGTCCGACCCTTATTACCAGAATCGCCCGCCTCCTTTCTTGTCCTTCAATTTCATATTTCTGTGCTAACAAGTTTCTGCAGGGGAAAGTTACATAATTTGGGACCAGGGAAATCCCCTGAGTCCGCAGTTTCTTCTAACATTCTGACAGGTACCCCAGATGCGCGCGCCTCCCATATTCATTGCGCAATGCGCGCGCTTCCCACATCACTTCCCTGAGGCGCGCGCTTCTGGGAAATTTTCCAGAAATAGAACAGTGCACAGAAAGCAGAGCAGAATGACAGTGTGTGGGCACCGGGCCTGCATACAATTTCTTTTACTTTCCGTTTATTTTTATCGGTCACACGGGTGATTCGAAAGTTGTAATTATGTGCTTATTTGTTTTTTTTATTTCTTTTGAAAAAAAAAAAAATGTTTTGTCACATGTTAGACCTCACACTACATGCACATATTCTTATCAACTGCTCACTATCGAGTCGCACAAGTCCAACCCCAAACCCGTCGAGGCCCGTCCTAGAAAGTTTCAAGCTCCACTCGACCTTGGCTCTTTCGAAGCGGTAAACCTCAGCCCGTGGCGTAGTTCATGACTACATGCCGGGGGTGACCTTTAAGCCTCATATTCAAGCCGAGCACAAACCACACAATTCTAGTCTAGGGTCTAACACTCCGTTACCAAGTCGGTTTTCCATGTGCCGAGATTTCCCTAAATTAATGTCTTCAAATCATACATGCCAATTTGTTGCAATGGACGAAATAAAACTCCGTCCCCAAAAGTGGTTATTTTGGACGAAAATAAAAATTTGTCCCCGCATGTATGATTTACTACATTAATTTAGTTTAATCCCGTCACATGTAGGTATCACAAACGTGGTGGAATCCGATGAGTATATGGGACCGCGAGAAGGTCTATATACTAGTTTGACGATTCCACTATTTTTCTAGAAACCCCAAAAAGGACCACGTCCTTCCGACTTTGTAAATAAATAAATAAAAAAAAGTCGTTTTTCCTTATGTGGTTGAGTCTTTTTCTTTGTTTGTGGGTTAATTCATTTTATCCAAAAGGTGTTTGTGGGGCCAATCTAAGATCAACCGTGCTCTTCCAATAGGCCCAATGGCTTCCAACGGCGACAACAACAACGGTGGAAATGATTTCGTGTCCAACGAAGGGTTACTCAACATAATGAAATCAATGGGGCAACAAATGGATAGGATTGTCGAGGATGCCCGCCGTAAAGACAATTTGTGGCAAGCCCGTTTCGATATCGACAAGAGGATTCACAAAGAAGAGGTTTCCGAACTCAAGGCTCGTCTTGATTATGAAAAAAGAATTCGCGAGGAAGAGGTTTCCGAACTCAAAGCCCGTTTGCAAGAGCTCACCGACGGCAAAGCAAAGTTTAAGGGTAAAGCATGCTCAAGTGGCCCGTCCCTCAAAATCTACAAAGGTACCGCCAACAACTGAGTTTTCACTCCTCTCCTAGGAGTAACCCAAGCCGAAGCATTTGAAACTTTGGTGGCAAGTGGAAAGGTCAAGCCTTTAGAGGGGTACAAGCCGAAGACGATACCGAAGAATCATGCACATGGTGAATTGTGCGGCTACCACAAGCATAGTGGCCATACTACCGAAGGGTGCTTCCTTCTCCGAAACATCATCCAAGATTTGTTCGACAACGGCGAATTTACTGTGGGTGAAGAGCAACCTTTAGAGAGTGCCAACATGCAAGAACTCATCAAAGAGAATGATTTGGTTTCGAAATGGGGCTTCTACAAGAAATCATGCCACAAGGAGACTACAACGACAATGGGGACTACAACAACAATCTCCGTTTCTCTTTCTCTACCTAGTAGTAGGAATAAAAAAAAAAAAAAAAAAAAAAGAGTCAAAAGTCCTCTTTTGTGTGCATTAATGTTTTCTCTCATCCCATGTTAAGTGTCGAGTCTTCTTATCAAATAAAAGTCGTTCTTGTCCTTATACACTCTTCCAAGTTGTTCAATCTAATTCTTGACAAAATGATGAAAAGATGTCTAAACGAGTTTTGGAATGAAGGCCATCACTTGAACGCCTAGGGGCTAAACATTGTGACGAAGGCAACATCATCAACGACGAAGACAAAGCCAAGACATCAAAGGTGAAACAACAACCATGGAGAAAAATCAAGCAATGTTTCAAAAGGGGATTAAAAAAAAAAAAAAAAAAACTCGCTAGGTTGAAATCATCAAATCAACCTAGGCAAAAGTTAGAGCACAAAAAAAAAAAAAAAAAAAAAAAAAAAAAAATCCCCCTCAATCAAAGAAGTTCACATCAAGATCATCATCATCATCCACCAACAAAGGACGAAGCAACAATTCATCACGAAGAATGGAGAATTCACAAGAACTACGGTGACCTGAGCCTCTACACTGGAGGAACGTAGGCAACCTGCGGGTCCGGTCTCATGCAAGAAAGAAGATATGTTTAGCCCTAGCGCGTTATGGTGATCGGCCTTCATCTCGAACTTGTCAAGACATCTTTGTACGATTCATTTGCCAATGAATTAATCACCAAAAAGATTGAACAACTTTCTTAGATTTGGAATCATTTCGCGTTCCTTGTCGAGTCTAAGGGCTTCCATTCTTTCTGCATACTCCCAATTTCTTGCAATCAAATTGGGGCTTTCCTTCTCTTCTCTCTTAATGACTTACTTGCCTTCGTGAGTCATTCAATTCAAAAAAAAATAAAAATAATAATACATGTCAATACTAGGGACACTTCCTTAGTCAAGTCAATGTCACTCATCTTTAGTGACAAAAGGTTTTCACCACAAAATCACATGTCTCTCATCCTCAGCTAGAGTCAATGCACACTTCCTCATTAATCGAGTCAAAAATGAAGATGCAAAAGAGATGCCCGCTAGATTGAAAACCCGAAAGGGTGGTCTAGGCAAAAAACAAGGTGCGTCATAAAAAAAAAATGAGAGAGTGAGAGAGAGAAGGGAAAGAGAAATGGAGATCTCCGGCCTTTAAAGAAGACAATTGCACGAGCTCTACATTGGATCTCCTCAGCAAGTCAATTCCCCACCGAGTCAACTTTGGGATTGCAAAAGGCTCGGCAAGATATGGCACCATCAAAGGTTGTATTGGGTTATTCTCCAGCAGTTTGCAATTTTGGGTTCATGAAAAGAAGGCCCGTGGTAACCAAGACCCATCCGAGAACAATCCCATCATAAAAGGGCACGAGGTTGCACAAATAATCCCTAGCTAGTCAATTGGCTTGGGCAGCAAATAGCAACAACATGTGTCTCAGTTTTCAAGGCTTCTTCAAGTATGTGCTTCTAAAGTACGCCGAAAGGCTCCCGAGAAATGGAGTAGCTCTTGCCATGTCCTCTCATGTTTGTTCCCTCGCACGAGGATGAGTCACTCTTGCTTTGCTCAACAAATGGTGACGCCCTAGGGGCTATGTGACTCAAGGACAAGAACTTCTTTTGCTTCACTTGACAATCAATACGCCCTAGAGGCTATGTTCGAGAAAGATGTGTGAGACTATCCTCAAAGTCTCCCAAAAGGGATGTCAAAAAGCCCTCTTGTCATGTGTGCCCGTGCTCGTTTCCCCAATCAAGGGTGGACCTTTCTCACAATCAATGATGGCACTCTAGGGGCTACGGCCAAGTCTTAAAGGCTCCCTCGGCAAAGAGCAATTAACTCCCCAGCAGTATCCCAGCCAAGTCATGTGCAACATTGGAAGCTTCCTCAATTCGGCACCGAAGGTCTCAACGGGCTTCGCAATCTACAATCTTTTGGGCTACGGCATTACAGTAATTCAAGCAAAGGGCAGTATTAGGGCTTTCCGACCGACAGTCTTTTGGGCAACAATACTCGAGCAAGTGCAATGTGGAGTAGTCTTATGGCCCCATGAGAACAATCAAGATTCAAGGGTCTCTCAACACTTCAAGTCAAAGGCCTCTTGGTTTTAAATGAAGACTCCGATGTTATGAATGAAGTTGATGATTTTTGTTAGAACTCACAGTGAGATTTTGAAGGAAGTCTTAGAGAAAAGGAAAAAGATTCAATATGCTAAACTCTAATCAAAACAGGGTTATAGCGGGAAATGCCACGGCCAATCCCAATGTTTCTGCAATTCAGCACCCCCTTCTCCAAGATCAAAAGCACAAGGTGCAGCTCAGATAAAGTTGGGCCACAGCACTAGTTGCGTCCGAAGATCCGTCATTAGTTCAACTCAAGAAGAGTCAAGCAAGCATACTCATTTGAGACTTTATCACGCAAGACCTTATCCTCCGCGACCTCGACGGCACCGCAAGACATTACTGCATCCTTTGACATAAGCCCTCAGCCATTTGGGTATCGACCACAATGAGGCCATTCATCTCCCCAGAAAGAGCAAGAAGGAGATCTCTATCAAGAATTCTACCAAACGGTACATCCGTTCTCAATGCCGAGCCAATCACGAGGTAATTCGGGGCTTACAATGAAAGGTCTTCACATCCCGCCATCTACAAGCCCACGACACTTGGGGCTTTGCAATCTCTCGAAGCTTGGCATCAACGATCTCCTCTTGGGGCTTGCTCACTACAACAACAAAGGGCGATTTACTCGAATGGGCCAAGAGCTGATTTATCTTGGAGCTATGCAAGTCCCTCAAAATTTGGCATCAAAGGCATTCTAGGGGCTTTACAATCAGCAACCCCTCATCTCGGCATCAAAAGCCTTTTGAAGCCCCATAACCGACAAATCTGTTGGGGCTAGACATCAATCTTCGTTGGGCACACCAGCGACAACAAAATTCAAGCGAGGCAATCCAGACTTCGACTGAGCATGACCTGATCTTGGGTTGGCTTTACAAACACACAATGGCTAAAATGGTTCACCCACGAACCTAAAAAAAAAAAAAATCTCTTTTCCTCACATGTGTGCATATTCTTTCCTTTCTAATCTTAAAAAAAAAAAAAAAAAAAAAATTCTTTCTTTTTCTCCTTCTATGTGCAAAATTATGTGCTTTACTTTGCTTTGCTCCTAGCCTCTCATCCAGCGTTCTCCATCATCCTTGAACTACGCTGGTCTGATTCTCTTAAAGGGATACGTAGGCAGCCTTTTGGTACGACCAACCCATCATCCAGAATACCATCTCGCCAACCCAACATCAAGGGCCATCTCCACTCAAGCGGCAATGGTAAGTGAAGGTATGAATACATCCAATGCTTTCCTCAAAATCACACCCCACACAAGATCACTTTCTACATTCTTACTTCTCACTCATTACAAAGGTG
Source organism: Campanula takesimana (assembly GCA_026119855.1). Classification (NCBI taxonomy): domain Eukaryota; kingdom Viridiplantae; phylum Streptophyta; class Magnoliopsida; order Asterales; family Campanulaceae; genus Campanula; species Campanula takesimana. The sequence goes on from JAOWBW010000466.1 coordinate 335,563, forward strand.
CTTTCAAGATCGTATCACACCACAATCACAATTTTCTCTCACAATTCCTATTTCACATCTCACACAAGCACATATATCTGCAAAGCATACACATAACAGGTGCCGCACAGAGCACCAGGTGCCGCACAGAGCACCAGAATCAACAGGTGCCGCACAGAGCACCAGGTGCCGCACAGAGCACCAGAATAAACAAGTGCCGCACAGAGCATCAGAATATGCCGCACCGCGCACCAGAATCAACAAGTGCCGCACAGCGCATCAGAATATGCTGCACCGCGCACCAGAATCAACAAATGCCGCACAGCGCATCAGAATATGCCGCACCGCGCACCAGAATCAACAAGTGCCGCACAGCGCATCAGAATATGCCACACCACGCACCAGAATCAACAAGTGCCGCACAGTGCATCAGAATATGCCGCACCGCGCACCAATTTTGGTCCATAGTGGACCGCTCAAATCACCATACCTCTTCTATCAGCAAAAGTCGCTCACACAGGGAGCGCATTTCTATCCTTTGTAATTTCAAATTCCTGCTTTATCGAGTCTTTGTTTTCTCTTGTCGATGTCCTCGGCGGTTGTCTTTCTTTCGTCGACGCGTTTTGCTTCGCAATCCACGTCGCCGAGGGGCTCTGTAGACACCCCGCCTTGGACCTCTCACCCCGATTGCATACAAAGTATTTTTATTTAACTTATTTTTGTTGATTTCTGTTACTTCGGTTAAGTTCCTAACTGATTCCGTTAGTTTTGGACTAAACTGCATAACAGAGTTAACTTTTAGGGTCATTCTATCATTCTGTCATTTTTCACCCGCGGGCGCTTCCGGCACTGCCAGTGAGCCGCGCGCGCGTCCCGCCCCAAAAGCCGTACCCGCGCGCTTCCCACTTTGGCAGTAACGGATTGCACCTTATTTCCCTCCCTTTTCTTATTTACAAACATCTCTTCTTAATCACAAAAACCATCTTTTTACATCCACATTCATCCCCCTTTTCTCATTAACTCTCAATCCCAAATTCTAAGTCTTTTCCCAAAAACTAATATTTATTTCATTTATTATTTGATTTCTTTTATTTCTTTTGTTTTTCTTTTATTCATTTATCTTATTTGTGATTGGCCCATTCCATTTCACATGGATGACCTATTTCCCTCCATCATTTTCCTCTCTTTTTTACCTATAAAAACCATCATCTTTTACCTTGGAAAGGGACTTCTTTTTGGACTTCTTTTTGGACTTCTCTTGGGACTTCTTTTGGGACTCCAACCTTGATTCACCAACTACATTATACACAAATTCTCCCAACAAGAGTTCTTAGTAACAAGACTCTACACAAATTGTTCTACAACAATTTCATCACAACAATAACACTTTTAAGTCAAGGTTCCAAGTCCTCTTTCTCAAGGTACAACTCCATTTTCTTCCTTTGTTTTCTTCTTCTTGATGTATGCAATCCCCATTAATGGGACATGACCAACATGACTACTTCACATATTGAAGTTAGTTAAGGTTATCTCCCTACATTTTAATCTTAACTTTAATTCACCATGTTAGTTTCTCTTCATCTCTTAATGTAATTCTTTAACATTACTTGTTACATGTAATCTTTATCATTAAATAAATAAAACAATTCTATTTTATTTCCCCTTTATTTCCCCTTTTCTTCTCATCACAATTGTTAGCACATTTCTATTTAATTAATTGAAGGACATGTAAATATTAGAACACCAATAGTAGCAAGACCCGCGTAAGCGGGGCGGAGTGGGTGTTTAAGTACTTCCCACTCCGTCACCTAACCCCCGAACCCTTCTCTCCTGAATCTCTGGTTTTGTACATAAATTAGGCTATTTCTAAGTTTTTCTTATGTTCCTTTAAAAACATAGGTGGTGACTCTAAACAATCTAAAACAAGTTAGACATCCTAGGATAATTCACCGCTCTAGCCAAGCCGTGGTTCCCCGGGGTATCTACACCTTCTTCTTCCTCTTTTCTTCTTCTCTGATCTCTCTCTCTCTCTCCTTGCGGCTGTTTCACCGCCACCCTCTCTCTCTCTTTCCGTTCTTTTTTTTTTTGAAACAATAATAATAATAAGGAGAGGGTTCTAGGGATATATATATATTGTAGGGTTTTTCCTAACTCAAAAAGGATACCCTATTTTAATTGTATTGGACTTAGTTACTCGGGCCCAAACTTAACCCATCTCACACTCTTAATAAAATTAAAATTAAGCCCAACCTAATAAAATAAAGTTTAACCAAAAATAAAATAAATGGCCCAAAGTGGCCGGTTATTAAAATATATACTAGATTCCCACCCGTACGATGCACGGGTCAATATTTTCAAAACAATTTCTCAATGTAAAAGACAAAACGTTCGAGTTAAATATCAATATTATTAAATAATGTCAAATGAGTAAAAAGAATAAGGTTTAGAAAATAGAGAATACAATGTGATTAATATACTTAAAGTTGAAACACTCTAAGAAAGTACAGTTACAATAAGGAGGTAATATAAATTAAACATCAGGATAATAGATATTATTGTTAGAACATGGCTTGCATTAAAAGTCATTTAGCTTTTCCATACATGAAATCATACATATAATGTTTATATAAAGTGTAGTTAATAATAATAAAGTGTAAAATTCCTGGATGTAATATTATCTATTTTTGATGGGCAAAGTGGTAATTTGACATCACAAAGGTTGAAAGGGTGTAGTCCCTAAATGAGGTGCCTATTGGTTTCATATATAAAGGGTTCTCCATCAACCCTAGAAACCACTACATCATTCATTATTACTCTCTTAATTCTTCATTAAGTCTTAAAGAAGTCAAGAGAAAAAGGCAGAATCAATTAGAAGATCTTCATCCCCTTGATTCTTCTTCTTCTTCTTATTCTCCCTACAACATCAAGATGGATTCATCAGGTATAATTCGCTTCCACCTTCATCTCTTTCTCAATCCTATTCCAGAAATGAGTTAGGCACTCAGGGTTAAAATTGTTCCAACAATTGGTATCAGAGCCCGCTCATTTTTTTGTTTGGGTTTGAGTTTTTTTGAAAGCCTTAAAACGCTTTGATTTTGATTCATTTCTTCCTGTTGAATCATAAAGATTTGATGTTGACTAGGGACTCTAATTCATTCATAGAGTACTGATAATCTTCATCTGAATTTAAGAAAATGGTTTGAAAGTTTTTTTCATTAAACTCAATGGTTCAAGTTTGACTATCCCTTCATAACATGGTTTTATGTTTTAGTGCATACCATGTGGATCTACTTACTTTATTCCATTATTTTAAAATCAAGATTATCCTTAATAGCGTGGTTTTATGTTTTAAGTACATACCATGTGGATCTACTTGTTGTTTTGGAAAGATTTTAAACAAAAATTCAGAATGCAGAAAATTGGCTTGCACGGCCGAGTCTTAGGTTTTGCTCAGCCGTGCACCTTCGTAACCTGAATCGGTGTCACTGTGCATAAAGTGGTCTGGGCGGGCATAATGCAAGGTCCGATCGGATCCTAAGATTGTGCGGTCGGGCTATGTGAGTGATTCGGTCGGACCTCAAAGGGTTTTGAACCGGTGGCTTTGAAAGGGTTTGGTCCGGGTGGGTTTAAGGAAAAGTCCAGTCGAACCTTATGGCATGGTCCGGCCGGGTATTTAGACCAGTCTGGTCGGACCTATATGTTCTGCACGGTCGTGTCCTTATTTCTGCGCGGCCGTGCACAATGTGTCGCGAAAATCAAGTTTCTGTAATGTGATGCTCGGCCGTGTCATTCCCTATGCTCGGCCGAGCAGACACTGTTCACAGGTTTTGGAATTTTTTTAAGTTTCTGCATCATTTTGTTTCCCTTTTTGAACAAAACATACATTTTTTCAAACCCTAAAGATTTGATTAATTATATGCTTAAACAATTTTATTCATTATTTAAATAATATTATCGCCAAAGTGATTAACGTTATTTAAATCCAAAATTGTTAAAGTGTTGAATGTTAAAGTTAATATGTGAATGACTTGAATTTTCCAAATAAGATCTTGACATTTGACTAAACTTGAGCATTCATGTGATGACAAATAAAATGAACATCAAGTTGTTTTATTAAATGCTTAAGACTACCCAAAGAAAGATTAAGCATTTAATCAAATATTGTTCAAATTACTTGTTATCAAAGACAATCATTTATGAGTCAACTCGCAATCCAAAGATTAGTTTTGATGTCATGTTGATTGTCTTGTTGATGGATTTCATTGATATAATTAATCATTTATTCATTGTGTAGTTTCTTATTCTTGTTTTGTATTCATTCTTGTTCTCAAAATTCCAACAGATTTGCTTATTGCTTCATCCATAATTACTGCTATGAGTACCGTACCGATGCTTAATGGGACTAATTTTAAAACTTGGAAAATAAATTAATAATGATCTTAGGCTATATGGACATAGATCACGCATTAAGGGAACCGTTTCCTCTTCCTCTCTCTGATATAAGCACTCAAGAAGATTGCTTAAATACTAAGAAGTGGAAACGTTCCAACCGCGTGAGCCTAATGATCATGAATATAGTTGTCCCGGAGACCATTTTGAACAGTGTCTCCAAGGATGTTGATGCTAAAACATTCCTTGATATTCTTGAGGAATGTTTGGCATCTACTTCTTCTCATGGGACAAAGAGAAGAGGGAAGGAAATTGCAGTTGCAAGTAATAAGAAGCCTAAGGGATCATCTAATGGTCATAAGGAAAATAGATGCTTCTTTTGCAAGGACCTCACTCACATGAAGTTCGACTGCCCTAAGTATCACGATTGGCGTGTTAAGAAAGGTATGTCATTTAGTCTTGTTTGTACTAAGGCTAATTTGGTTTCAATTCCTACATATACATGGTGGTTGGATTCTGTGAAACAACTCACATAAGTATGTCTATATAGGATTGCCTGAATTACCGAAGACTCAGTGAAGATGAAGAGATTCATCTATTTGAGAGCTGGAAATCCGGTTGAAGTTATAAGCATAAGGACTTTTCAGTTATTGTTAAGTACTAGGTATTATTTTGTATTAAATAATACATTTATTGTACCGTCATTTTAACGGAATTTAATATATATCACAATATTGAACAACAAAGGTGATTTTTGTTCATTTGTAATAATAAGATGTGATCTTTATTTTAATTCCAAGGTTGTTGGTACAAGTACTTTGTCAAGTAATCTTTAATTTTTTGACACTACTCAAACAATAAATGAATTTTATGATAATGAAACCAAAATAGAAAGCAAAATTTATCAAGTGAAAATTCTTATACATTGTGGCATAAGCATTTGGGTCATATCTCCATAAGGAGAATTGACAAGCTTGTGTCAAAAGGAATCTTTTAAACAAGCTTGATATTCCGAAAAAGACTTTTGCATTGAATGCCTTTAAGGAATATTTACAAACACTAATAGAAAAGTATCCCCGAGAGCATTAAGTGTCCTAGAACTAATAAATACAGAATGTTGTGGGCCATTCCCTACCCCTTCATGGAATGGTCAACAATATTTATTACGTTCATGGACGACTACTCTCATTTATGGGTACATTTATTTACTTCATGAAAAGTCTCAATTATGGACGTTTTCAAGTCTTATAAGGCCAAAGTTGAAAGTCAACTTAGGAATACTATTAAGAACGTTAGGTCCAATCATGGTGGTGTATACTATGGTCGGAATGGCGGTTCAAGGGAACAAAGTCCGGGTCCTTTTTGCTCGCTATTTTGAAAAGTGTGGGATTGTCTCTCACTACACTATGCCGGGTACGGCTTGCATGTATAGTGTAGCTGAGAGACATAATAAGATCCTTAAGGATATGGTAAAGAAGTATGATCTCTTGTACTTTATTACCTCACTCATTATGGGCGATACATTAAAACCGCAACTTAAATTCTCAATAGAGCTTCCTCTAAAGTTACTAACAAAAACCCTTATGAATTATGGACAATTTAGAAACTGTCCTTAAATCATTTTATGTATGGGGTTGTCCAGAAGCTAGGCTTTATAGGCCTAATAAGGGCAAACTGGACGCTAAGACTCTTAGTAGCTATTTTGTAGGGTATGCCGAGAGATCTAGGGGATATAAATTTTCAACCCAAAAACTAGAACTTTTTTTTTGAAACGGGAAATGCTAGGTTCTTTGAGGATGTTGAATTTAGAGGGGAAAATTAGGAATAGTTTTGAATTTGAAGAGGAAGAGGCATCCATTTTATACCTCTTCCCATAGTTCCCATTGGAAATCAAGGTTTTATACCTGAATTCAAGAGGAACATACAATTCAAAATAAAGATTCCCCATAAATATTGAACAACATGAAAATGTTGGTCAAAAAGAGGAAATTCAACAACCTCAAAATAAGGAAGAACCGGTGCCCTTAAGGAGATCCAATAGAGTAAGAAGAAGAGCAAATCCGGATGGTTATAAAGTGTATGTTGCCGAGAATGAAGGACACTTAGGTTTAGTGGGAGATGAGCCATTCATCTTCCATAAAGCCATTAATAGTCCTAATTCTCATAAGTGGATCAATGCCATAAATAAAGAGTTGAAATCTATGAATGACAAACGGCATTTGGGATCTTGTTCTATTACCTAAAGATGTGAAACCCATTGGGTGTAAATAGGTCTTTAAAGACCAAAAGGGATTCACAAGGTAATGTAAAAAGATAAAAGGCTCGTCTTGTCGCTAAATGTTTTACTCAAAAGGAATGCATTAATCATAAAGAAACATTTTTTCTGGTATCTTCTAAAATGTTTTTAGGATCATTATGGCACTAGTAGCATCTTTTGATCTTGAGCTTCATTAAATGGATATAAAGACAGTTTTTCTTAATGGAGACATTAATGGTAACTGATTTGGATCAAACTAATCAATTAGTTTGTAAGCTTAAGAAATCCATTAATGGGCTCAAACAAGCTTCTCGCAAGTGGTACTTAAAAATTTAATCAAGTTGTTATTTCATTTGGTTTTGAAATAAATCTTGGTGAAGATTGTGTATACCGTAAGTTCAGTGGGAGTAAATTTATAATTTTGGTCATATATGTGGATGATTTTTTTGCTTGCTAGTAATGATATGAAACTTGTTAAGGAAACTAAGAAATTTCTTGTTTGAAAAGAAAGATCTTGGTGAAGCATCTTTTGTATTAGGGATCCAAGTTCACCGTGATCGCTCACGAGGTGTCTTAGGATTATCACAAAAGGCCCATATGAAAAGGTATTACAAAAGTTTAGTATGAAAAACTGTAAACCACTTGACACCGCTATTTTTAAAGGAGACAAATTTTAGTCTCAAACAGTGTCCTAAAAGGTAATTATGAATCCAAGTATATGGAAAAGATCAATCTTGCATCAGCAGTAGGGAGCTTAATGTATGCGTAAATCTTGTATTTATTGTTGGGGATGTTTGGTCAATACCAAATCAATCCGGTAAGAGAACATTTGGTTGCAGCCAAAAGAATGATGATATACTTACAAAACACTAAAGAACTATGTGCGTATATATTTGAAATCGGATCATCTTAAGATCATTAGGTATTCCGATATTAGTTAAATTATATGGCTGCATAAGTTTATTAAGGGACTGTAAGTTGTCAATAAGTGTCGAAAGACCACTTACGGTTTATTGTGACTTTCAAGCAGTAGTCTTATAACAACAAGAGTTCATCAAAGTCTAAGCATATAGACATTAAGTTTCTTGTTGTGAAGGAAATTGAACAAATAGAAATGCAACTTGTAGGATCAAACTCCATATTAAAGAATCCATTTATGAAATCGTTATCATCTTCAGTGTTTCACATGAGTGTAACAATCTTGATAACATTTAATATAGTGGGAGTTTAAGTTGTACTTTCAATGATTGTTCTATTATTTTAAAGTTTTGATCTCATTTGGTTAAGTTGGACTAGTTGGAAGAATATGTATATATTCATTATGATTCCATGCTACACATCTACACTTTTGATCTATGTCATTTAGTTGGATTTGTATACGTGATTACTGTGGGTTTAGTTGCGAATCAATTACAATGACTGCCCCTTTAGTCCTTATACTTGGATGACTAATGGACGAGATTGTTATAGATGACAATAAAGTGCGCACATAAGGGTTGTCATTTGTGTTATATTTATGATTTTAAAGGAAATACTTGTTTTACCCAAGTGGGAGATTGTTAGAACATGGCTTGCATTACAAGTCATTTAGCTTTTCCATACATGAAATCATACCTATAATGTTAATATAAAGTGTAGTTAATAATAATAATGTGTAGAATTCCTGGATGTAATATTACCTATTTTTATGGGCAAAATGGTAATTTGACATCACTAAGGTTGAAAGGGTGTAGTCCCTAAATAATTTGCCTATTGGTTTCATATATAAAGGGTTCTCCATCAACCCTAAAAACCACCACATCATTCATTATTACTCTCTCAATAATTCTTCATTAAGTGTTAAAGAAGTCAAGAGGAAAAGGCACAATAATTTAGAAGATCTTCATCCTCTTAATTCTTCTTCTGCTTATTCTCCCTACAACATCAAGATGGATTCATCAGGTATAATTCGCTTCCGCCTTCATCTCTTTCTCAATCCTATTCCAGAAATGAGTTAGGCATTCAGGGTTAAAATTGTTCCAACAATTATTTCTTCAATTAATCATACTTTACAAAATGCTTAAAGCATCCACTTATATTCATAACTAAATTAAAATCAATAATTAACTTCATTCGTAAACTAATGACATTACAAATAATCAAGGGTAATTTGTTTCAAGAAGAAAAAAATACGCATGGCTAAAAACCCGTTCTTTAGGCCTCCAAATATCCATTAATTGTAATTATTATTAAATTAATTATTTTATTCAAATAAAAAATAAAAAATAAGTCTTTCTTCCTAAATCTTCCTTAAACATGCAAATATTTGTCTCCTCTCATTCATCTATGGAGTACCTAAAATTTAAACCCTCTTTTTAAGATTCCTTAATTAAAAAATAAGAAGAAATGACTTTTATATAGACCGCGACCACCACCAGCACTCTCCACGTTAGCTTGATATTTTCCACATTGGGTCAAGCCTGCACAAATTTGTTTTTTGACATCCCCAAAAGGCATCATACTAATGAAGTGAGTGAGTGCTCTCATATACCTCGCAATTATTTTCTCAATTGCCGGTGTGGGACATTGGATTGCACCCCAATAATCCTCCCTTAAAACCAAGGACCACACCTCTATGACCCGCATTGTTTCCTATGGCCCATATCCAGCGAAAGCTTGACCAACCGCGACTATGCTACGCGGGTCACTTCGCCTAATAACTAACATCATGATACCTTTCGATTGCAAGAGTCCATTCACAATGTTACACACGGGAATCCCACCATATAATTGCACACACACGGTGCACCCGGTCGAGCTTATCCGAACCATGCTCTAATACCATTCGTAGGGACCGCAACCACCACCATCACTATCCACGTTAGTATGATATTGTCCGCTTTGGTCCAAGCCCGCACGGATTTGTTTTTGGGCATCCCCAAAAGGTCTCATACTAATGAAGTGAGTGAGTGTTTTCATATACCTCAGAATTATTTTCTCAATTGCCGATGTGAAAATTTGAGTTGCACCCCAACAACTTATTTCAAAACTAACCTTCTCTCGAAAACGGAGTGCCAATTTCACCCCAAACTACACAATATCTCTACTCTCACCCATTTATTTGTACCATTCATTATTTTCCATTTGCAAAAAAGAAATTAATTAGTTTTGACAAAAATTTCCTATTTACCCCCGTCCCTTTAAAGTCTTCCCATTCTCCTATGTTAGCCTTATTTAATTTTCAATTACAAATCTATTTTATGAGTGTAAGTTGATAAATATGCTTAAGTAGTAACTTTTGTGCTAAAATAATTTGAACTACTTTTTATTTAAATGTTATCGAAAATATCTTTGTCAAAATATAACTTCACATGTTTTTCCTATATCATACTTATCCTAAACGCATAATTAATTTTAAAAATATGTGTACTTATAAATATATATAAATAGAACTAAATTATAACGAAATGACAATTAAATAATTTGATGAATTTTATACAACCGACAGACTAATCGTTTCTTTCTGGGTACAATTGTTGTATACATGCATTGTTTTGGAAAAATTGAGAGCTTACTGTGATATTGGAGACTTTGGAGACATAATAAATTTGTAAATAAATGCAAGGTGTATATTTATAAATTTGTAACCAATAGTGTATGCTTTTTCGTAACAGGTAACAAATACTTCCATCCGTTCCATTTAAAATTACAAAAGTTGTCATTTTAAGTGTTTTACTTAAAATTATAAAAAAATAAAATGAAAACTTTTATTGTTTTTCAATAAATGAAACTCACTTGTCATACTTACATCAACTAACTCATTTACAATTATGCACTCCAATTTTTCTCTCCTACCAAAGTATCGACACTCACAACACAACACATCACAATTTTTACATTTTCCTTCATTACCAAGCACAGCATTAATCTTGTAATTTAAAATGAAACGGAGAGAGTATATATTAAAATATCCATCGGAGAACAAAAATTGTTACTTAAAATAATTAGAATATTTATATAGAAAGCATAAATGTAAAAAAAAAAAAAAAAAAAAAAAAAAACAGAAAATTTTGGGGAAACTAGTTTCCCCCAAACTTAAAAAAAGACCGGTTTTGGGATAGGAAAACCGTCACACACATAGCAACATAATGGACCGGGCTTGAAACCCACACCATCCTTTTGACCCGGTTTAGGTAAACCTAATCGCAGACTTCTCTCTCTCAAAAACACACAGCGCCCAAAATTTCGCCGTTTTCTCTCTCTAAAACCGGTGAAGACTACCTCCAGCCTTTTACTCTTTTGTTCGATTTTTCCAATTTGAAGTAAAATTTCTTTGATTCTCCTTGCGTCGTTCGTTAATTTCACTCTATTTGACGCAAACTACTGTTTGATTTAAAGCAAAATAACGAGGAAAGACGTAGTGAAGTCAGGGCGTGATGGAGGTATGTGTTGATTTCAAGTTTTTTCGCTTGATTCTCACTCTATTTTATTCGATTACTGTGTTGATTTCAAGCCTTTTTTGTTCGGTTTTTGTGATGCTTGATTAGGCATTTTGAGTTTGGTATTTGTTACTCAGTGATTTAAACAAGCAAAAATGAGTCTTTGTTGAATAAAGTTGAAGACTTTCCGGCAATCAAACATGATCACATTGACAAGGTTGTTGGGAGCAAAGACAATTAGGAGAAGAAGAGGAAGAAAGCTGGTAGTTCGACTGCAACATATATGTTAGACAAACTAAGTCTAAAAAGTGTGTTAATAAGTGAAATTGTAACGTTTTGTTTTGAAATCCAAACTTATTGTTTTTAAATCCAAACTTATTGTTTTAAGTTATTAACTTGTTGTTTTTTATGCATAAACATGTGTATTAAGTTGTATTATAAGCTCATGTTCAAAGTGCTTGATTCAAAAGAAATTGTATGGTTATTATATCAAGTTTGTATGTTAAAACACGAAGTTACACTACTAAAACACCAAGTATAGACCTGATAAAACATAACTTGATTAACCACCAGGCTGCACTAATAAAACACCAAGTTACTGTACTAAAACATGAAGTTACAATACTAAAATACCAAGTAACTATACTAAAACAACACCAAGTTATACTATACGTTAATGTTCAAAATGCTTGCATGGTTATTATAATATTAAGTTTGTCTGTTCAAAGACCAAGTTACACTACTAAAATATCAAGTATAGATCTGATATAGCATAACTTCTTTAACCAACATGTTACACTAATAAAACACCAAGTTACTATATTAAAACATAAAATTACAATACTAAAACATCAAGTTACTAAACTAAAACAACACTAATTTATATATAAGTTGATGTTCAAAATGCTTTATTTCAATGTTATTATAATATCAAGTTTGTGTGTTCAAACATCAAGTTACACTACTAAAATACTAAGTATAGATCTGATACAACATAACTTGATTAACCACCAGGTTGCACTAATAAAACACCAAGTTACTGTACTAAAACATCATGTTACAATACTAAAACTCCACGTTACTATACTAAAACAACAAGTTACACCAAATCAATTCTATTTCAGTTTGAGCAGTTTGAACAACTCTATTTCAGTTTGAGTAGCAAATGACTACATGATTCAAATTAAGAGTAGATTTGGTGTTTTTGAGCCAAATGATGAAATCCATCTCTTCAAATTGATCTTTATTGTCTTTTTCAATCTCACTCTCCTCTAATTCAATGACATTGTGATCTTATATCTCCATCTCCATCTTCATATCCATCTTCTATAAGGAGAAAATCAATTTCAATTAGATCAATTAGCTTATTCGAATATCAATTTCAATTTCAAATAAAAAAAAGGTGATAATTGATGAACAAACTTGTAAAGATTCATACCTTTTCAATCGTTTTCTTTGAAGCTCATCTCATTTGCAATGGCGATAGAGAGAGATGGAGAGAGAGAAAGAGAGAGAGAGAGAGATGGCGGAAGAAGGGAAAATTCAGCCGAAAATCGCATGTGTGTGGGCGGCTACTGTGTGTTTTCCACGTTTTATACCCAAGATTCATTAACCGGTTCTACTTATTAGCTTATTGAACCGGAATTATTAATGAACCGGTTTCTCCTATATCAAAACAGGTCTTTTTTTAACATTAGGGGGAAACTAGTTTCCCCCAAAACCAACTAAAAAAAAAATGTACCAAAAAGGAAACTATGTTTTAAATATTTTCTTTATTATAATATAAAAAGATAGCATAATTAACCACAAAATGAAAAATGAAAAAACATAAAAAAAAAAAAATGGTAAAATTAACATAACCTACGGTAAAGAAGGAAAGAGAAAGAGAAAGAGGAAAAAAGAAGCAACAAAATCTATATACTCGTATATTAAAAGTCGACGCGGAGAACTACGGAGTCGCCACGTGGACAAGTGTTGACTAAATCTAGCTTTTGGTGAAGCCACCTCATCACCTTACTAATTAATAAGTGACTTTTTTTTTTTTTTTTCCTATTAGCTAATAATATTAGTTACTATATAGGGTAACTATTATAGTTAACTATTATAATAACCAATACTTAAAATAGTAATAGTTACTATTATAGTTAACTATTACTTATAATAGTAATAGTTACTATTAATAGTTAACTATTATTTAACTACTACTTATAATAGTAATAGATACTATAATAGTTAACTATTATAGTTACTATATTAGTTAACTATTATAGGTAACATTTGTATTTAGCTATTAATAACAAAATATTATAGTTAACTATTATATCTACTTATTAATTTTCAACTATGTTAAAAATTATATTTAAATATTTATAGTTAATTAATATAATTACCTATTATAGTTAAATATATGCAACTATTATGATTTATGATTAACTATACTATCAATAGTATTAAGTAATTATAATAATTACTATATATGTGAATTATTACTATTGATAATATTATATAATATAATTACTTAACTATAATAGTTATAATATAATTTAACTATTACTATGAACAATATTAGTTAATTATAATATATACTACATAGATTAACTATTACTATTAGTAGTATAAGTTAATTGTAATAGTTAACTATAAATGATACCTATTACTATTAATAGTATTATTTAAGTGTAATAGTTATATATGATAACTATTACTATTAATAGCATTTGTTAATTGTAATAGCTAATTATATAAGATAATTATAGTTACTATATAAATTATTATTTATTATTATTAATAATGTTAGCTAATCATAATAGTTACTCTATTCGTCGTAAATAATAAGTTAAAAGTAATAGTTACGATATATAGTGGAGTAACTAATACTAATAATAGTAATTTATATAAAAACTAATAATAGTAATTGTTATAATATATTAAAACTATTATAGTTAATTAATATTATTTTATTATTAGTATTAGTTACTTCACTTGGACAAGTTTTTTATAAAATCTTACGTTTCATGAAGCCATGTCATCAAGGGTCCTACGAATTTCGTGAGACTTTTCATATTTCTTCAAATAGCTAATAGTATTAGCATACTATATTAGTTACTATATTAGAATAATGTGCCTCTTAGTCAATAATATTCTATTATTGTAATAGATAATCACATTCTACTATTAGAGTACTATGTTAGTATGTATATAAGATGTAAGATAGGTGACGAGTCTACATTAATTTGAAATTATTACATCAATTATTATGAGTTTATTAATTAATATTACAATTTTTTTCAATATGAAATTTCTATCTACATTCATTTGTGAAGAAAATAATAATATGCTTTCATTTAAGTGCAATGGTTACTCAAATATGAAAAGTCTCAATATAACTTAATACATAAATAATAATCATGATAAAATGACTTTAACATCTCCGTTATAAGAAATGAAAAGTCATAAAAATTTAATACAATATTTACTTTGAAATGTTACGTCACAAAACTACATATTTGATTTATCTTTTGAAGCATACAAAATGTCTTTAAACAAATTAATTGGTTTAACTAAGTCATTAAAGAATTATGTTGAGCCAACTTATAATTAATCCGGTAAACAAATGAAAAGTCACAAAAAACTATCATCTTAGTTTTAAATCAAAATTTAGAAAATAAATTTCTCTTTAATTTATCTCATCGATTTATCCAATTGAAATTATTTTACATGTCTTTTCTTTTGATTGTACTTTTATGATACTTAAACCTTCAATTATTTTCTTGATTATAGTAAATTTTTACTTATTACTTATTATGATAAATTTTGCTTGACTATTTAACATAAAAAAGTAATTGTAAACAACTTTTCGTTCGTAGCACGGGTTTTCCCCTAGTATAAAATTAATAAAATTACAAGATCATCATTCATTTCACTAGAATAATCTGAACCTCGTAGGATCCAAATGAAAAGTATATCCCAATGACCAAATATATGTGGCCTAGGACAGATAATCATCAGTGCAACATATGCAGGGCCGACCCAAGGGAGTGGGCAACTTTTATAGTTATGTGTATCACACGTGCATTGCACGTGTATTAATCTAGTAAAATAAATTTTTGAACAATACTCAACCACTCTCACATAATCACACATGCCCCCATTTCAGGCTTCTAGCAAGCACTCCCATCCCGGCCTCCCCCTCCTCTTTCTACATGCAGCACTTCCCCATCTTCCTCCACCTCCTTAAACCCCCATCATTAACTTCCACGACGACACCTCTACGACCCTATTGCCGCCAACGCACACGACCCGAATCGTCAAAATCCCACCACCATTTTTCCAGGCTCCCCCTCTTCGCCCCATCTAGATCTAGATGTAGATCTTCTTCTCTCTCTACAGTTTTTTTGCCTAGTGACTTCATCCATCTTCTCTCATCCTCAACCATTGTATCCCCTCCGCTCTTACTGGCCCCCTTATTCTTCACCCTACCTTACCTCTTAAAAATGGCTAACACCATCCCCCCACACCAACTACACAGCAAGCAACTTTCCAGAAATTTAGTAGAGGAAACCCAGGCAATATTCCGACCTCAAAGCCTTCAGGCGAGTATAATTTTTTCCTTACGCAAAGCTCCCAGTTTTACCTATTGATGTTCTTTTTGCTTTTTGTTCCACTCACTAATAGGATGACCTAATTTGTTTGCTGATTTTTAAGTATACATAAATCAATATGAATTAGATTGAAGCGTATTTGAGGTGTTTGAATTTTTCTTCTTTAATTGTTAGCTTCTCTTAAGGTTGAATCAAAATTTTGTTTGAGATCAATATACATTTCGAATTTCGAATTACGAATTAGGATTTTTCTTCTTCTTTTAAATCCGGTTGAACTCCGATTCATTTGTTCATTGGAGGAACCCAGATTGGAATCTATTGGAAGATTTGCATTGGAAATTTATCTCTCTTTTTCATTTTGCTTTTTTGGTTGTAATCATCTTTCAAAATTAGCATCACTCTTGTTTATTTTATCGGTTTCTTGAAAAAAAAATTGTTTTACTCATTTTTGATTTGAAGGGCTTGCATTTTGGATTCCAAAGTATATCTATAATAACCTAATCAAGAAGGGTATCAAGAAGAGTGTTGTGAGTGGCTAGCATATGTAGAGAGAAAGTGACTTAAAAAGATACAGAGAAAGAAATCGAGACAGGAGTGCAAGGGAGATATAGGGAGAGAGGATGCTTCGAGACGAAGAGAGGGCATGGAGTAGTAGCCAAAACAAAGAGTTTTGGCCGGAGAAATATGTAGAGGGATGATGTGTGGAGGAGGCTGGTGGGGAGGAAAGATGAAAGGACTGAAAAGTTGATTTAAAATTTAGAGAAATGAAAAGCCTTTATACGGAGAAGTTAATAACTGAAACCATGGTTCGGATTCCCAGGTGGTTTAATAAACCAAATGGCTAACCCACGGGATTGATTTATAATTTCACACCAGTCCAAAAGTTATCAGAAACATGTGGACCGAGCACACTCGGTCGTTGAGTCTAGAAGCAGTAATAACAATTCAAAACCATAATTACCCCTGTGTTAGAATAGATTTACCGAAAGTGCCAGCAAACTTTGGGCGGGCTTCTTTAACTCCCACGTGTTTTATATATAATAGTAGATATAGAGAGATTTGGAAAAACAAGTCTTTTAAATGTGCGGTGATATGTAAACAAAAAAATTATGCGGTGACATTTTTATAAATAAGTGAACTTATTTTAAAAACATGTTGTGTCATTATTGTAAATAACTAACACTTCTTTTCAAATGTGCGGGGGCAATTTTGTAAATAACAGACACATTTTTAGAACGCGCAATTGTGAATACCCTGTTCCGATGCAACAACGCATGAGAAATTTTATGAAATAATGTGATAAATGATCAGAAAAGATATTTAAAATAACATGAAAATTATGATGGTCGTCACGCCGTTTTATTAGAGCTAAAACACTGAAAAAGCTTTGTACACAAATAATAGGGTTTGGGGGTTATGTTACGACAAGAGAAGAATATTCTAGTGATCACTCATATAGCCCGAATGATCGGACTTTCGATCATGATGGGGGTGTATGTTATGTGCCGTGTTTACGAGAATAGACTTAAGAAGTGGGATCATGCATAAGGTGGAGGGGAGAGAAAGAATTTATTTGATGGTCACATCCTAGAATGATGGTTACACAATCAAAATGATCGATGTTCGATCATCACCATTCATTATTGGAAAATTGAATGATCATGGGACATTATACCTAAAGATCATAGTAAGAAGTAGTTTCAAGATCTAGTTTAGGTTTGATGAAACCCTAGATCATCATAGGCGGCATAACATGGTTATTATAAGATTAAAAATCTAGAAATTATGTAGAATAATATGTAGATCTAGTCTAAGAACATGAAGACCATGAAGAACGTATGAATGATCATGATAGGAACATGCATAATATGGATCTAAGCTAAGAACATAAATAAAATACTAAGAGACTTATCTTGTTTTGGCAAGATCTTGTGTTGAATCTTCTTGGAGATACAAAGGGGCTTTGAGGGTGCCAGAAAGGCTTAAACTAAGAGTTTCAGCTTCAATATTGACTGCAGACTCGCAGAATGACATGACGATCGAAACTGCTGTAGGAGAGCCCTATTTATAGGGTTCTGGACCCAGAAAAAGTGGCCGCCTAGCCAAAAAAGATGTGGCCGCACGACCACATATGGAAGTTGGCGTGATCTTTAATATTTTGATAAGATCTTGTTTGTTTATTCGTGGGATTTGATTTATCTCCTGATCAAAGTCGACCAGGAGTCTGGTTTTGCCAATTTGGGCTTCTGGAGAAATCCTGGATATGTCCTTCTCAAGCTTTGAATGCATAAGAGGTCCTCAGAGATTTCTAAATGCCTAGGAGGATTTACTTGAGGTATTTTTCAAGTCGGATACTAACAATAGCCCCTCGGCGATGCTACTTGCATAACAAGTGGGGTTGACGTAAAAAGATATGAGCTGAAATTTATTCACTTGGTTAGTCGCCATTTTGGTTTCCACCATCTTGAAGTCAAGGAATTTGTCGACGACAAATTTCTTTGACCCAACACTTCATCCTTTCCAAGGTTTTCAACAACTCCTTGCCTGTTGCAACTTGACAGTACGTACTATGTTACCAAGATTCCTTTGCAATCCGCCTTTACGTATCAGGATCATTAATAGCAACTTCAAGGGGGGTCCTTTTTCGAGAAGGCTAAGGGTCATTAAGTACAATATCATATTTCGTGTCATCTCTTAAAATCAATACCTGAGATTTTTCTAATTCTCATCATTAGTCGGGTGAGGAGGAGCAGAAGCAGGTGTAACAATCTGGTTCGTTGCATCTAAAGTTGGGTGGGGAGTAACCCCAAATGATTGGGAGGTAGCGTTGTCGGTTGCCTTTCTCAAGAAAACATAATATATATCTTCTTGCGATTGGTAACAAAATTATAACAATAATATAAAGGCATTTTTGAAAAATGACAGAAAACAGAAATAATCAGGAACTGGCAAAGTCGAGGCTCGCGTTGAAAACAATCTCCGCAAGAAGATATTGCTCCGTAATGGTGTTAACGATTTATGGCAATCTTGTCTGAGATGTAACGACTTTACAATCATATTATAAGCACTTCAAACTAACGACTTGAGCAAACAAACTTAATACTCGAAACTTTTGGACTTGAAGGGAATTATGCTTCAATATGTATCTCTTGGTAATTGATGCTAATGCTCTAGATATTGGAATGAAAGACAATGACCATCATGTGGGCTATTTATATTTTATGAAGACTATGGATGTTGCAATAAAAGAATTTGACCATCCTATGGCATACTCCCTCTCTCCCGTCCGAAATAGGATTTTGGTATTTTTTTTTTATACTTTGACCATGTAATTTAAAAAAGAAATAATTATCCTAATATAAACTTAAAAATTGTTATTGAGAGTATTATTAATTGTGATACATAATAATTTTAAAATTTTATTTGGATTATTATATTTTCTTCAAAATATTTTGTAAAAGTAAAGTCAACTTATATGCGACCTGAGACGGGCCGTGAGACGGGTCGCCCACTCAATGCCCAAAATCCGGCTCACCCACATCGCGCCAGGTGTTTTTTTTTAAAAAAAAAAAATCTAACAACTTTAAAATGTAATATCTTTTGAAGTCCAAAAAAAAAATCTAAAAATACCGGTGTGTTTGTCTCGACGAGACGAAGAAAACTAGATAGGTCGTGATATGGTTTGATTTTTTATTTATTTTTTTAAAAAACATACTCCCTCCGTCCCATCTTAAACTTCAAAAAAAAAATGGGCACAAGAATTAAGATGAGAATCTTTATATTATAAAATATAGATAGTGGGGTAGAGTGTTGTGAGTATAGAAAGTGGGTAGGAGAGAAAAAGTGGGGTAGAGAATAGTTAGTGGATAGTTGTTTTGTGTATGACATGTAGGTCCACTAAATAAAAAAGTATAAATAAGTTTCCATTTTGGGATTTTGAAGTTTAAGATGGGACGCTCAAAATGGAAATTTTTGAAGTTTAAGATGGGACGGAGGGAGTACTTTTTAACACACAAAAAAGTTGAGTTGCTCGTCTCCTGAGATGTAACACTCTATTCTGATAAAAGTAACAGTTTCATATTCAAAAAGTAACACGTTTACTGTCAAATGTAACAACAGTTTTGCAAAAAAATTAAAATAGTTTGATAGTTTTTGTTGTTAAAAAAAGTAGTATTTGAAGTGTAACAGATGCATATAGGATTATAATTTTCTATATAGATGAATGTCACTTTTTTATTTAGTAAATGTTATTTTTCGTTTAAAAAAGAGTAAATATTCGTGTATATAATCGGGTTTGCATTTTAATGTAATGTAAAACCCTAGAAAAGTGTTACAATTGAGAAAAAAAAAAGTTACATTCATTTATTATAAAATGTAACATTAGTTTAGACGCCAATCTTATGTTATCTTTAATCTATTTCAGCAAAATTGTGATACATTGTTTTTAAAAAAAGTATTACATATAAGTAAAAAGTGTTACATTTTTTTTATAAAAAGTGTTACTTTTGTTGGTAAACAAAAAATGGTGTGAAAAAAAAAATGGATCGGCTTAGCTTGGCCGGCTCGGCTTGACTTAGCTGTGAGCCGTCTCACACCGTGAAACGGTCTCACAGGAGTCCGCCTCTTAAAAAATTTGGACAAATATAATAACAACACATTTTCCAAACCCAATTCTAACATAATTTCCCAAGGTAGACCCATCGTGAAAGGATTGGTAATGATTGATTATCCGTTTAAAAAAAAAAAGTGAAAAGAAAAAGAATACCGGAAATCCAATGAAACTAATCAATCATATGATGATATCCATTGCCCTAGAGTACTAACTAGAATTGATAAATGTCATGATTGACGGCCCTATCTTTAAAATATGTAAATGGGATAAAAAGCTAAACTTTTTTAAAGTATATGCATACAAACAAATTAACTTGGAATTTAAGGGCCACGTGACTTAAATAACAAGTTTTTTAATCGATAAGCAGCCCTAATCATCAACTTGGCAAGTTTTTTATTACTCCTTACGCTAATATCCTTGTTTTTGAATAATATTTTTTTACTATACTTTAAATAATGTATAAATAAATTTAATAAATTTTCTTAATTGATATTTTAACTGAAATATTTATTATGAAATAAAAGGCGTAATTTATAATCACTGTGCAACATGCATGTTTTCTGTGATTAACATTACTTTTATTTTTGCTTCAAAAAAAAATATTACATTTATTTTATCATTTTTGTAAATAATTAAATGTCACTTTAACGCATGGAGTTTTGGGATTAAATTACATTTTAGGTGCTATATACCCTTCCGTCAAGTAATTTTGCATGCTATTAATTTATTCCTATTATTACATACTGTTGTCCTACTTTAATTTATAAAAATGAATTTAGATAAAAGAATTAAAAAAAAAAGTTGAAAAGTAATGTGTTGTGAGTGTAGAAAGTTGAGAAATAGATAAAAAAAAAATGAGATAAAAAATAGTGAGTGAGTAATTATTATGACTATAACAAGTGTGTATCATTATTTAAATTATGTTAAAAAGATTCTATTTAAAATTTGTACATTAAAATTGGACAATCTAGATAATATTTTTTACATATTAAAATGTGAGACCTAAGAATTTGTGTCACTTTTACCAAAATTCTCCTTATTCCCAAAATATGTTTCTTATTTTTCATTTCTTATTGTTCTAATTTTTTCTCATTTCTACTATTTAAGTTAAAAAGTGCATAACTAACGCGTAGTGAAACAAGTGCTCACAAAATAAAATTTGAATAGTCATGTAAAAAGATTATTTTGAGATCAATGAAGCAAAATATATGATACTCCCTCCGTCCCTGTTTAAGGTTCTTATTTTGACTTTACACGCTTGTTAAAAAACCAAAGCGAATTTGAGTCAAGAAAGTAGTGTGTGAAGGATATAATTGTCCATTCATAAAACAAGTGGGTGAAAAGTAGATGGGTAAGTGATTGTTTTTTGTAATATATGAGCTTTATGAGGATAAGGATGTCCAAAACGATATTCATTCTTTGCCATTTAAGGAATAAAGCAAGGCCAAAATACATTTTACCGTATCCACTGATTCTCACTTTGCACCTCCGTTTGAAAAGTCGGTCTGGTTGGTACCCAAACTTTCAAATTTTCCCACTTTGCACCCCAGCACTAATAAATGTTAGAAAATTTAACAGAATATGTAACCAATGGACTAGTTTGTAACGCTTATTAGTTTTTAAGGGTCAAAATACAAATTTTGAATATTAAGTACTAAAAATTTATTTCTTTTTTCCAAATAATTAACATTATCTTAAATCTTAGATAATTAATATTTCTTGAAAATAATAATAATTTTTTATGTTACAATATTATTTTGAAAAAATAAAATTTATTTTTGTAAAAAAAATGATTTTTTTTAATAAAAATAAAATTTTAGTACGTCTTTTTTTTTTAATCTTTTTAAATAATTATATTAAAAATAAAGATTTTTTTCTATTATATTTTTTTAAATATATAGTAAAAAATTTAATTGTAATTTTTGTAAGAATTTTATTTTAGTAAAAAATAAAACAATATAGAGTTTTTTTTTATTTTCAACATTTTATTTAGTTTAGAAAAATAATGTTTTTTTTTTTTGAAAAATGTACAATATTCTTTTGAACAAGAAATATCAATAAAACACCCAATTTTAAAATAAAATATTAATTATTTAAGATAATGTGATTATATGATATTACGGACATTATTTTAGCAAATTTAAAAGAATATTGTACTTTTTTCTAAAACAAAATTACAATATTTTCTAAAATAAATAAATTTGAAAAATAAAAAACGCTATAATGTTTTATTTTTTAAAAAAATAAAATTCTTACTAAAATTAAAATTTAGAATTTTTATTTTATATTTTTAAAAAATATAAATAAAGCGTTACAATGTTTTTTAAAAAAAAAAAACTTTATTTTTTAAATAGTTTTATTTTAAAAATAAACCATACTAAACTTTTAATTTTTAATTTTTTTATAAATATTTTAGCATTAAATATTAGTATTATTTTCAAGAAATATTATTTATTTAAGATAATGTTAATTATTGGAAAAAGAAATAATTTTTTAGTACTTAATATTTAAAAATTTGTGTTTTGACCCTTAAAAACTAATAAGCATTACAAACTAGTCTATTCGTTACCTATTTTGTTAAATTTTCTAACATTCATTAGTAATGGGGGTGCAAAGTGGGAAAATTTGAAAGTTTATGGCACAAGAATTAAGGGAAAAAGTGAAAAAGATGATGTGTTGTGAGTATTGATAGTTGAGTGGGAGAGAGAAAGTGGGGTAGAGAATAGTTAGTGGGTTAGTGGATGTGAGTATGAAAAGTGGGACCCACTAATTAAAAAGTATTAAAAACTTTCCATTTATGGATTTTGCAATTTCGATGGGACGCCCAAAATGGTAAGTTTTGCAATTTCCGGCGGGACGGAGGGAGTACTAAAAAGGAAAGTACGAACCTTAAATTAAAATTAAACTGAGAAGGGAGTATTTATTATTAGACAGAAAGAGAGTTAAAAAAGAAAACAAGAGGTGGTTTGTATGTGAAAACCTAAACAAGAGGAAGAGGTTTAATGGAGCAACGGGCGGCTCGCAATCTTCAAACAATAGTTGTATTTCAGGAAAAATTTCTGTAAAGCTAAATTAAGTCTTAAAAGAGATTGTTTTTTTTTTTGTGTGTGTGTGTGAAACCAAGATAACTACGATTATTTAAAATATAATTTTTTTTCTTAAACAATATAAAAATTATTAAAAAATGTGTTGTGATATAGAAAGCGAATAACGATTATTAGTGAGGTTGTGAATAATATTGTGAGTATGATAAGTGAGCTCATTCTTAGAATTATAGATGGGGTAAGAAGTGTTGTGGATTAGACATTCACAACCCAAGCAATAACCCCAAGAAAATAATGGCACACAAACAAAGCACAAGAAAATAACAAAGCAAAAGACACAGAAATTGTTTACCCAGTTCGTCAATATGTTTGACTACGTCTAGGGGCATTACCAAGCCAGGATCTTGCACTATAATATGTTATTCTGAAGTTACAATGAGTTTAGGGGCGGAACTTTACTTAAATATATGTCCAGGAATACAAACCTAACCCTAGATGGACAAAGGAACCCGAAAATTGGCCTAAAATCGGACTCGGAATTTTCCCATCCCGACAAGTGGGCGGGCGCCCACTGCTTTCCCGGGCGGTCGCCCACTCTGGATTTCCTCCGAGCCGTTCAGTCTGATAAAGTGGGCGGTCGCCCATCATCACCCTGGGCGGCCGCCCAAAGCGTCAGCCTGCTCCGACGATTTTCTCCCTTTTTACTCCGAAATCTAACCCGGTTGGTCCTCTATTCCAACAATCTCCCACCTAGAGATCAACCGCGCATACAAGCCCCGTATCCGTTCTTCAACTCATCCTTGGTTCCATAGTGCTCACCTCGATCATGGTAGTGCCTTCCTCCTCTCCTATTCTCCAAGCCCAATTGAAGCTATACATAGCTTCAACTTTTCAAGGTTTACCACCTTGGTCAACATATCAGCCGGGTTCTCCGATCCCAAAATCTTCTCCAGCCTTAAGATCTTCCTCTCCAAGAGATGCCTGATGTAGTGAAACCTCAGGTCAATGTGCTTCGTCCTAGAATGAAACGCCGGATTCCTAGCCAAATGAATTGCACTCTGACTGTCACTGTAGAGAGCATTACCACTTCGCGTCTTCCCAAGTTCACCCAAGAAATTCTGCAACCATACCATCTCTTTGGTTGCCTCTGTCACTGCCACATATTCTGCTTCCGCAGTCGACTGAGCCATGATCTTCTGCAATTTAGAAGCCCAGGAGATAGCCGTACTACCCAATGTGAAAACATAACCCGTAGTACTTCTCCTCTTATCAAGATCACTTGATGCCAAATCCGCATCCACATAACCCGCTAACACGACCTCCTTGCTTGAGAAATATAGAGCCTTACCAGAAGTACCCTTTAAGTAGCGCATGATCCATTTAACCGCTTCCCAATGTTGCTTCCCTGGATTGCCCATATACCGGCTGACTACTCCCATCGCATGTGCAATATCCGGCCTTGTACACACCATTGCATACATTAGACTCCCCACTGCCGAAGCATATGGAGTTCTCTCCATCTTGTCACGCTCCTCATTTCCCTTAGATGAGTCTTTCTCAGATAGCTTGAAGTGCATACCCAATGGTGTCCCTGTTGGCTTCGCCTCTTCCATGCAAAACCTTGCCAAGACTTTCTCAACGTATTCTGCTTGTGAAAGAACCAACTTACCCGACTCCCTATCCCGGTCAATCCGCATGCCCAAGATTTTTCTGGCCTCCCCCAAATCCTTCATCTCGAACCGTTCTGACAACTGAGCCTTCAATCTGTTTACCTCTATACTGCTAGAGCCCGCTATTAGCATATCATCCACATATAACAGCAAGATTATGTACCCATTGTCCGTGTTCTTGAAGTAGCAACAATGATCCGCCTCGCATCTGATAAAATCAATATCGTGCATGAATCCATCGAACTTCCTGTACCACTTCCTAGGAGCTTGTTTAAGGCCATACAAACTCTTAGTCAATCTGCAAACCAGTTCCTCGCTACCCTTAGACAAGTAACCCTCTGGTTGTACCATGTAAATTTCTTCCTCCAAATCCCCATGAAGAAAGGCCGTCTTTACATCCATCTGTTCCAGCAACAAGTTATCCGCCACTACTATCCCCAGAACCATTCTGATAGTGGTCATTTTCACAACAGGAGTGAATACCTCGGTGTAGTCAATACCGTACTTTTGCTGAAACCCTTTTACAACCAACCTTGCCTTGTAACGCTTACTGCCGTTTGCTTCCTCCTTGATCCTGTAAACCCACTTGTTATGCAATGCCTTCTTCCCCTTAGGCAGTTTAATCAACTCCCAAGTTTTATTGGTCTTCAATGAGTCCATCTCATCATCCATCGCAGCTTTCCACTTCTCACAAAGTGCATTACGAACAGCCTCCGCATAATATTCCGGCTCACCACTATCTGTCAGCAACAAATAGTAATTTGAAGGAGTATACCTGTCAGGTGATCCACGCAATCTGCTGGATCTACGCAGCGGAATATTCGGTTCCGGAGTATGTGGTTCATCTTCAGTGACCCCCTGACCATGGTCATCATGAACCGTCCTGCTCCCACCCGAGTCTGGAATATCCACCTCTACAACCTCCGGTTCTGAACTAATATCATCAGATGCCCCCTTTCTGTCCTTGTACAATACCTGTTCATTGAATACCACATCTCGACTACGAATAATTTTATGGTTTTGGTCATCCCAAAACATATACCCGAAGTCATCCCCGCCATACCCAATAAACGTACATTTTACAGATTTTGCATCTAACTTAGTTCTATCAGCAGAATCAATATGAACATATGAAACACAGCCAAATATGCGAAGAAAAGACAAATTTATCTGCTTGCCACTCCATGCTTCCTCTGGAATTCCATTCTCCAATGGTACCGATGGTCCCTTATTGATCAAGAAAGCAGCCGTGTCAACCGCATATGCCCAGAACGTCTTCGGAAGTCCACACTTCAATCTCATACTTCTAGCCCGCTCGTTCAATGTCCTGTTCATCCTCTCTGCAACCCCATTGTGTTGTGGTGTGCCCTTTGGAGTTTTCTCCATGCGAATGCCATTCGCTGCACAATATTCCCTGAACTCCCCGAGCTCATACTCCCCTCCGTTATCTGACCTCAAACACTTAAGCTTAAGTCCCGTTTGATTCTCCACCAAGGCTCTCCACTTCTTGAATACCTCGAAAGCTTCATCTTTCCCATTCAAGAAGTAGACCCAGATCTTCCTTGTTGAATCATCAATAAAGGTCATGTAATATGACGCACCACCCAGAGAAGTTATCTGAGATGGTCCCCACAAATCCGTGTGAACCAGTTCTAACTTTGCTTCCCTCAAAGCCTTACCCGTCCTCGAGAAATTACTTCTCACCTGTTTGCTGAACACACAATCTTCGCAGATCCCCACGTCGACTGTCTTCAAACCCGGTAGTAATCCCTTTAAGCAAAGTACCTCCATCCCCTTCTTACTCATGTGACCCAATCGGCAATGCCACAAATCAGTTTCACCCTTGGCTGACGCCACTGCGATACTATCCTTGGTGTTATTCGCCAAATACAATGTCCCCTCTTTATTACCCCGAGCGATCTCCGTATCCTCCTTGGTAATAACCCAGTTCCTGCACCCAAAAGTTACTTTGTAACATTCTTCATCCAACTGCCCAACTGATAGAAGGTTCTTTTTCAAACCCGAAATGTGTCTGACCCCGTGTAGATGTAAGACCTTCCCGTCCGATGCTCCTACTCTGACATCCCCCTTCCCCTTGATTTCCAAAGGCTCGCCATCCGCCAGATAGACCTTACCGAAATCACCGGAAGTATAATTCTCCATCTCTTCTGCATGCCCGCAAGAGTGGAATGATGCCCCCGAATCCAGCACCCATGATTCTAGTGCACTACTAACACTCAGAACCAGTACATCATCACCTTCGACTGTCACATTCACCGAATTTCCCCCACGATTGGGACAATCCTTCTTGTAGTGTCCTAACTCCTTGCAATGATAACACTGCACCGATCCTTTCGCGCCCCTTGGTTTATCTCTGATCTCCACGGCCTTGCCCTTACTACCCACTATGTTTTCCCTTGATTCAGTTCTCCCTTTATTGCTAGTACCCGTCCTTTCCTTGCTAGTAGTAGCTAAGGCCGATCCCGAAGTAGACGATGTCCCCAACTTCTTCAAACGATTTTCCTCGCCCAACAAGAAGTCTTTAACATCATCATACTTCAATTTGTTCTTACCCGCTGAAGCATTGATCACTGTCACCGTTCCGCTCCAACTTCCTGGTAAATACGCTAGCAACAAACACGCATGAACCTCATCATCAAACGTAATATCCAACGCAGTCGATAAGTCTATTACATCCATAAACTCATCGATGTGTTTAGCTAAGGATCCTCCCTCTTGCATCTTGAGACTACCCATCTTGCGTATCAAATCAACCTTGTTTGCAGCAGATGGAGTTTCAAATCTCTCAGTAAGATAATCCAATAGCTCCTTTGTGGTCTTCGCCTTCTTAGTAGTCTTTGCGATCCACTTCGACAAAGTAGATCTAACCACCCCTAGGGCTTTCCGATCCATGAGATCCCAATCTTATTGCTTTTCTCCTTCCGGCTTGACTCCCTTTAGAGGCTTATAGAGATCTTTGTTGTACAAGAGATCCTCTATTTGCATCCTCCAAAAACCGTAGTCAGACCCATCGAATTTCTCCACCGCTTGTTTATCCTTGCCCATTCTTGATTGCTTGACAAACCCCAATCGTCCGATAAACCGATCGATCGATTAACCCTGATATCTAACCAGAGCTCTTGATACCAGTTGTTGTGGATTAGACCCTCATAACCCAAGCAATAACCCCAAGAAAATAATGGCACACAAACAAAGCACAAGAAAATAACAAAGCAAAAGACACATAAATTGTTTACCCAGTTCATCAATATGTTTGACTACGTCTGGGGGCACTACCAAGCCAGGATCTTGCACTATAATATGTTATTCTGAAGTTACAATGAGTTTAAGGGCGGAACTTTACTTAAATATGTGCCCAGGAATACAAACCTAACCCTAGATGGACAAAGGAACCTGAAAATTGGCCTAAAATCGGACCCGGAATTTTCCCATCCCGATAAGTGGGCGGGCGCCCACTGCTTTCCTGGGCGGTCGCCCACTCTGGATTTCCTCCGAGCCGTTCAGTTTGATAAAGTGGGCGGCCGCCCAAAGCGTCAGCCTGCTTCGACGATTTTCTCCCTTTTTACTCCGAAATCTAACCCGGTTGGTGTAAGTACCCCAATCTGAAATGACCAAATTAGAGGAATTCTTGGCACCATTCAGGGACAAACTGATAGGCCAGGACCTCACTAGGATAAATTTGGAACACAAGGACCTTTCTGGAATTAAAAATTGGAAAAATCCAGAAGGCACCATCCCTAGCCGTACGGCTACTTTGGGCACCATCAGCCCCTATAAATTGAACCCCTTGCTGATCATTCCAGGGGGAGAAACGATTATTGTTAGTGTTACTCTACTAAAATTGCTCCAGAGAGTGTTTTGAGAGTGAAAGAGAAAGGAAGATTGGCCTAACTAAACATAGGTGAAGCCACCTTCTCCCCCATCCTTCTCTTCATCTTATCTCTTTTGTTTGTTCATATTATTGTTGTTCATCTCTTAATTCTTGCAAGTCTTGTCCATTCAAGCAACTTAATTTCACTGCAAGTCTTGTCCTTCAAGCACTTTAATCTTAATTTCATTGCAAGTCTTGTCCTTCAAGCACTTTAATCTTAATCTTATTGCAAGTCTTGTCCTTCAAGCACTATATATATATATATATATATATATATATATATATATATATATATATATATATATATATTACATTATGGTCCAAACCATGGATGATTCAAGGTGCCCTTCACACTTTGTGTGAAAGTGGTTCTAACCTAAGGATGATCATGGTTTGTTGAATTTCTTACTTATAACAAATTAATGATCTATTTTAATGAAAAAGGCACATGTTTTGGTTGATTATCTTGTTCATTGGTAGCAAGGATGGTCATTTGGATGATAAAGTTTCAATCTTTATCATCCAAACATTGATCTAGCTTCAAAATCCCCTTTGGGGTCATAAAGATCAAATCT
Organism: Campanula takesimana; assembly: GCA_026119855.1. Taxonomy (NCBI): domain Eukaryota; kingdom Viridiplantae; phylum Streptophyta; class Magnoliopsida; order Asterales; family Campanulaceae; genus Campanula; species Campanula takesimana. The sequence goes on from JAOWBW010000466.1 coordinate 365,000, forward strand.
TTATGACAAATAATGTTGCCCTAAGGTTGCCTTTGGCTTAAGGATCCACTCTTATGGTGAAAGCTCAAATCTTTGTGTTAATTTTGTTTTGATTTGGCCATGATAATCATGTGGGATGATAAAACCTTGGTGTTTATCACTTCCCCTCTTGATTTAGCCTTGAAATCCAATTTTGGGTCATAAAAATTGAATCTTTATGCAATAATTTGGTCCCTAGAAGGTTAATAATGTGTAAAAATGCCATCTTGATGATAAAGTTTCCATCTATAGTCATCAAATGGTCATTTTGGTTCAAAAGCCATGTTCATCAACTTTTTCTTAATTTCTCCAATGATTGCCTTTGATCACACCCAAATCTTTGTTTTTTGGGGGTTCTTTTGATGATCAAAGTGCATAGGAATGATCTTTTCAAAGTTTTGTTGTTAATCACAAACTGAAAATTAGCATTTCAGTCCAGTTTCAGCAGGATACTCTGTTTCTGCCTGAAACTGGACAGTTTTTGATGAATCTGTAAAAACCTCGGGACGGCCAAACCAGCCTTACGGCTGCTTTGGCCAAAATGGTGTTTTTTTCCAGTTTTGCCCATTTTCTGTTAAACTGTTTGCAAAATAACCCTTTTTTGTTAAATAATTAACCGGTTTTCTTAAATATACACACACATACACGTTTGTTAACTAACGTTTAGGGAGAGTCGGTCTTATCCGAGGCGACTTGGGTGACGTAAAACTCTTCCCAAGGTGTAACCTGACCTACGAACTAATAGAATCTCTAACCTTTCCATTTGTTGGGTCAAATAATTAACAAATGTGGCGACTCCGTTATGTTTTTTTTTGAGCGAGTGATAACCGTGTTCGGTTTTCCGCACCCGTTCGCGCGCGGGGGCAGGATCCTTACAGTTGGTCCTCTATTCCAACAAGAAAAAGCGAGAGGCCCGAGTGTTAGCATGGGCTGGACCAGTGGCGGAGCTACCCCAAGGCCAAAGGGGGCAATTGCCCCCATTGATTTTAAAAAAAATAAAAATTTACTAGTGCAATTTTTTTTAAAAAATTTGGGAGTTTAGTTCAATTTATTGAAATTTTCCCCCTTTGAAATAAAAATAATAATGCATTAGAATTTTTTTTTGCCCCCATTGATGAAAATACAGTTAAATTTTTTTATTGTGTAACTTTTGCCCCCATTGATGAAAATTCCTGGCTCCGCCACTGGGCTGGACTGGGCCGGCAATAGACTATGTTGGAGGTTCCACCTTAAAACCAATTGAGGTGGAACCTCCAACATAGTCCATTGTCGGCCCAGTCCAGCCTATGCTAACACTTGGGCCTCTCGATTCTTCTTACCCCATCTCTAATACACATGCCCGGTTCATGTGAACCGCCGGTTCATGTGAACCGCCGGTTCACGGTTCACAATATGGATGAACCTTATAAAATCGCCTATACCCGGTTGAAGGTTCCGGTTCACGGTTCATACGGTTTGCTTTTTTATTATAATTTTTTATTATTTTTAAATTATTTTTAAATTATTTTTAAATTATTTTTAAATTATTTTTAATTATATTAAAATTATTTTTAACTATTTTAAATTGTTTTAAAAATATTTAACGTAAAAATAGATGAAAGTTATAACGAAATTGATTGTGTTCACCCCATTTCAAGGAAAATTAGTTGTTTTGTTAAAAAAATATTAACAAAAAAGCGGATGAAAGACATAAAAAGATTAACAAAATGGATGAAAGTTATAAGGAAAATGTTAAAAATCTCAAGGTTCATGTTTCACGGTTCGCCAGTTCAACCGCCGGTTTCGAGTCTATGAACCTTATAAAACCGTGAACCGCTAGTTCACGGCTTATACGGTTCACGGTTTTTGACGGTTTTTCACGGTTCATGAACCTCCGGTTCGCCGGTTCATAGGAACCTTTTGGGCATGTCTAATCTCTAATTCTAAGACTCATTAATTAAAATTTAATATAAAATAGTATATGTATTTTAAATTTCTCTAATTTCAAATTTGGCGGCCAAAATGAAAATACATCTACTTTTTCAAATGAGACGGAGGGAAGAATTGTTTTGCTTGTTTCAATCTTATCAATCCAATTACATTCATTTCACCATAGGCGTAGCCACAACCCAGGATATGTAGCAATTGCCTCTTTTTGATAAAAACTAGTAGTAATTTATTGGGAGCACGTAAAGGATTGGGATGACAAAGATTAATAAACTATTTTTCTTAGATATTGAGTTTAAAAAGAAAATGAGATACACCTAATAAATGACAAATTTTACCCATGTCTTTGAGAAGTTATCTATTTGAATTTCAGTATAAAAAATTGGGGTTGACTTGCAAGCCAATAACGTAGAAGTATGAGAGAGTGAACAATCAAAAATCTTTTCGATAAAGTTTAAGTTGTTTATCAAAAATTAATGAGACCATTCATTTATGTGTAGAGATTAGTTAATATACCATTTTTTTTATGAACGTAAACTTTAGTGGTTCATTCGTTGAAGATATTGTTATACATTCGATGTAAATTTCATGATCTTTAACATGTTCTCAACCTTTGAAATTCTGTGACCTATAATTGTAACTGAAGTGGTAATTGCTTAAGTCATAATAGTTTGATTTTGTTAATTTAGTATTATGGATTATCAATATGACTATTGGAAACCTTCAAAATTTAATAATATATTAAAATTAATTATTAATGAATAAATGATTGCTCACAATAAATTTAGTATTAACTTTTGACCTTTCAATTTTCTATTCAAAATTATATATATATGAGTATTGCATCTATAGAACATGACTATAAGTAAAATTAGTATTTTATAGTTACTAATAAAATTAGCTAATACTATTAGTTAAGAATGAGAAAAATAAATAGCCTCTTAGTTGTAGGGGCAATGCTGACATCGCTTCATCATGAGACGTAAGATTTGGTTAATTAATGTTATAAATAATAATAGTTAATATATATAATAATTATTATAATTAATTAACTAATAATATTAATAATAAAAGTTAACTTATATAGTAACTATTATGGTTAACTAATGTTATTCATAGTATTAGTTAACTTATATATAGTAACTATAATAGTTAACTAATACTATTAATGGTAATAGTTAACTTTTATAGTAACTATCATTGTTAACTAATACTACTAATAGTAATAGTTAACTTATATAGTAACTATCATTGTTAACTATACTTACTAATAGTAATAGTTAACTTATATAGTAACTATTAAACTAGTTAACTTATATAGTAACTATTATGGTTAACAAATACTAATAATAACAATAGTTAAATTATATAGTAACTATTATGGTTAACTAATACTATTAATAGTAATAGTTAACTTATATAGTAACTATTTTGGTTAACTAATACAATTAATAGTAATAGTTAACCTATATAATAACTAATATCTTTAACTAATATGATTAGCTAATAAAAAGAATATCAAAAGTCACTTAAAGTTTAAGGTGGTGATGACATGGGTTCATCAAAATCAACCTTTAGCAAAAAATGTCTACGTAACGAATCCACATCTCTCCGCCTCAGCTTTTAATACATATAGATTTTTCCCAAATATTATTAAATTTAAGAATTTTAGTGTAAACTGCCCTAGTATTGATCAAGAAAAAAATACATTATTTTTTCCCTCCTTTTTAGTTAACGGAATTTTCATAAAATTAATCTAATCTCTTTTTTCATTTTATTTTTGACTTTACTACTAAATTAAACCGATCTATTCACCCAATTATTTACTACACATTTGAGTTATGAATTTCTAGGTAGGAAAGAAAAATTGGACACGGAAAGCAATAGCAACATTTTTGGTTATCCCACAACGGTTATGAGTTGACAACTTGCATGGTCTTCAATTAATGAGCTAGGGGAAAGTCTCCAGGGATGATCAACGCCGGTTCCGGTTCGGAACCGCCGGTTCCGGTTTGTCATTTATGTGAACTTTAAGTTAACGGGCCCTTGGTTACACTAGTTCCGGTTCCGGTCATCACAATCCGGTTCCGGTATGGTTCCGGTCCGGTTCCGGTTCAGTTCCACACTAAATTTTTTATCATACAATAATGAATAAACAGGTTAAAATTTATTGAAAAACAAGGGATTTTTTTTATTTATCATACAATAATGAATAAACATGTTAAAATTTATTGAAAACCAAGGGATTTTTTTTTTTTTAATGGAAACGCCGGTCCGGTTCCGGTTCCGGTTCGCCATTTATGTGAACCTTAACCGGCCCTTGGTTACACCGGTTCCGGTTACTCCGGTTCCGGTTAACTCACCTGTTCGCTCCGGTTCCGGGCTTCTTCGGTCCGGTTCCAGTCCGATATTCCGGTTCCGGTCGGGTTTGGTCATCCCTACTCCTATTAGACTATTTTTTTGGGATTAGAAGACTTATCATAAGCTATTTCAATGCTCGCTTCGTCTCCATCTCCAAATATATATCGTTTTGAGAGTTTATTCTTGTCTCAGAATATTTGTCGTTCAACTATTTTCCATTTTTTTTTTTTGTCGTTGTATATCAATTAGAGAAATTTTTTGAGGGAAACTAGTTCCTCCATAAGTTATAAATCTTGTTTTTATAGGGTTTAAGGTTGTTTTATAGGGTTTAAGGTTTAGGGTTTAAGGTTATGTTATAGGGCTTAAGGTTTAGTGTATTTAGGGTTTAAGGGTTAAAAACAAGACTTTATATAAATTATGGAGGAACTAGTTTCTCCCAAAACGTACTCTATCAATTATACACTCATTAATGATAGTGAATTATTTTTGCACACGCATTTGATTGACTTGGTAATTAGATTACTTTAGGGTATATGAGACTTTTTCACATGCATTAATTGTATTTTTTTAAAATTGTTAAAACGATATTTATTTTGAGACGAAGGGAGTACGTTATTTCAATATTAACATTAACAGTTTGATTAAAGACCCCCAACCGAGGATTTGGATGTGTGGAGTCTTAGAATTAGAGATGGGGTAAGAAGAAGCGAGATGCCTAAGCGTGAGCGTGGATTTGACTGGGCCGGCAATGGACTATATTCGAGGTTCCACCTTAAAACCAATTGGTGATAAGGGGAGTAACTCTTCAAATCTATATACCGGTCCATGTTTCTCTCTTTAAAATTTAAAAGATGTGGAATAATTGTCTCTTACATGGAGTTGGGAGATTGTGAAAGTAATCTAGCAGGGGTTGTGGGAGGTCAAAAACATAGCAACTCTAAATTCTATAATTTGGATACATAACTCGTACAATTTAAATATACGATATTGTTTGATTAAAAATGCGATTGTTTTTTCGCCTCACTTTTATTAGTATGAATCATCCATTTATGGATGATAAATTATGAATCATATGTGAAAGAGCAATGGTGGCAAACGACATTGCTTGTAATGTTGGAGACATTATTATGAACACTACCAGTATACTACCTTCATCACAAAATAAATTTTTATTTTTCTATTTAATTTATACTTACTTAAAATCAACTTTAATTTTATTTATTTATTTAAATTCATTTTTTGATGAGAGGGAGTAATTGGTAGGCTTAGTCGCACGCCAACTAAATTAGACCTAAACTCGGCCACTAATAATGTAATTACGGTAAGTCAGGGTCGATCCACGAAGAACAGTGATTAATTGCGTACTAGTCACTTAACCAGATTGGGGGTTTGAATTGTTGTTATTATATCCTAAGAACATGAAAATAAACTAAGATGATTAAAACAATGAGTAAAAGTACTTCAGATTCGATACTATCCCCGACTTTTAATTCTAATATCGCTGATAATTCTTTTCCCAATCTTATTCACTTGATCACGAGTTGTATTTTAATCTCTGTCTCTTCTTTCAAATTAGTTACTAGTAGTGGCACACTCACTAGAAACCCTAATTAAAATTAAACCTAAACTGACACAGAAAAGATCTAAAAATTAATTGATGATGTTTTAAGAGACTAAGATCAAGAACGCTTTCTAACGTTAATTAGATAATCGTTAAATCTTGCCTACTTCCCAAATTTCTATGGCACATACACAATTTGTGAAGAAGCTACGGTGAATACCTTAATTCTGGCACATAACAGAGTAATCTAGCAAAGATCAATAAAAAGGATTAGCAAATTGGCCAAATTCTCAAACCCTAACTATTAATCTAATTCAATACAAACAAGATTATGAATAAGAATTAATTGGGAAAAAGAAATACCTCAATAGAAATCAAAATCCGGATCAAGATCTCAAATCCAAAGTAATGGAGTTTAGTTCTCCATGGAAGAGTTCAAAAGCTCCAAGAAAAATAAAGAACGATCTAAAAATTAATGAAAGAGAGAGAGATCCCTAATCTAATAATGATAAAAGATTTATATACCCCTAGAAAGTCTACTGGAATAAGGAAAACAATAAAAGAAAATAACAATAAACTAAAATAACTACTATGCGCGTATCCGGCATCCCAGGCGCTAGGCCGACACGGACTGTGGTTCCCGAGACGTGCTCCGGTGTCAGTCTCATGCTTTGGTGTCCGTCTGCTCCTCCACACGTACTGATAGATTTTGGTGAAAGATAGTCCGACTCGGACTCCTATGTCCGTCTGCTTATCACACGTACTGTTTTGCTTTTTCATCTTATTTAATGGTTAACCGCTACTCCGTCTTCGTGGTTGACTTTGACTTCCATTAACATCTTGAGACATGAACTTTGACCTCATAGAAGATTACATCCGGATAGACATATAAAAAGACTAAAGTACCATCGGATTACAATAAAACCCCATAATTACATATTTGCCCCCAAATACATCAAAACTAGTCTAAATTACATAAAAATCACAATTTAAGTTCATAGAAACTTAGGAAGTAATGGTGTCAAATCCGTCCCATCAAACTCCCCCACGCTTAGACCTTTACTCGTCCCTGAGTAAAATCCTAACCCCCCAGTCTAAACTCCGGTCTAATAGTGTAGCATGGAAGAAAATGATTCATAGTCTCCTCTAAACCATCAAACCAAGGTCAACGAATAAAATCAAAGTGTAGAAACTTTGTCTCCTTGTAACTCCTCAACGAAATAATAAAAATGACATTAGCTTAATACCAATACCATAATAAACGGTATCCAAACTAAATACCCACTCAAAATCCAAAGGGAACTAAAAATATCTTTATTTTTCCCCACGCTTATCTTACACTACAATCTCTCTCATAAAGTAAAGTTTTTGTTCGGGTAATAGTCCCGTGTAAAACTCACCTCGTATCTAGCACCTACTCTCCCTTATAACTCCAAAAACAAAAACGAGGATTTACCTCCAACATCAAAATGTCCTACCCGAGACTCCAAACCCCCCCTTATGTCTTCACTCCGGTGGATGTAAGATATTTTATTACTCAATCCTCACCTTTTACCTAAGCGCCCCTTAGGGTTATCACTTAGCCTCTCTTTTTTTTTTTTTTTTATTTCTTTGTTCTTTTTTTTTTTTTTTTTTGAAACGAAAAACTCCTAATCTAGAAATAAAAATGCATACTATATACTATGAAACCTTCCCCCACGCTTAAACTATACAGTGTCCTCAGTGCGTAAAAGTGAATAAAATAAGGACAGTTTAAACGTAGGAGAATAAGTGGTACCTCATTGGTGCACACTCCATCCCGTTTGAGCTCGAATTGTCTTCATAAATCGCTTCTTCTTTGCATTCATCGTGCTCAAACCTCCATACTTCTCTACCACAATCGGACAACTAGCCATCATCACTTCTTTCTCAACCAAATAAGCATATTTTTTGTGCTCAGGAAGATCTTTCAACTTCTGCTCATGTACTCTCTCAACAAATGGTCCATGTTTTACTGCAGGAATCTTCAAACCAATCCTCACATCATCATTCCCACTAACCTTAGACACATCCTCTACCTTTGGCTCTACTACATCCATGAAACATAGTGACTGACCATCATCCTTAGGGACTTTCTTGGAGTAAAAAATGTTGGAACTCCATTAAATCCCCATCAAACTCCATAGTCAACGATCCATTGGAAACATCCAACTTAGTATGAGCCGTAGACATAAATGGCCTTCCCAATAGAATGGGAGCCTTAGGATCCGTGTCCATCTCTAACACGTAAAAATCAGCAGGAAAAATGAACTTACCAACCCGGACAAGCACATCCTCAACCTTCCTTTTAGGGTATGCATTTGATTTATCTGCTAACTGTATCACCACCCGCGTATCCTGTAAAGGCCCCAACTTGAGTTTTCAAACAATGCATAAGGCATGACATTGATTGAAGCACCCAAGTCAAGCATAGCCATATGCTCTGAATTATCACCTAAACACATCGGAATCACAAACATACCCGAATCACTGCACTTCTTGGGCATCTTCTTCTGATAAACCGCAGACACATGTTCATGGACCTTCCTCTTTTTCTGACTTCTCGCTTTTGATCCCTCTTAAAAGTACACAACTCCTTAAGAAATTTGGCATATCTCGGGATAGTCTGCAGCAATTCTAAAAATAGAATATTTACCTCAAGCCTCTTGAAAGTGTCAAATATAGCCTTGTCAGGCTACGGTTTGCGATACTCTCTCAAAGCCTCAGGAAATGGAACATCCAGCTCATAAACTGTGGATTTTGCTATAGCACTCTTCTCCTCCTCCGGGATCCTCTCAGTAGGCACAACCTCCTCATCCTCAATCAATGGCTTCTCTGGTATAGCTCTCTTCCCAATCTCCTTATTGCTACGCAAAGTCATGGCACATGCACTCTGCTTAGGGTTCGGTTCTGTTCTAGACTGCACCTTCGCTGCCTCATTAGCCTCTAGTCTCCCAACCGCATCAACTATCTGACCCATTTGTCTCTCCAGATTACCAATACTTGCATCAGTCTTCTGTTGATACTGCTGGAAATTACTATTCATCATGCTCACCAACTGCGCTAAAGAATGAACTAGATCATCTGTAGACTGTCTCAGAGGGTTACTCTGATGCTGCTGCTGCCCATACGTTGGTCTGTACTGATAATACTGATTAGTCGGATACTGTTGACGCTATGGTGGACCCATCAACAATTGTTTCATCATCCCCTTAAGGTCCTCTACATCTGTCTCGAGCTTACTTGTCACACCACTACTCAACCCCACTGCACTAACCTGTCTGAAATTAGATCTCCTGCCATGTGTTCTTGTGCACTTAGCTAACTCATCTATCACCTTTTTCACCTCCTCAATTGTCTTGTTAAGAATACTGCCCCCACAACAAGAATCAACCAACCCCTTATCCTGAATAGTCAACCCCCCATAAAAGTACACAGTCAACTGGTCATCATCAAATCCGTGATACGGGCAACTCTGGCATAGCTTGTGGAACATGGTATAATAATCATATAAGGTCTCATCCACCTTCTGCTCCATGTTACTAATGTCCTGTTTCATCACGTTGATCTGATCCGGTGGAAAAAACTCATCCAAGAAAACCTCTTTCATTTGCTGCCAAGTGGTGATACTATTAGGTGGCAGATGATAATACCACGCACTCGCCATGTCCTTCAGAGTGAAGGAGAAGGATCTGAGTAGTAAGTGCTCTAAAGGTAGTGCAGCCGGCTTCATACTTTGACAAATCTGCACAAACTGGGATATATGCTGATTCGGATTCTCTCCAAGCATCCCAGTGAAGTGTGGTAATTGGCTCAACAGCCCCGGCTTCAACTCAAAAGTAACTCCCGTAGGTAGAGCAGGGAATCGGACTGCATGAGGTTGCTCTCTCCAGTTTGGGGCTGTTTTCTGCCTCAGTGTCTGGTCTGCCATTTGTTATCTAATTCAAGACTTCCAAACAGATTGTCAGTAGAACGGGTGTGGACCATAAAAGGTGCCACACTAAAAACAGAAATAAAAAATAAATAAAAACTAAAAGGAAACTAAATAACTAAGCTAACTAAAAATAAATACAAAGAAAATAAAAAGAAAAAGAACAATAATTAAAATAAGAACGTAAACAAATAAACACCGTTCCCCGGCAACGGCGCCAAAATTTGGTAGGCTTAGTCGCACGCCTACTAAATTAGACCTAAACTCGGCCACTAATAATGTAATTACGGTAAGTCAGGGTCGATCTACGAAGAACAGTGATTAATTGCCTACTAGTCACTTAACCAGATTGGGGGTTTGAATTGTTGTTATTATATCCTAAGAACATGAAAATAAACTAAGATGATTAAAACAATGAGTAAAAGTACTTCAGATTCGATACTATCCCCAACTTTTAATTTTAATATCACTGATAATTCTTTTTTCCGTTAATCTTACTCACTTGATCACAAGATGTATTTCAATCTCTGTCTCTTCTTTCAAATTAGTTATTAGCAGTGGCATACTCACTAGAAACCCTAATTAAAATTAAACCTAAACTGACACAGAAAAGATCTAAAAATTAATTGATGATGTTTTAAGAGACTAAGATCAAGAACGCTTTCTAATGTTAATAAGATAATCGTTAAATCTTGCCTACTTCCCAAATTTCTATGGCACATACACAATTTGTGAAGATTCTACGGTAAAAACCCTAATTCTGGCACATAACAGAGTAATCTAGCAAAGATCAATAAAAAGGATTAGCAAATTGGCCAATTTCTCAAACCCTAACTATCAATCTAAATCAATACAAACAAGATTATGAATAAGAATTAATTGGGAAAAAGAAATACCTCAATAGAAATCAAAATCCGGATCAAGATCTCAAATCCAAAGTAATGGAGTTTAGTTCTCCATGGAAGAGTTCAAAAGCTCCAAGAAAAATAAAGAACGATCTAAAAATTAATGAAAGAGAGAGATCCCTAATCTAATAATGATAAAAGGTTTATATACCCCTATAAAGTCTACTGGAATAAGAAAAACAATAAAAGAAAATAAAAATAAACTAAAATAACTACTATGCGCGTATTCGGCATCCAAGGCGCTAGTCCGACACGGACTGTGGTTTTCGAGACGTGCTCTGGTATCCGTCTCCTGCTTTGGTGTCCGTCTGCTCCTCCACACGTACTGATAGATTTTGGTGAAAGATAGTCCGACTCGAACTCCCATGTCCGTCTACTTATCACACGTACTGTTTTGCTTTTTCATCTTATTTAATGGTTGACCGCTACTCCGTCTTCGTGGTTGACTTTGACTTCCTTTAACATCTTTAGACATGAACTTTGACATCATAGAAGATTACATCCCGATAGACATATAAAAAGACTAAAGTACTTCCAGATTACAATAAAACCCCATAATTACATATTTGCCCCAAAATACATCAAAACTAGTCTAAATTACATAAAAATCACAATTTAAGTTCATAGAAACTTAGGAAATAATGGTGTCAAATCCGTCCCATCACTATAAATTTTATACTTTATTCATCATTAAATAACGTTTATTTCTTTTTTTATAATGAAGTCATCCCAAAATAAATATCTCTTTCTACATATAATATCTAATTCTTAAAAGGTGAAACTTCAGTTGCTCAAAAGAAAAAGAAGGTGAAAATTCACGAGCCAATTCCTCATCCCATGAGAATATTCATTTTATTCTCATAGGTGAGAACAATTGCAACTGAGATTTTGCGAGTAATTAGGAGAAAGTTTGCGTGGAGTAAAGGATCTCGACCCGTACTTCACCCAAAATATGTCATGTGGTAGTGAAATGAAAAAAAAAATTGAATTTTTTAAATATTTATTTGGGTATTTTTTCGTCTGTAAAAAATAATACTTAGTATAATTAAATGTAACAATTGTGTTATTTATATGTAATATTGTTTATAAGTAAATGTAGCATACTGTGTTTTTTTTTTAAAAAAATGCATTTTACTTATCTTTCAACTGTAATACTAAATATATTTACGTGTAACACTAACTGTAATTAAAATAATTGTCAATATACTGAAATGTAATAGTTTTTTTGCAGAATAAAAGAACTAGAGTATTTTGATTTTATTTTTTTTGAAAGAAAGTAATAATAGAAAAATAACCGTTTATACACATGAATGTAATTATTTATACAAAGTAATACTCTCTCCGTCCCTCTTTAATCTACAAAATTTACCCATTTGGTTGTCCCACTTTAACCTACAAAATCCTAAAATAGAAATGTTTTAATATTTTTAAAATAGTGGGACCCACTTGTCATACTCACAACAACTATCTACTAACTATTCTTCATCCCACTTTCTCTCTCCCACCCAACAATCTACACTCACAACACATCACCTTTTTCACTTTTTCCTCAATTAATGTGCCGAACTCATTTTTTGTAAGTTAAAGAAGGACGGAAGGAGTATAACACTTTGGTAGAAAAAATTGTAATACATTTCTATAGATAATGTAATATATTTACATGTACAATTATAAATTTAACCCTTTATAACTTATTATTTTAAAATATATAGATATAGTAATTATACAATTAAAAGTAACAGTTTTTTAGACAATCTGTAATAATTTTCTATTAAAAATGTACACTTTGGAAAAAATATAGTATAATTTTCCATATAAAATTATTACATTCACTTAGAGAAATTGCTACTTTTTTATTTTTAAAATGTTACTAATATAAGTGTTTTTAGTTCTAAAATGTAGGGTTGAACTATTACTTTTCTCTACATATGGATTACATTTATGTATAAACGTTTTTACATATAACTAAAACGTTTGTTATTATTACTTTTGGCAGATGAAAAAACACAAAAAAATATATTATTTGACCAAAAAATGTTTTTTTTTTTTTCAAATTTCTCTGCCACATGACATCTTTTGGGTGGCGCGTGACTTGAGATCCTCTGTTTCGCGTAAAATAATCACACCTATTTGCTCCTAAATTTTCAATTAAAATTGTTGTCATCCATAAAAACTTGTGTATTTTCATACAATTTTTTTTCAAAACTCACATGATTTTAGAAATATATATATAAAAAAGGTAAAAGTTCACATATCAACTTAACAAGCATTTTCAATCGAGCAACTAGAAAGAACAAAACATTCTTGTTTGCATGCCCCACTAATAATATTTTTTTGAATCCTCCGTCCCAAAATACTTGCAGTTTTAGGATAGATTTTTCGTCCCAAAATATTTGCAGTTTTGTAGTTTTCATGGCTCACTTTAACTAAACTGTCCTTATTCTTATTTATGATAGGTGGTTGTGACTGTAAAATCATTTGATTGTCTAGGTACTTGAACTATTCAAAGGGTAAGTTAGGTAGTGTTTGATGTATTAAGCACTTGATGCTTGATGCTTAATAGATTGCAAGGTATATTTTGGAGGTAGTGTGTCTTTGATGACATTGATGTATAGATGTTGGAGGTTACGTGAGGCTCTTAATGATTGAGAATCAAAATCATTGGTTAACCACTAAGAGCCTCATGGAACTTTCAACATGTAGAGCTCAATGTTATCAAGGCACCTTACCTCCAAATTATACATTGCAATCCATTAAGCATCAAGTGGTTAATACATCAAACACCACCTTAGTCTATTCGATATGTATTGATTGTTTTTCTTAATACGCAAAATCTTGGGAAAAACGCGTTTTTCCAAACACTTAAGAAAAACGTGTTTTAAAAAAACGCGGTGACATTTTTGTAAATAATCGAACTTCTCAACGGTTCTGGATATCAATATAAAGGCTTCTGGATATGAGATTGATAGCCAGAACCTTTGAAAGTGATAGCTAGATGGTCTGGATATTAATATAAAGCCTTCTGGATATGAGATTGATAGCAGAACCTTTGAAATTAATAGCCAGAACCTTTGAATGTGATAGCCAGAACCTAAGAAAGTGATAGCCAGAAGGGTTCTCTAGTTCTGGATATCAATATAAAAGGCTTCTGGATATGAGATTGATAGTCAGAACCTTTGAAAGTGATAGCCAGATGGGTCTGGATATCGATATAAAGCCTTCTGGATATGAGATTGGTAGTAGAACATTTGAAATTGATAGTCAGAACCTTTGAAAGTGATAGCCAGAAGGGTTCTCTGGTTCTGGATATCAATATAAAGCCTTTTGTATATGAGATTGATAGCAAGAACCTTTGAAAGTGATAGCCAGAAGTGTCCTGGATATCAGTATAAAGCCTTCTGGATATCAATATAAAAGTTTCTGTAGGTTTTGAAAAACACGTTTTTCCTAACCATTAGGAAAAACGCGTTTTACAGGATATCAACTCTTCTTAATATACTCCCTCCGTCCCACTAGAATTATGACAAATTTTTATTTTGGGCGTCCCATTCGAATTAGGACAACCCAAAAATGGAAGAGTTTTATTTAATGGGACCCACATTCACACTCACAACAACTTTCCACTCATTATTCCATACCCACTTTCTCTCTTATACTTCACTTTTCATACTCACAACACCTACTCTACTAACACTTTTTCCTTAATCTCCGTGTCCAACCCAAAAATCTTAATTCGGGTGGGACGGAAGGAGTATGTGCAAACTGCTGAAACTACAAGTATTTTTGGAGAAAAGGGTACTATAATATTAATAATTGTTTATAAACATGGAATTTAAATAACGTCACACCCCCCAACTTCATCAAATTGTGTCCCTACAAATTCTCCATCTCGGGCAACCGACGAATAGTAGGTGATATCCCACTCACAGAAGAACCTTCATATTTACACGTAATCATCATTTTTCTTTTCACACATTTGCAAACAAAAAAATAAAATAAAAATTATTCCCTCTTTGTCATTACCAGTTTGCCGCCCTTCACTGTGACCACCTGACGTAGACGACTCCGACGGCTATTTCGCCGCCACCGGTTCGACCGGATTATTGACCGGGCATCTATCTTGTTTCACCCGGCTCACAAAAGCGGCTCTGACCGTTGCCCAGAACCCCAATTTCTTTCGACTGCATCTCTTTCTTGGCCCCACTCTCCCCATACACGAGACGCTTGGCGACACCGGTTCATGAATCTGATGAACCCGGTCTTTTGCCGACTCCGACCGGCTTCGAAACAGCTTCCGATTCTCAACCTGCCGTGACTTTGTGTTCCCGGCGGCGGCGTTGGTAAATTTCTGGGATTTGGGGGGCCCGATAATTGATGCTTTGGGTTTACTGTTATTAAAGGAGAAAGAGCGATGGGAGGGCTTGAAATTGGGGTCGGAATTCTTGGTAATTGCGAACTTGACGGAGCCTTTTCGTTGAATGAATGTGTTTCGATCGAGCCAGTCGAGTTCGTCGGATGCGGATACCCAGAATGATTCCGGTGGGAGGTCTGGGTGTGTTGGTGAATCGGGCTCGTGAGTCAGTTTGGTGGGATTTTGATCGCCGTTGTTTGTTGTTTTAGTGTCACCGGCGAGGTCACCGGAATTCTGACGATCAGTTAACAGTGGCATGACACAGAGACAGGGAGAAGTGGAGAGAGAAGGGCAGAGAGATGAATTGAAATGTCAATGATGGATTGTTATAGGAAGAGAGGGAATGGATTTTCAAGTAAGCGGAGCTGTGCTCACTCGCCCCACTCCAATTAAAACATCTAATTAAAACAATTTGCTATTTTGGATGTCAAACTTGAAATAATACAACTCAAATAGAAATGTTTTAAAGGGGGGAGTCGCTTTTACACTCACAACAACTTTTTATTTATTATTTTTTACCTCACAATCTCTCTCCTACATCACTTTTTATGCTCACAACATATCCACTAGCACTTTTTTCTAATCTTTGTATAAAGAGAGAATCATTTTTCGAGTGAGACGGAGGGAGTGTATAACAAATAGACATAGACATCTCTACAAATTTTATAAGCTTTGTTTTGAACTTCAAAAACGAAATAGACATCCGCATATCATTTTCACAACAACTATCCACTACTTATATTAGGAATATGGTTTTGAATATAGGTTTGATTGAGAATGAAATCAAGAACGAATTCGTTAATTTCTCCGACTAAAGACTTGGCACGGCTTCGCATGAAAAGATGCACGACAGTGCATGAGGAGCAAAAGAGGGAACCATTTGGCAAAGATTGCACGGGCGTGTAAGGAGACGAGCACGACTATGCAGAAAGGAGGTCAGATTCTCGCCTATGGCATAAATGGCAGGCCGTACCAGAATGAGGGCACAGCCGTGCACGCCATGATACGCCAAATGCTGGCCATTTGGGGCTTAGTTGACCGGCTTGTTTGTGTTATTCCTTTGTTACAATGATCGTGACTTATTCAAGAATAAAGATTGTTGTTTTGTCATTAGAATATGGTTGCTTTCTTTACAAGATCAAGGATTCCTTATTGCTAAGGGATTAAGTATTTAGAAGACAATAACTACTATCCTCTTCCCTACCATATTCAACTAACTAGAGAGTAGTTCAAGAAGATACAAGAGAGATCAATTCTAGATCTGGGGTTTGTACAGTAAGTAATTATTTTGATCAATAATTCGTACAACTAGATTAATGAGATTTGTATCCGTGATTGCCAAGAGATAATAATGTTCTCTCTCTACCCGTGACGTTGCCAAATTGGCGAACCAGGTAAAATATTGTATTCTTTTGTGATTTGAAATTCATGTTTTCGTTATTTTATAGATTTGCTCTAACAATTGGTATCAGAGCTAATTGGTTAAGATACGATTAGGGTATTCCACTGTAGAAAAAGATGGGTTCAGGAATAGAATCACTGATCGACAAATTTAATAGGAAAAATAGTTTTAGTCTTTGCAACTCAAGATGAAAGCCTTATTGAGAGAAAAGGGTTTCTAGGCTTTAGGTATACTTCAATAAAGGGTCGGAAGGATCCTAAGGGCAAAGCAATAGTCGTTCCCATAGGTAGTGCTCCCTCTGGAATGACATAGTCTTTGTCAGAAATGCATGAGATGCTTAAAATTGTAGAGAACAAAATCATAGTGAAAACAAATCTTATGCTCATGGTTAATAAAGAAAAAGGGTTCAAAGCCAAAGGAAAATGTAAGGCAAAAATTGCCAAATTTAAAGCAAACAAGGCAAAGGTTGTCGAAGTTGTAGTTGCCAAACCCAACACTCAAAAGAATGCAATCTGATTCCATTGCAATGAGATTGGTTATTGGAATTGCAAGATTTACATGGAAGAAAAGAATAAGAAGAATGGTAGTGAGACTACCACTTTAGGTATCTATGTTATAGATATATTTCTTTCTACTTCTAGTTTCTACATATTAGATAACAGATTTAGATCTCACATTTGTTTAAATATGTAGACATTAAAAAATAGAAGGTTATTTAAAGATGGTGAAGTAGATCTGCATGTGGAAAATTGAGTAAGAGTAACTGCATTAGCCGTAGAGACTTATAAAGTCACTTTACCTAAAGGTTTAATACTTGTTTTGAACAATTGCTATTATGTATCGGATTTAAGTAGGAATATTATTTCTGTATCTTGTTTGAATAATGAAGGATATAGTTTTCTTATTCAAAATAAGAAGTTTTCTATTTATTTAATTAATATGCTTTATTGTACTGTAAATTCATTTAATTGCATTTATATTTTTGATGTTGAGAAACAAAATTATGATACTATCTATAATATAAATAAGAAATCTAAACTCAATAATGTAAATCACACTTATTTGTGGCATTGTCGTCTTAGTCATATAAATGAGAAACGTCTTTTTAAACTCCATGGAGACGGACTTTTAGCCTCACATGATTTTGAATAATATGAGACATATGAATCATGTTTACATGATAAAATGACTAAGATACCTTTTACTAAGAGTAGTGAAAAAGGCTAGTTACTTATTGACTCTTATACATACCGATGTGTGCGGACCATTAAGTAGAAATGCTAGGGGCGGATCTCAATACTTCATAACGTTCACTAATGATTTTATTAGATATGGCTATATCTATATCATGAAAAAAAATGAATCTTTTGAGATTAGAATCTTTTAAAATGAAGTACAAAATCAGCTTGGGAAAAGTATTAAAGCACTTCGATCAGTTCGTGGTGGTGAATACTTAAGCTAAAATTTTGAAAATCATCTTAAGAATTGTGAAATATTTTCACGCTTAACTCTACCCGGAACACCACAATGAAATGGTATATCCGAGAGGAGATATCAGACTTAATTAAATATGGTTCGATCTATGATGAGTCAAGTTGATCTTTATTTATCCTTTTGAGGTTATGCATTAGAAACTATTGCACTCACACTAAATAATGTTCTAACTAATCGGTTTAAAAGAATCCATATGAGATGTGGATTGAAAAGAAATCTTGTCTTTCTTTCAAGATGACTAGTGGGTACCCGTGCTCTGGACGGGAAACTAATTTACCAATTTTAGTATCTTTTATTTTTTATAGTTTTATTTAATAGTATTAGTTAATCTTAAATCATAATAATTGTATAATTTTTAACTATAATAGATAACTATAATAATTATTATTATTAATAGTAAATATAATTGTTAAAATAAATAGTTAACTATAATAGTAACTATTACTATTATAAGTATAAGTTAACTATAATAGTAACTATAATAGTAACTATTACTATTATAAGTATAAGTTAATTATAATAGTAACTATTATAATAATAGTAACTATTATAGTAACTATTACTATAATAAGGAATAGTTAACTATTATAGTAACTATTACTATTATAAGTATTATTTATTGTAATAATTAACCATAATAGTTACCTTATATAGTAACTAATACTATTATCTAATACTATTAGCTAATAGAAAAATAATGAAAAGTCCCTTATTTATTAAGGTGAAATTGATGTGGCATCACCAAATGCTTCCTTTCCCTATGACTTGTCCACATGGCAACACTATGGCTCTCTTCACCAACTTTAATATATATATATATATATATATATATATATATATATATATATATATATATATATATATATAAAAGATTTAGTGATGTGAGACATATGATAAAAGACTTCTGACAAACTCACACACAAGTCTGATAAATGTATTTTCTTGGGATATCCTAAGTAAACTAAGGCTCTGTTTGTATGGGGGAAAATGTTTTCCGGAAAATGTTTTCCCCATTTTCTGGTGTTTGGTACCATTAAGAAAATTGAGTCAATGGAATTCATTTTCCAAGTCAACTAAGAATAACCTATGTTTTCCGGAAAACAACTTACCGACCAGCTACTCGGTAAGTCATTTTCCACTTGCCGGCATCTCTCGTGTCTCTTCAAGATAACGCATCTCTCTCCCAAAATAATGATGTCCCCAGCCACTCAAATCTCAGCGAGCTTCCATCCATGGCCAAAATCTCCAGAAACTCAAGCAATCCCCACCGGAGAAGCTCAAATCCACCCACCATTATTCTTCTAAATCCTCAATTCCTTCAACCCCACAAACCCTAACCCTTCTCTCTATCGCTCATGCCTTCATCAAGTTGCAGGATCTAGTCAAAAGGAAGAAACGCCATAGGACAACAAAGGAGAAGCTTCTTTTAAGTGATCTCTAGGCTGCCGACAAACTGTACAAGCTATATCATTAGTATTAACATTGATGTAATTCTGGTTGTTTGGTTGGTCGTATAATCCCTAATTTTGGAAGGATGAGGAATCGATCAAGATCAATCGACCCCTGGGAATTCAATTTCATCCTTGAACACCTTCAATTGTCGTTTTCAATTTTATTGAAATATGATTAAAGCTAGAGTTTGGTGATTCATTCAATTATACTAACTTTATGTTTTGGAAGTTATTTTCACGAAATTTACAAAACACATGAAAATGAGTTTATGGTATTTTCCGGAAAACATTTTCATTTTCCAGAAAACATTTTCCGGAAAATCATTTTCCGGAAGTCATTTTACGTGAAACAAACGGAGCCTAGAAACTGGACTTTGATTCTCCTGAAAGAACTCCTTCACCAGTTCTTCCACTCTCAGTTCAGACAAGGTCTAGTCCTTTGATATCCTCGGTTCTGCCATCACCATCTACTTCGGTTCAACTCATGGCTCAACCTTCAGTTCAACCGTCGGTTCTACAGCCTAAACCGAAGTCAAACCAGAGGAAGCGTGCCGCTGATATGGCAAGGTACTTAAAGCAGTTCAAGGCTGAGAAACTTAGAGCAAAGCGTGCCAAAGCCGCTTATAAAGCCGAGGACATATTTCTCAAGTCAGGCCGCCCTAATCCTTTTGCCATTTTTCCTGCTGATGAGAGTGAAGCCTTTATTGATAAACTCATTCTAAGTGTTGCTAAGGATATGATTGCAGACATTGCAGTTCAGGTTATGAATGATCCTACTTTGTGCAACAATTTTTGTCTATACTGTGATCATTGATCCCATCCCACTCTGTTCAGAATATTTTCTCGTCCTTCTATTTCTCTTTCTTCGGTTCAATTAGTGTCCTTGTGCCCTAGTCCTCCTGATCAAATTGCTGCCCTTGTTCCAGTTCCCCATGTTGGTAGTGGTGCCCTAGGCACGTTTAATAAACGTTGTAATTGTTATCATTTATTTCATATCAATAAAAGAGATGTTTTGATTACTATTGTTGTTCATGTTTACTTATAATAATCCCCGTCCCTAGTACTTATTAAGCACTAGTATAAAGGCTAAATGATCATGAGATGATCTTGTTAGATTTATGGGTACTTGTTTGGAACAAGGTACTGGACATGACCCGCTGTATGAGATTTATGTCATGGTCTATGTCATACATATATCTCATATTAGTTATGTCATTTGAATCCTTAGACATGAAGTTATTATAGTCTTCCACTTGATGAACATTATGTTTGACATATTCAAACGCTACTTTTAACCGAGTAGTTATAAAGGGTATGATTGGCATAATCGGATTCCCGTTGGGAAGAATAATAAGCTAAATGGATTTGTCCCTCCACGGAGATATGTCAAGCTTGGGCCCCTCAAAGGAATGATGTTGATGAAATGTTCGGCCGGACTCAAATGGATTGATTGGATCAATAGCATTTGAATTATCAACATATTCGGAACCGAGAAAGTATTGAACAAAACAAGTTGACTGTTTGACCATGACTTGTGTTCAATGACATCGTGGACAAAGGGATTGTGACATATTCTAAAGGAATGCGAACTTGTATTTAGTTATACTATTTGGGTAGGTATGACGGTTTGCTAGAACCTAATCATATCTTATGGGATCGTGTTTGAGCCCATTGCCAACTTAGTATAATCCTAGAGGGTCACACACAATAGAACGAATCTTAAATAAGAGGACTATATTGGAATTTAGGGTCGAAGGACCTCAAGGGAATTTTTGGAATTATTCTGGGCCTCCTGGTCAACCAAGCGGGCACTTGGGTTGAACCAGGCGGGCGCCTGAATAAGCCGGAAAAGGCTTTGACCTTCTGCCCAAATGAGCGGGCGCTCGGGGGGTACCAGGCGGGCGCCCGGTATGCCGACTGGAAATTTCCTAATTCGATTAGAAATGGTTTTTGACACAAGTTACCCATTTGGAATAGGTCTTAATTGTGTATAAAAACACCAATTCGGCCAGACCATATTGACCAGTGCTTTTGTGAGTCACAAAGAGTTTGAGAGAGATTTTATTTTGTTCTAATATATCATTGATTGAGGAACAAAATAATTCACAAATAAATTCCATATAGTTCTTTATTATATTGTGAAAGTGTGTTTCATAATATTGGTTTAGTAACCAAGATCAAAGAAGCTCCTTTGATATTCGTTCGAAGTGTGGATACCGCTAGAGGGTGAAAATCATCATCTTCAAAGTTCGTGTTCAAGCTTTGTGATCGTGATCAAGTCTTCAAGTTTCTCCACCAAGAACGAAGAAAAGTTCATAGCCATCAAGGGTTAGTTATTCCTCTATTCATCTTGTTGTATTTGATTTAATCATATGAACGGATCCATGGCTTTGGGTTTTCTTAAAATTTTAATTGCTATATTCCGCTGCGCATGTTACTTGGAAACCCAACAGTGGTATCAGAGCCCCGTTCATGTTGATTATTTCAATACCTTGATCATGTTATGTGTATATAAATTGTTTATGTGCCTAGCATGATATGAATATTGGAATATATGATGCTTATGTGTTTTGTGATTTTATGTGGTTTATTGTTTTGCAACTTTAATCGCACGATTCAATCGCAATAAATATTATGGTGGATTCTGAATTATTTCGATTATTGATTTTTGATTGGATCAAAGTTTTAATAATCGGGGAAAAATAATTTTGAGACAAAATTTTCGAACTTTAAAAATTCTGTATCATTCTGGCTATTCAGGCGCCCGCTCGCTGATGACCAGGCGGGCGCTCGGTGGTCAAAATTTGTTCTGATTTTGGTTAAAATCTGAATATGGAATTTTCGATAAATTCGACAAAACCAGTAACAAAACCAGTCCAGACTTGTTGATCTGGAATGGGTTTTGGGTAGTTGGTTTGTGTGTGGATTTTGGGGTTTGATTTTCCTATTTGTTTTAGTCTTGTGATTCCTAGATTGGTTCAAGTTTTGGATGGCTAATCTGCGTTCATCGAGATTGTGTTTCCCAAAATTGATCGCAATCAAAGTTTCAAAGATAAAACGAAGTTAGAATTATGAAGAGTTCATAATTGCTAAAATTGAGAAACAAAGGTTCTTGATTCAATGATTGGAGATCCATGTGGAATTGTGAATGCAATTGGCCTACGTTCAACGAGACCATCTATTGCTTAGTTTCGGCCACATGGACTACTTTCTTGGTTTCTTGAATTAGTGCGGGATTGTGGTTGCCTTATGGCTTAGTTCGACCGCACGTCTTGTTGTCTTGATTTGGAGATAATAACCGAAGTTGAAATAGTCTCATCCTCATAATTATAGAGAAACTAATGACACATAAATATCATGCTTAAATTAATGGAGATTAATTTAGTGACTAAACTTGATGTGTAACATGTTTATATTATGTGCTCATAAATGTGTTATATGCTATATGTGATGAACCTTCAAAGAAAGTTTTAAGTCCTTCTTTGCCATGCCATGATTAAAACACTTGTTTATATATGGGTGATTTTGATGTGGGTTCGCCTCCGCGAAGTGCATTGATTTTATTCATATATAAGCAAGATGAGGTTCATTAATTTAATGTGGGCTTGCCTCCGCAAGGTGCATTAAATTGAATGGTTCCTATGCGTTTAAAATGGTTGGACTTAATTAGGCGTCAAAACAGTTTTGGGCCTAGGCAAAACATGAGATTAAACATGCTTTTTGAAATTGGATTTCTCAAAGAATCTCATAAAAGGATCTAAGAATCATATGGGATATGATTGACATGATTGTCTACCTAATTAATTTAGTTTTTGAGCGGTCCGCCTCCGTGGACTCAAAAGTTAAATTAAAGTTGGATCTTAGCCCAATTAAATTATATTATACATTGGATGTATAAGAAGGTTATATAATTTAGTGGGAGTATTTTGTTTGAAAAATACATTATTTATCTCTTTAATGAAAAACCAGTACTTATTAAATTTTGGAAATTTTGCATATTTGTAGATAATGACTAATAACACTCAATCAATGTCATTGCGATCAATCCTTGAGAAGGATAAGCTCGAAGAGAATGGTACTAACTTTATGGATTGGATCCGTAGCATAAGAATCGTTCTTAGGCAAGAAGATAAGTTGTACATTCTCGATGGGCCTCTCCCTGCTGAACCACCGCCTACTGCCCCTAGGGTAGAAAGAGACAATTACAAGAAACATCGTAATGATTCTAAAGATGTAAGTTGTCTCATGCTTGCTGCTATGTGTTCAAAACTCCAACAAAGTTTGGAACATTTGGAAGCCTATGAGATAGGCGTGGAGTTGAGAACCATGTTTCAAGAGCAAGCTAGGCAAGAGAGGTACAAGACCATTGTTGCATTCACTACCAGTAAAATGAATGAAGGGCAACAAGTGAGTCCTCACTTTCTTAAAATGAAAGGTTATGTAGAGCACCTTGAGAAACTTGGCTATCCAATCCCATTGGAGCTGGCCACGGATCTCATTCTTAATTCATTGCGTAAAAGTTATAATCAGTTTGTGATGAATTATAACATGCATGGAATGGATAAGAATCTCTCTGAGTTGTATGGGATGCTCAAAACTGCAGAGATGAAAATTGTGGAGAAAGGTTCTCCCGTGCTCTTGGTTCATGATGGGAAGAAGGCTAGTGCCAAAGGAAAGGGTAAGAAAGTTGTCAAACCCAAAATAAGCAAGGCAAAGGTTGCCAAGGCTTCTGAGGCAAAACCCGATTCACAAAAGGATGCAATCTGTTTCCATTGTCAAGAAATTGGTCATTGGAAACGTAATTGCAAGGCTTTCTTGGAAGAGCAAAAGAAGAAGAAGGGCAGCAAGGCTGCGTCGACTTCAGGTATCTATATGATAGATATTCTCCTTTCTACCACTGATTCTTGGGTATTGGATACCGGATGTGGTTCTCACATTTGTCTAAATGTGCAGGGACTAAAGAATAGGAGACTGCTTAAAGAAGGTGAAGTAGATCTACGCGTGGGGAATGGAGCAAGAGTTGCTGCATTAGCCGTAGGGACTTATGAAGTCACTTTACCTTCCGGATTAATTCTTGTTTTGAACAATTGTTATTATGTTCCGGATTTAAGCAGAAATATTATTTCAATTTCTTGTTTGGATAATGAAGGTTTTAAGTTTTTTATTGAGAATAAGAAATTTTCTATTTATTTAAATGATGTGCTTTATGGTATTGCTAATTCATTTAGTGGCCTTTATATCTTGGATGTCAAGAATGAAAATAATAACAATGTCTATCATGTAAATAAGAAATCTAAACCTAATGATGTAAATCATACCTATTTATGGCATTGCCGTCTTGGTCATATTAATGAGAAGTGTATCTCAAAACTCCATGGGGACGGACTTTTAGGTTCATGTGACCTCGAGTCATATGATACTTGTGAGTCGTGTCTTCTTGGAAAAATGACTAAGACACCTTTTACCAAGCTAGGTGAAAGGGCAAGTGACTTATTGGGGTTGATACATTCCGATGTATGCGGACCATTAAGTAGCAATGCTAGGGGAGGATTTCAATACTTCATAAACTTCACTGATGATTATAGTAGATTTGGGTATGTTTACCTAATGAAACATAAAAGTGAAGCATTTGAGATATTTAGAATATTTCAAAATGAAGTAGAAAAACAACTTGGCAAAAGTATAAAGGCACTTCGATCAGATCGTGGTGGAGAATACTTGAGTCAAGAATTTGATGATCATCTAAAGAATTGTGGAATAGTTTCACAATTGACTCCACCCGGAATACCATAATGGAATGGTGTGTCCGAGAGGAGGAATCGGACTTTGTTAGACATGGTTCGATCAATGATGAGTCAAGTTGATCTTCCAATATCCTTTTGGGGTTACGCCCTAGAAACCGCTGCTTTCACACTAAATCGTGTTCCAACTAAATCGGTTCAAAAGACTCCATATGAGATGTGGAGCGGAAAGAAGCCTTGTCTGTCTTTCATGAAGATTTGGGGTTGCGAAGCTTTTGTCAAAAGACTTGTCTCAGACAAACTTGCACACAAATCTGATAAATGTAATTTCGTGGGATATCCTAAGGAAACTAGAGGATATTACTTTTACAACCGTGAGGACAACAAAGTGTTTGTTGCCCGAACTGGTGTCTTTCTAGAGAAAGAGTTTCTCTCCAAAGAAATCAGTGGGAGTAAAATAAATCTTGAAGAAATTCAAAACCCAGAAAATATCATTGAACCAATAGTGGAACAAGAACAAGAACCACAAGGAGTTGTGGAACCTGTTCAAAATACACAAGCAACTCGCAGATCTAGTAGGTTACGATCCGAGCCCGAGAGATATGGATTTCTCGTAACGGATAGTAATGAGGTAGAAATCATTGAGAATGATGAACCGTCAACCAACCAAGAGGCGATGTCTTCTCCTGATTCGGACAAGTGGCTTGGAGCCATGGAATCCAAATTGCAATCCATGCAAGACAATCAAGTTTGGAATTTGATTGATGCGCCCGAAGGTGTAAAAACCATCGGATGCAAATGGGTCTTCAAGAAGAAGACTGACATGGATGGGAAGGTGCATACTTACAAAGCTAGGCTTATAGCGAAGGGTTTTAGGAAAGTTCATGGTATTGACTATGATGAGACCTTTTCACCCGTAGCAATGATCAAGTCTATAAGAATTTTGCTTGCCATTGCCTCATATCATGACTATGAGATATGGCAGATGGACGTCAAAACCGTTTTCCTAAATGGAAAACTCCAAGAGGATGTGTATATGACACAACTAGAAGGTTTTGAACAAGATTCTAAAGTATGCAAATTGCAGAGATCTATCTATGGATTGAAGCAAGCTTCAAGGAGTTGGAATCTCCGTTTTGATGAATCGGTCAAAGAGTTTGGTTTCATCAAGAACGAAGATGAGCCTTGTCTATACAAGAAGATTAGTGGGAGCATAGTGCTATTCCTTGTTTTCTATGTGGATGACATATTGCTCATTGGAAACGACATTCCTACACTTCAGTCTGTGAAGACTTGGTTAGGAAAGTGTTTTGCAAGGAAAGATATGGGTGAAGCCGCATATATTCTTGGCATTAAGATCTATAGAGATAGATCAAGGAGGCTACTTGGTTTAAGCCAAAGTACATACATTGACAAGGTCATTAGAAGATTCCGTATGGAAAATTCTAAGAGAGGCACCTTGCCCGTGTTACATGGAGTTTCTCTAAGCAAGACTCAATGTCCTAAGACAAAAGATGAGCGTGAGAAAATGAATGATGTTCCATATGCTTCGGCAATTGAGTCCATCATGTATGCCATGATTTGTACTAGGCCGGATGTATCTTATGCTTTGAGCATGACAAGTAGATACCAATCCGACCCCGGCGAAAATCACTGGATAGCTCTAAAAGAGATTCTTAAGTACTTGAGAAGAACTAAAGACTCGTTTCTGGTCTATGGAGGAATGGAAGATGATCTCGTTGTAAATGCTTACACGGATGCAAGCTTCCAAACCGACAAAGATGATAGCCGATCGCAATCGGGTTTTGTGTTTATGTTAAATGGTGGAGCTGTAAGCTGGAAGAGTTCCAAGCAAAGTACAACCGCTGATTCTACAACAGAAGCTGAGTATATTGCTGCATCGGATGCTGCAAAGGAAGCTGTTTGGATTAAGAAGTTCATAACTGAACTTGAAGTGGTTCCTAGTATTGCTAATCCAATAGACCTTTATTGTGATAATAATGGTGCTATTGCTCAAGCAAAGGAACCAAGAGCACATCAGAAATCCAAACACATACTTAGGCGTTTTCATATCATTCGAGAGATCGTTGATAGGGGAGACGTAAATATATGCAGAGTACCTACTGATGACAATGTTGCGGACCCGCTAACAAAGGGACTTCCACAAGCTAAACATGATGGTCATGTTAGGTCCATGGGTATTAGATACATGGGAGATTGGGCCTAGGGCAAGTGGGAGATTGTTGGTAGTGGTGCTCTAGGCACGTTTAATAAACGTTGTAATTGTTATCATTTATTTCATATCAATAAAAGAGATGTTTTGATTACTATTGTTGTTCATGTTTACTTATAATAATCCCCGTCCCTAGTACTTATTAAGCACTAGTATAAAGGCTAAATGATCATGAGATGATCATGTTAGATTTATGGGTACTTGTTTGGAACAAGGTACTGGACATGACCCGCTGTATGAGATTTATGTCATACATATATCTCATATTAGTTATGTCATTTGAATCCTTAGACATGAAGTTATTATAGTCTTCCACTTGATGAACATTATGTTTGACATATTCAAACGCTACTTTTAACCGAGTAGTTATAAAGGGTATGATTGGCATAATCGGATTCCCGTTGGGAAGAATAATAAGCTAAATGGATTTGTCCCTCCACGGAGAGATGTCAAGCTTGGGCCCCTCAAAGGAATGATGTTGATGAAATGTTCGGCCGGACTCAAATGGATTGATTGGATCAATAGCATTTTAATTATCAACATATTCGGAATTGAGAAAGTATTGAACAAAACAAGTTGACTGTTTGACCATGACTTGTGTTCAATGACATCGTGGACAAAGGGATTGTGACATATTCTAAAGGAATGCGAACTTGTATCTAGTTATACTATTTGGGTAAGTATGACGGTTTGCTAGAACCTAATCATATCTTATGGGATCATGTTTGAGCCCATTACCAACTTAGTATAATCATAGAGGGTCACACACAATAGAACGAATCTTAAATAAGAGGACTATATTGGAATTTAGGGTCGAAGGACCTCAAGGGAATTTCTGGAATTATACTGGGCCTCCTGGTCAACCAAGCGGGCGCTTGGGTTGAACCAGGCGGGCGCCTGAATAAGCCGGAAAAGGCCTTGACCTTCTGCCCAAATGAGCGGGCGCTCGGGGGGTACCAGGCGGGCGCCCGGTATGCCGACTGGAAATTTCCTAATTCGATTAGGAATGGTTTTTGACACAAGTTACCTATTTGGAATAGGTCTTAATTGTGTATAAAAACACCAATTTGGCCAGACCATATTGACCAGTGCTTTTGTGAGTCACAAAGAGTTTGAGAGAGATTTTATTTTGTTCTAAGATATCATTGATTGAGGAACAAAATAATTCACAAATAAATTCCATATAGTTCTTTATTATATTGTGAAAGTGTGTTTCATAATATTGGTCTAGCAACCAAGATCAAAGAAGCTCCTTTGATATTCGTTCGAAGTGTGGATACCGCTAGAGGGTGAAAATCATCATCTTCAAAGTTCGTGTTCAAGCTTTGTGATCGTGATCAAGTCTTCAAGTTTCTCCACCAAGACCGAAGAAAAGTTCATAGCCATCAAGGGTTAGTTATTCCTCTATTCATCTTGTTGTATTTGATTTAATCATATGAACGGATCCATGGCTTTGGGTTTTCTTAAAATTTTAATTGCTATATTCCGCTGCGCATGTTACTTGGAAACCCAACACCCTAATCTATTCAGTTTGATCCAGTTGATTTTGAGTTAGCCTTAAGAGTCTCAATGGGTTCATCTCTTGGTGCCCATACCATTTTAAAGGGAAAGGCTCCAATATCTTCATCTCACTTCCAAACCGATGAAACCATCTCACTGTCTGATGATGATGATACTTTCATTCCAGATTTTACTCCATGTTCTAAACGGGTTCCAAAACTTGTAAAACTTGTTCAGATTCTACCATAAATTCAATGTTATTTTTTGGGTTCTCGAATCTCTTCGAGATTAATTCTACTCCAACTGATTCCTTTCGAGAGAAACCCTTTCTCTAAAAGATATCGATTTGAGCAACAAATATCTTGTTATCTGTTTCGTTGCAAAAGTAATATCCTTTAGGCTCCGTTTGTTTCACGTAAAATGACTTTCGGAACAAATATCTTGTTGTCTGTGTCGTTGTAAAAGTAATATCAAAGGCATTGCTGAAGTCGGTTTCACCCGAAAGCCTTGTTTGCCAGTGAATTTCATGGTCACTTTTTTTTTTTTTTTTTTATCAATCTCATTCTTTTCTTTAACTGTGGAACCTCAGGTTCTTCTACCTGTTCAGGTTCACTAAGTGCCTCAGACACCTCGGTCTGCTCAGGCACAATCGCAGCCTCAAACTCTTCAGTTTGCTCAGGCTGAACCGCAGCCTCAGACACTTTGGTCTGCTCAGGCTGAACTGCAGCCTCAGACACTTCGGTCTGCTCAGGCTCGGTTTCATCAACCGGTTTCAAATTGGGAAAGGCTTTGTAAATTTCAACTAACTGTTCTTTGGTGAATTGAACAGAAGGCGGTTTGGTTGATGATGGCTTGGCAGGGTATGAGGGTTCGGTTGGAGAAAGTCTGAAAGGATCTTTTTAGGTGAAGGTTTAGAAGGGGATTGAGGTTTGGTTTGAATGGATTTGGCTTTGGCGGCTTTGAGAGTATGAGCATCCATTGCAAACTTTAAGGATTTTTCAACATTTGGTTTTATGGGAGAAAGAGGTTTGATTTGATGTTTGGAAGAAATAGGTTTTAATAAGGTAGGG
Organism: Campanula takesimana; assembly: GCA_026119855.1. NCBI lineage: Eukaryota > Viridiplantae > Streptophyta > Magnoliopsida > Asterales > Campanulaceae > Campanula > Campanula takesimana. Next base: position 395,022 of record JAOWBW010000466.1, read on the forward strand.
GAAAATCTAATTTCAGGAAATGAAGTGGAGGGATTGGATGTCGGTTTGGATAAGGGTTTAGGAGGAGGTTTGGCTAGGTCTGCCTTAGAAATTGAAAGGGGAATAGTTGCAGTACCTTTCCTCTTCCTTAACACAGCGGTTTCCTTGCGCTGAGCCGTAGGTCTAGACTGAGCTGCAGGCTCCCCCTCAACTGCATGCTCCCCCTCAGCTGAAGCACCGGTTTCATTCAATCGACTTAACCCCAACCTATTTGAGGTTTCAGTTTGACCTTCATTTCTCAACAACGTAGCATGATCTTGATCTGATATAGAGTTGGATTTTGATGTATCATGGGCAACGGAATAAACAGATAAAATCAAACACCCAAGAGCTCGGATCCGTGCATGTTGATTAAATTAAATACAAGATGAAAGAAACTAACCCTTGAAGATCGCATCCATGAACACGGACTTTAAGGTGCTAAAGGAAACACCCTCCATCGGTATCCACACATCAAACGGATATCAAGAACACCTCCTTGATCTGGATTTCTAGACCCAAGGCATGGTGAAGAAACGATTTCTTTGTCGGAATTATCTTGCTTAATTGATTATTGTATTTTAACGATCATGAATCTCACAATAAATAATCATACCTCTCTATAATTTATTATTTCTAAAACAAAGGTTTATGATTTCCAAAATCACCATTAGAGGCTTTCAAACTCGGCTGTATATCATATATGAGCAAATAACATTGAATAGTTCAATTTATTTGGGTACGGCCATACACTATTATCAATCTCACTCATCGAGTGGTCAAGCAGATATCTCTCTTGAGAGAGGGACAAATCCCATCTTGACTTATCATTCTTCCCTACAAGAATCCGATTATACCAATCGTAGCCTTTATAACTTCCCGGTTAGGGGTAGCGTTTGAGTACGTCAAACATAATGTTCATCATGTGGAAGACTATGATAATCTCAGGTTTAAGGATAAATGATATAACTATTATGAGATTTAATTATGACATTTGATCATGACATAAATCTCATAACGGGTATATCCAGTACTTGTTCTCCAACATGTACACACAAGTTTAATCCGCATCCTATGCGCTATAATCATCATATGATTATCCATTAAACTCATGCTAGCCCTTCATAAGTGCTAGGGACAATGATTATTATAATAAACATGCAAAAGATATAATAATAGGGTTTGTTATCTCTATAACAACGAAGCTATGATATAACGCATAGGCCTTTCTCAAGGGCCTAGGGCATAATATCCAACAATCTCCCACTTGCACTAGGCCCAATCAAAGTGTATCCAATACCATTGAGCTTAGTTATGATCTCTATCATAATTTCAAACAAGCTTATGTAGGATGATTATCCTTGTTATTATCATAAGGTATTTTGCATATTTGACATCTCCCATCTTTGACGATTTCTCGAGTAAGATAGAAACGTCTGAGTATATGTTTTATATAAGATATTAGTTCCTTGATTTGTGCAATAACAATTATTGGCACAATGAAGGTACATCAATTAGTAACACTAGAAACGATTTATAGTTTACTAATTAATATCTTAATCCAAACAATTTTCTAGTTGCATCCCATGCCACTAGATACTCAACCTTTTGTAGAATAGTAATGGTGTCACGACCCGAAATATAGGCTCTATTTTATTAGTAATAAATGATTATTGTTTAATTATTTGCCTATCTATTTATTTAAATTATTATCTATTTAAATATTTATGTGTTATAATAATTATGCCTAGCATTTTATTCGGGTCATTTGTGCTAGTGTAATATTGTTGGGTCTTAATTGTTAGTAGGGAGTCTAGTATTTGTGTGTAGTGTGAGAGAGGGGGCCTAAGTGTAAGTTTTTGAATAATTTCCCTACTCCCCCTCACCTCCCTCACCTTCTCCCTCACTCTCACCATCATCTCCCAGCCAACTCCCTCTCTCTCTCTAGCATTGGGTAAGTTTTCTTTCCCTTCCTTCTCTCTTCATTTTCTTCATCTTCTTCTTGAAATCTCTCATTTATTAAAACGTGAAATGTGTTTAGATCGTCGTTAGGATCGCGTAGAATAAAAAAGAATTGAATTCCGTCAACTTTGAGAAAATTCAAGTAAGTTACTTTTCCCCCATTTTTATGCTAAAATGTTCGTATCATGTTTATATAATGCTTGATGTGTTATATTTGAAGTTTAGTTGAGTTTAGAATTTATTTGAGTTTTTGGGTAAAAATGGTGAATTGATGAATGTTGGGTTTGATTCTTAGTTTTGGGTTGATAAATGGTGTATTTGGATCCCCACCCTAGTTATAAGTGGTTTTGGTACATTGGGGAACTTGTAGAAAGAGTTGAAATGGAGTATTTTGTGTTTTGGTGAAATTTGGGTCGAAATGAAGAACCCAGCTCTGTTCTTCCTGGCCTTGAACCCAGACCAGGCGCCCGCCCGCGTGGTGCCAGGCGCCTGCCTGCACCCCCTTTTCCAGCGACCCAAACCTTCTGGCCAAACAAGCGCCCGCCTGCCTATGCCCAGGCGCCCGGCCGCCCGCCTATTGGGGATTTTGTCCTTTTGCTTGGTTTAAGACTTAAGGCTTAACTAGTTTAGGTTTATTTCTTCTAATTAACTTAAAATAACACCGTGGAACACTTTATTGATTGGATTTTATTCTTTTGTGAATAAATATGATATGGAATTTGTCTAAGTATCATTTTGGGAATGTGGTTCATCTTCGATGTGCGGTTTTATTGGTTTACCTTTGTGGTGATTTAATTGGATTGGTTCCCTACTTTGGAACCTTAAGTTGTTTATTCATGCTAAATTATTATTACTTAGCATTTATTTGGAAGCCCAGCTGGCATATTTGTTGCATCGGGCGATGGGAAAGATTATAATGGCAAAGCCAAGTCCATTATAATGTTGACCATTGTTTTGCCCCCTTCTTTACCCTTTTCCAGATTGGCCTTGGAAGAGATGAGTTAGCTTCCTTTGTGAATGTATCTAGCTACCGGGCATGACTTTGTGTCATGGCTCTTGTCCTTTGTGACACTTTTATGGTTATTGGTTCCGGTACCGGGGTTTTCTCTTCGGCTTTCATGCTATTATGAAGATGATGATTTGTTGATTATTGAAGCTGCGCAGCGATCCTTTATTTGGATGTACCGGTTTGGGAAAACCTTGGCTATATCCTTTGTTATGTGTTTATTTCCGCTGCTATCTGTTATGTGATAAATGCTATGTGTTACGTGATATTTATTATTGTTTATTGCTTATTGCATCATAGCATGTCATGTAGTTGCATTAGTAACTTATTGAGATTTATCTCACCCCCTTTCTTTTATCTTTGTTTTTCTTAACCCCCCCCCCCCAGGTGCTAAGGATTAGTCTCGCTGATCACGAGAAAGAGGACGTCGAGTGTGGATATATTCTTTTGGGGAAGGTTGTTATAGGTTGGTTTACATTATATAAATGTGTAACCTTTTGGGATAATTGTACCAAACATTGACGTCATTAGGATTTGTGTATTTTGTAACTTTGGTGTATAAGCTTATGGAGTTTATACTAGTTTTACCTTGTTGTTCAAGTTGATTTTCAAAACCTGGTGTTATCACCTTTTGGTATCAAATGAAATTTTTAACTTCGGTATTTCATAGTTTTGGTTTTAAGTCGACGTCCAGATCGCGGTCTCGGGCCCGCGGGGTCCGGGGTCGCGACAGTTGGTATCAGAGCTATGGCATTAGCTCTAAGTATAAGTCTAGGTGGATTAGTATGACCTAGGTGGTAGTAGTGTGCGGATGTGATTAACGGTTGATGTCTTATGCAGGTAATTACTCGCAATGTCTGGAAGAAGAAAAAGAGGAGGTACTAGTGGGGCACAGAATCAGAATGACACAAGGGAAGAAGCCCGTGCCATTTTTCAAGGCATGTTCGAGGCGGCCATGAAGGCCATACATGATCAAGGTCCGAGGGTAGAACAAGCACCACCCCGCTATGGATTGGAGTAATTTCTGAAGTTGAAACCGGTTGAATTCAATGGGAACCCGATGTAAGGAAAGCTGAGTTATGGATTGAGTCGATGGAGAAGATTTATGAGGTATTTGGTTTGCTCGGATGAGGACAAGGTCCGGTTCGCGGATTATAAGCTTGTGGGAGCCGCCGAGCATTGGTGGAAGGGTGTTAAAGCTACTTGGGATGATACTCACACGGTGTATGCGTGGGAGTTGTTTGTGCGCAAATTCAAGGAGCATTTCATTCCGGTTGTTGATCAAAACCGAAAGGAGATCGAGCTACTCACCTGGAGCAAGGTTGTTGTCTATAGCACAATACTCGGCTAAGTTCATAATTAGCCCGGTATTACGACTATTTGGTGAGGACCGAGGAACAAAAAGCTATGAGATTCATTCGGGGATTGAAGGCCTCCATCCGTACTCAACTTATTGCTCAACGGATTGTGACCTTCCAAGATGCGGTGGACCGAGCCTAGTTAATAGAGCAAGATATTAGGGAACATAAGAGGAAGACCGAGGTGGCCAACCCGAGTAAGCAAGGAGCGCAGAGCAAGTCACAACCAAGGATTGATAATCGAGGTAACTTGGGGGACAATCTCAGTCCCGAGGGCAACCGATCCCGAGGAATCCGGGTACTACTCCGGGGATTCAGAATAGGAAGCCTTGTACCTTTTGTCAGAAGGTAGGCCATTCGGAGGATAGGTGTTGGAAAAAGCAAGGCAAGTGTATCAATTGTGGTGAAATGGGGCACTTTGCGAGAGAGTGCACGAGGTACCGAGGTCAAGCATCCGGGTCAGGAGTTGGTATTAATCAGGGTCAGAAAAGGGATGCCGCTGGGAAGCCCAAAGTTCAAGGGAAGGTTTATGCCATGAATCAACAACAAGCTACGATGATCCATCCGTTATTGGAGGTATTGTTTCTGTGTCTAATGTGAGCGCACGAGCGTTAGTAGATCCAGGATCATCTCATTCATACATTTCTGTGCAATTTGCTTCCATGTTAAATGCTGCATTCGAGTCTTTACCGTACGTGCTAGAGGTGTCGACCCCTATAGGAGAATGCTTGATTTCTGATCGAGTCTTTCGTGCTTGTGACGTGGTTATTTGTGGTCGAGTCCTTTGTGCGGATTTGGTAGTTCTTCCTATCCAAGACTTTGATGTCATTTTGGGTATGGATTGGTTGAGCAAGTTTCATGCTTCCGTTGATTGCCGTAAGAAAACTGTTACTTTTTCTATTCCCGATGTGCCTAAATTTGTGTTTGAGGCTAGTCCTCTGAGTAGAAAGGTTCGCTTAATTTCTTTTATGAAAGCGAGAAAATTATTGCATAGTGGTTGTGAGGGGTATTTGGCTAGTGTTCTTGATACTAGGAAAGAATCCCCTAGTTTGGATAGTGTTCGGGTAGTTCGGGAATTTCCCGATCTTTTCTCTACCGAGTATGATATGCCGCCCGATTGGGAGATTGAGTTTTGTATAGATCTTTTGCCGGGTACGGCTCCGATTTTGAAAGCACCTTATAGGTTAGCTCCCGTAGAATTGAAGGAATTAAAGGTTCAATTGCAAAAGTTGCTTGATCGAGGGTTTATACGCCCTAGTGTTTCCCCGTGGGGAGCACCGGTTTTATTTGTGCGGAAGAAAGATGGTTCGTTGAGATTGTGTATCGATTACCGGAAGTTGAATCAGGTTACGGTGAAGAACAAGTATCCTCTACCTCATATTGACGATTTATTTGATCAGCTTCAAGGGTCCGTGGTTTTCTCTAAACTTGATTTGAGGAGTGGGTACCATCAGTTGAAGGTTCGATCGGAGGATATTCCGAAGACTGCCTTTCGCACTCGGTACGGTCATTATGAGTTCTTGGTTATGCCGTTTGGGTTGACTAACGCGCCAGCAATGTTTATGGATTTGATGAACCGAGTTTTCCATCCGTATCTTGATTCGTTCGTGGTGGTTTTTATTGATGATATACTCGTCTACTCTAAATCCCGAGAGGAGCACGAGCAGCACTTGAGGACAGTTTTATCCGTTCTTGCGAGGGAGAAATTATTTGCGAAGTTCAGTAAGTGCGAATTTTGGCTCGAGAAGGTGTCATTTCTGGGCCATATGATTTCTAAAGATGGGATTTCGGTGGATCCGTCAAAGATTGAAGCTATAGTGGATTGGAAAAGACCCGAATCAGTGACAGAGATTAGAAGCTTTCTTGGTTTAGCCAGTTATTACCGAAGATTTATTGAAGGGTTTTCGAGGATTGCTACTCCGATGACTCAGTTGACCCGGAAGAATGTTCCGTTTGTGTGGACCGAGAAATGTGACAAGAGTTTCGAGGAATTGAAGAAGAGGTTGATTACCGCACCGATCTTGACTTTGCCTAATGGGAGCGATGGCCTAGTGATTTACAGTGATGCTTCGAAAGAGGGTTTGGGTTGTGTGTTGATGCAGAATGGGAAAGTAATTGCTTATGCTTCGAGGAAGTTGACCCCTAGTGAGCAGAATTACCCGACTCATGATATGGAGTTAGCGGCTATTGTCATTGCGTTGCACAAATGGAAGCACTACCTTTATGGGGCAAAGTTTGAGATTTTTACCGATCACAAGAGTTTGAAGTACCTATTCTCTCAGAAGGAATTGAACAACCGACAGCGCCGATGGATGAAATTGTTGAAGGATTATGATTGCACGATTTCTTATCATCCGGGGAAGGCGAATGTGGTAGCCGATGCGATTAGTAGAAAGTCTTATGTGGCTTCGATGATGGTTCGTGAATGGAAAATGCTTGAGGATGTTCGAGATTGGTCTCCTCGTGAATCGAGACATGGGGCTATTTTTACGAATATTGGGGTGTCTCTGACCCTAATTCAGAGGATAAAGGAAGTTCAGAAAGAGGATCCTGCGTTGGTGAAGATAATGGGTAAATTGAAGGAAAAGAACTTCGAGGATTTTTCATTGAGTTCGAGTGGAGTTTTGACTTTCCGTGGTCGTTTGTGTGTTCCGGATGTTGATGGAATTAAACAGAGAGTTCTTGATGAGGGTATACTATTCATCCGGGTAGTACGAAGATGTATCAGGATTTGAAGCAACAATTTTGGTGGATTAATATGAAAAGGGAAATAGCCGAGTATGTTTCAAAGTGTTTAACGTGTCAGCAGGTCAAAGCCGAGCATCAGAGACCCGCGGGATTACTTCATCCGTTAGAGATTCCCGAGTGGAAATGGGAGCATGTGACTATGGATTTCGTTACGGGACTACCTCGTACCCGTAGGAAGTATGACAGTGTTTGGGTAATAGTGGATAGATTGACCAAGAGTGCCCATTTCTTGCCCATTGACATCAAATATTCGATGGAGAAGCTTACGACCCTTTATATCGACGAGATTGTGAGATTGCATGGGGTTCCGGTTAGCATTGTGTCAGATCGAGACCCGAGGTTTACTTCTAGATTCTGGAAGGCGTTTCAGGAAGCTTTGGGTACAGATTTGCGATTCAGTACAGCTTTTCATCCCCAGACCGACGGTCAATCCGAGAGGACTATTCAGATTTTGGAGGATATGTTGCGATCTTGTTCGATAGACTTTTCCGATTCTTGGGATTCGCACCTACCGTTAGTGGAGTTCTCTTACAACAACAGTTATCAGGCTAGTATCGAGATGGCACCGTTTGAGGCCTTGTATGGAAGAAAGTGTAGATCGCCTATTTGTTGGGATGAGGTTGGTGAAGCGAAGATCGTGGGTATTGATTTGCTTCGGGATTCAGTTGAAAAGGTTAGAGTTATCCGGGATAGATTGAAGACAGCCCAGAGTCGACATAAGAGCTACGCAGACAACCGAAGGCGAGATCTTAGTTTTCAGATTGGTGATTTGGTATTCTTGAAAGTGTCTCCGAAGGTGGGTATTCGTAGGTTTGGGAAGAAAGGTAAATTGGCTCCAAGGTTTATTGGTCCGTTTGAGATTTTGGGAAAGGTTGGACTTCTTGCGTATCGACTTGCGTTACCGCCATCTTTAGACCGGTTGCACAACGTTTTCCACGTTTCTATGCTTCGGAAGTATGTTCATGACCCATCTCACGTGTTACCGAGGATACCGGAAGATATTGAGCCCGATATGACTTATGAGGAACGACCGGTTCGGATCTTAGATTCTAAAGTTCAAGAGTTGAGAAACAAAAGCATTGCGTTGGTTAGAGTCCTTTGGAGGAATCATAACATCGAAGAGTCGACGTGGGAGCTTCGTGATGAGATCGAGAGGAAATTTCCGTGGCTTTTTGTTTAAGGTGAGCCTCGTTAAAATTCGGGTCGAATTTTCTTTAAGGGGGAGTGAATGTCACGACCCGAAATATAAGCTCTATTTTATTAGTAATAAATGATTATTGTTTAATTATTTTCCTATCTATTTATTTAAATTATTATCTATTTAAATATTTATGTGTTACAATAATTATGCCTAGCATTTTATTCGGGTCATTTGTGCTAGTGTAATATTGTTGGGTCTTAATTGTTAGTAGGGAGTGTAGTATTTGTGTGTAGTGTGAGAGAGGGGGCCTAAGTGTAAGTTTTTGAATAATTTCCCTACTCCCCGTCACCTCCCTCACCTTCTCCCTCACTCTCACCATCATCTCCTAGCCAACTCACTCTCTCTCTCTAGTATTGGGTAAGTTTTCTTTCCCTTCCTTCTCTCTTCATTTTCTTCATCTTCTTCTTGAAATCTCTCATTTATTAAAACGTGAAATGTGTTTAGATCGTCGTTAGGATCGCGTAGAATAAAAAAGAATTGAATTCCGTCAACTTTGAGAAAATTCAAGTAAGTTACTTTTCCCCCATTTTTATGCTAAAATGTTCATATCATGTTTATATAATGCTTGATGTGTTATATTTGAAGTTTGGTTGAGTTTAGAATTTATTTTGAATTTATTTGAGTTTTTGGGTAAAAATGGTGAATTGATGAATGTTGGGTTTGATTCTTGGTTTTGGGTTGATAAATGGTGTATTTGGATCCCCACCCTAGTTATAAGTGGTTTTGGTACATTGGGGAACTTGTAGAAAGAGTTGAAATTGAGTATTTTGTGTTTTGGTGAAATTTGGGTCGAAATGAAGAACCCAGCTCTGTTCTTCCCGGCCTTGAACCCAGACCAGGCGCCCGCCCGCGTGGTGCCTGGCGCCCGCCTGCACCCCCTTTTCCAGCGACCCAAACCTTCTGGCCAAACAAGCGCCCGCCTGCCTATGCCCAGGCGCCCGCCCGCCCGCCTGTTGGGGATTTTGTCCTTTTGCTTGGTTTAAGACTTAAGGCTTAACTAGTTTAGGTTTATTTCTTCTAATTAACTTAAAATAACACCGTGGAACACTTTATTGATTGGATTTTATTCTTTTGTGAATAAATATGATATGGAATTTGTTTAAGTATCATTTTGGGAATGTGGTTCATCTTCGATGTGCGGTTTTATTGGTTTACCTTTGTGGTGATTTAATTGGATTGGTTCCCTACTTTGGAACCTTAAGTTGTTTATTCATGCTAAATTATTATTACTTAGCATTTATTTGGAAGCCCAGCTGGCATATTTGTTGCATCGGGCGATGGGAAAGATTATAATGGCAAAGCCAAGTCCATTATAATGTTGACCATTGTTTTGCCCCCTTCTTTACCCTTTTCCAGATTGGCCTTGGAAGAGATGAGTTAGCTTCCTTTGTGAATGTATCTAGCTACCGGGCATGACTTTGTGTCATGGCTCTTATCCTTTGTGACATTTTTATGGTTATTGGTTCCGGTACCGGGGTTTTCTCTTCGGCTTTCATGCTATTATGAAGATGATGATTTGTTGATTATTAAGCTGCGCAGCGATCCTTTATTTGGATGTACCGGTTTGGGAAAACCTTGGCTATATCCTTTGTTATGTGTTTATTTCCGCTGCTATCTGTTATGTGATAAATGCTATGTGTTACGTGATATTTATTATTGTTTATTGCTTATTGCATCATAGCATGTCATGTAGTTGCATTAGTAACTTATTGAGATTTATCTCACCCCCTTTCTTTTATCTTTGTTTTTCCTTAACCCCCCCCAGGTGCTAAGGATTAGTCTCGCTGATCACGAGAAAGAGGACGTCGAGTGTGGATATATTCTTTTGGGGAAGGTTGTTATAGGTTGGTTTACATTATATAAATGTGTAACCTTTTGGGATAATTGTACCAAACATTGACGTCATTAGGATTTGTGTATTTTGTAACTTTGGTGTATAAGCTTATGGAGTTTATACTAGTTTTACCTTGTTGTTCAAGTTGATTTTCAAAACCTGGTGTTATCACCTTTTGGTATCAAATGAAATTTTTAACTTCGGTATTTCATAGTTTTGGTTTTAAGTCAACGTCCAGATCGCGGTCTCGGGTCCGCGGGGTCCGGGGTCGCGACAAATGGTCCATTTAGAACTCTTCTAACACCATTATTAGACATAAACATGTATTTATACTTCAATGTTTATCGTTGTTGGTTTGTAAGAATGCATCTATGTAACTATTACAAGTGTTGGTAGTGGTGCCCTAGGCACGTTTAATAAACGTTGTAATTGTTATCATTTATTTCATATCAATAAAAGAGATGTTTTATTATTATTGTTGTTCATGTTTACTTATAATAATCCCCGTCCCTAGTACTTATTAAGCACTAGTATAAAGGATAAATGATCATGAGATGATCATGTTAGATTTATGGGTACTTGTTTGGAAAAAGGTACTGGACATGACCCGCTGTATGAGATTTATGTCATGGTCTATGTCATACATATATCTCATATTAGTTATGTCATTTGAATCCTTAGACATGAAGTTATTATAGTCTTCCACTTGATGAACATTATGTTTGACATATTCAAACGCTAATTTTAACCGAGTAGTTATAAAGGGTATGATTGGCATAATCGGATTCCCGTTGGGAAGAATAATAAGCTAAATGGATTTGTCCCTCCACAGAGAGATGTCAAGCTTGGGCCCCTCAAAGGAATGATGTTGATGAAATATTCGGCCGGACTCAAATGGATTGATTGGATCAATAGCATTTGAATTATCAACATATTCGGAACCGAAAAAGTATTGAACAAAACAAGTTGACTGTTTGACCATGACTTGTGTTCAATGACATCGTGGACAAAGGGATTGTGACATATTCTAAAGGAATGCGAACTTGTATCTAGTTATACTATTTGGGTAGGTATGACGGTTTGCTAGAACCTAATCATATCTTATGGGATCATGTTTGAGCCCATTGCCAACTTAGTATAATCCTAGAGGGTCACACACAATAGAACGAATCTTAAATAAGAGGACTATATTGGAATTTAGGGTCGAAGGACCTCAAGGGAATTTTTGGAATTATTCTGGGCCTCCTGGTCAACCAAGCGGGCGCTTGGGTTGAACCAGGCGGGCGCCTGAATAAGCCGGAAAAGGCCTTGACCTTCTGCCCAAATGAGCGGGCGCTCGGGGGGTACCAGGCGGGCGCCCGGTATGCCGACTGGAAATTTCCTAATTCGATTAGGAATGGTTTTTGACACAAGTTACCTATTTGGAATAGGTCTTAATTGTGTATAAAAACACCAATTCGGCCAGACCATATTGACTAGTGCTTTTGTGAGTCACAAAGAGTTTGAGAGAGATTTTATTTTGTTCTAAGATATCATTGATTGAGGAACAAAATAATTCACAAATAAATTCCATATAGTTCTTTATTATATTGTGAAAGTGTGTTTCATAATATTGGTCTAGCAAACAAGATCAAAGAAGCTCCTTTGATATTCGTTCGAAGTGTGGATACCGCTAGAGGGTGAAAATCATCATCTTCAAAGTTCGTGTTCAAGCTTTGTGATCGTGATCAAGTCTTCAAGTTTCTCCACCAAGACCGAAGAAAAGTTCATAGCCATCAAGGGTTAGTTATTCATCTATTCATCTTGTTGTATTTGATTTAATCATATGAACGGATCCATGGCTTTGGGTTTTCTTAAAATTTTAATTGCTATATTTCGCTGCGCATGTTACTTGGAAACCCAACAACAAGATCATCTTTCATTCCATCAAATATCAAGAACGCATCCTTTAGTTCCTTTTAGAGAACATAAGAGTGTTTCTTAACTAGTGACTTTCACTAGGATCCGATTGGTATTATCTCATCATACTCCAAGTATATGAGACATCCGATCTTAGTACATTTACATGGCTTACATGATAGATCCAATTGCCAAAGCATATAAAATCCTAATCATTTACTCTTGCTCATTAGTCTTCCAGTAAGACTAAATCTTACAAAGATCAATGCCATTAGACTTTCGAAAGTAACCTCTCCAAGAGTCTTGCATAGTGAAATTTTCACTATCTTGTCTTTATTAGTACTTTGACTTTAACCAATCAACATTTTATATTTATCTCCATAAATTTAAATTCCAATGATATAGGTGGCTATATCCAAGTATTTCATTTAGAAACTCTTTCAGAATGAATTATATGTCAACCACATATATATGACTAGGAATAATTTTACGCTCCCACTAAATTTATTGTAATCACAAGTCTCATCTTTGATGAATTCAAACTCTTTGAATGCTACATCAAAATGAAATTTCACTCCAAGTAGTTTGCTTCAATCCATCTCATGAATTTCTGCAACTTGCATTTTTTTTATTAGAATTTTATGGATCAATCAAAACTTTTAGTTTGTATCAAACACATCCTAATGTAAGTTCCTGTTAAGGAATATAGTTTTGAGATCCATCTTGTCATATTACATATTCGAAATATGAAATCATGACAATTAGAAATCTAATAACATTAAGCATGACTACGGGTGATAAAGTTTCATCATAATCAACATTATGAATTAACTTTACTCAATTTAGTCGTGCTTTATCAGTATGCACCTTGCAATCCATGTCCGTTTTCTCCAACAAAACTCATTTTCTATCATTTGGTTTTTAAGCCTTAGGGTAGAACAATCAAGTTCGAAACTTTGATTATGATACATGGATTGCAATTTTAGATTTTATGACTCCAAGTCATTGATCTAAATCCGGAGCGGACTTTGCATCTTGATAGGTAATACGTCAATCATTCGCAATGATATCTTCCCAATTACTTTCTATTACAAGAAATCAATATTTCTTGTTATAGATAGTATCCTATCAGTTATGCAAATATCTTGTATATACGTGAACGAATTTCCACAATCCTTGTGAAACTTTGTTCAATTTCCATCTCAGGTTCCATGTCATTTTCTGAGTCTCGAACTCTTCGAGATACATTTTACTCACACTAGTTCTTTAGATATAAACGATTTATTTAGAAAGGGCTATTTAGAGTAACAAACGATTTGTACTCTTTAAAGGGTGTAAAATCAATATCATTAAGATATCACATGAAAATACATTTATTAGATTTAGGTGTGATTTTGTTCGAGACAACACTTTTCTCAAAAGCATCACATATCAAATCTTTATGAAAGACAAACACAGTTTTCTTTCATTCCATATCTCATACGGTATAACAAACCTCCTTAGATGAATCTTAATTTAGTGTAAACGCAGCTGTTTCCAGCACATAATCCAGAGGGTTAATTAAAGATCATTTTGACTTTTATGAGGTGAAAAAATGTATTTCACAGACAATCTGTAAACTTCTGTTAACAGGCGCCATACGGCTCATCCTTAGGCGTACACCTAAATTACAGCCGTACAGTTGCTGTTTTCAGATTCTGTTTTTCTTATTCTGCAGACTTTTTACGGAATTCTCGTAAAGTCCAGGGCTCAAATATTCTTTGATCAGATCAGAGTACACTAATATTTTGCCATGAGATACTGAAATCTTTTTCCAAGCATTGTTACTTTAGTGAATTACATACATCAACATGTATTAATCCAAAAGAGTATTTCCTTTTACTACCATTAGTAAGAGATGTCTTAATCAATTTCTAAGATTCACATATATCACGTAATTCGAAATCATGTGAATTTAAAACTCCGTCCCATAGAATTTTAGATATGTGTTTCTTTTCATTTGATATAGACATTAATGCTTTTAAGAATGCAACGCTTACATCCTTAGATTCTGATTTCCATTATTTACGTTATACTCATTATTTTGTTCTTCCAAGATAAGGATATAAAGTCCCATTTATATGATTAGCAATACAATAAAGCAAATCATATTTAGTGAAACACTTTCTTATTCGAAATAATAAATATCCATAATCTTCTAATGAAGAATCAAAATAATATTTCTACTTAAAGTGGGAACATCACAACATTTATTCAAAACAAATATGAACCCATTAGGTGAAGACACTTCGCAAGTTCCTATGAATAATGTTGCAACTTTTGCATCATCATCAACACATAGGTTAATCTTTACCCTTTTAAGTAGTCTTTCTATTTCTCAAATCTTACCACATTTATTCAAATATGGGATCGATATCCGGTATCCAATACCCAAGAATTTAGAAGTAGAAAAATAAACATAAATACTTGAAGTGGTAGTCCTACTACACTTCCTTTTGATCTTTTAATTTAATTTGTAATTCTTCTAATGGTCAATCATATTGCCATGGTAGCAATTACATCATTTGGATTTTAGGTTTTAGCCACAAATATTTCCTTAGGCTTGACAACTCTTGTTTTGCCCTTTTCTTAAATCCTTTTCCATATTAACCTTTACAGTTTGAGAAGGTTTACATTTGATATCAAAACATAGCATTTTAAACGTCAAATGTCGCTTTTGTATTAATGTCAAATCCGTTTGTTAGTTCCAAACTAACTTGATAACCAAGCCAACTAAGGTAATTAATATGTCTCTCCATGTTCAAAACCTGAGAACTTATTAACATACATTTCATTCATCAAATGAATGTTAGGCTCTAATCAATCTCAAACTATTCTTGCTTTTCTTGCTTGTAGGAATACTTCCTACGAGTTTGCTTATCAAATAAGCATACATGTGTTTTAGATACTTCTAAATTTCTAAATATATGGTAGCAAGTCATAGGACAATTGACATCCATAGATTCATCCACATGTATCTAATTTATGTCTTTGTCCATCCTTAAGGCATTAGGTTTATTAGGAATAAGATTTATTAAGAATTCATAACTTCCGTTCTTGCTTTAGAACAATTCTTAAGCTCATGACTAGGTCAAGGAAGTTAATCTCATTTTCTTTAAGTGGGGTCAATTGCAGTAATTATACATGATTATAGTTTAAAACATTCTACAACATATGCAAATAAATATACAAATATATTTCATACCATTATCATTTAGAGACATTTAATGTATTTCATAAATACCCCCACTAAATTATACACCTTCAAATACAACTCTTGTATAATATAATTTAAGTGGGCTAAGATCCAACTTTAATTCAATTTCAAGTCCGCTTTGGCGATACTGCTCAAAATTAAATTATTTAGGTAGACAACTCCTTGTCAATCATATCATATATGACTCTTAGATCCTTTATGAGATTTGTTGGACATCTTATGTCAAATATGTTTTAATCTCATCTTGTGCCTTAGGCCCAAAACTTTGTCTTTTGATAGCCTAATTAAGTCAAACCACGTTAAACGAATAGGAAACTCTCATTCACTCATCTTGCTCATACACTGATAGAATTATTGCACCTCGTTTTGGCAGAGCCCACATAAAACTACCCGGTGTACTCACAAGTGTTTTAATAATGGATTGGCACATGACTTAAATTTTAAGAAGGTTTATTTGCATAGAGATATGCATCATATATTTAATTATGTCAAACATAATATAATATAGTCTTTGCATAATCAAAGTCAACTAATCAAATTAATTGACATAAGTAAAATCTTGTGATTTAATGAAGCAACTTTATGGGGACGAAATCTAAATTTTCTGTAAACAATTTACAGATTGGATATTTCATTTGTATTCCCAGAAACAAGGTGTAAGCCTGCCATTGGTCCATGCAATGAATTAATCCAAAATTAGTTTCCTTCTCTTGCAAATAATTTGCACTTTGTTCATAGGGATAAATTCTGAAACTTTTGTTTCCGCAGAACATTTATAAATTGAGAGCACAAAATGCACGGTCGAAACTAAGCCAAAAGGCATCCACAATCCCATACTAAGATCAAGAAACCAAGTAACCTTTGTATACGGCCGATACTAAGCCAAAAGGCATCCACAATTCCGTATAGAAAAATAACTTGTTTCAGGATCATTCATTGTCTCATGCAATTTCATAGACTACAGCAATTCTGAACTCTTCAGAACTTTGATTTCTGCAATTTTCTGGATTAAATCATATTTCAGGAAACACGGTTTCGAAAACCAGCCGTCTGAAACCAGATTCACTTCATGATTCGAATTCTGTAAACGATTTACAGAACAATCAAAAAATCCAGAAAACAAAACGAAACTGTCCAGAAAAACTAAAGCATCCGTATGGCTGTGTGGGAGGTGTACGCCACCACAGCCACCGTACGGTGACCACTTCCAGTTTCCCCAGATTTCCAGAATTTTAACATTCGATCAATCCTGATACCGTGTTCATGCATTAATCAGATTAAACCAACACGATTTATAGATTACGAATTAACATATATCTAATCAATATCAAGAAAGAAAAATTTATTACATATACACATTAGATTTAAATTATCAATACACATAATCCAATTATTCATTAATAATCCCAACATGCAATTATTCATATAGATCACATCAATATAACAATTACATTATCCCCATATTCATGCTCATAAATTTCATATCTCATATATAAAACTCAAATCACGCATTCATCATATTATCATGTAGATATCATATAATCGAATTAAACAATTTTAACATGATATACTAAAATAATCAACAACGAACGGGGCTCTGATACCACTGTTGAGTTTTGATGCATCATGCGCAGCGGAATAAACAGATAAAATCAAACACCCAAGAGCCCGGATCCGTGCATGTTGATTAAATTAAATACAAGATGAAAGAAACTAACCCTTGAAGATCGCATCCATGAACACGGACTTTAAGGTGCTAAAGGAAACACCCTCCATCAGTATCCACACATCGAACGGATATCAAGAACACTTTCTTGATCTGGATTGCTAGACCCAAGGCATGGTGAAAAAACGATTTCTTTGTCGGAATTATCTTGCTTCATTGATTATTGTATTTTGACGATCATGAATCTCATAATAAATAATCATACCTCTCTATAATTTATTATTTCTAAAACGAAGGTTTGTGATTTCCAAAATCACCATTAGAGGCTATCAAACCCGACTGTATATCATATATAAGGGTTTGACCTAATTCCGTTTGGGATCGAGATTCCTTTTCTAAAAAGAAAACTGAACAATCTGTACTTTGCCGGGGGGCTAGCCGTACGGCTCACCAGGAGCCGTACGGTGGCCAAGGTGCCATACGGATGCTATTACTTAACATCCTAGATTTTCACCTTTTCCCAATCCGTTCTATTGTGTGTGACCCAATAGGATAATACTATGTTGGCAACCAATCCGAACCCATAAGTCATAAGCAGACTCTAGCAAGCCATTATGACTACCCAATTAGTATAACTTTGAAAGTCCAAAGTAACCTTATAGAACATATCACAATCCCTTTGTCACGAGATATCATATTCGACATAAGTCATGGTCCACATCAACTTATGTTGTCCAATGCTTTCTTGATCTCGAGTAGATTGATATGAGCAAATAACATTGAACACTTCAATTCTTTTGGGTACGGCCGTACACTATTATCAATCTCACTCATCGAGTGGCCAAGCAGATATCTCTCTTGAGAGAGGGACAAATACCATCTTGACTTATCATTCTTCCCTATAAGAATCTGATTATGCCAATCGTAGCCTTTATAACCACCCGGTTAGGGGTAGCGTTTGAGTACGTCAAATATAATGTTCATCACGTGGAAGAATATGATAATCTCAGGTCTAAGGATAAATGATATAACTATTATGAGATTTAATTATGACATTTGACCATGACATAAATCTCATAACGGGTCTATCCAGTACTTGTTCTCCAACATGTACCCACAAGTTTAATCCGCATCTTATGTGCTATAATCATCATATGATTATCTTTATTTATTTTATATTTTGAGAATTTTTAATTTGAACTTATATGTGCATTTTATATGTTAGGAAATATTTTTAGGACTTGCATAAATTATTTGATTATTTGTGTTAGTTAAAGTGTTAGTAGTAATTATTGTTTTGGGAGTTAAATATTGTTAGTGGAACTTGTTGGGGCCTTATTAAAAATAGTGGATAAGGGGGTTTAAGTAATTTAAGTTAGTTAGAAGGGTTTTAAAGGAAAAATGGGAAAGGATTAGTATGATCACATTACCTCTCCCTCTCTCAGTCGACATTTTTAACCAAGAACTCCATTGTTGATGAAGGTAAGGTTTTGTTCTTGTTGATTTAATTTCTTTTAATTTACTACTCCATTTTCAAATCTAATTATATATAAATGATCAGGGAGTTGAATAGAGTAAGTCTACCCGAACAAATATTATTTCTGCGATACTTTTCCGGAAAATAGGTAAGTTACTAATCCCCCTTTTAAATGTTAAAATGGTCATATATATGTTATATATGCTATATGTGTTGAAAAATCATTTTTTGAATAGTTTCTTGATACTTGTAACTTTGGGACGGAAAGAGTAGTACAAGTATTGGTTTTAGTTTGGTGTTAGAGTTGTCTAAGGCTGAATTTGTAGCTTTAGTGAAGTTACAATTGTTGTGTGTTATAAGTATTAGTACTTTTGGTTCGGTGAAACGAATGGAGTATAATTTATTTTGGTTTTGGCCATAACTTCGTCATCCGGACTCCGTTTTGGTCGTGTAAACTATCGTTGGAAAGCTCTTCTCGAGTACTACACGATGGGTTGGTTTATTTAGTTGGGTTCTGGTTTTTATATTACGGAAATCCAGTAGGTGTTTAATAGTACCAAAAAGAGTATTAATGGTTCATTATGATAGAGTTGGTCTTTTGTGATCAAGTTTGAATTGATGTGATCGTTTGGATTGATTGTGTGATGACTTAATGTCAATATTGTGCACACTATTAAGAAAACGTGTTTACTTCTCTATGATGAGCTTGTGTGGTTCCCTACTTTGGAATCATACCCCGTTTGTTGTTTAAGCAAGTATTCTTTGCTTCGTTTTGTGTAAAGTCCAGCTGGTACTTTTGTGTGTGTTCGGGAAATGATAGGGATTATAATGGCACACGAGCCAAGTTCATTATAAGGCTCCTATCATTGGTTTCCCATTTTTAACCCCCTTCCTTAGGCCAAAGGTTGGGCACTTTGGGTTATGACTCTGTGTCATTTTCCCCGTTGTTGTTGTTGTGATTGTTTGGTTCCGGAACCCGTTTCAGCTCTTCGATGCTGCTCAGTTGATGCCTCTCGGATGGCTATTGTTTTGGTTCGAGAACCTTGGCTCAGTATCCACATATGAGTGTTTATTTCCGCTTGTTAGTCCCATAGGGCAACAAGGGTATAGAATCGCTAGAGGGGGTGAATAGCGGTCCAAACTTTTTCAAAAATACCCTTGAAAATTCAACCGCGTACTTATCAGTTTAGTCAACTGCGGTTCAAAGCACGATAAACGAACTGATAAAATGCATAGCAGAGTTTTGCAGTTTGGCTAAAGGATAGTTAAAGAGTTGGGCGGTTTGACTCGGGTTGAAAACACTATGATGCAACCGATAATCTCAACTTGAAAATCAAAGAAAAACACAATTCACTTTTCAAGTCACTTCGTAAATGGATTAAGTTATAGACCACAAACAGAAAAGTAAATAACAAGATAGAAAGTAAAGATCAAACACACAATTTAAAGAGGTTCGTTCTTGAATGAACTACGTCCTCTACCTATATGGTTAGTCTAGGATTTTCTAATAGCTACTAGAATTGTATTAATTTAGAGGAGGTTTTACAAGATGAATCTAAACTCTAAACAATCAATCTAACCTATAAAGCTATTATAACAACAGGTGTATTCGAAGTATATAATCTATGTGATTATATAAATCGGGTGTGTGTGTGGAAAAAATCAAATGCTCTAAAGATCTAAGTGATGGATGAGCAAATGAAAAACTTTCTGTGTAAAGGCTGAGTATGGAAGGTTGTTAGGCTTAAAGCTTGATGAAGAAATCTGGGTTTGCTAAGGAGATCTATGAAGGATTAAATTTCTGTGTTTAAATCTTCAAAGCAAACTTGAACACTTGGGAATATAATTTCTTGAAACTCAACCACCTTCATTGTTGATGAATGAAGGCTATTTATAGGCAGTGCACCCTTGTGACCATTGGGTAAAGATTTGAATTAAATCTGAGGGTACAATTGCTGTCGAATTCCCATTGGTTGAGCTGTCATTGTCGTCTTTGGTTTTGTCTTGTAGTCCTAGGTAGTTGTAGAACCACTACCTGATATTTGTCCTTTGTTGCAGAGAAAAGACTAACGGCAAACAATTCAAATTGCTGTACAAAAGCGACATTCCTTGTAGTAACTCCAAGTTAACTTAGAGTTATTTTGACAAGTCATAAAACATTCCTGTACGGTCATAAAGGGAATGTTTGTCTCAAGGAATAAATGACACTTGAATTCTTCAATAAATGCTCTGCGGTTCCACCAAGCACTGGAGCGGTTCCAAGGATGAACTTGATGTGCGGTTTCGTTGAAACTGTAAAATACGGTTTCATGAATGCGGTTCCATCAATATTGCATCTGAGGTTCCATAAGAAACTTGAAGTACGGTTTCATCAAACTCACATAATGCGGTTTGATGAGAACTATGCGGCTCCATGCTGGCGGTTCGAAGATGGCACAAGTGCGGTTTGAAGAACTAAACCGCTACGGTTAAACCGAACTATACTCAGCCTAGACAAAGAAAAATCTAGAAATCGACTTATCTAAAAATTGAAGTATAGCATCATTACATGCGGTCCTAAAGTCCATAAAAAGACACGTGCTATGGAACAATCAAATCAAAGAGAGTGTACTAACAATGAATCCTAACAATAAGTAAGATTGATTAAATACATGGCCCTACTCAAATGAATTGATGAGATTAATATAATTTTCTCATATCAGTTTACTAGAAATCGAGAAAGCATTGTACAATATAAGTTGACGCAGACCATGACTTATGTTCAATATGATATTGTGAGCCAAAGGGATTATGATATGTTCTATTTGAGAAATACTTGACTTTCGATATATATATTATTTAGGTAGTCATAATGGCATGCTAAATTCCGGTTATGATTTATGGGCTCTAATTGGATCGGACCCATTACATGTTGGATTTCAAGATACAAAAGAAAATTCCAAATCAAGAAGACGATGACTTAAATAATGATGAAAAAGAATACTAACTCTTGTAGTGTTATTCTTGAATCTCGAATCTTGTTGCATTGCTCTTGAATCCCGAACTATAGTTGTTGAAAGTAAACACCCTCTATTGGTATCCACACACAAACGAACTCAAGAACTCTTCTTGATAGGACTACTAGATCCAATATTAGAAAAACAAGTTTTCTAATCATCAAAAGCTATATGAATATTTGTTCTTGCTCTTGTTCTTGATTTTGAATCAAAAAAAGATATTTGTTTTCCAAAATAATAACAAAACAATTGTAGGAAAAGGGGAGTATTTATACTCGCTTATCCTAAACCTGCAGAGTTACATAAACCCTGCACAATAAAACAGCCGTTCCGCCTAGCCCATACGGCGTGCACGGGCGTTCCACTTAAAGTTCATAGTCGTGCGCGCACGAGCATGCCACTTAAAGTGCACGACCTTGCCAGCAGGCATAAGCTCATCAGGTTTTCCAAGGGCCCTTGCACGGGCGTGCCTCCAAGGCGCATGGCCGTATAAGGCTGAAAACTCAATTTTAATCCTTTTCAAGATTCGTCATTTGTGTATGACCTTATAGGTTTATATTATATTGGAAATGAGTCATATCAAATCAGACTCATAAATCACAAGCGGACTCTAGCAAGCAATTTTGATTACCCAAATAATATAAATATTGATAGTCTGATATTTCCTCAATTGAACATACCACAATCCTTTATCACACAATATCATATTGGACATAGTCACGATCCACGTCAACTTATCTTGTCCAATTGTTGGGTATGCTTATTATAAACCACTCCTATTATCTAGATTTGATTGATCCCATAACCTAATTTTACTTTTGTGGACTTTAGGCTATATTGTAAGAAGTGTTAAAACTTCATTTCTAGAATAGTCCACTTTGATAGTATAGGCTTTATTTTGATAGGTCTAAAATTTTCTAAGTCTGGAACTTTAGTGGTCAAGACCTTGACCGTGAAAACACACCTTGACCGTGGTAGATCACCTGACCGTGGAAAACCACTTGACCGTGAAACTCTCGACCGTTAGGTCTCGACCGCAAGTAAAGAAGTCCAAGAAACCAAGTGTTGTTCAAACTTAACCATGGTCTCACTTATGTCCAAAAGTATGGTTAGTTTAGAACGTTGCAAAATTCAAATTTCAAATCTAAATACATCTGTTAGTGGGACCACCACTACTCTGCAACAAAAGGACAACTCAGACTGAGCTCCAATCATAATTCAACAGCCCATTGTCCTGCATCTTGGAACCCAAGTATTTCAAATGGCTAGTCTCTCATTCAAGGCTATAAATAGTCCTTGAGTTTTTCATTGAACATTGCTGAGATTCAAAGAGAGAAATTGCTGTTGAAATACTTGGTGATTGAAGATCATACTCAAGATTTCTAGAATCCTTTGAATCTTCAAGTGCTCACCTTCAAACCTTCAAAGATCTCCAGCAACATTCAAGTCATCTCAAGCCTTGCAACACACAAGATTCATTAGGCTCTACAATCACTTAGATTTTAAAGAGCTTCTGATTCTTACACACACACTCACCCCAATTGATCAATCACATAGATTGTATCAAAAGGGATACACTGGTCTAAGTCTAGGATTTGTTCTTCATAGAAAGTAGGTGTTGATTCAATACTTCATATCTGTAATCTGTACACACAAGAATCAATATATACCTCCATTCAAAATCCAAGACTGACCATCTTGGAAAAAGACGTAGATCTTTTAACAGATCGAACCTTTCCAAATACTTGTGTCATTTACTTACTGTTTTTACATTCTTCAATTTACCTTCAAGTATTGTTCATCTTGTTCTTTATTTTTCATATTAATCTTGTTTGTCGTTTAGTGTTTTGATCTTTCAGATTTACGAACTGTTGTGAATTGTGTTTGTATGTTCTCCATATTGCCTAAGCTAAAATCTGACTAACTTATCTTTTGCCAAAACTTCCAAGACAACTTTCAAACTCTCAACCATTCTTGACCGTAAGTCTCTTGACCGTAACACTCTGACCGCTCCTCACTCGACCGCAAAACCTTTACCGTGAGTGAGCTTCTATACTTAGAGATTTTGTCAAAACAACCTTACCTTATTTCTATCAAAAACTTCCGATGTGAATATTACACCTTGACGGCGTGGTTTTTTATTTGACCGCAAAATTCAGGATTATAAGCATTTGGTTGAATTTTGAAAAAGGGTTGATATTTTAAGTAGGCTATTCACCCCCCCTAGCCTCCTTCTCATACCCTTGTTGTGTCTTTGAGACCAACAAGTGGTATCAGAGCGAACACCTTCATAAAAATTCTGTTTTTCAAGCTTAACAGCTTGGGTGCCGATTCAACATGGCTAGTCAGAAAGCTATGGCAACGGTTAACTATACGCACGTTCCAGCATTCGACAAAGATAACTTTGACGTATGGAAGCACAGCATTCTAACTCAATTCTACTCCACAGACGAGCAACTTGGTGATTGTCTTACCATTGGACCATACTTTCAAGTGAAAGCTAATCCGAATCCAGAAACCAATACAGACATACCATCGATTAAAAAACCAAAACCTGAATGGACTGATGAGTAGAAAAGATTGTTTAAGGAAACAAAGTTGAAAAGAAAGGGGGTGAGATAAATCTCAATAAGCCACTTATGCAACTACATGACAATATTATGCAATAAACAATAATAAGTCCCATATAGCACTTAGCACATAACAGTTAACAGATAGCAGCGGAAATAAACAAGTTACGAAGGATACTAAGCCAAGGTTTCACCAAACGGATATAACAAAGAATCCCTGCGCAGCACCAACCGATCAACCAATCAACCATAGTAGCATAACAGCTGAAGAGAAATCCCCGGTACCGGAACCATGAAACCCATAATAGTAACAAGGGGAAAATGACACAAAGTCATAACCCAAAACGAACTAGCTAGAATACTCACTCAAGGGAGCTAGCTCATCCCAACCAAGGCCATATGGAAGGGGAAAGAAGGACCAATGGACAATATCATACTGGACTCGGCTCGTGTGCCATATAATATTCCCCATTGCCTGACTCGAACACAAGTACCAGCTGGACTTTCAAATAAAGGCTAAGTAATAAAATACTAGCTCGATAAACAACCAATGATTCCAAAGTAGGGAACCATGCCAAATAGTCATCATAAAGATAAGTCAAACCAAAAATACATCAAGAAGATGTTCCAAAATCCCAATTAACACTTAATCAAATTCCATCACATAATTGATCACAAGGGATCCATTTCTAACACTAGAGTATACCACGATGTTCACAAAGGTCAACTAGGATAGTACACAAAACCTAGACCGAACCACGCTCTTAAATCACACAAAAAGAACAAGTATAAACTTTCAGTAACCACTGTGCGGCCGCCCATTACTGGTTGTGCGGTCGCCCACTATGCCCCGCAACCAAGACAAAAACCTTCCAGATAGGTGTGCGGCCGCACGCTCTCTTTTGGGCGGTCGCCCACCTCACCCGACTAGCCAGACTGCACTAAATTATACTTCCTTCGTTTCACCGTCTCAAAAGTATTACACATTAACACTTATAACACTCATATGAACAAACCCAACTCATTTTACTCAGTCCAAAATATCCCAAAACAAGCATTTCATAACCCAAACCAAGTAATGATCCAAACATCAATTATCACAAAAATAACCAAAATACCAATTAACTCCAAATTCATCCATAACACAATATATAACAATCATAGCATCATAGAAGCTAAGGATGAACATTTTTAGCATAAAAGGGGGAAAGCAAATTACCTGGAAAATTAAGAAATGAGACGGAAATCGCTCTCACTTAGCTACAAACGATCCTAACGATAATCCTAGCATTTTATATAAAATGAGTATAAAGATTAATAAAAGAAGATCAAAAGAAGGAAAATGAGGAGGAGTTCTTACCTTTCTTTCAATGGAAAATATGCAGATAAAGAGAGAGGAAAATTGGTTTTGGGTAAGAATGAAAAGCATGGGAGGAGGGGAGGATAATATCTAAACTACCAAATTACGAATTGGTCACTCCTAGTTAAAACATTAACAAAAATCCCAAAGTTTCAAAATACTTCCAAAGACTCCCAAACTCAAATTTACACTACGAACCTTAAAGTTTCAACATAACAAAACTAACTCAAATAATTCATTAAAATGATTAAATAAATAATAAAAAAAGTGCCAAGGTTTCGGGTCGTGACATTCACTCCACCTTAAAAGAAAATTCGTCCCGAATTTTAGTATTACTTACCCGAATCAAAAAGCCACGGATATTTCCGTTCCATCTCTTCTCGAAGCTCCCACGTTGATTCTTCGACATTGTGATTCCTCCATAGTACTCTCACCAACGCTATGCTTTTATTCCTCAATTCTTGAACTTTGGTATCAAGTATCTGAACTGGTCGTTCTTCGTATGACATGTCAGGCTCTATATCTTCAGGTACCCTCGGTAACACGTGAGATGAATCGTGCAAATACTTCCGAAGCATAGAAACATGGAAGACGTTATGCAACTGGTCTAGAGAAGATGGCAATGCAAGTCGATAAGCAAGAAGTCCCACTTTTCCCAAAATCTCGAACGGTCTAATATACCTCGGAGCCAATTTACCTTTCTTCCCGAACCTTCGAATACCCACCTTCGGAGATACTTTTAAGAACACAAAGTCTCCAGTCTAAAAATTAAGATCCTGTCTTCGGTGATCAGCATAGCTCTTCTGTCTATTCTGGGCTATCTTCAATCGATCCCGAATAATTCTGACTTTCTCGACTAAATCCTGAATCAAATCAATACCCCATATCTTTGCTTCCCCGATCTCATCCCAACAGATAGGTGATCTACATTTTCTTCCATACAAAGCCTCATAAGGAGCCATCTCGATGCTAGCCTGATAACTGTTATTATAGGAAAATTCCACTAAAGGTAAATGCATATCCCAAGAATCAGAAAAGTCTACCGAACAGGCTCGTAACATATCTTCTACAATCTGAATAGTCCTCTCGGATTGACAATCAGTTTGAGGATGAAAAGTTGTACTGAACCTCAAATCTATACCCAAAGCTTTCTGTAACGCTTGCCAAAATCTGGAAGTAAACCTCGGATCTCGATCTGATACAATACTAACCGGAACCCCATGTAATCTCACTATCTCATTAAATTAAAGGGTCGCAAGCTTTTCCATCAAGTATCTAATATCAATCGGTAAGAAATGAGCAGACTTGGTCAATCTATCCACAATTACCCAAACACTTTCATATTTCCTACGGGTACGAGGTAATCCCGTAACAAAGTCTATAGTTACATGTTTCCATTTCCACTCCGGAATCTCTAATGGCTGAAGTAATCCTGCGGGTCTCTGATGCTCAGCTTTGACCTGCTGACAAGTTAAACACTTTGATACATACTCAGCTATTTCTCTCTTCATGTTGTTCCACCAGAATTGTTGCTTCAAATCTTGATACATCTTCGTACTCCCGGGATGAATAGTGTATCTCGATTTATGGCCCTCATCTAAAACTTGTCGCTTTATCCCATCGACATCAGGTACAGACAAACGTCCATGAAAAGTCAACACTCCATTCGAACTGATAGCAAAATCCTCAAAGTTCTTCTCATTCATTTTACCCATTATTTTCACTAACTCTGGATCTTTTTTCTGAGCTTCCTTTATTCTCTGAATTAGGGTTGGAGATACCCTAATATTCGCAAAAATAGCCCCGTGTCTCGATTCCCGAGGACACCAATCCCGAACATCTTCTAACATCTTCCACTCTCGAATCATCATCGTAGCCATATATGATTTTCTACTAATAGCATCAGCTACTACATTCGCCTTTCCTGGATGATAAGAAATCGTAAAATCGTAGTCCTTAAGAAGTTCCATCCATCTGCGCTGTCGGTTATTCAGTTCCTTCTGAGAGAAAAGATACTTCAAACTTTTGTGGTCTGTGAAGATCTCGAATTTTGCCCCGTAAAGGTAATGCTTCCACTTATGAAGAGCGAAAACAATAGCTGCCAATTCCATGTCGTGAGTAGGATAATTCTGTTCACTCAGACTCAACTTCCTCGAATCATATGCGATAACTTTCCCATTCTGCATTAAGACACAACCCAAGCCTTCCTTCGATGCATCACTATAAATCACTAAGTCATCGTTCCCATTAGGCAAAGTTAATATAGGTGCAGTAGTCAACCTCTTCTTCAGCTCCTCAAAACTGTTGTTACACTTCTCGGTCCACTCAAATGGAACATTCTTTCGGGTCAACTGTGTCATCGGTGTAGCAATCCGTGAAAACTCTTCTATAACCTCCTGTAATACCCTGCTAACCCCAGAAAATTCCTGATCTCAGTTATTATTTCTGGTCGCTTCCAATCAACTATCGCTTCATTCTTCGAAGGATCTACCGAAACTCCTTTATTAGAAATAACATGTCCCAGAAAAGAAATTTCTTTGAGCCAAAATTCACACTTACTAAACTTCGTGAATAGCTGTTCTTTTGCGAGTACTGCCAAAACTGTCCTCAGATATTGCTCGTGCTCCTCTCGAGATTTAGAATAGACAAGTATATCATCAATGACCACTACGAACGTATCAAGATAAGGATGGAAAATCCTGTTCATCAAGTCCATAAACACAGCAGGTGCATTGGTCAACCCAAACGGCATAACTAAGAACTCATAGTGACCATACCGGGTGCGAAAAGTAGTTTTTGGAATGTCTTCCGATCGAATTTTCAACTGATGGTATCCACTCCTCAAATCAAGTTTAGAAAATACCACTGAGCCCTGAAGTTGATCGAATA
Source organism: Campanula takesimana (assembly GCA_026119855.1). NCBI lineage: Eukaryota > Viridiplantae > Streptophyta > Magnoliopsida > Asterales > Campanulaceae > Campanula > Campanula takesimana. Next base: position 423,262 of record JAOWBW010000466.1, read on the forward strand.
AATCATCAATATTCGGTAGAGGATATTTTTTCTTCACCGTTACCTGATTTAACTTCCTGTAATCAATACACAACCTCAACGAACCATCTTTCTTCCTTACAAACAAAACCGGTGCTCCCCACGATGAGACACTAGGTCGAATAAATCCTCTATCAAGCAACTCTTGTAACTGGACCTTAAGTTCTTTCAACTCTGCTGGAGCCATTCTATAAGGTGCTTTCGAGATTGGAGCTGTACCTGGTAATAAATCCACACAGAACTCTATCTCTCTATCGGGTGGCATATCATACTCAGAAGAGAAAACATCAGGAAATTCTCTAACTACCCGAACACTTTCTAACCCAGGGGATTCTTTCTTAGTATCTAGTACACTAGCCAAATAACCCTTACAACCACGATGTAACAATTTCCTAGCTTTTACATAAGAAATTATACGAATATTTCTACCCAAAGGAATAGCCTCAAAAACAAACTTAGGCATATTAGGAATAGAAAAAGTAACAACCTTCCTACGACAATCAACTGAAGCATGAAATTTGCTCAGTCAATCCATACCCAAAATGAGGTCAAAGTCTTGTATTGGAAGAACTACTAAGTCCGCACACAAAACATGACCACAAATAAACACATCACAGGTACAAAACACTTGATCAGTAACCAAACACTCTCCCATAGGAGTTGACACCTCTAACACATAAGGTAAGGAATCAGATGAAGCATTTAGCAAAGAATCAAAGTGCACAGATATATATGAATGCGATGATCGTGGATCTACTAGTGCACGAGCGCTCACACTACTCACATAAATGATACCTCCTATCACTGAAGGATCATCAGTAGCCTGCTGGTGGTTCATAGCAAAAACTCTTCCTTGAACCTTAGGCTTCCCTGTGGCATCCCTCTTCTGGCCTTGTGAAGTACCGGCTCCTGTTCCCGGTGGTTGATTTTTGAGTCTCGGACAATCCCTCACAAAGTGTCCCAACTGACCACAATTAGTACATTTACCCTGCTTCTTCCAACATCTATCCTCAGAATGTCCTTCCTTCTGACAGTAAGTACATAGTCTTCTATTCTGATTCCCTTGGTTCCCCGAAGTAGTGCCCAGATTCCTTATTATTGGTTTCCCTCTGAACTGTGATTGTCCTCCTGAATTTCCTCGGTTATCCAAACGTTGTTGTGGTTGTGATTTGATCTGACCTCCTTGTCAGTAGGCACGATCTACAGCATCCTGATAAATCTGAATTCTCTGAGCGGTTAGCTGAGTTCTGATAGTTGTCCTAAAACCTCTAATGAACCTTATCGCCTTCTGCTCTTCGGTTGTTACAAGATAGCTACAATACCTAGCTAATTCTGTGAACTTAGCCGAATATTGAGCTACTGTCAAAAAGTTCTGCTCCAAGTTTAGGAACTCAATCTCTTTCCTGTTCTGATCAACTAAAGGAATAAAGTGCTCTTTGAATTTCCTTACAAACAGTTCCCAGGTATACGGTACGTGAGTCTCATCCCAACTCGTCTTCAAAGCATTCCACCAGTGTTCTGCAGCTCCAACCAGCTTATAGGCTGCAAACCTTACTCTGTCATCTCCCATGAAACCGAACACACTAAAGATTTTCTCCATTGACTCTATCCACAATTCTGCCTTTTTCACATCCGGCTGTCCATTGTATTCAACTGGTTTCAATTTCAGAAATTGCTCTAACCCCTGTCTTGGTGGTGGTGGTGCTTGATCCTCTCTTGCCTTCTGGTCATGCATAGCTTTCAAAGCCGCTTCAAACATACCCTGATACATCATACGGGCTTCCTCTCGCGCTTCCTCTTGATTTGAAGAACCAATATGACCTTCTCCACTCCTCGTTCCAACCATTTTCAAACAAATACCTGCATAAAACACTCATCGTTACTCACTCCGAACATAACTACCCTCTTAGGTCATTCTAGTCCACCTATAACTTATACGTAGAGCTAAAACATAGCTCTGATACCAACTGTCGCGACCCCGCGGGCCGGGAACTCGCGACCTGGACGTCGACTTAATAAATAAAACACCAAAATACAGAAGATAAAAATTCCTCTTTATAACAAAAGATGTGATACGCGGTTTTAGAAATCCATTCTTAACAACTTTATAATACAACTAATATAAGCTCCACAAGCTTACACCAAAATACCAAATCATTACAACTCTTAATGACGTCTGTTTGGTAACACTACCCCATAGGTTATACATTTAACAACAATGTAAACCGAATAACAACCTGCCTAAATGTCACGAACACTCTCGACGTCCTTCTCGTGATCAACGAGTCCTATCACTTTCCTCCTGGGGGGGGGTTAAGGAAACAAAGTTGAAATGAAATGGGGTGAGATAAATCTCAATAAGCCACTTATGCAACTACATGACAATATTATGCAATAAACAATAATAAGTCCCACATAGCACTTAGCACATAACAGTTAACAGATAGCAGCAGAAATAAACAAGTTACGAAGGATACTAATCCAAGGTTACACCAAACGGATATAACAAAGAATCCCTGCGTAGCACCAACCGATCAACCAATCAACCATAGTAGCATAACAGCTGAAGAGAAATCCCCGGTACCGGAACCATGAAACCAATAATAGTAACAAGGGGAAAATGACACAAAGTCATAACCCAAAATGAACTAGCTAGAATACTCACTCAAGGGAGCTAGCTCATCCCAACCAAGGTCATATGGAAGGGGAAAGAAGGACCAATGGACAATATCATACTGGACTCGGCTCGTATGCCATTATAATATTCCCCATTGCCTGACTCGAACACAAGTACCAGCTGGACTTTCAAATAAAGGCTAAGTAATAAAATACTAGCTCGATAAACAACCAATGATTCCAAAGTAGGGCACCATGCCAAATAGTCATCATAAAGATAAGTCAAACCAAAAATACATCAAGAAGATGTTCCAAAATCCCAATTAACACTTAATCAAATTACATCACATAATTGATCACAAGGGATCCATTTCCAACACTAGAGTGTACCACGATGTTCACAAAGGTCAACTAGGATACTACAAAAAACCTAGACCGAACCACACTCTTAAATCACACAAAAAGAACAAGTATAAACTTTCAGTAACCACTGTGCGGCCGCCCATTACTGGTTGTGCGGTCGCCCACTATGCCCCGCAACCAAGACAAAAACCTTCCAGATAGGTGTGCGGCCGCACGCCCTCTTTTGGGCGGTCGCCCACCTCACCCGACTGGCCAGACTGCACTAAATTATACTTCCTTCGTTTCACCGTCTCAAAAGTATTACACATTAACACTTATAACACTCATATGAACAAACCCAACTCATTTTACTCAGTCCAAAACATCCCAAAACAAGCATTTCATAACCCAAACCAAGTAATGATCCAAACATCAATTATCACAAAAATAACCAAAATACCAATCAACTCCAAATTCATCCATAACACAATATATAACAATCATAGCATCATAGAAGCTAAGGATGAACATTTTTAGCATAAAAGGGGGAAAGCAACTTTCCTGGAAAATTAAGAAATGAGACGGAAATCGCTCTTACTTAGCTACAAACGATCCTAACGATAATCTGAGCATTTTATATAAAATGAGTATTAAGAAAATATTAATAAAAGAAGATCAAAAGAAGGAAAATGAGGAGGAGTTCTTACCTTTCTTTCAATGGAAAATATGCAGAGAAAGAGAGAAGGAAAATTGGTTTGGGTAAGAATGAAAAGCATGAGAGGAGGGGAGGATAATATCTAAACTCCAAAATTACGAATTGGTCACTCCTAGTTAAAACATTAACAAAATCCCCAAAGTTCCAAAATACTTCCAAAGACTCCCTAACTCAAATTTACACTACAAACCTTAAAGTTTCAACATAACAAAACTAACTCAAATAATTCATTAAAATGATTAAATAAATAATAAACAAAGTGCCAAGGTTTCGGGTCGTGACAAAGCTACTAGATGATATGTCACTCAGAAGCCTCTATGCCAACCTCAAAGTTTTTGATATCAAGCTCCATAAAATTGATGAAATGGAAGGAAAAACTAAGAGTTTATCGTTGGTCGCTCAAAAGGATGAAGTGATAGAGGAAGAATATCCAAAAATCTCCACATCAGAATTGCTTGATATGGATGATGATGATTTTGCTATGTTCGTGAAAAGATTCCAAAAGTTCATAAAGACAGCAAGACCCGGATCAACAAGTAAAGCTCCAACAAGGTTTTCAAGGAGCAACTCCTCAAAGAAGAAAAAGAACTTCAACTTCTCCAAGAAGAAAGAAGATCTTGTTTGTTTTAATTGCAGGAAACCAGATCACTTCGCATCTGAATGCCCAATTCCCAAGTATGGGTATATGAAGAAGAAAAGCAACTTCAATCCAAGGTATTCAAAGCCAAAAGGAATGATGGCTGAAGAAGACTCTACCACAAAAGAGTTAGCAACTTGGATAGAGTCAGACTCGGATGAAAGCGATGAGGATTCTGAAGAAGGTCACATTTGTTTGGTCGTTCGTTCCGATGATGAGGATGATAATCAATTCTCACCCAATGAGAAACCCAAACGGAAGAGTTATACGGCTGATGAACTTGCTGATAAAGGATTTCTAACTCCAGTGCAAAGGAATGGTTATCTTCTATTTTCAAGATGTGATGTGAGTGCAGCAAAGAAGGCTCTACTAAATCCCAAAGTGAAGGAAGTTCTATCTACCACACCTCAAGTCAAGTTTGACATTTCCCCCGATAAACAAGAAAAGATGTTTATGAAAGCTGAACAGGTAATTAGTAAGTTCTCTGGCATGAAGGAAGCTTTAGCACGTTCAACTAAAGAAATTTCCCAGCTTAAGACGGAGAAATCTCTACTAAGATCTGAACTCACCCTCCTTAAAGAGCAGATCAAGAGCATGACTCTTCTTACTGATCGAAACCGTTTCTTAGAAGAACAAAATGCCATATTTAAAGTTAAAAACGATGAATTGGTTGCTGAAATGACCTTAAAAGGAGCACTAATGAGTGTACTAATTCGCATGTCACTATGGAACAAATCTTAGAATCCCAAAAGTCTAGTGGTGATAGAGAATGCTTGGGATTCCAAACTAGTGACAACTTTAAATGTGCATCTTGTTGTGAAAGAGAGAAAGAATTTACCCAACAAGCTTTGGAAGGGTCGAAGGGTAAACATCATGTCTCAAAGGGTCAAGGACAAGAACCAAAGAAGAAACTAGTGTTCAATTATGTCTACCCTAAGAAACAAACTGGCAAAGCTTCAAAGTTGAAAGGAAAAGCCATGGAAAATCCTACCGTAGAGGAAGACTCTTGGAAGGTACCCGAAACCGACCGCGCATCCACATCTAGTCACAGTCGAGTAGCCTTTCGTGGCATGTCGACCGTAAACAAGGGAAATGCGGTCAAGTTCAAGAAATTGAACTTTGTTCGGGAGAGATTTTCGATACCAGTTAATGATGTTGTGCTCAAGACCACAACGAAGTTTTTTAACCCTCAGCTGGGTGGCTTCCACCATTGTTCTGTGTGTGATGGTTATGGTCACAAGGCTGCTGAATGTATTTTGAGATTCACACCCAATCCTAAAAGGAATAACCCCCTTTCTGTGAGACAAGTGTGGGTTGTCAAAAGTTGCTAACCCTTTGGACCCAAAAGAATAAAAAGGGGACCTTGTTCTTAAATGTCTATTTGGTAGGTCCTCTGCTTAATGGCTGGACATTCCAAGGATAAATCGAGCTTATGGTATCTTAATAGTGGCTGCTCTAGGCATATGACCGGAGATATCAACTTATTGGAAGATGTTAGAAGGGTCCATCAGTAACCTTCGGAGATAATAACAAAGGAAATACTGTAGGATATGGAGTCATTCAAAAAGGAAAAATCACCATCCAAGAAGTCTCCCTAGTTATTGGTCTACAACACAATATACTCTCAATATCTCAGTTCTGCGACAAAGGATTGCAATGCCACTTCACCTCAAATTTCTGTCTCATCAAAGATGGCATATCCGACGTCACTTTACTCAAAGGGATTCATAAGAAAAATGTTTACGTTGTTGATTTTAATTCATCTTGCATTTCCTCTAATCTCTGTTTTGTAGCAGAGAATATTAGTGAAAATAGTTGGCTGTGACACAAAAGACTAAGTCACTTAAACTTCAAGTATCTCTCCAAGATTGGAAGAGAAAATCTAGTTCGTGGTCTACCCAAGGTAGCTGATGACCATGATGAGAAGTGCACAGCATGTCAACTAGGCAAACAACTAAAGGCGTCTTTCTCCAGCAAGACCACACCTTCAACTTCAAGATGTATGCAGCTACTACATATGGATTTGTTTGGACCTGTGTCTACTGCAAGTATTGGTGGAAATAGATATACCTTAGTTGTGGTAGATGATTATTCAAGATATACGTGGGTTGAGATAATGATCTCAAAGGATGATTGCTATGACATTTTGACCGCGCTTTTCAGACAACTCCAAACACAAAAGAAAGTTGACATTGTTAGTGTTTGATCCGACAACGGTATAGAATTCAAGAACAACGGTGTAGCTCAGTACTGTGATGATCATGGTATTGACCACAACTTCTCTGCTGCTGGAGTTCCACAACAAAACAGTGTAGTGGAAAGGAAGAACAAGACGTTGATAGAAGCTGGAAAGACAATGATCACTGAAGCAAAGCTACCACAATATTTTTGGGCTGAAGCCGTCAACACAGCTTGCTTCACTCAAAATAGATCTCTTATCAACAAGTCCCACAACAAAACACCTTATGAACTTTGGAGAGGAAAAACCCCCAACATAGCATACTTCAAGATATTTGGGTACAAATGCTTCATACTCTACAATGGTAAAGAACATCGAGGTAAATTTGCTCCTAAGACCGATGAAGGTATATTTATTGGGTATGCTAAACACTCAAAATATTTTCGTGTATTTAATAAAACCACTCTTAAGATAGTAGAATCTGTCCATGTTACTTTTGATGAACATTCTCTCCTTAAGCCACATTTGGCTCCAAATGTTCCTGATGATTTTGTTGAGATAATAAGACAGGTACAACTCAACCACAAAATCTTTCAACTCAAGGAAACCCATCTACCTCAACTGCACCTCCATCTACCACTCATGAAGCACCAGAAGCTACCACATCTGCTGCTACGTCAAATGGAGTTGAAGTTGAAACACCTATAAATGTGGAAGAACTTATCCCCCAAATTACTTATGATTAGGATGGCACAAATGATGTACCACTAGAAGATTTAAAACCACCATCAACTCAACCTGATATACCTCAAAAAGTTCGTGAGGTCAGAGATCACCCAATTCAGAATATCATTGGTGACCTACATTCTGGTGTTCAAACAAAAAGATCAAACTATGATGCACTTACCGCGTTCATATCTCAAATTGAACCCAAGAAAGTTGATGAAGCACTCTAAGACTCAAGTTGGGTTCTTGCTATGCAAGAAGAGCTCAACCAATTTGAAAGATGTAAAGTTTGGACTTTAGTTCCAAGACCTCAAGATCAAGGAGTGATTGGTAAAAAGTGGGTGTTCAAAAACATGATGGATGAGAATGGAAGCACCACAAGAAACAAAGCTAGGTTGGTTGCACAAGGCTACAGACAAGAAGAAGGCATTGATTATGATGAAACATTTGCCCCCGTTGCAAGACTCGAAGCTATAAGGATATTCTTAGCTTATACCTCTTACAAAATATTCAAGCTTTATCAAATGGATATGAAGAGTGCATTCCTCAACGGTGAACTTCAAGAAACAGTCTATGTTGCTCAACCACCCGGATTTGAAGACCCCAAATTTCCAAATCATGTCTACAAACTTCGTAAAGCTTTGTATGGACTCAAATAAGCTCCATTAGCATGGTATGATTCTCTATCTAAATTTCTCCTAGAGAAAGGTTTCAAGCGTGGTAAGATCGACACAACTCTATTCATTGCTAAATATCATGATCACTCTTTACTTGTTCAAATATATGTAGATGATATTATTTTTGGTTCTACTAATGAATTGTTATGCAAGCGATTTGAGAAACTTATGAAAACCAAATTCGAGATGAGCATGAGCATGATGGGAGAATTGACATTCTTCCTTGGGCTACAAATTAAACAATGTGCTGAAGGCATCTTCCTCAACCAAGCAAAGTACACAAAGGATCTTATCAAGAAATTTAGACTAAAAAATGCAAAGGCATACGACACTCCTATGGCTGCTGGTAACAAGTTAGACAAAGACTTGAAAGGTAAAAAGGTTGATCAAACCTTGTATTGAGGTATGATTGGATCTCTCCTATACTTCACTGCTAGTAGGCCAGATATCATGTTTAGTGTTTGTGTTTGTGCTCGCTATCAAGCTGATCCTCGAGAAGCATATCTTATTGCTGTAAAACGTATTATTCGATATCTATCTGGTACTATTAACCTTGGACTTTGGCACTCTAAAAATTCAAATTTTGATCTTATAGGTTACTCAGATGCAGATTATGCAGCATGTACAATCGACAGGAAAAGCACAAGTGTACCTTGTCATTTCCTTGGAAATCGACTCGTTTCATGGGCAAGCAAGAAACAAGCCTCAGTTTATGTATCTACCACAGAAGCTGAATATATAGCTACTCGAAGCTGCTGTTGCCAAGTGCTGTGGATGAAACAACAATTGGTCGACTACAGAATCAAAGAAGAAAATTGTCCAATCTATTGTGACAATACATCTACCATTGCTGTGTCCAACAACTCTGTCATGCATTCAAAGGCCAAACACATTGATATCAAATACAACTTTCTCAAGGATCATGTGGAAAAAGGTAATATCCATCTAGAGTATGTGATTATTGACGATCAAATTGCAGATATTCTCACCAAGGCTCTTGATTCAAAGAGATTTAGGTGTCTTAGAGGAGAAATGGGTATGTTAGAACTATAATTATATGTCCATATATCTTGATTGTGCTAACTTTTGTGTTTTTATCTAAATTCAAAGTTTAGCAAGGAATTCACGGTCAATACATCACGGTCGACCGCAAAATGCCGACCGCCCATACTCTAAGTATTCCACTTTGATTGTATAAGTAGTATGAGGTTTGTTCAAGGCTTTAGAGAAGCCTAGAGCAAGGGAAAACGATGACATTTGTTCACTGCTTTAAAGAAGCATTCATAGGCCAAGGTAACATACTTGACCGCAAATAATCATGGTCAAGCACCTGACCGCAAACACAAGGTGACCAGGTAAGTGTTTTTAACTTAGCGAATTTTAAGGATCCTCCTAGTTATCAAAGGGGTAATTCCGTAATTTCCTTTTTTTCCCTCGTTTTTATTTAATTCAAATCATTTGCAATTAATTTTATTCCCTATTTATGTCTGTCGTCACTATCATTGCATTTAATGAGATAGGACATCATTGGTCAAATCCCTGAATTTGCAGAGTTAACCTCCCATTTCTCTGCACAAACCGTTCTCCACCATTCTGCAAACCCACTTTTCAGAAACCCCTCATCTCTCTACTTTCTCTCTCTATCTCGTTCTCTTCTCTCTCTCTAAACCCAGACTTACCCTCTTTCTCTCTCATTATTTCTTTATATAAATGGCCGCCAAACCCTCTCATTCGACTAAAATATCTAAGAAATCACAAGATTCATCATTTGAAGACACTATGGTATGATTTCTTGACTCAAATCTCTCTCATTTTGGGTTTATTTATTTTTTTCGGGTTAAAGCCCCTTCATATTCTCGACTGTGTACTCGATTTTATGAGTTGTTTTGGTATTGATAATGTTAGTTCTTGTTCGATTCTCTGTTTCGAGGTCATTTTCATGATTAGTTTCGTGTTTCATTTATCATAATATTTCTCTTTGCCATGGTAGTTTTGAAGCTATTTTAGATTTTTCCCTTTTGATTTCTGGATTTTATGTGTTCTTGATGATGAAATTGTTGTTACACTATTGTTTAATTGGTTTCCGCACATAGAACCAAGTACTTTTATGAATTTTCGTGCTTTCTGGCACTATCTGGGTTCTCGTCATGAACAGTGCTCTTCGTGTTCTTAAAGATGTTCTTCGTGTTCTTGAGAAACTACTTTTTGATCTTTAAATTCCTGTTACACATACTAGTTTGGTGTTTGTGCGTTTTCTATAAACTCTCTTGATATTTCTCTAAGTTCACCTTTGTCGACCGCTTTTTTTGCTCGACCGTATCACTATTGTCGACCGCTTGTAATTGCAACCATTTTTTTGTTCTTTTGTCCGCGGTTGCTGCTCGACCGTAAATTGGTTGACCACATGAGTTCTACATCTCTAACTTCTCTATTTTTTAGGACGAAAAATCTTTCACTCCCGGTTGTGTGATGGATGATGATGATCTTATGAATGATGCAATTGGAAGGAATATCATCAGGAGGATGACAAAATCTGGTATTCTCAAGTACTTCACTATGAACCAATCATATCACCTTCCTGCAGCGGTCGGAGAATTCTACTTGACCGCCAAGGAAATCAAAGGAAGAGATGCGAAAAACAATCCTCTTGATTGGATTGAAGTTGAAGTCTATGGGAAGAAAGTTGAGATAGAATACACCGAAATTGCAACAGCTTTGGGTCTTGATATTGATTTTGAAGCCCCATAATCTCTAACTTCTGACGAATGTGATGAGCTTGCACAACAGTTGATTGGCTCCACAGATGTGTGTACTCCTTACCGGAAAAACTTTCCGGAAGTCATGTATTATATTGGGCACTTGGTTGGTCACGGTCTGTTATGTAAGAGTGGCAACCACGGTAACTTCAACCTCTCTCAATGGCATCTATCTGCCGCCATCTATCTGGGCAGAAAGATGAATTGGCCCAAGATCCTTTACACTCTGCTGGTTGAGCAGGTCAAGGATTACAACAAGAAGATCAGGGAGAAGGACCCTACCAAGTATAAAAAGAACTCTAGGCTGTTGTCTCTTATTTTTAAGTACACTCCTGAACTCAGAAAGGAGATTGCCAAGGATAAGCATGCCAAGGTGGCCATTTCTCTCTCCAATGTTTTTGACATCAAGACAATGCGAGCTACCTTCGGCAACAGATTTGGTGATACTCAGTACCAGGAGTACCTAGCAAAGGATCGCAAAGAAGAGTATGTTCCTCCCAACTACACCAAGGCAGCTAGGATAGTCTTAAGACTGGATCAACCGCATGATTCGACCGGTGATCAAAATATTGATGATGATAGTGAAGGAGAAGAAGCACGGGAAGCCCGGTTAGTTAAGGGCAAAGCAAAGGCAAGTATCTCGACCGCACCTCCTCTCAAATCAAAGCTCTTAACAGGGATCGAGTTCAAAGAATCAACTCTTGCAGGTTCCAAGTCTCCATCCCCTGCTCCTAATCCGGTCTCCAAACTTTCCGTTCCTCAGAAGCGAGTCCAGTCTTCCGTCCCTCCTTGTTCTACCGCAATGAAATCTACCGCCTCCTCTCCTACCGCTCCCTCCAAATCTCTGAAACCCATGATCCCTCTCCCCATATCATCTCAGGGGGAGAAATCCAAGAAATGTGATCTATCTCTGAGTCCCCAGAAAGTCTCCAAAAAGACTAAGGTTTATAGACCTCTTCCATCGACCGCCTCTTCTATTTTTACCCCATCCGGTTCACCTGCTCCAGGTAACCATGATGATGATGTTGAAATTGCTCCACCCCAGCGCCTGAAAAGGCAACCAGATTCTGAGCCAACTCTTGATTTAGTTGATGAACCCTCTGATGATGAATTAGATGTGTCTGATGGTGGCACAGATCATTCTGATGATATTTTCGGTGATGATGATGAAGTCGATAAGGGTATCAATGCTGATAGCCCTGTTTTTAGTGATGCTGAGGAAGTGACTACCAATGTTGAGAAGCCTGCTAAGTCTCAGAAAAAAGTTGAAAAGGATGTGCTAGTGCCTGAGCGTGAGGGTCACGGTCAAAAGGATGACCATGTACCCAGTTACCGTACAGTTGATGATACTGGTAATTTAACTATGTCCCCAATCAGGCCATCCACTTCTGAACCTCCGGTCGATCCAATTGCCCATCTCTTGACCGCAGTAGAGAAGCTTACTCAAATCAATCTTGATTCTCAGATGCAGATCTCCAAGCTGACCTCAAATCAAGCCGCTCTTCAAGAGGAAATCTCTGAGCTGAAATCTTCTAATTCTCTACTTAAGGACCAGGTTACTTCTCTTCCCTCTCAACTGATTGAGACCATTAAGGGGGACAAAGAGTATATATCAAAGGCTATATCAGAAGCCATTTCTGGTCAAGCAGGCAGCTCCTCTAGGCCCGGTCAAGATGGCAGTTCCACATCTACCGCTATTGTTGCTCCAAGTGCCTTCATGGTTACACCCGATTTTATGAACATGATCAGGTGTTTTTCAAAGGAAGTATTGAAAGCCTCAGTTGATATCTCCAAGAACTTTGAAGAGGTTAAAGATGAACTTTCTCTGGAGGTAAAGAAAGTAAGAGTGTCCGTGGAAAAGGATGTTGATATTGCTTTAAAATCAGCTATGACAAATCTGAATGAAAGCTTGGGTAGGAAAATGAAAGCTTTTAAATAAGCCATGATCGTCCACACCAACCGCCTTAATGATCAATCCAACAAAATTGATTTGCTGTCCAACCGAGCTAATACAGTGATGAACAGGCTCAACCGTCAAGGAAATCAAGGCGGTCATCAACCAGTCATTCAAGAAGCTGAAGGTGCAGGCCACGGTAACCTAAATGCTCAAGGTGAAGATGATGATGATGAAGAAGATGGAGTGACCATGCCTATTTTTATTCCCGGTCTCTCCGTGCCCTCTTACCGCTTTCCTTTCTCCGACCTATCTGAAGATGATCTCCAGGAGTTCGATCGCTTCTAGTCTACCGTAAAATTTACTACCGTAACTCTTTTGGTGACCGTATGTGGTCACGATGAAACTTTGTTGATGATGTCTCAAAACAATTTTATTTCTGTTTATTTTTATGGTCAGTAAAACTTATTATTCCTTTTTAGTTCTGCACTCCCTATGCGTAAATGATATTTTCTTGGAGTGCTATGAATGTTTGTTTGTTGCATTTGCTATATTATTGTTATTTTCTCTAAATGCACAAACTCATATATTTCTATCTTGCTAGGATTAGAATTTTATTTTATCTATTTAGGATGATAGAAATCTATGACATTGGCTTAGAGTGTGCATTGATTTGGGGCATGAAATTAATAAAATTATATTTCTTGAAAACATGTTATTACTAAGTACAATGAATTAGCCTTTGTTATAGTAGGTAATGGTCTCAATCAAATAGGGGGAGATTGTGGGGTATGCTTATTATAAACCAATCCTATTACCTAGATTTGATTGATCCCATAACCTAATTTTACTTTTGTAGACTTTAGGCTATATTGTAAGAAGTATTAAAACTTCATTACTAGAATAGTCCACTTTGATAGTATAGGCTTTAGTTTGAAAGGTCTAAAATTTTCTAAGTCTGGAATTTTAGTAGTCAAGACCTTGACTGTGAAAACTCACCTTGACCGTGGTAGATCACCTGACCGTGGAAAACCACTTGACCGTGAAGCTCCTGACTGTTAGTAGTGGTGCCCTAGGCACGTTTAATAAACGTTGTAATTGTTATCATTTATTTCATATCAATAAAGAGATGTTTTGATTATTATTGTTGTTCATGTTTACTTATAATAATCTCCGTCCCTAGTACTTGTTAAGCACTAGTATAAAGGCTAAATGATCATGGGATGATCATGTTAGATTTATGGGTACTTGTTTGGAACAAGGTACTGGACATGACCCGCTTTATGAGATTTATGTCATGGTCTATGTCATACATATATCTCATATTAGTTATTTCATTTGAATCCTTAGACATGAAGTTATTATAGTCTTCCACTTGATGAACATTATGTTTGACATATTCAAACGCTACTTTTAACAGAGTAGTTATAAAGGGTATGATTGTCATAATCGGATTCACGTAGGGAAGAATAATAAGCTAAATGGATTTGTCCCTCCTCGGAGAGATGTCAAGCTTGGGCCTCTCGTAGGAATGATGTTGATGAAATGTTCGGCCGGACTCAAATGAATTGATTGGATCAATGTCATTTGGATTATCAACATATTCGGAATCAAGAAAGTATTGAACAAAACAAGTTGACCGTTTGACCATGACTTGTGTTCAATGACATCGTGGACAAAGGGATTATGACATATTCTAAGAGGAATGCGAACTTGTATCTAGTTATACTATTTGGGTAGGTATGACGGTTTGCTAGAACCTAATCATATCTTATGGTTTCATGTTTGAACCCATTGCCAACTTAGTATAATCCTAGAGGGTCACACACAATAGAACGAATCTTTAAAAGGACTACATTGGAATTTTGGAAATTCTGGACTTTCTGAGAAGTGGGCGACCGCACAGAATGGACTGGGCGGCCGCACACTTATCTCAGTTTTGTACCAGTTTTGCTTCAGATAGTTGTGCGACCGCACAAAGGCTTTTGGGCGGCCGCACAGTACTGTCGGGTGGCAGATTCCTAATTTGATTAGGAAACGAATTTTGGACAGATTTTAACACAAGTTTCCTATTTGGAATAGGTCATACTTGTGTATAAAAGATAAAATTCGGCCAGCACTCAATGCTAATGATTTTGTGAGTCTCAAAGAGTTTGAGAGAGGGTTTATTTTGTTCTAAGACAATCTTGGTTGAAGAACAAAATAATACACAAAATAAATTCCATATAGTTCTTTTGATTGTGGAAAAGTGTTTCACAATTTGGTCTAGCAACCAAGATCAAAGAAGCTACTTTGATATTCGTTCGAAGTGTGGATACCGCTAGAGAGTGAAAATCATCATCTTCAAAGTTCGTGTTCAAGCTTTGTGATCGCGATCAAGTCTTCAAACCTCCACCAAAGACCAAGAAAATTGGATAGCCATCAAGGGTTAGTTTACTCCTTTATTCTTATGTTGTATTTGATTTAATCGTATGAACGGATCCATGGCTTTGGGTTTCAAAATTTTAAATGCTAATTTCCGCTGCGCATGTCTGATCGAAACCCAACAGTGGTATCAGAGCCTGGTTCATGTTGATTATTTCAATACCTAGATCATGTTATGTGTATATAAATTGTTTATGTGCCTTGCATGATTTGAATATTGGAATATATGTTGTTTATGTGTTATGTGATTTTATGTGGTTTATTGTTTTGCAACTTTAATCGCACGATTCAATCGCAATAAATAAATTATGGTGGATTCAAAATTGTTGGTTATTAATTTTTGATTGGATCAAAGTTTTAATAATCGGGGAAAAACGATTTTGAGACAAAATTTTCGAACTTTGAAAATTCTGCACATTCTGATGGTACTGGGCGACCGCACAAAACGCCTTGGGCGGCCGCACAGTTTTGGGCGACCGCACAAGGGTTTTCTGGGCGGCCGCACAATTTGATCAGAAGGTCTGATTTTGGTTGAAAAACCAGAATCTTGAATTTTTCGAAAGATTCAACAAAACCAGTAACAGAACCAGTCCAGACTTGCTGATCTGGAATGGGTTTTGGGTAGTTGGTTTGTGTGTGGATTTTGGGGTTTGATTTTCCTATTTGTTTTAGTCTTGTGATTCCTAGATTGGTTCAAGTTTTGGATGGCTAATCTGCGTTCATCGAGATTGTATTTCCCAAAATTGATCGCAATCAAAGTTTCAAAGATAAAACGAAGTTAGAATTATGAAGAGTTCATAATTGCTAAAATTGAAGAAACAAAGTTCTTGATTCAAAGTTTGGAGATCCATGTGGAATTGTGAATGCAATTGGCCTACGTTCCTCGAGACCATCTATTGCTTAGTTTCGGCCACATGGACTACTTTCTTGGTTTCTTGAATTAGTGCGGGATTGTGGTTGCCTAATGGCTTAGTTCGACCGCACTTCTTGTTGTCTTGATTTGGAAATAATAACCGAAGTTGAAATAGTCTCATCCTCATAATTATAGAGAAACTAATGACACATAAATATCATGCTTAAATTAATGGAGATTAATTTAGTGTCTAAACTTGATGTGTAACATGTTTATATTATGTGCTCATAAATGTGTTATATGCTATATGTGATGAACCTTCAAAGAAAGTTTTAAGTCTTTTTGCCAAGCCATGATTAAAACACTTGTTTATACATGAGTAATTTTATGTGGGCTCGCCAAAGCGAGGTGCATTGATTTTATTCATGTTTGAGCAAGATGAGTGAATAAGAGTTTCCTATGCGTTTAAAATGGTTGGACTTAATTAAGCGTCAAAACAGTTTTGGGCTTAAGGCAAAGATGAGATTTAACATGCTTTTTGAAATTGGATTTCTTAAAGAATCTCATGAAAAGAACTGAGAGTCATATGAGATATGATTGACAAGAGTTGTCTACCTAATTGATTTAATTTTGAGCGGTGCGCCAAAGCGTACTCAAAATTAGATTAAAGCGGGATCTCAACCCATTTAAATTATACTATACATTGGATGTATAAAGAAGGTTGTATAATTTGGTGGGAGCATTTTGTTTTAAAATACATTGTTTATCTCTTTAATGAAAAACGGTACTTATTAAATTTTGGAAATTTTTGCATATTTGTAGATAATGACTAATAACACTCAATCAATGTCGTTGCGATCGATCCTTGAGAAGGATAAGCTCGAAGAGAATGGTACCAACTTTATGGATTGGATCCGTAGCATAAGAATCGTTCTTAGGCAAGAAGATAAGTTGTACATTCTCGATGGGCCTCTCCCCGCTGAACCACCGCCTACTGCCCCTAGGGTAGAAAGAGACAATTACAAGAAACATCGTAATGATTCTAGAGATGTAAGTTGTCTCATGCTTGCTGCTATGTGTTCAAAACTCCAACAAAGTTTGGAACATTTGGAAGCCTATGAGATAGGCGTGGAGTTGAGAACCATGTTTCAAGAGCAAGCTAGGCAAGAGAGGTACAAGACCATTGTTGCATTCACTACTAGTAAAATGAATGAAGGGCAACAAGTGAGTCCTCACTTTCTTAAAATGAAAGGTTATGTAGAGCACCTTGAGAAACTTGGCTATCCAATCCCATTGGAGCTAGCCACGGATCTCATTCTTAATTCATTGCCTAAAAGTTATAATCAGTTCGTAATGAATTATAACATGCATGGAATGGATAAGAATCTCTCTGAGTTGCATGGGATGCTCAAAACTGCAGAGATGAAAATTGTGGAGAAAGGTTCTCCCGTGCTCTTGGTTCATGATGGGAAGAAGCCTGGTGCCAAAGGCAAGGGTAAGGCAAAAGTTGTCAAACCCAAGATAAGCAAGGCAAAGGTTGCCAAGGCTTCTGAGGCAAAACCCGATTCACAAAAGGATGCAATCTGTTTCCATTGTCAAGAAATTGGTCATTGGAAACGTAATTGCAAGGCTTTCTTGGAAGAGCAAAAGAAGAAGAAGAGCAGCAAGGCTACGTCGACTTCAGGTATCTATATGATAGATATTCTCCTTTCTACCACTGATTCTTGGGTATTGGATACCGGATGTGGTTCTCACATTTGTCTAAATGTGCAGAGACTAAAGAATAGGAGACTGCTTAAAGAAGGTGAAGTAGATCTACGCGTGGGGAATGGAGCAAGAGTTGCTGCATTAGCCGTAGAGACTTATGAAGTCACTTTACCTTCCGGATTAATTCTTGTTTTGAACAATTGTTATTATGTTCCGGATTTAAGCAGAAATATTATTTCAATTTCTTGTTTGGATAATGAAGGTTTTAAGTTTCTTATTGAGAATAAGAAATTTTCTATTTATTTAAATGATGTGCTTTATGGTATTGCTAATTCATTTAATGGCCTTTATATCTTGGATGTCAATAATGAAAATAATGTCTATCATGTAAATAAGAAATCTAAACCTAATGATGTAAATCATACTTATTTGTGGCATTGCCGTCTTGGTCATATCGATGAGAAGCGTATCTCAAAACTCCATGGGGACGGACTTTTGGGTTCATGTGACTTAGAGTCATATGATACTTGTGAGTCGTGTCTTCTTGGAAAAATGACTAAGACACCTTTTACCAAGTTGGGTGAAAGGGCAAGTGACTTATTGGGGCTGATACATTCCGATGTATGCGGACCATTAAGTAGCAATGCTAGGGGAGGATTTCAATACTTCATAACCTTCACTGATGATTATAGTAGATTTGGGTATGTTTACCTAATGAAACATAAAAGTGAAGCATTTGAGATATTTAGAATATTTCAAAATGAAGTAGAAAAACAACTTGGCAAAAGTATAAAGGCACTTCGATCAGATCGAGGTGGTGAATACTTAAGTCAAGAATTTGATGATCATCTAAAGAATTGTGGAATAGTTTCACAATTAACTCCGCCCGGAACACCACAATGGAATGGTGTGTCTGAGAGGAGGAATCGGACTTTGTTAGACATGGTTCGATCAATGATGAGTCAAGTTGATCTTCCAATATCCTTTTGGGGTTACGCCCTAGAAACCGCTGCTTTCACACTAAATCGTGTTCCAACTAAATCGGTTCAAAAGACTCCATATGAGATGTGGAGCGGAAAGAAGCCTTGTCTATCTTTCATGAAGATTTGGGGTTGTGAAGTTTTTGTCAAAAGACTTATCTCAGACAAACTTGCACACAAATCTGATAAATGTATTTTCGTGGGATATCCTAAGGAAACTAAAGGATATTACTTTTACAACCAAGAGGACAACAAAGTGTTTGTTGCCCGAACTGGTGTCTTTCTAGAGAAAGAGTTTCTCTCCAAAGAAATCAGTGGGAGTAAAATAAATCTTGAAGAAATTCGAGACCCAGAAAATAACATTGAACCAATAGTGGAACAAGAACAAGAACCACAAAGAGTTGTGGAACCTGTTCAAAATACACAAGCATCTCGCAGATCTAGTAGGTTACGATCCGAGCCCGAGAGATATGGATTTCTCGTAACGGATAGTAATGAGGTAGAAATCATTGAGAATGATGAACCGTCAACCTACCAAGAGGCGATGTCTTCTCCTGATTCGGACAAGTGGCTTGGAGCCATGGAATCCGAATTGCAATCCATGCAAGACAATCAAGTTTGGAATTTGATTGATGCGCCCGAAGGTGTAAAAACCATAGGATGCAAATGGGTCTTCAAGAAGAAGACTGACATGGATGGGAAGGTGCATACTTACAAAGCTAGGCTTGTAGCGAAGGGTTATAGGCAAGTTCATGGTATTGACTATGATGAGACCTTTTCACCCGTAGCAATGATCAAGTCTATAAGAATTTTGCTTGCCATTGCCGCATATCATGACTATGAAATATGGCAGATGGACGTCAAAACCGCTTTCCTGAATGGAAAACTACAAGAGGATGTGTATATGACACAACCAGAAGGTTTTGAACAAAATTCTAAGGTATGCAAATTGCAGAGATCCATCTATGGATTGAAGCAAGCTTCTAGGAGTTGGAATCTCCGTTTTGATGAATCGGTCAAAGAGTTTGGTTTCATCAAGAACGAAGATGAGCCTTGTGTATACAAGAAGATTAGTGGGAGCATAGTGCTTTTCCTTGTTTTATACGTGGATGACATATTGCTCATTGGAAACGACATTCCTACACTTCAGTCTGTGAAGACTTGGTTAGGAAAGTGCTTCGCAATGAAAGATATGGGTGAAGCCTCATATATTCTTGGCATTAAGATCTATAGAGATAGATCAAGGAGGCTACTTGGTTTAAGCCAAAGTACATACATTGACAAGGTCATTAGAAGATTCCGTATGGAAAATTCTAAAAGAGGGACCTTGCCCGTGTTACATGGAGTTTCTCTAAGCAAGACTCAATGTCCTAAGACAAAAGATGAGCGTGAGAAAATGAATGATGTTCCATATGCTTCGGCAATTGGGTCCATCATGTATGCCATGATTTGTACTAGGCCGGATGTATCTTATGCTTTGAGCATGACAAGTAGATACCAATCCGACCCTGGCGAAAATCACTGGATAGCCGTAAAAGCGATTCTTAAGTACTTGAGAAGGACTAAAGACTCGTTTTTGGTCTATGGAGGAATGGAAGATGATCTCGTTGTAAATGCTTACACGGATGCAAGCTTCCAAACCGACAAAGATGATAGCCGATCGCAATCGGGTTTTGTGTTTATGTTAAATGGTGGAGCTGTAAGCTGGAAGAGTTCCAAGCAAAGTACAACCGCTGATTCTACAACAGAAGCTGAGTATATTGCTGCATCGGATGCTGCAAAGGAAGCTGTTTGGATTAAGAAGTTCATAACTGAACTTGAAGTGGTTCCTAGTATTGCTAATCCAATAGACCTTTATTGCGATAATAATGGTGCTATTGCTCAAGCAAAAGAACCAAGAGCACATCAGAAATCCAAACACATACTTAGGCGTTTTCATATCATTCGAGAGATCGTTGATAGGGGAGACGTAAATATATGCAGAGTACCTACTGATGACAATGTTGCGGACCCGCTAACAAAGGGACTTCCACAAGCTAAACATGATGGTCATGTTAGGTCCATGGGTATTAGATACATGGGAGATTGGGCCTAGGGCAAGTGGGAGATTGTTAGTAGTGGTGCCCTAGGCACGTTTAATAAACGTTGTAATTGTTATCATTTATTTCATATCAATAAAGAGATGTTTTGATTATTATTGTTGTTCATGTTTACTTATAATAATCTCCGTCCCTAGTACTTGTTAAGCACTAGTATAAAGGCTAAATGATCATGGGATGATCATGTTAGATTTATGGGTACTTGTTTGGAACAAGGTACTGGACATGACCCGCTTTATGAGATTTATGTCATGGTCTATGTCATACATATATCTCATATTAGTTATTTCATTTGAATCCTTAGACATGAAGTTATTATAGTCTTCCACTTGATGAACATTATGTTTGACATATTCAAACGCTACTTTTAACAGAGTAGTTATAAAGGGTATGATTGGCATAATCGGATTCACGTAGGGAAGAATAATAAGCTAAATGGATTTGTCCCTCCTCGGAGAGATGTCAAGCTTGGGCCTCTCGTAGGAATGATGTTGATGAAATGTTCGGCCGGACTCAAATGAATTGATTGGATCAATGTCATTTGGATTATCAACATATTCGGAATCAAGAAAGTATTGAACAAAACAAGTTGACCGTTTGACCATGACTTGTGTTCAATGACATCGTGGACAAAGGGATTATGACATATTCTAAGAGGAATGCGAACTTGTATCTAGTTATACTATTTGGGTAGGTATGACGGTTTGCTAGAACCTAATCATATCTTATGGTTTCATGTTTGAACCCATTGCTAACTTAGTATAATCCTAGAGGGTCACACACAATAGAACGAATCTTTAAAAGGACTACATTGGAATTTTGGAAATTCTGGACTTTCTGAGAAGTGGGCGACCGCACAGAATGGACTGGGCGGCCGCACACTTATCTCAGTTTTGTACCAGTTTTTGCTTCAGATAGTTGTGCGACCGCACAAAGGCTTTTGGGCGGCCGCACAGTACTGTCGGGTGGCAGATTCCTAATTTGATTAGGAAACGAATTTTGGACAGATTTTAGCACAAGTTTCCTATTTGGAATAGGTCATACTTGTGTATAAAAGACAAAATTCGGCCAGCACTCAATGCTAATGATTTTGTGAGTCTCAAAGAGTTTGAGAGAGGGTTTATTTTGTTCTAAGACATTCTTGGTTGAAGAACAAAATAATACACAAAATAAATTCCATATAGTTCTTTTGATTGTGGAAAAGTGTTTTACAATTTGGTCTAGCAACCAAGATCAAAGAAGCTACTTTGATATTCGTTCGAAGTGTGGATACCGCTAGAGGGTGAAAATCATCATCTTCAAAGTTCGTGTTCAAGCTTTGTGATCGCGATCAAGTCTTCAAACCTCCACCAAAGACCAAGAGAATTTGATAGCCATCAAGGGTTAGTTTACTCCTTTATTCTTATGTTGTATTTGATTTAATCGTATGAACGGATCCATGGCTTTGGGTTTCAAAATTTTAAATGCTAATTTCCGCTGCGCATGTCTGATCGAAACCCAACACTGACCGTTAGGTCTCGACCGCAAGTAAAGAAGTCCAAGAAACCAAGTGTTGTTCAAACTTAACCATGGTCTCACTTATGTCCAAAACTATGGTTAGTTTAGAACGTTGCAAAATTCAAATTTCAAATCTGAATACATCTGTTAGTGGGACTACCACTACTCTGCAATAAAAGGACAACTCAGACTGAGCTCCAATCAGAATTCAACAGCTCATTGTCCTTCATCTTGGAACCCAAGTATTTCAAACGGCTAGTCTCTCATTCAAGGCTATAAATAGTCCTTGAGTTCTTCATTGAACATTGCTGAGATTCAAAGAGAGAAATTGCTGTTGAAATACTTGGTGATTGAAGATCATACTCAAGATTTCCAGAATCCTGTGAATCTTCAAGTGCTCACCTTCAAACCTTCAATGATATCCACCAATATTAAAGTCATCTCAAGCCTTGCAACACACAAGATTCATTAGGCTCTACAATCACTTAGATTTCAAAGAGCTTCTGATTCTTACACACACACTCACCCCAATTGACCAATCACATAGATTGTATCAAAAGGGATACACTGGTCTAAGTCTAGGATTTGTTCTTCATAGAAAGTAGGTGTTGATTGAATACTTCATCTCTGTAATCTGTACACACAAGAATCAATATATACCTCCATTCAAAATCCAAGACTAACTATCTTGGTAAAGAACGTAGATCTTTTAACAGATCAAAACTTTCCAAATACTTGTGTCATTTACTTACTGTTTTTACATTCTACAATTTACCTTCAAGTATTGTTCATCTTGTTCTTTATTGATCATATTAATCTTGTTTGTCGTTTAGTGTTCTGATCTTTCAGATTTATGAACTGTTGTGAATTGTGTTTGTATGTTCTCCATATTGCCTAAGATAAAATCTGACTAACTTATCTTTTGCGAAAACTTCCAAGATAACTTTCAAACTCTCAACCATTCTTGACCGCAACACTCTGACCGCTCCTCACTCGACCGCAAAACCTTTACCGTGAGTGAGCTTCTATACTTAGAGATTTTCTCAAAACAACCTTACCTTATTTCTATCGAAAACTTTCGCTGTGCATATTACACCTTGACCGCGTGGTTTTTTATTGACCGCAAAATTCAGGATTGTAAGCACTTGGTTGAATTTTGAAATAGGGTTGATATTTTAAGTAGGCTATCTCCCCCCCCCCCTCTAGCCTCCTTCTCATACCCTTGTTGTGTCTTTGGGACCAACACCAATGCTTCTCGATCCCAAGTAAAATTGATATGAGAAAAATGGCACTGGTCTCATCAATTCATTTGATCACGACCATGCATTTTATCAATCTTACATATCGAGGGGCCCAAAAGATATCTCTCGTATAGAGGGAAAAATCTCATCTTCGCTTATCATTCTCCCCTACAAGAATTTGATCATGCCAATCATAACTGTTATGATTATCCAGTTAAGGATACGTTTGATTATGTCAAACATAATGTTCATGAAGTGGGAGACTATGATACCCTCAGGTTCTAAGGACTCAATGATATAGCTATTATGAGATTTAATTACTCCCTCTGTTTCAGACTAAGGTTATTAGTTTGACTTACACAGAGATTAATAAAATATAAATATTGTGAGTATGAAAAGTAAAATAGGAGAGAGAACGTGGGTAGCGAGTTTTTATTGTGAGAATGACAAGTTAGTCCCATTGTACATTTTAAGTAATAAAGCAACAAAGAACCTTAGTCTGAGATATACCAAAAAGGAAAGTAAGGACCTTAGTCTGGGATGGAGGGAGTATAACATTTAACAATTACATAAATCTCATAATGGATAAATCCAAACACCTTAGTACTCACAAGTTTAATCCGCATCTCCATGCACATAATCATCTCATGATTATCCATTACATCCATGCTAGCCCTTCATAAGTGCTAGGAACAATGATTATCATAATGAACATGCTAAAGATATAATAATCATACTTATTATCACTATTACAAGTGAGTACATGATATAATAAACATGCAAAAGATATTGTAATCATACTTGTTATCACTATTACAAATGAGTACATGACATATATAAAGACCTTTCCCAAGGTTCTAGGGCATAATCATCAACAATCTCACACTTGCAATTCGCTCAATCAATCATGTATCCAGTACCCATATTGTAACAACCCAAAATTTTCAATAGCTTAATATTCAATAAAAGCCAAAATATTACATCTCAAAATCTCTAAAACAATGTATAAAATATCACTAATCACCCCGAATTCTAAAAAAAAGTTGATTCTGTTAGTAAATCAGACCCAAGAGATAGAAAATAATAATGAACACAAGAAATAACAAGACAGAATTTACGTGGTTCACCAATCTCTATTGGCTACCTCCACAGGCAAAGGGAAACATATATTATTATGGCGGAGAAACAATTACAAAGAAGATGATCACACTAATCTATGTTTGCATGAACTTTGATCACAAAGTTCCTAGCTATGCAAAACCCTAGATCTAGAATTATTGATCTCTCTCACTTTCTGAATAAAATAAGGTACTGAATTAATTTAGGATGGAGGGAGTATAAATATACTCTAATACTCCTAATTAAATTCGAAGTAGATGTAGTGAAGTCCTTATTGAATTTGGTCTTCAAAATACACGCCAGAGATGTCATAGTCAAACAAGCCCACCTTGGATTCCTATAGCCGACAAGTAGAAACTCTCTGCTTTTATGGCCAAGGCTCAAGCTTTAGCCATACTCCTTCTGTCTCGGAATTACGAACTTGTTAATTTAATCCATTTAAACTTACGTCCCAAAATTCAAAGGCATTAAACTTAACAATCTCCACCTTGACTTTGAATCTCCCTTAATAATTCAGATATACGAGCTTCCGACATAGCCTCCACCTTGAGCCACATCCCTCGTACCAGATTTTTCAACCTTTGCCTCAGTTCTGTCTTTCGTCAAAGACACTAGATTTTGTGCACCATGTATCTTCAAGACACCCAGAATTTGTCTCACCAGACAAACAACCTTGTCCTCTGGACAATCAGATTTTCTGCATGCAATGTATCCTACGGACACTCAGAATCACCCCAACGGGCAACTAACAGTCATTTAATTTTGTGGCCCATCCAGTCGACATTGGATCTTGCCAACCATGACTGACAACACCGGTGTGTGTCGATCTTCTAGTTTTGGCTTGCCCAGTTCACTCCGGCCTAGAGTAAAATGATGCTCCACCTGCTTGTCAACACCCTCATCAATTTCAGAACCTTGGAGGATGAACAAGGAACCTTTTCTTTCACCCTTCAGAATCACATCTGAACCTTTGTAGACATTCAGAACTCCACCTTCACCCTTGAAACTGTACCCCTTCTTGTCCAAACGACTAAGTGATATCAGATTCTTTGCTACTTGTGGAACGTGTCTTACCTTGTTCAATGTGAGAGTTTTATCACCAGAAGTTCTCACCCTTACAGAGCCCATGCCAACTACCTCGCAGTCCGATCCATTAGCCATATAAATACGGTCTCCATCTTTTTGCTCGTATGTTGTAAACCGCTCCTTGCGCGAACACATGTGATAAGATGCTCCCGAATCTAGAACCCATGCAACTTCCTTGCTTGTTTCTTCTTCGGTCACCAGGGCATAATCACAATCCTCATCAAAATTGTCACTGCTTGCCACCGCAGCAGTCGACTCAGATTTCTGCTGCTCTCTCTTCTTCTTGGGACAGTCGGTCTTCCAATGCCCCTTCTCCTTGCAATAACTACAGATATCTCCAGGTCTCGGACCCCGT
Organism: Campanula takesimana; assembly: GCA_026119855.1. Lineage (NCBI taxonomy): Eukaryota > Viridiplantae > Streptophyta > Magnoliopsida > Asterales > Campanulaceae > Campanula > Campanula takesimana. The sequence goes on from JAOWBW010000466.1 coordinate 449,183, forward strand.
CTAGAACCTCCGCTCCTTCGACCATTCCCTTTGCTGCCTTCCGCAGTCAAACCTGATGACTGAGATTCTGTACTAGTACCACTCGCCTTTCGGCGGAGTTCTCTAGTCTTCAGACCAGACTTTACTTGCTCCAGAGTAATTGTCTCTTTGTTCAAGCATGAATCAACATATGATTCATATGACAACGGTAGAGATATCAACAGAATTAGAGCAGCATCCTCATCATCAATTTTCACCTCTATATTACGCAATTCAAGTAATAAAGCGGAAAATCGATCTAGATGATCCTTAATAGGCGTACCTTCAGTCATATGGAAAGTGAATAACTTCTTCTTCATATAGAGCTTGTTGGTTAGAGACTTCGTCAAATACATCTTCTCTAACGTCAGCCACAAGCCTCCCGCTGTTTCTTGATCCGCTACTTCCGCTAAGATCTCATCATCAAGACTCATGATAATCATTGAATGAGCTTTCTCATCCAATACTACCATGTCTGCAGCCTTCTTCGAATCCTCTGCTGTGGGAACGACCTCTGCCTTACCTTCTGGATCCTTGTGATCCCTGATTGCAGTAGCCACTGGAGCCCACAAACTTTGTCTTCGCAACATGGCTCTCATCTTGATCTGCCATAAACTGAAACTGTTCTTCCCATCAAACTTGTCGATTTTCTGATCCATCCCGGAATCCATCTCTTTCTATCGCAGCGGAATGCCCTGATCTTCCTTGACTAACCAGGCTCTGGTGCCACTTGTTAGTAAATCAGACCCAAGAGATAGAAAATAATAATGAACACAAGAAATAACAAGACAGAATTTACGTGGTTCACCAATCTCTATTGGCTACCTCCACAGGCAAAGGGAAACATATATTATTATGGCGGAGAAACAATTACAAAGAAGATGATCACACTAATCTATGTTTGCATGAACTTTGATCACAAAGTTCCTAGCTATGCAAAACCCTAGATCTAGAATTATTGATCTCTCTCACTTTCTGAATAAAATAAGGTACTGAATTAATTTAGGATGGAGGGAGTATAAATATACTCTAATACTCCTAATTAAATTCGAAGTAGATGTAGTGAAGTCCTTATTGAATTTGGTCTTCAAAATACACGCCAGAGATGTCATAGTCAAACAAGCCCACCTTGGATTCCTATAGCCGACAAGTAGAAACTCTCTGCTTTTATGGCCAAGGCTCAAAGCTTTAGCCATACTCCTTCTGTCTCGGAATTACGAACTTGTTAATTTAATCCATTTAAACTTACGTCCCAAAATTCAAAGGCATTAAACTTAACAGATTCAATTCAAATCTTTTCTATCTCGAACATCGATCATCGGCCAACTGCAAAGCTAAAACTGAAGGGGGTGAGCTGAGGGGCTCAGTAAAAAAGGGATAAACAGTATCACAGAAGCCAATGAAACACATATATCAAATAACACAGTCCATGAAATTATAAATATGGACGTATCAATATGACTCAGTTTTTCATAAATCGAATGCCAATCGATCATACTTCACAGTTTGATACGCTAATTATGTTCGGGTCTAGTGGTCTAATAATCATACACAAACTCAATCTTAATTGTTGGCGCCCCCAGTTAGAGCCGAACCAACACAAACACTATAGCAAAGTCCACTACAACCGTCACATAAATTAGTCACATCAAAACTATTCCATATAACAAATCTCATTTTTTTAACGATCAAAACACATATATCATGCTTTCAATAAAATCAGTATTTTTCGAATCAATTTCAATATCAAAGCAATTATCAAATTGGACGGAACAATCAATATGCGTATCAATAAAACGGAATACAACGATAGGACGGATATTAAAGAAATAATCATGTGATTAAACTGATACGGGATCGACACTGCATATTCTCTCTTACATTAAAACCGCTAAAACCAAATCACCAAACAATTATAATTAATTATAACTGTTCAAATTGAATCAACCATTAATATAGCATGCGCCATCATCTCGACTTCTCTCGGTCAGACCTTCGGTCGAATCCTCCACAGCCGCAACAACTTTTTTTTTTTTTTTCTTTGGTAATTCTAATATGCCTCTTAAACTAGGTTTAGGGTAAATTATACATTCATACAGCATAATTAGCATTTGTCAATATGCCCTATTATAAGGCAAATACTTGGCTGAGACCGTCTCACCTTGTGAGACGGATCCCACCCATGGATCTTTCCCATCCCCGCCAGGTGACCCGCTAGCTGCAGCTCCTTCCTCTTCTCAAATCGCGACATGTGTCGTGGGTAAAAAAAAACCTCTAATAGCTTAAAAATGCTATATCTCGAGATTTTGAAGTCGGAAAAAAAAATCTAAAAATACCGTTGTGTTAGTCTCAACGAGACGAATAAAACTAGATAGGTCATGATATGTTTTCATTTTTTAAAAAAAGAAAAACATACTTTTTAACACACGAAAAAAGTGAGCTGCTCGTCGTAAAAAATGTAACACATTTTTATGAAGAAAGTAACAGTTTAGCCTTAAAAAAACAGTGTTGTAAAAATTGCTAGGCGGCGGAGCCGGGCCTAGCGCCTAGAGGCCTAGGCGGGGACTAGACGGGGCCTAGGCGGGGCCGAGAATTATACACATATATAAATAAAATAATTATTTATTAGTTATACTGACTAATTAAAAGACTTAACAAAAATGTTCACCTTTCAAAAAAACTTTTAAATTAAGAAAGTGTATAATAAAAGTAGATTTCATATCATGTCTTATGTATGAGTAATTGAGTATACCAATGCTAGGTGTGAATACACCACACTAGATAAATTCCCAAAATTGAAAAGCCCTATCTCAGTCACACAAATTTCTAAGAGGCAACCCAGGAGACGTGCTTTTACATAAAATCGACTCTCGCAGCCTCACTCATCCTTTATTCATGCACCAGATCTGGCGATTTCAATGGCATCTCCGGCGATTCCAAGGTACAACAAATCTTTTCTCTCATCTCCTCTCCTCCCTGCCCATTTCGTCTCTTTCGCTTCTCCTCCCTCCTGTACACCCGATACCCTTTCAGTCTCATCTAATGCGCCGAATCACAGCCTGGATGCCACCACCACCTAGTCCGCCGAGCCCGCCCAGTCGCCGCCTAGTCCGCCCAGTCGCCGCCTAAGCCTACTGACGCTTAATATCGCCGACTTAAAGGAAATCGGGGCGGAAGGAGGCCGCCTAGCCCGATTTTTAGAACACTGTTAAAAAGTATGGATTTTTACCAATAAGTCCCTGGGGGAATGTGGTATTTACCAATAAAAACACAACATTTCAAATTCTACCTTAGGGTCCTTAGGTTCAAATCAGTTTTACCAATAAATCCCTCTTACCTTTTAAATGGCAAAAATACCCCCAGCCCAAATTAACTCCCCCAACAACTCTAACACCATTTTGACTGCCACCTTTACATTTGACAGCCAATGACCGCCGGCGGCCACCACCACCATCCGCCACCGACCGCCGTCCACCACCACCAGCAAGCCGCCACTGAGCGTTGCCGACCGCCACCGGGCCTCCGGTGACCGCCGCCGCGCCGGACCTCCGACCCCTGCCGCCGAAACCATCTGCAACCCCAAGTATTTTAAATAAAAATTATTTGCTCTTGGGAGGGTTTGAACCCAAGACCTCTTGGTCTTGGCTAAGAATCCTTGCCAAGCTTCTTACTTGTTCCATTAGTAGACTATTATATATTTATCACTACAACCTCAAATTTGTTGTTGTTTGTTTGTTTTTTTTTTTTTTTTTTTGGTTAGGAGTATTAATTCTTCACAGTTGGACAATTACTCATTTTTAATTAAAAAATGAGATAAATTTATTTCACAATTGTTTAAAGAGCATTTGACAATACATAGTTCTGAAAATGAGTATCCTTTGTAAAAACTGTGCGATGAATTTCTTAGTTGTTACACTCAACTCATGTGTTAACAACTGAGAAATAAATTTACCAGTTCTTATATTAAACTCGTGTGTGAATAACTGAGAAATGAATATCTCATTTATTATTATATTAACAACAGAGAAAAAATGAAAACAGAGAAATGAATGTACCAGTTATTGTACTCAAATTCATATGTGAATAACTGAGAAATGAATTATATAATTAAACTGATAAATTGAGTCATCAATTGGGAAAAATGAGAGGTGATTTTATCAGTTTTTATTCAATTATGAATAACTGTTAAATGAATGTCTCAGTTATTATATTCAAATTCATGTGTGAACAACTGTGAAATGCATGTCTCAGTTATTATAATGATTATGAAAAATTGAGAGATGAATTTATCAGTTTTTAAAAATAAAAAATGAAAAAAATGACATAACCGTGAAATCATACAAATGAGAAATCACATAACTGATAAATCAGTTGAGAAATAATTTTACAAGTGAAAAATAAAAATTTTATTTTTTAAAATTGTGAAATTAATTGAGAATGAAAAATTATTTTCTTAAATTTTTACTATTAAAAATTGAAATTTTTATTTCTAAAATTTGAATTATATGTTGAGTGTACTTGTTTGATTCGTTTTGACGGCACGATTAAAACGGTGGTCTCGGATTATTTTTTCGATTTCTAGATTTTAAGATATTACATTTTAAAAGTTTTGGTGGAAAACAAAAAGAAAGAGAGAAAAAGAGGAGTCAGGAAGAGAGAGTGAGAGAGAATAGGAAGAGAGAGAGAGAAAGAAACGCATGATAAAATGCCATCCATTACCGGTTGATGTGGCTTGTTCGCATGTCTAGGGGCAATTTGGTTCAGCGAATATTCTAGGGACTTTTTGGTGAGTTTTCATAATGTCTGACCTTATTGGTCGTTTTCATTTGACTGAGAGACTTATTGGTCAAAGCCTCTAAAAAGTAACACTTTATTGTAAGATGTAACAGCTGTTTTGCAACAAAAATTAAATAGTTTTTGTGGTTAAAAAAGTAATAATTAAAGTCTAACACAATGCATATATGATTGTAATTTGTTATGTAAATGAATGTAATAGTTTTATAGAGTAAATGTTACTTTTTGTCTTTAAAAAAGAGTAAAAAATATTGTATATAATCGGTTTTTGCATTTCAATTGAATGTAAAACCCTAGAAAAATGTTACAATTGGGAAAATAAATGTTACATTCATTTATTATAAAATGTAACATTAGTTTGTAGTCAATCTCATGTTATCTTTAATCTATTTCAGTCAATTTGTGGTACATTTTTAAAGAAAAAAAGTGTTACATATAAGAAAAAAGTGTTATATTTCTTAATAAAAAGTGTCACTTTTGCTGGCGAGCAAAAAAATTGCAAGGAAAAAAATGTTGGAGGGCAAAAAAAAAAAAAAAAAAACTCAACTTGGCTCGGCGGCTCGGTTTGGCTGTGAGCCATCTCACACCGTGAGACGGTTTCACAGGAGTCCAGCCCATATAATAATGGGTCAAACCCCTTAACCACTTTAGTCTATTTAACTTCAAAAGCCCAATAAGTACTACCATCATAAGAGTATCATAATAGCCTAAACAAAATTAGTCCTATGTTAACCATCTGGCCCAAATTTCTTTAAATTCATTCCATTGGATTATTTGACCCAAACAAACGATAAGTAATAACCCAAAATGACATTCCCTAATTAACTGACCCAATTTAATCATAATCTATTATAAAAGCTCAACAAGAAATATTATTATTTATCACTAACTAAATACTACATTAACCTAAATCCCAAAATAAAAATCATAAATTCTTGGAGTATTACATTCTTCTCCTCTTAAAACGAATTCGTCCACGAATTCTATATTAACTTCTCCCAAATCCTTTAGGCTTGTGTTTCATAAATCCTCTATAACAAATGCAATCAATTGATTTTGAGAGAAATGTTATTCATTCTAAAATGCTCAAAGTCATAACATTCAATTACCCAAAACAATTCAATATTAGAGTTCTTATCTCTTTCAATATCTAATCTCAATACTCTGATACTAACTATAAAAACCCAAAATTTTCAATAGTTTAATATTCAATAAAAGCCAAAATATTACATCTCAAAATATCTAAAACAATGTACAAAATATCACTAATCACCCCGAATTCTCAAAAAAATTGACTTGATCCAAATCTTTTCTATCTCGAACCTTGATCATCGGCCAACTGCAAAACTAAAACTGAAGGAAGTGAGCTGGGTGGGGGGGGGGGGGGCTCAGTAAGAAAGGGGATACACAGTATCACAGAAGCCAATGAAACACATATATCAAATAACACAGTCCATGAAATTATAAATATGGACGTACCAATAAGACTCTGTTAGTAAATCAGACCCAAGAGATAAATAATAACGAACACAAATAAACAACACAGAATATACGTGGTTCACCAATCTCTATTGGCTACCTCCACGGGCAAAGGGAAACAGATACTATTATGGCAGAGAAACAATTACAAGAAGATGATCACACTAATCTATGTTTGCATGAACTTTGATCACAAAGTTCTTAGATATGCAAAACCCTAGATCTAGAATTATTGATATTTCTCTCTCAGAGTAATTGAGCTTCTCAATTAATTTGGGACGGAGGGAATATATTTATACATATACGCACACTCGTTCCTTAACTAAATTCGGAAGTCAGAGAAATCCTAATTGCCTAAGAATCTCATATGGAAAAGGAATCTAATATTAATCTTAAAGGATCAATAATATCCTTTTTCAGAATGACATGAGTCAACGCCAAAAAAACCACTTAGCCCATACTCATTCACCAAATCAATCTGAACCTTGGCGTTACTTTTTATGGCCCAAGCAAACTCTCGGCTTTTATGGCTTTTGCCACAAGCCTTAGTCATACTCCTTATGAACTTGTTAATTTAATCCATTTAAATTTACGTCCCTAATTTCAAAGGCATTAAACTTAACAATCTCCGCTTTGACTTTGAATCTCCCTAATAATTCAGATGCACGAGCTACCGACACCTTGAGCCACATCCCTCGTACCAGATTTTTTCAACCTTTGCCTCAGTCTGTCTTCGTCAAAGACACTAGATTTTTCGTGCGCGCCATGTATCTTCAAGACACTCAGAATTTGCCTCACCAGGCAAACAACTTTGTCCTCTGGACAATCAGATTTTCTGCATGCAATGTATCCTACGGACACCCAGAATCACCCCAACGGGCAATTAACAGTCATTCAGACGTGGCCCATCCAGTCAACATTGGATCTTGCCAACCATGACTGATAAAACCGGTGTGTGTTGATCTACTAGCCGTGGCTTGCCCAGTTCACTCCGGCCTGGAGTAAAACGATGCTCCACCTGCTCGTCAACACCCTCACCAATCTCAGAACCTTGGATGATAAACAAGGAATCTTTTCTTTCGCCCTTCAAAATCACATCCGAACCTTTATAGACGTCCAGAACTCCACCTTCACCTTTGAAGCTGTATCCCTTCTTGTCCAACCGACTAAGTGATACCAGATTCTTTGCTACTTGTGGAACGTGTCATACCTTGTTCAATATGAGAAATTTATCACAAGAAGTTATCACCCTTACGGAACCCATGCCAACTACCTCGCAGATAGATCCATTAGCCATATAAATACGGTCTCCATCCTTCTGCTTGTACGTTGTAAACTGCTCCTTGCGCGAACACATGCGATAAAAAACTCCCGAATCTCGAACCCATGCAACTTTCTTGCACGCTTCTTCTTCGGTCACCAGGGCATAATCACCATCCTCATTCAGATTGTCATTGCTCGCCATCGCTGCAGCCGACTCAGAATTCTTCAGACGTGGAGTCAGATGTACAACTCTGAAATCTAACCAGGTTATTGCCTCGAGCAACACAGATTTTGTATCTACTTCTAGATCACTAGAATAGATTACAACGGATGTTAGATCTTCAGATTACACCAGACAGATAACTTCTGATCACAGAACCCTCACTTCAAAACTCCATCTTCAGATGTAGATACCAGACACCGAAACGTTCCAGATGCGTTCTTGGATCACCAACGAACACCAGACGAACTTTCAGATTTAAATCTACCAGATTTGCTATTTTTTAGCACAGATGAGTAATCACTGACTGCTCTCAGATGTGTCCAATTTAAACACCCAGATTTCAGCATGGACACTACACGCGGACTGCACGTGCGCTGTACGAAAAAAACTGCACGCGATCTGCACCAAAACTGCACACGACCTGCACCAACACTGCACGCGAACTGCACTAAAACTGCACGTGGCCCACACCAAGACTGCATGCGAAGTGAATGTTTTCTGCACGTGATCTGCACTTTTTCTGCCCGCGATCTGTACGCCCAATGCATAATCTTCTATCAGATAATAAACTTGTTCTTCCCGTCAAACTTGTTGATTTTCTTGTCTATCCCGGAATCCATCTCTTTCTACCACAGCGGAATGCCCTAATATTTCTTTTCTAACCAGACTCTGGTGCCAATAAGAGAAATACAATAAGAAACTCCAAATGCATACAATCGAAGATAAAACACCAGCAGCTTCTGTCCGGATACAATTTCGGATGCTACATATATCAAAATCCGATCTCCACCATTCAGATCCAAGATTTATGAGTCCGGAAGCTACTCACCGAAAATCAGCACGATCCAACGGTGAACGAACGCACTACGCCTTTTTCTTCACCGCTGCGCTGGATAAAAACGGATCAGAAACTGCTCCCTTGTTTTTCTTCGATCTTGGATCTCTTCCGTCGATGCTAATTCTCCTTTTCAACCAAGCTCTGTTGCCACTTGTTAGTAAATCAGACCCAAGAGATAAATAATAACGAACACAAATAAACAACACAGAATATACGTGGTTCACCAATCTCTATTGGCTACTTCCACGGGCAAAGGGAAACAGATATTATTATGGTGGAGAAACAATTACAAGAAGATGATCACACTAATCTATGTTTGCATGAACTTTGATCACAAAGTTCTTAGCTATGCAAAACCTTAGATCTAGAATTATTGATCTTTCTCTCTCTGAGTAATTGAGCTTCTCAATTAATTTGGGACGGAGGGAATATATTTATACATATACGCACACTCATTCCCTAACTAAATTCGGAAGTCAGAGAAATCCTAATAGCCTAAGAATCTCATATGGAAAAGGAATCTAATATTAATCTTAAAGGATCAATAATATCCTTTTTCCGAATGACATGAGTCAACGCCAAAAAAACCACTTAGCCCATACTCATGCACCAAATCAGTCTGACCCTTGCCGTTACTTTTTATGGCCCAAGCAAACTCTCGGCTTTTATGGCTTTTGCCACAAGCCTTAGCCATACTCCTTCTGTCCCGGAATTATGAACTTGTTAATTTAATCCATTTAAATTTATGTCCCCAATTTCAAAGGAATTAAACTTAACAGACTCATTTTTTTTCATAAATCGAATATCAATCGATTATACTTCATAGTTTGATGCACTAATTATGTTTGGGTCCAGTGGTCTAACAATCATACACAAACTCAATCCCAATTGTTGGCGCCCGCACTCGGAGCCGAACGAACACAAACACTGTTAAAGAAAAAGATGGTTTTGAAGGAGAAGAAGCATAGCAAGAAGGATCCAGACGGGTGTGTTGATGGGTTCGGTCAGACTAGGCTGGGTCCGGGCGGACCAAGGTCAAGACCCGGGCAGACCATCTGATTCCGGGCTTGGCTTGGTTCTGCAATGTTCTGACTTGCGTGGAAAGTTAAATTAAGGCCTTTTGGGATTTAATTTAGGACTCCTTATATCTTCTGGTTTAGGTCTCTAGCGCTATAAATACTAGCCATAAATTAATATTTTTTTTTGCGTGATCAAAGACATAGAGAGAGAGAGAGATCAGTAATTCTAGATCTAGGGATTTAGTATAGGACGAAACCGCTATACACTTGTGGTGGTTGATGATTATTCAAGATATACATGGGTGGAAATGATGGCCTCTAAAGATGATACTTATGGCATTGTAACCGCTCTCTTTAGACAGCTCCAAACTCAGAAATTGGATGACATTGTTGCCGTGCGTTCAGATAATGGAACCGAATTTACAAACAATGGTGTTTCCCAATATTGTGATGATCATGGAATTGATCATAACTTCTCTGCCGCTGGGGTTCCACAACAGAATGGAGTTGTAGAAAGAAAGAACAGGACTTTGATTGAAGCTGGGAAGACTATGATTGCAGAAGCCAAGCTTCCCAAATACTTCTGGGCCGAAGCTGTCAATACCGCATGTTTCACCCAGAACCGCTCCCTCATCATCAAAGTTCACAACAAGACTCCTTATGAATTGTGGAGAGGCAGATCACCCAACATTGCCTTCTTCAAAATATTTGGATGCAAATGCTACATCTTATACAATGGCAGAGAGCATCGAGGAAAATTTGATGCTAAGGCCGATGAAGGTATTTTTGTTGGTTATTCAAAACACTCCAAAGCTTTTCGTTGTTTCAATAAGACATCTTTAAAAATTGTAGAGTTAGTCCATGTTACATTTGATGAACATAATCTTCTTGAGCCACATATGGCTCCAAATGTTGCTGATGATTTTAGTGGTTTTGAGACAGGTACATCTTACCCTAATCATGCAACCGCAAATGACCAACCTACTCAAACTGCTCCATCAGGATCTCCAGCCGCTCCAAATCAAACCGAAGGTGTTGCTGTAGAACCGCACTCTTCTGATCCCATTCAAACCGTTGATCCAGTTCCAAACATCACCTTCAATGAAGATTTCAATGAATATCAAGAAGAGACTCCTCTGGAAAATCTTCAAGAAATAGTGGTTCATGAAGACCTCCCTCCAGAAATCAATGAGCATAGGGACCATCCAACAACTAATGTTATAGGTCCTATCAGTTCTGGTGTTCAAACAAGAGGAAGCTTAACTCATAGAGATAACCACAGTTTGTTCTCAACCACACTGTTATCTCAGATGGAACCAAAGAAGGTAGATGAAGCTCTAAGTGATCCAAGTTGGGTAGCTGCAATGCAAGAAGAGCTCAATCAGTTTGAAAGATGCAGAGTTTGGACTCTAGTTCCAAGGCCCAGAGATCACACTGTAATTGGAACAAAATGGGTATACAGAAATAAGATGGACGAAAATGGTACAATAACAAGAAACAAAGCAAGGTTGGTTGCTCAAGGTTATAGGCAAGAAAAAGGGATTGATTATGATGAAACCTTTGCCCCTGTAGCCAGACTTGAAGCCATTAGACTGTTCCTAGCCTATGCCTCCTTCAAGAAATTCAAGTTATATCAAATGGATGTGAAGAGTGCATTTCTGAATGGTGAACTACAAGAAGAAGTTTATGTAGCTCAACCGCCAGGATTTGAAGACAACAAATATCCTAATCATGTCTTCAAGCTCAAGAAGGCCTTGTATGGACTCAAACAAGCTCCAAGAGCATGATATGACACTCTATCTAAATTTCTTATTGAACAAGGCTTCTCAAGAGGTAAAATTGATACAACCTTATTTATTGCTAAACACAAAGGTCATTCATTATTAGTTCAAATATATGTTGATGATATTATTTTCGGTTCTACTAATTAAACTATGTGTGTTAAGTTTGAGAAGCTTATGAAAGGTAAATTTGAGATGAGTATGATGGGAGAGTTGACATTCTTTCTTGGACTCCAAATCAAGCAATGTCATGATGGAATCTTTATCAACCAAGCCAAATATACCAAAGATTTGATCAAGAAATTTGGGCTTGAAACCGCTAAGCCAGTTGATACCCCAATGCAAAAGGCCTGCAGTTTGGATCAAGATGAACGAGGTAAGAAAGTTGATCAGACTCTCTACCGAGGTATGATTGGCTCTCTACTTTAATTAACTGCTAGTAGGCCAGATATCATGTTCAGTGTTTGTGTTTGTGCTAGATTTCAAGCTGACCCTAGAGAATCTCATCTTATTGCTGTTAAAAGAATTATTAGATATTTATGTGGATCTGTTAACCTTGAACTTTGGTACTCTAAAGAATCTTCATTTGATCTATTAGGTTATTCAGATGCTGACTTTGCAGCATGTAAGATAAGCAGAAAGAGCACAAGTGGTACTTGTCAGTTCCTTGGAACGCGGCTTGTATCATGGTCCAGCAAGAAACAAGCATCGGTTTCAGTCTCAACCGCTGAAGCTGAATATATTGCGGCTGGAAGCTGTTGCTCTCAAATTCTCTGGATGAAACAGCAGTTGGAAGACTATGAAGTATTTGAGAAGAACTGCCCTATCTACTGTGATAGTACTGCAACAATATCAATTTCCAACAATCCAGTACAACACTCAAAAACCAAGAACATTGACATAAGATATCATTTCCTCAAAGATCATGTAGAAAAGAAGAACATTTTTCTAGCAAAGGTAGGAACCGACGATCAAATTGCAGATATTCTCACTAAACCGCTTGAAAATTCTAGGTTCTTTCGTTTACGAGGAGAAATGGGTATGCTGGAACTTACTTAATATAATTCATGCCTATTTATTTTTGTTCTAATAATTTTTGTTAAGTATTTTGGCTCTATTAAGAAAATGCAAATAGCTTGCGGTTCAATCTACGAAACCGCAACAATAATGGTTTGACTAAAGATTCCACTCAAACCGAAGAGTCAAGAAGAACAACTTCAGTTTTATCAAAACCGAATGATCAAAGCGAGGATTCGGTTTTCTCTACTGAAACTGATGACAGATCTGAGAGATATCGGTTTTATCAAAACCGATAATGAGGAAAAGGTAAGTCGGTTTACGCAAAACCGCTCAGGTATGAAATTGCATTTTAATCCCTACTTTATGTCACTTCATTATTTAAGGACCTTTTTTACAATTATCTCTACCGCATTTAATGCAAATTGATAGGTACACTGACGGTTGAGTTTCCTTCAGCCGTCATGCCCGCTCCACTACCCGAGGTGGTTAATTGAGTATAAAAGACAAACCATTTTTCAATTTATCTTTTTACCTTCTTACTCTTTTTAGCAAAAACACTTTCTCTCTCTTCTGTACCCACTCCTCTCTCTCTCTGTTCTTACTCAAAATTTTCTTACTTAAACAAAAAAAATTTAATGGCACCAAAGAAATCAATTGATCTTGCTTCTTCTTCTACATCGTCCAAACCTTCGAAGCCTGATATGGTATGAATTTCTGAACCCTAACTCAGTATATTTCATTTATCCGCCATTGTTGAAGCTTAAAAGCTTGTTCATCTTCTTTTGATCATTTTATGCTTTTTCTTCAATTTCTTGGTTGATTTGTGCTCGCATTTACCTATATATACTGTTTGATTACTTTGTTTTGAGATTTGTGTTCAATTTTTGAGCAAAATCGATTTTGGGGTCATTTGGTGTTCTTGCGAAATTTTGCAGATTCTGGGTTCATGTGTTGTTATTTGTCTTAGTTTATTTAGAACTTTGTTAGAATCTGCCCTTTGTGATCATTTTGGTATAATTTTTCCATATTTTGGTTAAGATTTTGTTTTGCATATTCATACTCTGTTATTCGTGTTCTTCGTGCATTCAAACTCTTTTTCAAAATTTTCCCTCTTTGATTCGTTTTGTCTTCACTGTTCATTCATTCTTTGTTTTTACATTTTTACCCTTACTCTCCTTGAACCGCATGTTTTCATTGTTAGGATTCCTTGTTATAGTTTGTAGGACTTAATCAAACCACGGTTTGCTTAAGGTTTCAAACTATCATTCTTTAAGCTATTTCTAACTTAGAATATTTTTCAGGATCCTTCAAACTTTGTACCCGGTTCTAGGATACTAGAGGAGGAAATTAAACAAGATGCAGTTGGAAGGAAGCTCCTCAAACTCCTGAATGATGCAAAGCTGCTCCCTCTGTTCCTTATGGATGAACCGCAGTTTGTTACTATTATCTGCGCTGAATTTTTTGAGAATGGGATCTCCACAACTGCTGCCTTGCTGGATGTACGGGGAGAACCGATAAGGGATCTGGAAACCGGAGAAGTGAAATTTGAAGATGCTATCAAGTCCACCGTCTGTGGCAAAGAAGTGATCCTAACCGCTTCCAAGATCGCAGTTCTAGCTGGTCTTGAGAACTCTGGAGTTATGGGGATAAAACTGGAACTTCTGAGCAATACTACAATGGAGTTGATTGGAGTTAATTCTTTCTCCACCAAGAATTCCTCCAAAAAGGACTTTGGAGAGGTGATGGCTCATCTATGTGAATTGGTTGACTCTGGAGTCATGTGTAAGAATGGAAACCACAACAACTTTATAAGTGAACAGTATGCTTACTGTGTGGCCATTCTTAAAGGGAAGAAACTGCACTGGCCCAAGGTTGTGATGAAGGAGATCATCAATGCTCTAAACCGCCTCCATGCTGCTAAAGCCGCTGGAAAATCCAAGATCAGAACTCATTGCAGGTTGCTGACTAAGTTCCTGCATCAGGATACTGACATTTTCAAGTTCTCTGCTGACAACAAGGACTATTGGTTGGATCCAATTGAGAAATCTATCTTTGGATTATCAAAACTGGATGCCTTCAGAACCGCATTTGGATGGCGGTATGCTCAAACAGTTTGGAATGAGGACCCTCTTCCTGAAGCCGAACGTGGACCATTTCCTGAGGCTCGGCTCAACAAATCTGGGAAACCGTATGCTGGTGCCATTGCTGATCAGGCCCATGCTACAATGCTAAGGAATGAAGGTCAAACTACTACTTTAAACCGACTGGGGTTAAGTCAGTTAGCTCAGACCGCGGTACAGGCTGAGGGGGCGTCTGCGGTTGAGGGGGAGCCTGCAGTGCGGTCTATACCTGCGGCTCGTCCTAAGGAAACCGCTGCTCCAAGGAAGAGAAAGGGAACTGCTCAAATCCCTTCAATTATTACCAAAGCAGACTTATCCAAACCGCCCCCTAAACCCTTATCCAAACCGTCATCAAAACCTTCATCTTCTTCAACCTCTTTTCCCCCCATCAGACTATCTCCTACCCTTTCCAAACCTATCACTTCTAAACCCTCTATTCCCAAACCTCAAATTAAACCTCTCTCTCCATTACATCAAAATGTGGAGAAATCAAGTAACTTTTCTATGGATGCCGCCTCTCTTAAAGCTGCCAAATCTAAATCCATTCCAAAACTCATCCCTTCACCTCATCTTTTCCTTCCTATCTCCTCTCCTCCTAAACCTTCAACTTCTAAACCGCCCTCTGTTCAATTCTCTGAAGAACAGTTGGCTGAAATTTACAAAGCCTTCCCAAACCTCAAACCCTCCTCTCAAACCGAGCCTGAGCAGACCGAAGTGTCTGAGGCTGCGGTTCTGGTTGAACAAACCGATGTATCTACCATTGCGGTTCAGCCTGAGCAAACCGATGAGTTTGAGGCTGCAGTATTGCCTGAGCAGACTGATGCGTCTGAGGCACTTGGTGAACCTGAGCAAGATGATGAAGTTCTTGAGGTTCAACCGCCAAAGAAGAAGAGAAAGTTGATAAAGAAGTATGAGTTTGTGGAACATTGGCAGTCTAGGCCATCGGGTGCAATTGACTTCAGTGAGGCTCATGACAAAAGGGATCATTCACCTCTTGAAGGTCCATTTGCAAAAGAATTAAGAGAGAGAGCTGAGATGAGAAAGGCAGGTATTGACCCAATGATGGTTGAGATCTCCCCTCCTTCACTTAAAAGAAAGCTGGACTTTGATTCTCCAGAACATACTCCATCTTCATCTCCAGACTTACCATATGCTGCAGCGGTTCAACCATCACCGGTTCTTTCATCTGCTCAACCTTCGGTTTCTACGTCGGTCCAACCGATGGCTCTGTCTTCAGTTTCTCCATCTGCTCCGCCATCAGTTTTATTCATTAAACCGAAGACTAGGAAAAGGAAAAGTGCTGCTGAACTGGCTTCCTACTTGAAGCGGTTCAAGACTGAAACCTCTAGGGAAAGAAGGGCTGGAGCCCATGCTCGTGCCGCCGCCAAAGCCGAAGACAGATTCTTGAAGGCTGGCCGCCCTAATCCTTATGCTATTTTTCCCAAGGATGAGATGGAAGCCACAGTTGAGAAGATAATTCTTTCAGTTGCTGAACAATTGATGGGAGAGATTGCCTATCAGGTACTCATGGATCCCACTCTTTCCTCCCAATTCTTTCTATTCTTTAATTGTCTTTGCATTCCTAATCTCTATAGATTATTCCTTGTGCTTTCTCCTTCCATCTTTCTCTATGATGACTATATGAGATATGTTGCTCTTCCTTCTCCTCCTCCTCCTTCTCCTCCTCAAACCGAAATTATTCCTTATTATTTTTTCCTTCCTTTTGATACCATAGAACTTGAAGCCGCCATTAGGGTTTCTATGGGTGAAACTTTAGAAGAGGCACACATTCTCTTGAAAGGTAAAGCCAAAATGCCTTCTTCATCCCATCAGTCTGATGATGCCATCCAAATTTCTGATGATGATACTTCTAGTGATGAGCACATCCCTGACTACACTCCTTCTGATGAACCGCCCTCTTCAATTT
Organism: Campanula takesimana; assembly: GCA_026119855.1. Lineage (NCBI taxonomy): Eukaryota > Viridiplantae > Streptophyta > Magnoliopsida > Asterales > Campanulaceae > Campanula > Campanula takesimana. Next base: position 465,665 of record JAOWBW010000466.1, read on the forward strand.
CTTCCTATCCAATTCTACCCCTTCATACTACAACCTCCGATTTAATAGATGCGGTTAGGAATATTCAAGTTCATCAGCAAACCGCCACTTCTCGGTTTGACACTCATCTCCTCACTTTACAAACTGATCTTGATGCCATTAAGGGGAAGAGAGTGAATGAGAGATTTGATGATAGGTCAAGACAACAACAGCTAGATGAGAGACTGAACTTAATTTTGGAAAACCAACTGGCTCTTCAAGATCTTGTCAGAACCAACAATGATCTTTGCAACTTAAAGTTTCAAGCCGTTGATGCATCACTTCAATCTGTTGTTGAGAAACTTGACATTCTGGCCCAGCATGCGCTTGATTCTTTTGAGCTGATCCTGCATAGAACCGGGAAACTTGTCAAGCAAACAGCTGCAATTGAATTAAAGATTGATGAACCGACTGAAGTTCGGCTTCGTGCAGCTGACTTTGTTTTTGAAACCGCCCGTGGATCCGGTTCTAAAAATATTGATCAAACCGCCCCTGCTGTTGATGCTCAAGTTGCAGAAGAACAAGCTGCTCAAGACGCTCAAACCGTTCAGAACCAAACCGCAGATGATGCTGCTGCTGCAAGGGGTTCTGTTGCAGATGAAGTAGACTAGATTTCATTTCTTAGTCTTTCTTTTTGATGTCTCTTGTAATTCATACATTGTAAGTTACTATCCTTTATGATTGAATTATAATGAGAATGACTGCATAGCATTCTGTTTCCAAAACTTTGTTTATTCAAACTGCTTGTTTGTGAAACAATGCTTGTATTTCTTAAAACCTCATGCACTACATTCATCATGAAGATACTTTTAAGTGCATTGTGTTTTAAACATTCAGTTTAAACATGCATTTCTGATCCTCAAAATCATATCATCTTATATGCATCTAAATGTATTTCTTTTCTATCTTTTCTTCATTTCCTTTGTTTTTGATAGATTAGAAATCTATGATCTAGCATAGTGTGTGCATTGACTTGGGACATGCAATTTCATGAAATTTATTTCGGACATGTTCTTACCAAGTACAATGTTTTGCTATTATCATAGTGTGGTAATGGCATTAATCAAATAGGGGGAGATTGTTAGGATTCATTGTTAGTACACCCACCTTAATTTGATTGATCCATGCCACGTGTCTTTTTATGGACTTTAGGACCGCATGTAATGAAGTTCTACTTCAATTTTTAGATAAGTCCATTTCTAGATTTTTGATTGTCTAGGATGAGTATAGTTCGGTTGTATCTTTAGCGGTTTAGTTCTTCAAACCGTCATCTTGAGACCGCCAGCATGGAGTCCTTTAGTTTTCATCAAACTGCAGTTTGCATGTTTGATGAAACTGCCCATCAAGATCATTCTTCAAACCGCCCCTATGCTTGGTGAAACCGCAGAGCAGTTATTGAAGAGATAAAGATATGTCATTTATTCCTTAGACAAACATTCCCTTTTTGACCGTAAAAGGATGTTGTTATGTCATGTCAAAATAACTCTAAGTTAACTTGGAGTTTCTGCAAGGAATGTCGGTTTGTCTATCAGTTTGAATTGTTTACCGTTAGTCCTTTCTGCAACAAAGGAGAAATGTCAGGTAGTGGTGCAACAACTACCTAGGACTACAAGACAAAACCAAGGACGAAAATGACAGCTCAACCAATAGGATTTCGACAGCACTGTACCCTTCAGATTTGATTCAAATCTTTACCCAACGGTCACAAGGGTGCTCTGCCTATAAATAGCCTTCATTCTTCAACAATGAAGGTTGCTGAGCTTCAAGAGATTCATTCCCAAGTATTCAAGTTTGCTTTGAAGATTTAAACCCAGATATGCATATCTTCAAACCATCTCCATTGCAAACCCAGTTCTTCATCAAAGCTTCAAGCCTAACAACCGTTCATACTTAGCCTTTACAGCGAAAGAATTCCATTTGCTCAACCATCATTTAGATACTTAGAGCATTTGATTTCTTTTCACACACACACCCGATTTATATGATCACATAGATTATATACTTAGAAAACACCGGTTGTTATTATAGCTTAGGTTAGACTTATTGTTTAGAGTTTAGATTCATCTTGTAAAACCTCCTCTAAATTAATACAAGTCTCATAGCTATTAGAAAATCCTAGACTAACCATCTAGGTAGAGGACGTAGTTCATTTAAGAACGAACCACTTCAATTTGTGTGTTTGATCTTTATTTTCTGTCTTGATATTTATCTTTCTTGTTTGTGGTCTTGAACTTGTTTCCTTATACGAAATGACTTGAAAGATGAATTGTGTTTTCCTTTAAACTTTAAGTTTAACTATTCTGTTGCATCATAGTGTTTTCTCAACCCGAGTCAAACCTCCCAACTCTTTAACTAACATATTTGGCCAAACCGCAAACTCCGCTATGCATTTTATCAGTTCGGTTCTTGTGCTTTGAACCGTAGTTGGCCAAACTGATAAGTACTCGGTTGATTTTAAGGGTATTTTTGAAAAAGTTTCGGACTGCTATTCACCCCCCCCCCCCCGTCTAGCGGTTCTATACCCTTGTTGCCCTCTGGGACCAACAATTGTGATTATGCCCTAGTAACTGAAGAAGAAGAGTGAAAGGAAGTTGCATAGGTTCTAGATTCGGGTGCGTCTTATCACATGTGTTCGCGCAATGAGCAGTTTACAACGTACAAGCAGAAAGATGGAGACCGTATTTATATGGCTAATGGATCAGTCTGCAAGGTAGTTGGCATGGACTCTATAAAGGTGAGAACTTCTGGTGATAAATATCTCACATTGAACAAGGTGAGACATATTCCACAAGTAGCAAAGAATCTGGTATCACTTAGTCGGTTGGACAAGAAAGGATACAGTTTCAAAGGTGAAGGTGGAGTTTTGGATGTCTACAAAGGTTCAGATGTGATTTTGAAGGGCGAAAGAAAAGGTTCCTTGTACCCGCCAAGGTTCTGAGATGGGTGAGGGTGTTGACGAGTAGGTGGAGCAGCGTTATACTCTAGGCGGGAGTGAACTGGGCAAGCCATGGCTAGAAGATCAATACACACCAGTTTTATCTGTCATGGTTGGCAAGATCCAGTGTCGACTAGATGGGCCACATCTGAATGACTGTTAATGGCCTGTTGGGGCGATTCTGAGTGCTCGTAGGTGCACGTCTGGATGTCCGTTGGATACATGGATGCAGAATATCTGATTGTCCAGAGGACAAAGTTGTTTGTCTGGTGAGGCAAATTCTGAGTGTCATGAAGATACATAGCTAGCGAAAAATCTGGTTGCCCGGAGGACAAATCTAGTGTCTTTGACGAAAGACAGACTGAGGCAAAGGTGGAAAAATCTGTTTCTGGTACGAGGGATGTGGCTCAAAGTAGAGTCTATGTCGGTAGCTCGTGCGTATGAATTATTACGGGAGATTTAAAATCAAGGTGGAGATTGTGTTAGGTTTTGATGCATCATGCTCAGCGGAATAAACAGATAAAATCAAACACCCAAGAGATCAGATACGTGCATGTTGCTTAAATTAAATACAAGATGTAAGAAACTAACCCTTAAAGATCGTATCCATGAACACGGACTTTAAGATGGTAAAGGAAACACCCTCCATCGGTATCCACACGTCGAACGGATATCAAGAAAACCTTCTTGATCTGGATTGCTAGACCCAAGGCTTGGTGAAGAAACAATTTCTTCGTAGGAATTATCTTGCTTCATTGATTATTGTATTTTGACGATCATGGATCATTAAATAAATAATCATACCTCTCTATAATTTATTTCTTCTAAAACAATGGTTATTGATTTCCAAAATCAACATTAGAGGTTGTCAAACCCGGCTGCATATCTTATATGAGGGTCTGAACTAATTCCGTTTGGGATCGGGATTCCTTTTTAATCAAGAAAACTGAATAAATTGGACTGTTACGGGGAGGGAGGCCGTACGGCTCTGGTGGAGCCGTACGCTATGCCTTGTGCCGTACAGTGGTCATGTTTTCAATTCCCAGATTTTTTTACCTTTTCAATCCGCTCTATTGTGTGTGACCCAATAGGATTATACTATGTTGGCAACAAGTTCGAACCAGTCAGAACCCGCAAGTCATAAGCGGACTCTAGCAAGCCATTATGACTACCCAATTAGTATAACTTTGAAAGTCTAAAGTAACCTTATAGAACATATCACAATCCCTTTGTCACACGATATCATATTGGGCATAAGTATGGTCCACGTCAACTTATGTTGTCCAATGCTTTCTCGATCCCGAGTAGATTGATATGAGTAAATAACATTGAATAGTTCAATTTATTTGGGTACGGTCGTACACTATTATCAATCTCACTCATCGAGTGACCAAGCAGATATCTCTCTTGAGAGAGTGACAAATCCCATCTTGACTTATCATTCTTCCCTACAAGAATCCGATTATGCCAAGCATAGCCTTTATAACCACCCGGTTAGGGGTAGCGTTTGAGTACTTCAAACATAATGTTCATCATGTGGAAGACCATAATAATCTCAGGTCTAAGGATTCAAATGATATAACTATTATGAGATTTAATTATGACATTTGACCATGACATAAATCACATAGCGGGTCTATCTAGTACTTGTTCTTAGGGATGGCCAAACCGGACCGGAACCGGACCGGAACCGTCGAACCGGCCCGAAACCGGAACCGAAAAAACCGTAACCGCCATGAACCGCCACGAAAACCGGAACCGTGGGAACCGGAACCGTTTTGGATAAGGGCCGGTTAAGGTTCAACCCCCCAAAAAACCGTGAACCGGCGGTTCCGAACCGCCCAACCAAACCGCGAACCGGAACCGTCTGAACCGTCAGTAAAACCGTTAAAAAACCATCAAAATCATTAGATTTCTAACAGTTTCATTAGAATTAACCGTTACTAATGGAAAGTTGACAAGAAAAGTTGTGTTTTGACTGATTTTTTTGCCAAAATCAGTGAATGAAAATAATAAAAATGTGTTTTTGACCGATTTCTAACAGTTTCATCAGAATTAACCGTTAAAAAACCATCAAAAAATGAACCGTGGAACCGAACCGGAACCGGACCGGAATCGAACCGGAACCGTATTGTGACAACCGGAACCGGAACCGGTGTAACCAAGGGCCGGTTAAGGTTCACATAAAAGCCGAACCGGAACCGGCGGTTCTGAACCGGAACCGTAACCGGAACCGTGTTTGGTCATCCCTACTTGTTCTCTAACATGTACCCACAAGTTTAATCCACATCCCATGCGCTATAATCATCATATGATTATCCATTAAACTCATGCTAGCCCTTCATAATTTCTAGGGATAATGATCATTATAATAAACATGCAAAAGATATAATAATCGGGTTTGTTATCTCTATAACAACGAAGCTATGATATAACGCATAGGCCTTTCTCAAGGGCCTAGGGCATAATATCCAACAATCTCCCACTTGCACTAGGCCCAATCAAAGTGTATCCAATACCCATTGAGCTTAGTTATGATCTCCATCATAATATCAAGCGAGCTTATGTAGGATGATTATCCTTGTTATCATCATAAGGTATTTTGCATATTTTGACATCTCCCATCTTTGATGATTTCTCGAGTAAGATAGAAACATCTGAGTATATGTTTAGATAAGACAGTAGTTCCTTGATTTGTGCAATAAGAACTATTGACACAATGAAGGTACATTAAATTAGTGATACTAGAAACGATTTCTAGTTTACTAATTAGAATCTTAACCTTAACATTTCTCTAGTTGCATCTCATGCCACTAGATACTCAACCTTTTGTAGAATAGTAATGGTCCATTTAGAACTCTTCTAACACCATTATTAAACGTAAACATGTATTTATACTGCAATATTTATCTTTGTTGGTTTGTAAGAATGCATCTATGTAACTATTAGAAGATCATCTTTTATTCCATCAAAAATCAAGAATACATCCTTTAGTTCTTCACAAGTACATAATGATGTCTCTTAACTAGTGACTTTCACTAGGATCCGATTGGTATTATCTCATCATACTCCAAGTATATGAGACATCCGGTCTTAGTACATTAACATGGCTTACATGATAGATCCAATTGCCGAAGCATATGGAATCCTAATCATGTACTCTTGCTTATTAGTCTTCTAGTAAGACTTAATCTTGCAAAGATTAATGCTATTAGACTTTTGCAAGTAACTGATGGATCGGTTTACACATGTATTATCTCCGCATTTTCGTACTAATTTTATCAGCTTTTGGTTGTAATATAGTTTAGATTGGATGTAATTTTGGTCTTTTATGATTTATGGAACTTTGTTGGATTTGTAATGTTTTAGGATACTTTGTAGTGTATTTTGTGTGGTTGCAAAGTCCGTGGATTGTAATTTGTTGAAGACTGAATATTGTTCAAGTCAAAGGTCAACCGTGGTCAACCGTGTCAAGAAGGTGGAGAAAAGAAGAAAAAAATAAAGAAAGCAGAAAAGTGCACCAGGCGCCCGCCCTCCTAAGAACCAGGCGCCCGCTTGTTGGGGGTTTTGAAGAACCAAAGTTACTGGCCAAATAGGCGCCCGCCTGGGGTCTACCAGGCGCCCGCTTGGTCATTCCGTACAGTTTCGGGTTTTCCTTGCCAGACGGGTTTTTACCCTATTTTTCCTACTTTTGGCCCTAGTTTTCTCTATGTATAAATATTAGACTGCAGTATTTTTATTTCTTTATACATTGTTTTAGGTTTTATTCAAGTTTCAAGTTGTAAAGAAGATTTGGGAGATTATTCATCATCAAGATTTTATCCAGGTTTATGATTTTTAATTATATTCTTGTGTTTATTGCTATGTCGATGAGTAGCTAATTTCTTTATTCATGGATTGGGAGTAATAACTATCAAATATCTATGCTAACTTGGGCTTAATCAAATATTAATCTTGTTCTTGTTCATAAGAATAGAGCTTAATTAATTTAAAGATTTCATTAATATGACTTGATATTTTTGGTCTTTAAATCATCTTGGTTTAGATTGTTTCACTAGCGTGAATAATTTAGATATTGAATCATATTCTTGTGATTAGATTTAATTGAGGACTTTGCAGAAATCAAAAGAATTTAAGATCAAGTGTTCTTAAGAACTTAATAAATTGTTTTTGTGTGTTGTTGACCTAACGGAATATTTCACATAGAGATAATAATAGGGTTGCAATCCGGTGACCAGACCGTCCCAACTCTTAAATAAGTGAACGATTTCTTGAACAAGTTTAATAGTCTTTTTCATAAAATAGCATAGAGAGTAGATAGTTGTGAACCCCAATCTGTGAATCTTCGTAATCTTGAATTAAATCTTTGTTTGCTTAGTGATCTTTAATTTAGTAATTTATTTTCCTTGTTTAGTAGTTAATTTAGTTTAATCAAAATCAATCAAAAACCCCCTTGGTTACTTTTTGCACTAATTAAATTTACTTGTTTGTCCAACGAGTCTTCGTGGGATCGACCCTCGCTTTCGCGCGTTACTACTACGGTAACTAGTGCGCTTGCTAGGTATTTATTACTTGGAATTTTATCCATCAAGTTTTTGGCGCCGTTGCCGGGGACTTGTTTTGATTTACAAGTTAATTTAGTCGGTGTATGTTTGGTAGACGTTCATTGAACCCCGAGTTGGTTCCTTTGGACGATAATATCGATAGACTTGACAGGGGCATTCCCCCTATTTCTGAGTCTGAGTCTGAAGCTTCTGTCACCGAGATAGAGGTATTTTTAAGTGATTTTGAAACTTCTTCCACCGGGGGAGAAGAAATTGAAGTTGTAATGGCTAATCCCTTAATGAAAGAATATGCTAGGCCTAAGGTTGACACATCGGTGTCATGTATTGTCCTGACTGAGGCCGCTAAATCTTATGAGGCGAAGGGGCATTACTTCAGTCAGTTACCCAAGTTTCAGGGTCTTCCCGCTGAAGACTCTTTGAACTTCTTGAGAGAGTACATGGTGATCATATCAGGATTCCCTGTAAAAGAGGGGGTTACTGATGAACAATTAAGACTTAAGTATTTTCCTTTCTCTCTTCAAGGGGCAGCTAAAACTTGGCTTATGTTACTTCCTGCGAGGAGTATCACTACATGGGATGGGTTGCATGATGCATTCTTAAAGAAATTTTTCCCGCATGCTACTTTGGCCACCTTTAGACATAAAATCATAGGGTTTACTCAAGAGGTAGGTGAGCCATTTCATAAGGCTTGGGATAGGTTCAAAATGTTGCAAGTGTAGTGCCCCCATCATGCTTTTCCTGAAGCCCTTTTACATCAAACATTTTATGGTGGGTTAACTGCAGCAGACCAAGCTATGGTCGACAATGCAGCAGGCGGCTTTCTAGGAGCCAAAACTGTTGACCAACCCCAAGAATTATTTGAGATGTTGGGGGCCAATTCGCAAGAAAAAGGCTCTAGAGGGAAACCTATGGGAGTGCATGAGTTGAGTGGTATGGATGAGTTCGCTAGGCAGGTGTCTTTGTTAAACCAAAACATGGCTAAAATGAATTCTAATATGTCTTCCTCAAGTGCTAATGTGGTATCTGATTTCTGTGCTAATTGTGGATCTAATACTCATGCTACTAATGGTTGTCCAGTTGTTGCACAGTTTGATTCTGAACAGGTAAATGCGATGCAAGGGTATCCCCCAAGGCAAAATCATGGTGGTATGTATTCTAATACTTATAATCCAGATTGGAAAAACCACCCCAATTTTTCTTGGAGGGGTAACCCAGGAATTCAGTACCAGCAGCAGAAACCTCTATATCCTCCTCCCCCACAAGGGAATCCAGAACAGCAGCCTAAGCAATCACTGGAGGATATGATGAGGACCATGATGCAAGAGCAGCAACAAATGAAGATGATGATGGAGCAGCGTGAAAAGCAGCAGGATGCTGTCAACAAAAAGCTGGAGACCCAGATTGGTCAACTAGCTGTGGGTCAGCAAGGGCATAAACCAGGAACCTTCCCAGGGGAGCAAGCCAAGGCCATTATGACTCTGAGAAATGGCAAACAGGTAAGTAATGAGGTATGTCCTAACTCTCCTTCTGAATCTGCTGAACCACCTGTTGTTGAGAATGTTGTTGGTAAGAGTACTAATGGCATGGGGGAAATTCCTGTGACTGATTCTTCCACCCCCAAGCCATATGTACCTCCTGTACCGTTTCCTGGTAGATTCATGAGAAGTAAGCTGGATAAGCAAATGTCTGATTTATATGACATGTTTTCAAAAGTAAACATTAATCTTCCTTTGTTAAATGTCATTAAAAATATCCCAGCTTATGCAAAGTTTTTCAAAGAACTTAACTCCAGGAAACCCAAGTATGGGAATGATGAGAAGTTGATTATGGGAGAAAGTGCTAGTCCTGTGGTACAACAGAACCTCCCACCTAAATTGAAGGACCCCGGAAGTTTTAACATTTCTATATCTATGGGGGACTCTAAAAAGGTGAAGGCAATGTTAGATCTCGGTGCTAGCATTAATTGTTACCTCATCATTTGTATCTTGAGTTGGGTTTACCTGAGCTAGAACCCACCACAATGACCTTGCAATTGGCTGACCGTTCAATCAAGAGGCCATTGGGAATAGTGGAGGATGTTTTGGTGCAGGTAGCCAATTTGATTATCCCTGTGGATTTTGTTGTGCTTGAGACTGTTAATGGTGTTGGGAATAGTCAGGATTCTCCCATATTGCTTGGACGTCCATTTATGGCTACTACTAACACCATCATTAATGTGGGTGATGGGACTCTATCTATGTGTGTGGCTAATGAGAAAATAGAAATATCTGTGTTTGATGTCATGCAAAGTCCCTTAGATGATGAGTCTTGTAACTGTGTGGATATTGTTGAGGATTGTGTGAGTGAAGTCTTGTGGCATGAGAGAGAATGTGAGGAGTTAGAGTCTTTGTTGTCAAATGGCGGTGAGAAACTTAGGGATAATGCGGATGTTCAACTGATGGCTGTGGAAAAGGCCGACGAACACCATCCTAGTGATGGCCCGTTTCACCCCCTAGGCCACTTCAATGAGAAGTCGGTGCCTTCTATTGTAACTCCTCCAGCTCTTGAGCAGAAAGCCCTTCCTTCCAATTTAAAGTATGTTTTTCTTGGGGAGGGTGAGACTTTGCCCGTGATAATTGCCTCAGATTTGACCATAGAACAAGAGGCCAAGTTGATCAGAGTGCTTCGTGAGCACAAGCAGGCCATAGGGTGGACCTTAGCAGATATTAAGGGTATAAGCCCCTCCATGTGCATGCACAAAATTAATCTCATAGATGGTGCTAAGCCGTCTAGAGAGAGACAAAAGAGGTTAAACCCTCACATGGAGGAGGCGGTTAGGAAAGAAGTCCTAAAATTGTTGGATGCAGGCATTATCTATGCCGTTGCTGATAGTGAGTGGGTGAGCCCGGTTTAAGTCGTTCCAAAGAAATCGGGCTACACGGTCACCACTAATGAAAAAGGAGAAGAAGTGCCAAAAAGGGAAGTGACTGGTCTGAGAATGTGCATAGATTTGCGCAAACTGAATGCTGCAACAAAGAAAGATCACTTCCCTTTGCCCTTTATTGATCAGATTCTGGAGAGGTTAGCTGGACATGAGTATTATTGTTTCTTGGATGGCTTTTCGGGGTATAACCAAATCCCCATTGCACCAGAGGACCAAGCCAAGACCACTTTTACTTGTCCTTTTGGCACATTCGCATTTAGGAGGATGCCCTTTGGGCTTTGTAATGCACCTGCGACCTTTCAAAGGTGTATGACATCCATCTTCTCTGATTTGATTAAGCGATGTGTCGAAGTCTTCATGGATGACTTCTCGGTATTTGGGAACAGTTTTGATGGGTGCCTAGAGAATTTGACAATGGTTTTAAATCGTTGTTGTGAGACAAATCTGACCCTTAGTTGGGAAAAAATGTTATTTTCTCGTAAGGCATGGCATTGTGTTAGGACACTTGGTGTCAAACAAGGGGATTGAGGTAGACAAGGCTAAAATCGATGTGATTTCAAAATTGCCTCCCCCTGTGTCGGTTAAGGGTGTGCGAAGTTTTCTAGGCCATGCAGGTTTTTATAGGCGTTTCATAAAAGACTTTTCAAAAATTTGTAAGCCTTTATGTAACCTGCTGGCTAAGGACACCGAGTTCATCTTTGACCAAGAGTGTTTAGAGGCCTTCAATCTGCTGAAGGAGAAGTTGACGTGTGCCCCCATTCTATCCAGCCCCAATTGGTCTCTACCATTTGAGATCATGTGTGATGCATTAGATTTTGCGATTGGGGTTGTTTTGGGGCAAAGAGTAGATAAATTACCTCACGTGATTCATTACGCAAGTAGAACTTTAAATGATGCACAACTGAATTACACTACCACTGAAAAAGAATTTTTAGCAGTTGTGTTTGCTCTTGAAAAGTTTCGTTCTTACTTGCTTGGGTCCAAGGTGATTATCTACTCTGATCATGCTGCACTTAAATATTTGCTGAATAAAAAGGATGCTAAACCTAGACTTCTTAGGTGGATGCTCCTACTGCAGGAGTTTGACATAGAAATAAAGGACAAAAAGGGGACCAAAAATGTGGTGGCTGATCACTTATGTAGGCTAGAGAACTTTACTTTTACTAATGTGATAGATGGTGCGATTCCGGTTAATGAAAATTTCCCGGATGAGCAACTTTTTGCGTTACATGTTCATGAGCCTTGGTATGCGGATCTTGTGAATTTCATTGTTTCTAATATTATGCCACCTAACTTCACTTACGATCAAAAACGAAAGTTTAGATCGGATGTGAAGCACTACATTTGGGATGACCCTTATTTGTGGAAAGTTTGCCCGGACAAGATAATTAGGAGATGCATTCCGGAGCATGAGCAAGCTAGTGTGTTGAGATTTTGCCACGAACACCAATGTGGGGGTCACTTTAGTGGGCAAAAGACCGCTAGAAAAGTATTGCAAGCGGGTCTATATTGGCCCACTTTATTTAAAGATGCTCATGATTTTGTGTGAGGTGTGATAGATGCCAAAAGACCGGCAACATAGGAAAGAGAGATGAAATGCCCCTACAACATAATTTAATTGTTGATATTTTTGATGTGTTGGGTATTGATTTTATGGGTCATTTTCCCCCTTCCCAAGGCTACTTGTACATTCTTGTTGCTGTAGATTATGTGTCTAAATGGGTGGAAGCAATTCCTACCCGGACTAATGATGCTAATATTGTTTGCAAGTTTGTGCGTGAAAATATCTTTGGCAGGTATGGAGTGCCGCGCGTCATTATCAGTGACCAAGGGACGCACTTCACAAACAGAATGTTCAATCAAGTGCTAAAGAGATATGGGGTGGGTCACAAGTTGGCTACGGCTTATCACCCTCAAACATCGGGCCAAGTGGAGGTGAGTAATCGCCAAATCAAGGCGGTGCTTGAGAAACGGTGCGTCCAAATCGGAAGGACTGGGCTGACAAATTGTGTGATGCACTGTGGGCTTATCGGACTGCATACAAAACCCCCATTGGAATGAGCCCGTACCGGATTGTGTATGGAAAAGAGTGTCATCTGCCAGTGGAACTAGAGCACAAAGCATATTGGGCAACCAAGCAGCTAAACATGGAGTTGACTTTAGCAGGGGAGAAAAGACTGCTTGACTTGGATGAGCTTGCAGAGATGAGGCAGGATAGTTATGGAGTGCAAAGTTATACAAAGAGAGGACAAAAAGATATCATGATAAAAACCTTAAACCCAAGTTTCTCAAACCGGGTATGAAGGTCCTTCTCTTTAACTCTCGCCTCAAACTTTTTCCCGGAAAACTGCGTTCAAGGTGGACGGGTCCTTATGAATTGGTTCGAGTGTTTCCCCATGGAGATGTAGAGCTTAGAGATTTGAAAGATGGGAGAACATTTAAAGTGAATGGACACCGAGTGAAGCCTTATTATGAGGGGCTATCTATTATGGAAGACATCAATGAAATTGATGTAATTGAGTTGACAGACCCGGAGGGAGCCACTTAATATTTATGTGGCATTATGTCGAGCCAAAGACTTAAAACAAAGGCGCTTGTTGGGAGGCAACCCAACCAGGTATCATTTTTATTGCTTTCTATTTTTCCTTTCAGTTTATCATCATTTTTGAATTGGGAGTGTGTTGTTCTTCAATGCCATGAGGACATAGCATGTTCTAAGTTTGGGGGTGGTGGTATTCATAAAAAAAAAAATAATAATAAAAAAATAAAAAAAAAATTATTATTGCTGGAAAAATATACCGAGCGCCCGCTTGGTGGGATAAGGGCGCGCGCCTGTTCAAGTGCGAAAAAAATATGAAGTTTCTGGGCAAACAAGCGCCCGCTTGGGGTCTACCAGGCGCCCGCCTGCTTGCCGATTTGAGAAACCATCAGCTGGGTTAAATCGGGTTTTGGGGGTTAATAACATAAAAAAAACCCTTCTTCCCCAATTTCTCTCCCTCTCTAAACCCTCTCACCGGCCTCTTTCCCTCTCTCCCTACAAATCTCTCACCCTCACCACCCACAAACCTTCAAAATCATCTCCCACCATAACCCTCTTCAAGGAGTACCAAAGATTTAGCCTCCATTCATCCTAAAACCAAGGGTTTTGCAAGAAATTGTCAAGGTTGAAGGAAAGAGAATTTCGAAGAATTGAGAGTTTGTGATCAAGAATTGGGGGTAGTTGCAGAAGAAGAAAGTGTTTGCAAGGTTGACGGTCATCTTCTCGGATCATCTTCTCCGTCTCCGGCGAGATTTTCCGGCGACCTCCAGCGAGATTTTCCGGCGAGTCCGGGTAAGAGCAATTTACTGATTTAAAATTTGTTAGAGGTTGTTGCGGTTGTTATCATGCCACCAAGACCAAGAGGTCGAGGACGTGGTCGTGGTGTTCCCTCACCCCAAATTGAGCCGGAGTTCGATAACACCCGTTTTGTATCCCGGGACTCCCAAAATTATTTTGATAATAAACAAAATAATGGGGTAACGGTGGAGAGAGGTTATAACTTGACCAATTGTGGGTTGGATGCTATCATTGAACACTATAATTTGAGAAGATTATTGGCCGTGCCGGCCCAGATGGGGTCGAAGTTGCTTGTGCAAGAATTCTATGCTAATTTTCATGCAGCAACTGAGGCCCCCAATGTCTGGGTTCGGGGATATAATATTGATGTGACTGCGACGGCTATTAATGATTTTTATGGGTTTTCAGATGTGGTGGCAGAAGGGGAATGTGCGTATTGGCAGTTGAAAAGGAACCTTCAGAACATGGACAGGATGGATGAGACCTTAGCTTTATTTGCAGCAGAGTTTGGGGTAAATATTGATAGGGGAAATATCCGGAATGGTTACTTGTTTCACATTAGTGAGTTGAGGCTGGACCTAAAGGCATTGTATCGCTTTATTTGCGAGAGGATCATGCCTTCTGCTCACTATCAGGAGGTTCATTGGTACAGGGCCCCTTTGCTCTATGCCATGATTAGGAGGATGCCGATAAATATCGGGGGCATCATGCGTAGTGAGATGGGGGTACGAGCGAGGTATTTGGAGAACAAGAATTATTTGTTCCCCATTATGATCACTATGATGGCACAGAGGACAGGGGTGCCTATGGAGGGGTTCCCCAGACTGTTAGCTCCAGGCACTACCGTGACTAAAGCAACAATATAAAGTGGGAGAGTGCAGAGAGCCCGGGTCCCAGCTCCAGCTCAGGCTGCTGGCGGTCAGGCCGCTGATGATGAGGAGGTTGAGGATGATATCCCGGCAGATATGACTCAGAGAGAGATGAATTACTATCTGTCGGACAAATCCAGGGATTAGATGATATGTTCCGAGCTTTTCAACAACAACAATTTATGGCGAACTATCAAAGAGAGCGGAGGGAAGAGGAGAATGATCAGAGAATTCAGAGGATGGAGGAAGCATTATATGCCAACATTCGGGAGGATCAGTACTTCCGACAAAGAATGATGGCACATCATTTTCCTGGCGAGCGGTACCCACCGTTGAACTACCCTCCACCACCTGAGTATGTACCACCTCCGCCACCGCCTCAGCATGGATGGAATGCTTGGGATGATATCTTTGGACCGCCACCGCAGTAAAGAGCTCGAGGTATTTTCACTCCCTAAGTTTTTATGCTTAGTTGTGACGAGCATTGGGGGCAATGCTCTATTTAGTTTGGGGGTGGGAATATTGGTTGTTGATTGATGCACGTTGTTGATTGATGCACATATTATCACCTGTTATCACCTATTATCCTGTATAGTTTTTAGTTAAAAAAAAAAAAAAAAAAAAAGAAAGAGAAAAGAAAAGAGTGGCTAGGTGAAAACCCGAAAGGGCGCCTAGGCAAAAGGAGAGAATGTGTGATGTATTGTTTTTGGCTTGGCGTGGCGTCACAAGGGCGGTTTGGAGTGATTGGGTAGGACATGTTTGGTGTAGGAGGTTTGGTTAGAGGCGAATAGGATAGAAAATCCTCATATTTTTTGTAGGAGTTATAAGGGGGCGTTGGAGCTTATCATGAAGTAAATCATTGCTAAGGATTATCCTAGCTTTGATTTCTGTTTGAGGGATGATGTAGTGTAAGATAAGCGTGGGGGAAACATAGGTCGTTTTAGTTCCCCCTAGCTTTTTGTGTGGGCCCTAATTGGATGGCGTTTTATGTTCTTATCATGGGTGTGCTATTAATTAGGGTCAGTCGCATTTGTTTTGTTTGGGGAGCTATAAGGAGCGGAGTCCTTTACACTCCGGTTGATTTTCTTTATCTTGTCGTGGTTTTGTTTGATGGGAGATGTAGAGGAGATAGGTATCATTTTCCTCCATGCTACGCTTAATAGACCGGTGTTTAGATGTGGGGTTAGGAATATTACTCTGGGACGAGTAATTGTCTAAGCGTGGGGGAATTTGATGGATCGGTTTACACATGTATTATCTCCACATTTTCGTACTAATTTTATCAGCTTTTGGTTGTAATATAGTTTAGATTGGATGTAATTTTGGTCTTTTATGATTTATGGAACTTTGTTGGATTTGTAATGTTTTAGGATACTTTGTAGTGTATTTTGTGTGGTTGCAAAGTCCGTGGATTGTAATTTGTTGAAGACTGAATATTGTTCAAGTCAAAGGTCAACCGTGGTCAACCGTGTCAAGAAGGTGGAGAAAAGAAGAAAAAAATAAAGAAAGCAGAAAAGTGCACCAGGCGCCCGCCCTCCTACGAACCAGGCGCCCGCTTGTTGGGGGTTTTGAAGAACCAAAGTTACTGGCCAAATAGGCGCCCGCCTGGGGTCTACCAGGCGCCCGCTTGGTCATTCCGTACAGTTTCGGGTTTTCCTTGCCAGACGGGTTTTTACCCTATTTTTCCTACTTTTGGCCCTAGTTTTCTCTATGTATAAATATTAGACTGCAGTATTTTTATTTCTTTATGCATTGTTTTAGGTTTTATTCAAGTTTCAAGTTGTAAAGAAGATTTGGGAGATTATTCATCATCAAGCTTTTATCCAGGTTTATGATTTTTAATTATATTCTTGTGTTTATTGCTATGTCGATGAGTAGCTAATTTCTTTACTCATGGATTGGGAGTAATAACTATCAAATATCTATGCTAACTTGGGCTTAATCAAATATTAATCTTGTTCTTATTCATAAGAATAGAGCTTAATTAATTTAAAGATTTCATTAATATGACTTGATATTTTTTGTCTTTAAATCATCTTGGTTTAGATTGTTTCACTAGCGTGAATAATTTAGATATTGAATCATATTCTTGTGATTAGATTTAATTGAGGACTTCGCGGAAATCAAAAGAATTTAAGATCAAGTGTTCTTAAGAACTTAATAAATTGTTTTTGTGTGTTGTTGACCTAACGGAATATTTCACATAGAGATAATAATAGGGTTGCAATCCGGTGACCAGACCGTCCCAACTCTTAAATAAGTGAACGATTTCTTGAACAAGTTTAATAGTCTTTTTCATAAAATAGCATAGAGAGTAGATAGTTGTGAACCCCAATCTGTGAATCTTCGTAATCTTGAATTAAATCTTTGTTTGCTTAGTGATCTTTAATTTAGTAATTTATTTTCCTTGTTTAGTAGTTAATTTAGTTTAATCAAAATCAATCAAAAACCCCCTTGGTTACTTTTTGCACTAATTAAATTTACTTGTTTGTCCAACGAGTCTTCGTGGGATCGACCCTCGCTTTCGCGCGTTACTACTACGGTAACTAGTGCGCTTGCTAGGTATTTATTACTTGGAATTTTATCCATCAGTAACCTCTCCAAGAGTCTTGCATAGTGAACTCTTCACTATCTTGTCTTTATAAGTATTTTGATTTTAACCAATCAACCTTTTAGATTTATCTCCATAAATCAGAATTTCAGGGATATAAGCGGCTTTATCCAAGTCTTTCATTTAGAAACTCTTTCAAAATGAATTATATGTCAACCATATATATTAGACTAGGAATAATATTACGCTCCCACTACATTTATTGTAATCACAAGTCTCGTCTTTGATGAATTCAAACTCTTTGAATACTACATCAAAATGAAATTTCACTCCAAGTAGTTTGCTTCGACCCATCTCATGAATTTCTGCAACTTGCATATTTTATTAGAATTTTATGGATCAAAACTTTTAAGTTGTATCAAACACATCCTAAAGTAAGTTCCTATTAAGGATTATAGTTTTGATATCCATCTGTCATATTTCATATTCGAAATATGAGGTCATGACAATTAGAATTCTAATAACATTAAGCATGACTACGGGTGATAAAGTTTCATCATAATCGACATTATGAATTAACTTTACTCAATTAGTCGTGTTTTATCAATATGCACATTTGCGATCCATGTTCGTTTTCTCCAAAAAAAACTCATTTTCTATCATTTGGTTTTTTTAAGCCTTAGGGTAGAACAATCGTTCGAAACTGTTCGAAACTTGACGAAACTTGATTATGATACATGGATTCCATTATTAGATTTTATGACTGCAAGTCAATGATCTAAATCCGGAGCGGACTTTGCATCTTGATAGGTAATAGGTCAATCATTCGCAATGATATCTTCCCAATTACTTTCTATTATGAGAAATCAATATTTCTTTTTATAGATAGTATCCTATCATATATGCAAATAACTTGTGTATTCTTGAACGAATTTACACAACTCCTTGTGAAACGTTGTTCAATTTCCATCTTTGGTTCTATGTCATTTTCTGGGTCTCGAACTCTTCGAGATACATTTTACTCCCACTAGTTCTTTAGAGATAAACGACCTATCTAGGAAGTGCTGCTTAGAGTAACAAATGATTTGTACTCTTAAGGATGTAAAATTAATATCATTAAGATATCCCATGAAAATACATTTATTAGATTTAGGTGTGATTTTGTCCAAGACAACACTTTTCTCAAAAGCATCACATCACAAATCTTTATGAAAGACAAACCAAGTTTTCTTTCATTCTATATCAAATATGGTATCAATCGAACCTCCATAGATGAAACTCAATTTAGTGTAAGCGCATCTGTTTCCAGCACATAATCCAGAGGATTAATTGAAGATCAGCTTGACTTATCATGAGGCGAAAAATTGTATTTTACAGACAATCTGTAAACTTCTGTTAACAAGAGCCGTACGGCTCATCCTTAGGCGTACACCTAATATGCAGTCGTACGGTTGTTGTTTCCAGATTTCGTTTTTCTTATTCTGCAGACTTTCTGCGGAATTCTCGTAAATTTCAGGACTCAAATATTCATTACTTTGATCAGATCAGAGTACACTAATATTTATTGCCATGAGATACTGAAATTTTTTCCTAAGCATTGTTACTTTAGTGAACTACATGCATCAATATGTATTAGTCTAAAAGAGTACTTCCTTTCACTACTATTAGTAAGAGGTGTCTTAATCAATTTACAAGATTCACACATATCACATGATTCGAAATCATGCGAATTTAAAACTCCGTCTCATGGATTTTTAGATGTGTGTTTCTTTTATTTGACATAGACATCAATGCTTTTAAGAGTGTAACGCTTACATCCTTAGATTCAGATTTCTATTATTTATGTTATACTCATTATTTTTTTTCTTCCAAGATAAGGATACAAAGTTTCATTATATGATTAGCAATACAATAAATCAAATCATTTTAATGTAACACTTTCTTATTCGAAATAAGAAACATCCATAATCTTCTAATGAAGAAACCAAAATAATATTTCTACTTAAAGTAGGAACATCACAACATTTGTTCAAAACAAATATGAACCCACTAGATAAAGACACTTCGCAAGTTCCTATGATTAATGTTGCAACCTTTTCATCATTATTACCACATAGGTTAATCTTTACATTCTTTAAGTAGTCTTTCTATTTCTCAACTCTTACACATTCATACAAATGTGGGATCCATATCCGGTATCCAATACCCAAGAACTTAGATGTAGAAAGACAAACATAAATAATTGAAGTAGTAGTCCAACTACCCTTCCTTTTGATCTTTGGATTCAAACTGTAATTCTCCAATGGTCAATCATATTGCCATAGTAGGAATTACATCCTCAGGATTTTAGGTTTAGCAACAAATATTTCTTTTAGGCTTGACAACCTCTGTCTTACCTTTATCTTAAATCTTTGTCCTTATTAACCTTTAGAGTTTGAGAAGGTTTGCATTTGATATTAAGACATAGCATTTTAAACATCAAATATCGCTTATGAATTAATGTCAATTCCATTTGTTAGTTCCAAACTAACTTGATTACTAAGCCAACTAAGGTAATTAATATGTATCTCCATGTTCAAAACATGAGAACTTATTAACATAGCTTTCATTCATCACATGAATGTTAGGCTCTAATCAATCTCAATTTTTTCTTGCCTTTCTTGCTTGTAGGAACGCTTCCTACGTGATTGCTTATCACATAGGCATCCATATATTTCAGAAACTTCTTAAGTTCTAAATATATAGTAGCAAGTCGTAGAACAATTGACATCCATAGATTCATCCACATGTATCTAATTAATGTCCTTGTCCGTCCTTTAAGGCATAAGGTTTATTAAGAATAAGATTTATTAAGAATTCATAACTTCCGTTCTTGCTTTAGAACAATTCTTAAGCTCATGACTAGGTCAAGGAAGTTAATCTCATTCTCTTTAAGTGGGGTCAATCGCAGTAATTATACATGATTATAGTTTAAGACATTCTACAAAATATGCAAATAAATATGCATATATATTTCATACCATTATCATTTTAGAGATATTTAATGTATTTAATAAATACTCCCACTAAATTATACACCTTCAAATATAACAATTGTATAATATAATTTTAAGTGGGCTAAGATCCATATTTCACTTGATCTTACGTCCGCGAGAGCAAGATGGATAAGACCAAGCTATTTAGGTAGATAACTCCTTATCAATCACATCATATGTGACTCTTATATCCTTTATGAGATTTTAGACATCTTATATCTAACATGCTTTAATCTCATCTTGTGCCTTAGGCCCATAACTCTTATGATAGCCTAATTAAGTCAAACCATGTTAAACATATAGGAACCATTATTTCACTCAGCATGCTCATACACTGATAGAATTAATGCGCATCGCGATGGTTAGAGCCCGCATAAAAATACCCGATGTACTCACATGTGTTTTAATAATAGATTGGCACATGACTTAAATTTTCAAGAAGGTTCTTTCGCATAGATGCATCATATATTTAATTATGGCAAACATAATATAATATAGTCTTTGCATAATGTATGTTAACTAATCAAATTAATTAACTGAAGCAAAATCTTGTGATTCAATTATGAAGCAACTTTATGGGGACGGAATCTAAATTATCTGTAAACGATTTACAGATTGGATATTTCATTCGCATTCTCAGAAACAAGGCGTAAGCCTGCCATTGGTCCATGCAATGAATTAATCCAAATTTAGTTTCATTCTTTTGCAAACAATTTGTACTTTGCTCATAGAGTTAAATTCTGAAACTTTGTTTCCGCAGAACATCTATATATTGAGAGCACAAAACGTACGGTCGAAACTAAACCAAAAGGCATCTACAATCCCATACTAAAATCAAGAAACCAAGTAATTTTGTATATGGCCGATACTAAGCCAAAAGGCATCCACAATTCCGTATAGAAAAATAACTTGTTTCAGGATCATTCATTGTCTCAACAATTACATAGACTACAGCAATTCTGAACTCTTCAGAACTCTGATTTCTGCAATTTTCTGGATTAAATCGTATTTCAGGAAACACGGTTTCGAAAACCAGCCGTCTGAAATCAGGTTCCTGATTCGAATTATGTAAACGATTTACAGAACAATCAGAAAATCCAGAAAACAAAACAACACTATCCAGAAAAACTAAAGCAGCCGTACGGCTCTGTGGAAGGCGTACGCCACCACAGCCGCCGTACGGTGACACCTTCCAGATTTCCAGAATTTTAAAATTCGATTGATCGCAATATCGTGATCATACATAATCAGATTACAGAAAACACGAAAATACAGATTATGAATTTTAGCCCATCTAATTCATATAATCAATAACCAATTTATTTCACATACAAATTAGATCAAGATCATCAATAAATATAATCCAATTATAACATGATAATCTAAGCATGCGATTATACATATGAATCCAATTAATATTATAATCACATAATCCCCATATAAACATACTCATAAATTTTATATCTCATGTATAAAACTTAAATCACATATTCATCTTATCATCATGCAAAATCATATGATCGAATTAAATAATTTAACATGATGTATTAAAATAATCAACAACGAACGGTGCTCTGATACCACTATTGGGGTGATGCATCATGCGCAGCGGAATAAACAGATAAAATCAAACACTCAAGAGCCCGGATCTGTGCATGTTGATTAAATTAAATACAAGATGAAAGAAACTAACCCTTGAAGATCGCATCCATGAAAATGGACTTTAAGGTGCTAAAGGAAACACCCTGCATCGGTATCCACACGTCGAACGGATATCAAGAACACCTTCTTGATCTGGATTGCTAGACCCAATGCTTGGTGAAGAAACGATTTCTTCGCAGGACTATCTTGCTTCATTGATTATTGTATTTTGACGATCATGGATCATTAAATAAATAATCATACCTCTCTATAATTCATTGTTTCTAAAACAATGGTTATTGATTTCCAAAATCGACATTAGAGGTTGTCAAACCCAGCTGCATATCTTATATGAGGGTTTGACCTAATTTCGTTTGGGATCGGGATTCCTTTTTAATCAAGAAAACTGAATAAACTGGACTGTTACGGGGAGGGAGGCCGTACGGCTCTGGTGGAGCCATACGCTATACCTTGTGCCGTACGGTGGCCATGTTTTCAGTTCCCAGATTTTTTGCCTTTTCAATCCGCTCTATTCTGTGTGACCCAATAGGATTATACTATGTTGGCAACGAGTCCGAAACAGTCAGAACCAGCAAGTCATAAGCGGACTCTAGCAAGCCATTATGACTACTCAATTAGTATAACTTTGAAAGTTCAAAGTAACCTTATAGAACATATCACAATCCCTTTGTCATGTGATATCATATTGGACATAATTCATGGTCCACGTCACCTTATATTGTCCAATGCTTTCTCGATCCCGAGTAGATTGATATGAGCAAATAACATTGAACACTTCAATTTATTTGGGTACGGTCGTACACTATTATCAATCTGACTCATCGAGTGGCCAAGCAGATATCTCTCTTGAGAGAGGGACAAATCTCATCTTGACTTATCATTCTTCCCTACAAGAATCCGATTATGCCAATCGTAGCCTTTATAACCACCCGATTAGGGGTAGCGTTTGAGTACGTCAAACATAATGTTCATCATGTGGAAGACAATGATAATCTCAGGTCTAAGATCAAATGATATAACTATTATGAGATTTAATTATGATATTTGACCATGATATAAATCTCATAACGGGTCTATCCAGTACTTGTTCTCCAACATGTACCCATGGTAGGCTAAATCGCACACCTACAAATTAAACCTGGACTAGGTTCTAAAAATATAGCTAGGGCAAGTCCAGAATCGATCCACGAAGAACGGTTATTTATTTACGAACAGTCACTTGACCATATTGGGGGAAAAATATAATTATTAAATCCTAAGAACATAAATTAAACTAAATATGAGCAAAAACAATAATTAAAGAATACTTCAGATTTGTTTCCGTCCCCACCTTTTTAATCAATTATCATCGATACATCAATTCACTTTTTACCCTATTCACTTGATCCGAGATTTATTTCAATCTCTGTTTCATTTTTCAGAATAGTTACTAGCAATGGCACACTCACTAAAAACCCTAATCAATAATTAAATCTAACTGGCACAGTCTAGATCCAAAAATTAATTGCATGAATGAATTAAGAAACATAAATCAAGAACACTTTCTATTCATTAAAATAGATAATTGCTTAATTTTACCCTAATAACAATTTATCATGGCACATGCATAAATCATGAAATTGCTACGGTAAAAACCCTAATTCTGACACAGAACAGAGAATTCTAGCAAAGATCCAATCACAAAGATAAATAAATTGATCAGGTTTATAAACCCTAGCAACGGATCTAGAATTAAGAACAAGTAAAATTATGAATAGAAATCAAATTGTGAAAGAAAAATACCTCAAATTGACAAAAGATGGTTCAAGATTCAAACCCAAAGTTTGAGTTTTAGTTCCTCATATGGAGCTTTGAAATCTCCATGAAAAAGAAATAAAATCCTAGATCTAAAATTATATTGTCTAGAATTGAAAAAATTAAAAAATATCTAGTTTAAATACCTAGGGATAAGTTCTAAAAAGAAATAAAATAAAATAATGAGAACTAATAAAAAGGAAAAGAAACAAAAAAAAATCTGCTAAGAATCCATATGATGCCAGTTCACGCGCCTTAAGACCGTCATCGGAACGAGTGGCCTTGAAATCGCGACTCAGACTTGCATCGTGTTCCCGAGTCGGATTTTGCCATGCATACGTACTGAATACTGATGTCTTTCTCTTGCTGCTTGAGTCTTGAACTTGAACATGGGCCACAGCCCACAATTTTATCAAGTAGCCTTCTTACTTTCAATTCCAAAAATTTATTCACCAATCACTTCCTAGTTGACTTTGACCTTGGACATTTTTGAGACATGAATTTTAACCTCATAAAATATTATATCCGGGTAAAAATATAAAAGACTAAAATACCCCGAATTACAATAAAGCCCCGTAACAAAATTACATATAAACTAAACTAAATACATCAAAAATCATCATTTAATCATATAGAACTTAAGAAATTAATAGTATAAAATCCATCCCATCAAATTCCCCCACGCTTAGACCTTTACTCGTCCCTGATTAAAATTCTAACTCCCCTCTAAACACCGGTCTATATAGCGTAGCGTAGAGAAAAATGATTCCTAGTGTCCTCTAAACCACCAATCAAACATCAATAAATAAAATTGAAGTGTAAAAACTCCGTCTCCTTATAACTCCTCAAAGAAATAATGAAAATGACATTAGCTCGATATCAACACCATAATAAACGGTATCCAAACTAAATGCCTACTCAAAAGCCAAGGGGAACTAAAAATGTCCTAATTTTCCCCCACGCTTATCTCACACTACAATCTCCCTCATGAAAATAAAGTTTATGTAATATTTATAATTAAACACAAAACTTACCTCCTAACAAAACACCAACACCCCCTTATATCTCTAAGAAAAGAACGAGGATTTCTAACCTAAACTCCACTATCCGGACCTCCTACTCCAATAGTGTATAAACCTACCCGAAACTCCAAACCCCCTTATGTCTTCTCTCCGGTGGATGTATGATATTTTATTACTCAAACCTCACCTTTTGCCTAAGCACCCTTACGGGTTTTCACTTAGCCTCTCTTTTTTTTTCCATATTTTTTATGCACACCCTGGTTTTTGCCTAGACTGCCCTTTCGGGTTTTCAATCTAGCGGGCTTCTTTTCTTGTGCATTTTTTTTTTTTTTAAAGAAAAACTACCTATCTAGAATGAAAAATGCATACTATACAACTACAAATCCTTCCCCCACGCTTAAACTACACAGTGTCCTCAGTGTGTTAAAGTGAATAAAAATAAGGACAGTTTAAACGTAAGGGAATAAATGGTACCTCATTAGTGAACACTCCACCCCGTTTGAGCTCGAATTGTCTGCATAACTCCCTTCTTCTTTTTGTTCATCGTGCTCAAACCTCCATGCTTCTCCAACGAACCACTAACCATCATCACTTCTTCCTCACCTCCAAATGCATGCTTTCGGTGCTCAGGAAGATTCTTCACCTTTCTTGGTCCATGTTTTACCGCAGGAATCTCCAATCCAATCTTTATATCATCATCCCCACTGCAAATAGTGGACACATCCTCTACCTTTGGCTCAATTGTATCCATGAAACATAAACCGCGAACATCCTCAGGGTCTTTCTTGGAGTCAAATATATTGAACTCCATTAAATCTCCATCAAACTCCATAGTCAAAGAACCGTTGGACACATCCAACTTAGTATGAGCCGTAGACATAAATGGTCTTCCCAACAGAATGGGAGCCTTAGGATCCGTATCCATCTCCAACACATAAAAATCAGCAGGAAAGATGAATTTACCAACGCGGACCAAAACATCCTCAACCTTCCCCTTAGGATATGCATTAGATCTATCCGCCAACTGGATCACAACCCTAGTATCCTGTAACGGTCCCAACTTGAGTTTTTCAAACAATGCATAAGGCATGACATTGATTGAAGCACCCAAGTCAAGCATCGCCATATGCTCAGAATCATCACCCAAAGAAACAGGAATAACAAACATACCCGGATCACTACACTTCTTGGGCATCTTCTTATGATAGACCGCAGACACGTGTTCTCTCATCTTCACCTTTTTCTGACTTCTCGCCTTTTGATCCCTCTTCAATGTACACAGCGCTTTAAGGAATTTGGCATATCTCGGGACAGTCTGCAACAAGTCTAAAAATGGGATGTTTACCTCAATCCTCTTGAAAGTGTCAAAGATAGCCTTGTCAGGCTCATGTTCTCGCTATCTTTTCCATGCCTCAAGAAATGGAACATCCGGCTCAAAAACTGTGGGCTCTGGTGTAGCTTTCTTCTCCTCCTCCGGGGTTTTCTCAGTAAGCACAACCTCCTCAACCTCAATCACTGGCTCCTCCGGTACAACTTCCTTCCCAATCCCCTTACCACTGCGCAAAGTCATGGCACATGCACTCTGCTTAGGGTTCGGTTCTGATTTAGAATGTACCTTCTCTGCCTCTCTAGCCTCTAGTCTCCCAACCGCATCAGCTATTTGCCCAATCTGGCTCTCCAGATTACCAATACTCACATCGGTCTTCTGTTGATACTGTTGTAAATTGCTATTCATCATGCTCACCGACTGTGCTAAGGAACGAATCATGTCATCTGTAGACTGTCTCGGAGGGGTACTCTGATACTGCTGCTGCTGCCCATATGGTGGTCTGAACTGATTATACTGATTAGTCTGATACTGCTGACTCTGTGGTGGACCCATCAACAATTGTCTCATCATCCCCTTAAGGCCCTCAACATCAGTCTCAAGCTTATTTGTCACACCACTACTAGAATTCGCAGCACTGACCTGTCTGAAGCTCGATCTCTGGCCATGTGTCCGAGTGCTCTTAGCCAACTCATCGATAATCTCATTAGCCTCCTCAGTCGTCTTGTTGAGTATACTGCCCCCACAACAAGAATCCACCAACCGCTTATCCATGACTGTCAACCCTCCATAGAAATATACTATCAGCTGATCATCATCAAACCCATGATACGGGAAACTCCTGCACAACTTATGGAACCTGTTATAATACTCATATAGAGTCTCATCTACCTTCTGCTCCATGTTGCTAATGTCCCGCTTCATGACATTGATCTGATCTGGTGGGAAAAACTCATCAAGAAACACCTCCTTCATCTGCTGCCATGTGGTGATACTGTTAGGTGGGAGATGATAGTACCACGCACTAGCATCATCTTTCAGAGTGAAAGAAAACGCTCTAAGAAGGAGATGCTCAATCGGAAGTGCTGCTGGCTTCATGCTCTGACAAATCTGCACAAACTGGGATATATGTTGATTCGGGTTCTCACCGGGCATCCCAGTAAAGTGCGGTAACTGGCTCAACAAACCCGGCTTTAACTCAAATGTAACCCCAGTAGGCAGAGTGGGGAACTGAACTGCATGAGGTTGCTCGCTCCAATTCGGGGCAGTTTTCTGCCTCAATGTCCGATCTGCCATCTGTTTACTAATTCAAGACTTCCAAGCAGATTGTCAGTAGAAAAGGTGTGGACCTTACAAGGTTCCACACTAAAAACAAATAACAAAATTAAAAATAACTAAAAAGAAAATTAAATTAACAAAACTAAACCAACTAAAAAAAAATACAAAGAAAATAAAAAGAACAAGAGCAAGAATTAAAATAAGAACGTAAACAAATAAACACCGTTCCCCGGCAACGGCGCCAAAATTTGGTAGGCTAAATCACACCTACAAATTAAACCTGAACTAGGTTCTAAAAATATAGCTAGGGCAAGTCCAGAATCGATCCACGAAGAACGGTTATTTATTTACGAACAGTCACTTGACCAGATTGGGGGGAAATTATAATTATTAAATCCTACGAACATAAATTAAACTAAATATGAGCAAAACAATAATTAAAGAATACTTCAGATTTGTTTCCGTCCCCACCTTTTTAATCAATTATCATCGATACATCAATTCACTTTTTACCCTATTCACTTGATCCGAGATTTATTTCAATCTCTGTTTCTTCTTTCAGAATAGTTACTAGCAGTGGCACACTCACTAAAAACCCTAATCAATAATTAAATCTAACTGGCACAGTCTAGATCCAAAAATTAATTGCATGAATGAATTAAGAAACATAAATCAAGAACACCTTCTATTCATTAAAATAGATAATTGCTTAATTTTACCCTAATCACAATTTATCATGGCACATGCATAAATCATGAAATTGCTACGGTAAAAACCCTAATTCTGACACAGAACAGAGAATTCTAGCAAAGATCCAATCACAAAGATAAATAAATTGATCAGGTTTATAAACCCTAGCAACGGATCTAGAATTAAGAACAAGTAAAATTATGAATAGAAATCAAATTGTGAAAGAAAAATACCTCAAATTGACAAAATATGGTTCAATATTCAAACCCAAAGTTTGAGTTTTAGTTCCTCATATGGAGCTTTGAAATCTCCATGAAAAAGAAATAAAATCCTAGATCTAAAATTATATTGTCTAGAATTGAAAAAATAATAAAAAAAATCTAGTTTAAATACCTAGGGATAAGTTCTAAAAAGAAATAAAATAAAATAATGAGAACTAATAAAAAGGAAAAGAAACAAAAAAAAAATCTGCTAAGAATCCATATGATGCCAGTTCACGCGCCTTGAGACCGTCATCGGAACGAGTGGCCTTGAAATCGCGACTCTGACTTGCATCGTGTTCCCGAGTCGGATTTTCCATGCATACGTACTGAATACTGATGTCTTTCTCTTGCTGCTTTAGTCTTGAACTTGAACATGGGCCACAGCCCACAATTTTATCAAGTAGCCTTCTTACTTTCAATTCCAAAAATTTATTCACCAATCACTTCCTAGTTGACTTTGACCTTGGACATTTTTGAGACATGAATTTTAACCTCATAAAATATTATATCCGGGTAAAAATATAAAAGACTAAAATACCCCGAATTACAATAAAGCCCCGTAATACATATCTGCCCAAAATTACATATAAACTAAACTAAATACATCAAAAATCATCATTTAATCATATAGAACTTAAGAAATTAATAGTATAAAATCCATCCCATCAACCCACAAGTTTAATCCGCATCCCATGCGCTATAATAATCATATGATTATCCATTAAACTCATGCTAGCCCTTCATATGTGCTAGGGACAATGATCATTATAATAGACATGCAAAAGATATAATAATCGTGTTTGTTATCTCTATAACAATGAAGCTATGATATAACGCATAGGCCTTTCTCCTAGGGCATAATATCCAACATATTGTTATAGAAAAAGATGATTTTGAAGAAGAAGAAGCAGAGCAAGAAGGATCCGGACGGGTGTGTTCTTGGGTCCGGTCGGACCAAGATCAAGACCTGGGCAGACCATCTTATTCCGGGCTTGGCTTGGTTCTGCGATGTTCTAACTTGCGTGGAAAGTTAAATAAAGTCCTTTTGAGATTTAATTTAGGACTCCTTCTATCTTCTGGTTTAGGTCTCTAGCGCTATAAATACTAGCCATAAATTAGTATTTTTTCTGCGTGATTAAAGACATAGAGAGAGAGATCAATAATTCTAGATCTAGGGATTTGCATAGCTAGGAACTTTGTGATCAAAGTTCATGCAAACATAGATTAGTATGATCATCTTCTTGTAATTATTTCTTTGCCATAATAATATCTGTTTTCCTTTGCCCGTGAACGTAGCCAATAGGTTGTTGGTGAACCACGTAAAATCTGTGTTCTTACTTGTTGATTTGCGTTCATTATTATCTGTTTGGGTCTGATTTACTAACAAATACTATAACAAAGTCCACTGCAACCATCACATAAATTAGTTACATCAAACCATTCCCTATAACAAATCTCATTTCTTTAAGAACCAAAACACATATAGCATGCCTTCAATAAAATAAATACTTTTTGAATCAATTTCAATATCAAAGTAATTATCAAATTGGACGGAACAATCAATATGCGTATCAAATAAAATGGAGTACAACGATATGACGGATATTAAAGAAATAATCACGTGATTAAACTGATACGGGATCGACACTGCGTAGTCTCTCTTACATTAAAAGGTTATGATCAATTTTATTGTAGAATCAACAAAGTGCTATGCTTTAAACTCTTTTAACTTATAGCACCTCTAGTAAGCATAAACATGAATCCAGACTGTGATCTGAAATTATCTTTGTCATTTTAGAAGCCCTGCATCTATGTAACTACAAACGACAAGATCATCTTCCATTCCAACAAATATCAAGAGTGCATCCTTAGGTTTTCTCAAGTACATAAGGATGTTTCTTGATAGCTATCTAGTGACTTCACTAGGATCTGACTGTATCTTCTCGTCATAGTCCAAGAAAACGAGACATCTGGTCTAGTACATAACATGGCATACATGATAGATCCAATTTCCCAAGCATATGTGTGAATTACCATATTCAATTACGAAAATTGGGGTTTTAAAATGGACGGTCAAATAAAGCGGTAAGGATTTAAAAAAAGTCACCACATTGTATTAATATGTGACCAAACAAAGAAAACACATTTAAATATAGAATTTTGAATTCGGAGGTCAAGTTAAACCTCGGAAAGAACATTTTGTGTTCACCCGAGATGCCTCACATCAATGAGTCTTCCTACCCTTTACTATTCATCACACTCATTCTCTCTCTTACTTTACTTTTACACTCACAACACCAATCAACCTATTATTCCCTACCCCACTGTCTCTCTCCTATTTCACTTTTCACACTCACAATAACCACCCATTATTATTCATCCCTTAATTCCCGTGCAAAACCCATTTTGTGCACATAGTGGGACGGAGGGAGTACATATATATATATATATATATATTAAAGTTGGTGAGAAGGGTTGTGAGTTTGACCTTTGTACATGTTTTAGTAAAAACTTGAATTTGGAGAAGCCACATCAACATCATCCTAAAATGTAATGACTTTTGATATTCTCATTCTTAGCTAATCATATTAGAATTTATATAAGTTAACTATTACTATTAATAGTATAAGTTAATCATTACTATTAATAGTATTAGTTAACCATAGTAGTTACTATACAAGTTAAATATACTATTAATAGTATAAGTTAACTTTAATTGTTAACTATTACTATTAATAGTATTAATTAACTATAATGGTTATCATTTAATTATTACTATTAATAGTATTAGTTAACTATAATAGTTCTCCCTCCGTCCCACTCGAATTAGGATAAATTTCTATTTTGGATGTCTCATTCGAATTAGGACAACCCAAAAATAGAAGTGTTTTATTTAATGAGACTCACATTCACACTCACACCTACTTTCCGCTCATTATTCTCTACCCCACTTTCTCTTTCCTACTTCACTTTTCATACTCACAACACTTACTCCACTAACACTTTTTCCTTAATCTTCGTGCCCAACCCAAAAATCCTAATTCGGGTGGAACGGAGGGAGTATAGTTTTTACTATTAATATTAGTTAACTATAATAATAGGCTATACATTAACTATTACTACTATTAGTATTAGTTAATTATAATAGTTATTATAGAGGATAAATTATTAATTTGTAACATTAACTAATCATAATAGTTACTATATCTATTAACTATTACTATTAATAGTAGGGTTAATGACAATTTAGACCCTGACGTACCGTTCCACCCTTCCAATCGAGCCCCGGATGTCTTTTTTCGCCAGATCGGACCTTGGGGTAATTCATTTTCGCCAGTTAAGGCCTTTTTGACGGAATTCGTTAAAAACTCAGTTAAAAAGCATGTGTCGTGCACGTGACTAACTGAATTGGGTTGTTTGAATTGTCCATACTTCTAAAGGGGTTAAAATGACACATTTAAAAATGAGGGGAGGGTAAATAAAAAAAAGATGAACAATATATCCCTTCTCACCCCCACGCTCCTAGACTCCGATTCCAACCCTTCCTCCATATTTTCCGGTGTCCAACCCATTCCCATCTCCGACCAACACCAACATCTCCGACCGGCCACCTCTTTTCTTCATTCTCATCACAGTATATTACGACTGCAATCCCGTATACCACCCCATTTCAATCTTTGATTTTTGATTTGGGTTATGATTTTTATTTAGGTTTCGATTTGGAAACCCAGATCTGGGTTTGTTCCATTTTGATTTTGGTTTTGGTTTTGATTCTGATCTCTGATTTTGGTTTCGATTCTGATCTGCCCATGAAATCCTGGCCAGACGACGGTGTTGAAGTTGCATCTAGTTGAACATGAGGCGGTATTGGTGCTTCAAGTGAGTGCCCATATATGAAAAGAACATGAGGCGGTTTTGTTTTTTATTTCGATTTTGATTTTTGATTTTAGTTTTGTTCCACTCTGTTTTGGCTCAATCGGTGCCGGACGGCGATTTCCGGTGAGAAGAGAGGTGAGGGACTGTTAATGGCTAGAAAGAGCTTTTTGGGTATGAATGAATTGAAGGGATTGTCTTCTATAAAAAACATGCTTCTTTCTTTCACTTATGTGTATAATCTGTGCGTGTTCATGTGGCGGTGTTTGGCATGGCTCTAGGTGGTGGCAGTGCGGTGGTGTGGTGGCCGGTGGTAGTACTGGTGGAGAGAATGGTGATGATAATTTGGTTGAAATGTAAAATTTGTATTTTGAATTTCATTAACAAATTTGACTGTACTCAAATTTTATATTTGGGCTGTTTTTAGGTAAATGATTAGTGCTTAATCATAAATATTAAATCTCTTAATTCGATTTCATTATCACTTTTCGCAATATAATACTATTATTCCTTAATCCCCGTCTCAGGAGAGAAAATCCTAATTCGGATGGGACGGATGGAGTAATGCTTATACGTACCGGTCTATCAAACGAGCCAAAAAAAATAGTTAATAGCTAAATAAAAATTATTTTGGGAAGGAGAGAGTAATTAAGAAGTAAAAAAAAGGAAAATAAAATATTTAATTTTTCATTTTGTCTTGAAAGAAAATAATTATTTATATAAAATAAAATATATAAATAGTGAATGCTCGAAAAAAAAATTTATTGGTTCAACAAAATCAATAAATAGTTTTTTAAAACAAAAAATTCAAAATTTGGTAAGTTTAAAAAATTGATGAAAGTAATGATAATAAAATTATATTGTATGTTTTTATTTAATATTTTGATATTTGTTTTTTGCTCAAATAAAAATTTTTGATAATTGTTTTGATTTCAGCCCTGTTAAGTTTGGAATTTTTATTAAGCCCCTTAAATGAAATATCAACTTCAAACTACCCATTTCCGTTAGTCGCGTGCATGGCACATGCCTTTTAACTGAGTTTCTAATGAATTTCGTCAAAAAGGCCCTAACTGACGAATATGAATTACCTCAAGGTCCGATCTAGCGGAAAAAAAACATCCGGAGCTCGATTGGAAGGGTGGTATGGTACTTCAGGGTCTAAATTATCATTAACCCTTAATAGTATTAGTTTACTATAATAATTATTATTATTATATAAATTAATAATTGTTATTAATATATAAAATATTACTATCAATAATATTGGTTAATTATAATAGTTATTATAATAATAGTAATCATATAGATTAATTATTATTATTAATAATATTAGTTAAAATAATAATTACTATATTAGTTAACTATAGTTAAATTATTTTTTTAAGACATGGTATTGGTTTCCCGTGTGCAGAGCACAGGTTACCCACTAGTGTTTAAGAAATAGAATGTTGGCATAGATTAAACACATTTTTGTTGTACTCTCTCTGTTTCAAAATACATGACGTTTTAGGAGTTAAATTTTGTTTCAAAATATTTAACGTTTTACTATTTCCAAGACATCTTTGCTCTATTTTTCAATTATATCCTCATTCATTAATTGTGAACTATCTCTTGTTTAATCATTTAGTTATCTAGGTAGTTGGATTCTTTTAAGGGTACATAAGTCTTTTTTATATGTATTAGTTGCATTTCTTAATATGTGTGAAGAAATCTAAAATTACATGTATTTTGAAATAGAAAAGTAATAAAAGTCAAGAGACTTTAATTAAGAAGAGATATTAATTGTATTAGGGCTTTGTGTTCATTTACAAGTGACCTAATCATTATAAATGGGTGTTGTAGATGATTAGGCACTATCATAGGAGAACTATCATACAAAACCCATAATCATCTAAAAGGAAAAAGGGATTTTAAATAAAATGGACTTTAGCTAGTCATTGAATGAAGGCTAGCAAAGTAATTGGTTCTTTTTAGTAAACCTTGACCATCTCATGGTAAGTGAGGACTTTGATGAGTTTAAAACTCAAGTCCATATCTTCCTAGCCTTGCAGATTTGGTGTCAAACTACAAAAATGCTATAAAACCCTAAACTTGGATGAAAAAAAAGATGAGGGCTTCATCATCCAAGTCGAGGTTAAGGAAAATAAACAAGACTAGGAAAAATAACAATAAGCTAATTATGCATAAAATGTCCTAACGAGCTTGTAGCTCAGTGGCATGGGCTCACTCCTTCCATTTGGGAGGTTGTGAGTTCGATTCCCCTTCTCCCCATTCCTCAATAATTAAGTGGCCTCCACATAGTGGAGGTCCCAGGTTCGCCTCCCTTCGGGGAGTTTGTGGAGAACTTGTGTTACTATTCCCCATAGGGGTCAGTTGTGCCCGCAGGTGATCGTTCAAGATGGCTTCGCTATAGGTTCCAGTAGGGGTACGACTTGTAATGGTCAGGGCCATAGATCTGTAATAGATTCCATAGGAATTTGTAAACGATGACAATTGTCTTGAAATGAATGATATAAGTTACAACTTCAAAAAAAAAAATATATAAATGATTTATAGAGAATGAATCTGAAATTATCATTTTCCATCATCATAGGAGAATTAGCACCAAATCTCTAATAGATTAGATAAATTAAGATATGAGATTAAATAACATAAATAAAAAGCATTTTAATAAAAAGGAAAACTGCGAAAAAGTCACCCAATTCTTCAGTTTTTGTGGATTTAATCACCAAATTCAATTTTTTGTATCAATCACCTCAAAATCATATTTTTTTTTTTTTATCCATAGTCACTATCATCAACGCCGTTAAATTATTCCCGTTAAACCATCGTGTGCAATACATGTGTCTTCGCCATGGCCATGGCTGGGCATAACCATATACCCCCGTTTTTTTTTCCCTTTCGGTTTGAATCTTGATTTAAGGATAAATCAAAAATTGAAATCAACAAAAATGTTAAGGCTCGCATCTCCCTCACATCCCCAACTCCTTATCCCGATTCCAAACCAAACAATACGTATATTCTTCCGATTCCATCCCTTCAAAACAAAAAAAACCGGAAAAATAAAATCCCGGAGCAATTATCAATAGGGTTAACGAACATATTACTCCTTCCGTCCCAAAATGATCTTCTCATTAGTCATTTCTCATTATTCCAAAAAGTTTTTCTCATTTCTACAATTTGGGCTTAAAAGTGCATAGACACAACCTGAATAGTGAAACAAGTGTTCATGTCCTTCAAAACTTTGAATAATCAAACATGAAGATCATTTTGGGACGGAGGGAGTACAAAAATAAATACTGTTTTTGGGCTAAAACTAATTAAATCCGTATCATTCTTGTAAATGAGGGTTCACAAAATTACATTATTAATTCACAAAATTACATTATTAATTGACTTAATGGAATTCTTCACACGAAATATAATATTCCCTCAGTCCCATTTTAATCTATAAAATTTAAGAGAAAATTATTAATTTAATTATTCATTGACTACAAATTTATAAAAAACTAGTTATCCTATAAACAACATAAATTTTGTTAATGATTCACCATTAATCATATACTCCCTCTGTCCCTAAATGAGTGTCTTTTTTGAACATAACTTTCTCCCTAAACGTTTTTTTTCGAAAAAAAAATCACCGGTTTCTTTATACGTGCAAAACTAAAGGTTTGGAAAGGAGATTACAAGATTATATATGAATCGTTGTTACCAAATTGTTCAAAAAGTTGAGATTTTCAGTGTCCCTTAAAATGAAATTTGGACACTCATTTAGAGACAGAGGGAGTAGTTAATAGTAAATTTTAGGTTTTTAAGAGGATAATCAACCGTTGAAAACCATTTTCTCTCAAACACTTCGTCTTCTTCATCACAAACCCATTTTCTCAAGTTCAGGTTTTTTCCTTTCTCAATCCTTCAACAACACAATTTTTTGTAATCTCAATTCATTGAGATTACAAACAATTGTGTTGTTGGCTTTGTTCATAAATAAATGTAAAATTAGGATTTTATTTTCAGATTTGTTTTTGTTTCTTTATATTTGATGTTTAGTAAGATCAAATTTTATGTTTTCTCTCCGTTTGCTGAGCGCCTTGTGTTTTCTTTCCTTGTTGAGAGCCTTGTGATTTCGCTCCTTGTTGAGAGCCTAAGATTTTCTCTCCTTTTGTTGTATTATGATCTACAACCTTGTTCTACGCAACTTGTTAATCTTGCTGTGTTTGGGAAGCTTGGTTAGTGTCTACTCGTCAATACAAATGCTTTAACGATTATTGTTCTCAAAGCTACATCTTATCGGACAAAGGATCTTTTGAATGCCTATGTGTGGCAGTTTCCAAGTGTAACTTGGAGTAGCATTTGGTCATCCCGAGTTATAGTAAGAAGCAAAATTCATCAGAACAGGGACAATGGAGCGAACATGAAGAACACACAAGGAAACGTGGTGGGCTTCATTTTATTGGTGGTTTGCAAAACATTGGGCAAATTAGAAGTAGATAATAGTGAATTTGCAACCTAATACTTTTCCCTACCATGATTTTCTTTCAACAAATACTGAAAATCATGTTGTTCGACGATTGTATAACAACACTATTTGGGATGAGCCTCCAAATCTTGTGGTGAGCCATTTCGATGTTTGTTTGGAATGAAATTAAATCGTACTTTGCCTCAAAAAAAATGAGGATAATCAATATTTTTGCAAATTCATGGTCAAAGTGCGATGAAGTAGACAATTTTTCCTTTGACTTTGTAGATTAAAGTGAGACGGGGAAGTAATGTATATTTGTGCATCCAATTACAAAATGCTTTGAAATTCGACACTGCAACGGTTAAAGTCAAAGATTTAGATGACTTAGTGACTTCTTTTACTAAAGTACTCATTCCGTCTCTGATTAAAGTTTTTAGTTTGACTTTACACGGAGATTAAGAAAAAGTAAATGTTATAGTAAGTATGAAAAGTGAAGTAAGAGAAAGTGAGTAAGAAGTTTTGTTGTGAAAATGATAAGTGGGTCATATTGTCCATTTTAAGTAATAAAGCAACTAAAAACCTTAGTATGAGAGACAAAGCAAAAAAGATAATAAGAACTTTAGTCCGAGGTAGTGACTAAAGTTGGTACGTAAAACAGTAGTAAAAGATTGTTGAGATTAGACGTGTCCATCCGGTTATAACCGGCGGTTGACGGTTATAACCGCCGGTTATGTTTTTCGTTAAATGCTAACCGTAACCTAACCGTCTAACCGTTATGTCCGGTTACGGTTAACCGGTTAACCGGTTAACCGGTTAATGCGGTTAAACCGGTTAAACCGGTTACCTTTTTTTTTTTTTTTTTTTTTTTTCAAAACAGTTTTATTAACAGTTTTTTGTTAAAAAAAAAAAGATAAAATAAAAAAACACTTCATTTTTTAAAGGGTTTTTTTTTTCAAGTAAAGTTTTTTTTTTTCAAGTAAAAAAAAAAATTTAACTGTTTTTTTAAACAGTTTTCTTAACAGATTTTTTTAACAGTTTTATTAACAGATTTTTTAACTTTTTTTTTTTTTTAAACAGTTTTTATAAAAAAAAAAAAACGGGAGTATATGTATGAGTCATACATATATTAAACAGTTTTCTTTTGTTTTTTTTGTTTTTAAGTTAAAAACTTAAAATGTATAAGTGTATAACTATAATGTATAACACAAATTTTTTAAGTAAAAAAGGGACGGTACCCTTAAATTTTATTAATTAAAATTAAAATTACAAAGAGGGGGACAACCAATCCTTGCCCTTTTATAATTAAGGGAGGAAAAAATGGAGCCTTATTACCTCAACTAAACTATTACAATGAAATAAAAATAAACCTATTCTAAAAATTAAAATAAAAACTATCTACATTCCGTCCCCTTCCGAACTTCCCGTAGAATCTTCCAAGTCGTATTGATATTGTGGATCTACATTTACTAAATCCTCTTCATAAGGCATATCTTGCTCCCTCTTTTCCGCTCTAACCCAATCACCAAGCAAGAGTTGATTTTCCAAATTTTCACAAGTTAGTTGGGAACGTCTTGCATCCAAAACATTTCCTCCCACACTAAATGCCGATTCGACGGCCACGGTTGAAGCGGGAGAAGCTAAGACTTCTTTTGCAATTAAAGAGAGTATGGGATAAGTTTCTTGCCTTTGTGACCACCACCTCAAAATATCAAAAGAAATTGGATTTGAAGTGTTTTGTACAACTTCATGTCTAGTAGAGAAATATGCTTCCAACTCGTACGGAATGCTAGAGGTAGAAGAAGAAGAAGGAGACGTTCTAGGACGTTTTGAAAAATAAATATCATTAACAAAACTATATGGATCGTTATTCACATCATATTGTGTATCAATATCTTCTTCATTAGGACTTGAGCCATATTGAGAAACATTTCCATGAATTGCATTATACTCATTATAAAGAGTCACCAAATCTTTTTTTGTATTTTCAACAATAATCGCCGGGTTTTCGTGTAATCCGTCCCCATTGGGGTATAAATTTGCATAATAAAACGTTATTATGCGGACTAGATCTTTCAATTTAATACGGGGATCCAACATCTTTGCAAGCAAAAATAGAGACGGAATGTTATCAAAATATTTGACCCACTTTTGCCTCATGGAAGCAATGCTTTCGTTTAAAATGGTGCAATTTTGCAAATTTTTAAAACTTAGAACTATTGCAATACATTGATCAAGTACCAAAACGGAAGTTGGATAATAAACTCCCGACAAAGCCAAAGTAGCGGTATTGAAAATCTTTAATAATTGACATAAATTAGTGCAAGCGTTCCATTGATACGCAAATAAAGGAATTTCATAGCCCATACTAATAAAAAAATCCATGATATGCTCTTTATACTCAAAACCATCAATTAACATTTTGTAGGTAGAATTCCACCTAGTCG
Source organism: Campanula takesimana (assembly GCA_026119855.1). Lineage (NCBI taxonomy): Eukaryota > Viridiplantae > Streptophyta > Magnoliopsida > Asterales > Campanulaceae > Campanula > Campanula takesimana. Next base: position 504,713 of record JAOWBW010000466.1, read on the forward strand.
GAACATCCATAGAAAAATATTTTTCGGGAAGACCCTTATTTAGTAAATATTTTATCCATTTTCTTGTAATTTTATTTTTTTTTGCAATAAAATAAAGAGCCTCTCTAATGGGTTTAACATATTGATCTAAAGCATCCAAACCATCTTTAACACATAAATTTATGATATGACATAAACATCTAATATGAAAATACTTACCCCCAAGTGACGGTTGACAAATGAGCATCAATTCCGGTATACTAGCGGTATTAGCACTAGCATTGTCGAATGAAATAGAAAATATTTTTTGCAAAAGACCATATTTTGCCAAAATGGCGTGCAACTTTCTACAAATATTTTCCGCGGAATGAGGTGGTTCAAAACTATCATATGCAAGTAGTCTTTTTTGTAAAGTCCACGAATTATCGATCCAATGGCATGTAACACCCAAATAACTATTTCTTTGCCAATGATCACTCCAACCATCGGCACAAATTGAAACTCTTTGATCTAATTTTGATAAAACATCAATTAAAAAATGTTTATATTCCAAAACCACTTTTTTAATATCGCGTACGAGAGTCGTACGTGGTACTTTGGAGGCGGCCGGATTTAAAGAAAGTCTAATAAACCGTTCATAAAAGTCATCATCCGCAAAGTTAAAAGCAAGCCCTTTAACACACACAAATTTGCACAATTCTTTCCTATAAACGACATTATTAAACTTAAATAAGACCGAAGACGTACCTTGGGTGTTAGGTTGAGCAAATTGTAATTGAGCTTGATCACTATCAATCCCAAGTTTTTCAGGATGTGTTGATCTCAAGTGATGGTTCAATGTTCCATGCCCATTACCTTTTGCGAACGGGTAAGATTTGGTGCAATAGTTGCAACACGCTCGAAAATGTACAAAGTCGTTGGGGTCAATTTGTACTTTTCGGAAATGGATCGTGAAAGTGTCGGATTTGGATTCTCGTGCTTGACGTTGCCCCCGACCACCTCTTCCCACGCCTCGAGCTCGGCCGGCCCGGCCCTACCACTTTGAGGAACATTTTCTTCAACATTTTGCTCACTTTCCTCAAAATGTGACTCAATTTCCGGGTTAAGTGAGGAAGAACCAACATGTTCCTTGCCGCTCCTTCGAGATGAGGCCATTTTGTTAACAAACTAACTGAAACTGTTTAGAAACTGACTGAAACTCGCTAAAAAACTGACTGAAAATGATGAAAAACACAGATTTTGTTAAAAAACTGACTGAAACTGTCAAAAAACTGACTGAAACTCTCAAAAACTGACTGGAATTCTGAAAACTAACTGGAAAATGATTTGAAACTGACTGGAAATGGTTAACAAAGTGACTGGAATTTTCTAAATAAATTAAAAAAGTGATTTCGTTAAAAAACTAACTGGAAAGCGTTAAAAAACTGACTGGAATTATGCAATCTAACTGGAAATATGAGAGAGTGTGAGAATTAGTAGAGAGAGAAAGAGTATAGAGAAGATGTGGAACTAAAATGGTAGGAGGGAGGGGGTATTTATATGTAAGCAATTTTTGGTTTTTTTTTTTTTTTTTTTTCATTTAAGGCCGAAAGTTAACTGAACTAACGGCTAGTTGGAAAACTAGCCGTTTTTGGACAGTGGTGGTCAGTCAGACATGGGGAAATGGGGGGGGCCCGGTGCAAATTTTGAAAAGTAGCCGTTAGGCGGTTAACCTCCGGTTTTATAACCGGTTTAACCGCCGGTTATCCGGTTGGCGGTTATCCGGTTATAACCGGCGGTTTACCGGTTTTGAGAAAGGCCTAACCGAAACCGAACCGGGGAATTACGGTTGACGGTTGAGCCGGTTTCCGGTTAACCGGTTTCCCGGTTTTGACCGGTTATCAACCGGCGGTTAGCCGGTTGCCGGTTTTTTTTGGTCACGTCTAGTTGAGATGAGGACAATAAGCATTTAAATATGGTCAAAAGAAGCATTTAAAAATGCTAACAAACATAATTGGCCTCATTTTCAACCAGCTTCTTTATATTCTCCAGATTTTCATTATAGCAAAACACTGATCTATAACCACAAATTATATTATATTAAGGTTTGAGTTAATTAAGAATGGAGAAGAAGTTGTTTGTGATCATGATGTTTCTCTTCCTTCTCTTTGCTTCAGGTACTCCATAAATTTCCTACTGATTTTTGTTGTAAAAATAGTTTTTTTTTTTTTTTTGGAATTAAATTAATTATTAAGATGGATATATATTTACTGAAAATTACAGATGAGATGATGATAAAAGGCGTAGAAGGGAAAATGTGCAGAACAACGGAAGCGCCTGCGTTTAGTTGCTTAACCGACAACACTTGCTTAAAAGCATGCGAGCGCATGGGTTTTGCCGACGGCAAGTGCGATGGTCCCTTGCGCCGATGTTATTGTTACAAGCCTTGTTAATTAAATGCATTAATATTGTACTTGTGCAAGAAATAAGCAATTAAATGAAACATCAAATAAATCCTTTCTCTTTTGTAGTATTCTACTCCCTCCGGTCCAAAATATCTGTCACTTTTAGACCAATTTTTAGTCTAAAATAATTATTGTTTATGTTAGACAATTATCCCACATCTTCTAAAGAGAGAAATGTGAACTGGTATATAGACTTGAGGAGTTACTCCTCTTATCAACAATTGGTTTTAAGGTGGAACCTCCAATATAGTCAATTGCCGGCCGTGGCGGATCTACACCAAAAAGTTTGGTGTTGCCTATTCTTTCCTTAAAAAAAAAAAAAAAAAAAAAAAAAAGAACGCGAAATTAAAATTCAACACGTTTGCAATTATAAATATAATAGGCTTCAATATGTCAACATTATATTAAACAAACGTAATTTACAATTGATGTTTCCTAGGATTCATCTTTTGAAAATAAGTTAAAATCTCATCCTCACTAATAGTCATGAATACATCTCTTTCTACAAAAGTTACCAATCGGTCATTCCCCTCTCACTCCAAATCCCATTTTCTTAAAGTTAGAGTTAGGATTAGGGTTTGGATTTGGATTTGGATTTGGGTTTGAAGAGCAAAGCATTGGACTCTAGCAATAACCAAGAGGAGAATATAAGTTGCCACTAGGGAAGTATAGATTACTGAAAAATAAGCACCAGGTTGTGTAGGAATATCCTGATTTATTGACCAACTCTATCTAGGCTAAATTGGTCCAGATAGTTACTGATGCAGATTAGTATAAGTCTAACCATCTCTATTTTTTCTGTTTTTACGATATTGATAGGCTATGGTGGTTTATTTCTCGGAGTCACCGTAATGAACCGATCCAATAACCTATTACCAATGTTATCAAATGAGAAGATTAACAATAAGGAATTTGAGACTGAAATAACAACAAAATTAGGAATGAATTGAAATCAATTTTAGATTTTAGGCCATTAGGGTTTACCTTTGATTGGAGAATTTCTTTTTGTTTTCTTGAGAGGGCTGCGGAAGGGGAGTATTTCCGTCCATTTCGGCGAAGGCGGCGGTGAGGGAGCGGTGGGCGGCGGTGGACTGAACTGTAGTCGACGCAGAGATTGCGACCGGGAGCCGCAGCGACAGACCCAAAATTGAGTTTTCTTTTTACCTTCTGTTCTGCGTAGATGCATGCTATCTATTTTTTTTTATTTTTTAAACTTAACACTCGAAACGACGCCGTTTTGAAAAAAAAAAAAAAAAAAATTAACACTCAAAACAACGTCGTTTTGCAAAAAAAAAAAAAAAAACATTGCCCGGGCAATGGTAGGCACACTAGTAAATCCGCCTCTGATTGCCGGCCCAGTCCGGCATGCTAACACTCGGACCTCTTGCTTCTTCTTACCCGATCTCTATTATCCCTACATAAGAAATTGTTATTAATTGATTGTCTCGGTAAATTTGATACTTTATTTATTAAACTGGAGGAATAATTGTATTTCTTAAAACTTGTAAAAAAAGATGACAGTTATTTTGGACCGGAGAGAGTACAATATGTAACTATAATTTTCTATTTCTAATGTAATGCATTTAGAATGAAAACTATTCAATTAGAATACCACACCAAATTATCAGGTTGTCAAGTTTAGAGACTAGCTAATCACTCCGTTATTTGAGAAAAAGAAACAGTAAAACCTTCATTATGCTGAAGTGATAGGATATCTCATTTATATTTCGTCACATCAAAATAAAAATAGTACAATTTTTTCTCCCTAAATAAATATCCAAATTTTATTTTAAGGGATATTATTAAAAAAAAATTATACAATTTAGTGGCAAAGATTCATATATATTCTTGTAAATCTTTTTCCAAACATTTAATTTTGTAAGTATAAAGAGACTAGCAAAAAGAATTGTTAAAATAATATTTAGGGAGAAAGTTATTCTCAAAAAAAAAACATTCATCTTGAGATTTTTTTTTGTTAAAAATAGTTTTTTTTTTTTTTTTTTTAGGAATAAGAGGAGTAACAAATCACCATAAACCTTTATAATTTGTGGAAGTGAGTATTGATGGCCAAACCGGTTCCGGTTCGGAACCGCCGGTTCCGGTTCGGCATATATGTGACCCTGAACCGGCACGTGCTTACCCCGGTTCCGGTCCCCCTTAAAATTATTGAAAAACAAGGGATTTTCGGTGCGGTTCGCCATTTATGTGAACCGTAACCGGCCCGGATGAATGGCGGTTCCGGTTACTCTGGTTCCGGTTTACTCCCCGGTTTGCTTCGATTCCGGGCTTTTCCGGTCCGATTTTCTGGTTCCGGTTCCGTTTGGCCATCCCTAGAAGTGAGGGGCCGATTTGTGACAATTCTTACCTGACAATTCTTCATCACGTTGACATTATGACACACATAAGACCGTCCTACCAAACAATTTGTCTCAAGTGGTTTTTGTAAAGAATACATCATCGACCGCATGTCCGACCGCAACACCGACCGCACCATCGACCGCAACATCGACCGCATCATCACCACCCGAAACATCCGGATCACATGATCCGGACCCACAGGATCATTCCATATCATAGTTTGTTATATTTAGTAAATATCTTCATTTCAAATGTAAAGATTGATATTATCTCTTGTATAGAATAGGAGATTGTGCATATCCTCTGTTAAGAAACCCTATGATCACTTGTATATATATTGTGTAACTCTATCAATGAAAAGTATCTTTTGCCATTTTCTCTTTATGGTACCAGAACCCTAATCGATCCAAACACATTTCTTATTTTCTTTGGCCGCCTCCCACCATGACCAACTCCGGTGCTTCTTCCTCCTCCTACCTTCACAACCCCGCCGACCCCAACAACCCTCTTATTCTTGTCGACCTCTCCAACTGCAAAATACTCACACCTTTAACCTATCTTGCCTGGGCATCCCAACTTACCTCTCTTCTCTTTGGATTAGACCTTCTCAAGTATGTTGATGGTTCCTACCCCATCCCACCCGAAACAATCACCACCGACGCCAAAACCACCGCAAACCCAACCCATATCACCTGGCAACGTCAAGACCGACTCATCCTTGGTGCCCTTCTTGGCACCCTTGACACTGCAGTAGCACCCCTTGTTTACCAAGCAAAAACCTCTCATGAAGCCTGGGCCACTCTTCAATCAACCTATGCCAATCCCCCCGTGGCCACATTCTCCAACTCAAAGATCACCTTGCCTCCATCACCAAAGCCTCACTATCAATCACCGACTACATGCAGTCAATCAAAACAACCACTGACAAACTTGCTATTCTTGGAAAATCCATGGATTCCGCAGACATCATAGCCAAAATTCCTCAAGGCCTTGACTATGAACCCTACAAATCCATTATTGACTCTGTCCGTGCTCGTGACAACCCCATATCCTTTGAAGCTCTCCACGAAAAGCTTCTTCACCATGAGCTCACCCTCAAACACTAAAACCCTAACCCGGCCGCACATCAGAACTCCAACCCTACTCTTCCAATGACTGCCCACGCTTCTCAGTTCCAACCCCGATCTACTCCCCGCCCACATAATCCTCCACCCCTTCTACCCACACCCACCACTCCCTCCGCCCACTCCTCCTCCCCTACTACCTTTAAAGGTAAGTGTCAATATTGTCGCTACATTGGCCATGTCATCTCTGAGTGTCGCCAATTCCGCCGTGACTACCCAAACGTCACGTTTCCCCCACCCCCTACCTCCAACCGTCGCCCACGTCAGTCCACCGCTCCAACCGCACAAGCCAACACCGCCACCGCTCATACCCCGCCCCCCCAGTTTCTTGGCTAATGGACAGTGGTGCCACTTATCATATCACTAGTGGCCTCTCCAACCTCTCTCTCCATCACCCCTATAATGGTAGTGATGATGTTTTCATTGGTGATGGCACTGCTCTTCCCATATCCAACATAGGTTCCTTCTCTCTTACTCTTCCTTCTTCCTCTCTTATTTTCAACAATGTTCTACATGTTCCTCGTATCTCTCGTAACATTCTTTCAGTATCTCAATTTTGAAAAGATAATCATGCCACTGTTGAGTTCTCACAATCTTCCTTTCTTATTAAGGCAATCTCGACCAACAACGTTCTTCTCCAAGGCACCCTTGATCGTGGCGTCTACCTTTGGACTCCTCCCTCTCCACAAGCTCATGTTGCAGCCTCCTCAACACTATCATCTTGGCACCATAGACTAGGCCACCCCTCCCCCCCCTATTGTTTCCCTCTTAGATAGGCAGTTTTCTTTATCCATTCCTCCTAGTTCTATTTCTCATTGTAATGCTTGCAAAATCAATAAAAGTCATAAACTTCCCTTTTCTATCTCTACTCTTCACTCCACTGCACCTCTTGATCTTATCTTCTCTGATGTATGGACCTCACCTGTTTACTCATATGACAACTATAAATACTATGTCATTTTCGTTGACCACTATACAAAATACACTATACAAAATACACATGGCTATACCCTCTCAAAAATAAATCCGACACCTACCCGACCTTTTATAGGTTCAAGAACCTTGTCGAAAAATACTTCACTCGCCCTATCCGACAGTTCTTCTCTGACAATGGTGGCGAGTATCTCAAACTCACTCCCTCTCTTTTACAAGAAGGGATCTCTCACCTTACCTCCCCACCCCACACTCCTGAACACAACGGCTTTGCCGAACGCCGACATTGTCACATTGTCGAAACCGGTCTTGCCCTTCTTTCTCATGCCCAACTACCACTCTCAATTTGGTCTCATGCCTTCATCAAAGCTGTCTACCTCATCAATCGACTTCCCACTCCTACACTCCAACATGACTCCCCATATCTCCGCCTCTTCCGCACTCCACCCAACTACTCCAAACTTCGCTCCTTTGGGTGTCTCTGTTACCCGTGGCTTCTCCCTTATACATCTCATAAACTTGCTCCCAAATCCGCCCCATGCATCTTTGTTGGCTACTCTCCATCCCAAAGTGCTTATCACTGCTTCGAGCCATCCACAAATCGACTCTACACCTCTCGCCATGTCCAGTTTGTTGAAACTATCTTTCCCTACCCCTCTCTCAACAAAACCTCCACCTCCCCTCCCTCTTTGTCTTCTTCCGAATGGTGCCATCTCTCTCTTCAACTGATCACTCCACCACCTTCCCCCACTACAGCCCCCACCTCGACCGCACCTCCACACAACCCGACCGCACCTCCCCAAACTGACTCTACCGCACCCCCACCCCACTCGACCGACCACCCTCCCAACCCGACCGCACCTCCTCAAACTTCCTCGACCGCATCCCCACCCCAACCGACCGCAACACCGACCGTACCATCACCCCCACCCTCTAATCCTGTTACCCACACCCACTCTATCATCACCCGACTGTCCAACAACATAAGTAAACCCAACCCCAAATACGCCAATCTCACCACTCTTTCCTCCCCCACCGCCCTTCCTACCACCACCAAACAAGCCCTCTCCACCCCTCACTGGCATACTGCTATGCTTGACGAATACAATGCCCTTCTCCGTAATAACACCTGGACTCTTGTGCCTTCCCATCAGGCACCCAACATCGTCGGGTGTAAATGGGTCTTCCGGATCAAATACAACCCAAACAACTCCATCCACAAATATAAAGCTCGCCTTGTTGCCAAAGGGTTCCATCAAAGACCTGGCCTCGATTACTCTGAAACCTTCAGTCCTGTTGTCAAACCTGTAACCATCCGTCTTATCCTCTCTCTTGCCATCACCCACGGTTGGCCACTCCGTCAACTAGACATCAATAATGCTTTTCTCCAAGGTCATCTCTCTGAAACAGTCTACATGTCTCAACCCCCGGGTTTTGAAAGTACCACCCACCCATCTCACGTTTGCCGCCTCTCAAAAGCTATCTATGGCCTCAAACAAGCCCCTAGGTCCTGGTACACTGCTCTTAAATCCTATCTTCTCTCTTTTGACTTCACCTCCTCTATTGCTGATCCATCTCTATTTATTTACAACAAAAACTCCCACTCCCTTCTTCTTCTTGTTTATGTTGACGACATTATCATCACTGGTCCCTCCGCCACTTTTCTCACCTCCTTCATCACAAGCATTTCCTCTCACTTTTCTCTCAAAGATCTCGGTCCCCTCTCCTTCTTTCTTGGCATCGAAGTCACCCCTACCTCTAACGGCCTCCTCCTCACCCAGTCCAAATACATCACTGACCTTCTTACCAAACATGATATGCTTTACTCTAAGCCTTCTCCCACTCCCATGGCCACTTACCCACCCTTCTCGGCTACCCCTCGCACACCCATTTATAACCCCTCGGAGTATCGTGCTCTCATTGGCAGTCTCCAGTACCTCTCCCTCACCCGTCCTGACATTGCCTTTACGGTAAACAAACTTGCCCAATTCTTACATCACCCTCAAGAATCACACTGGACTACACTAAAACGTCTTCTTCGCTACCTTCATGGTACAATTCATCTCGGTCTTCATCTCTATAAATCCTCACCTACATCTCTTCATGCTTTTTGTGACGCCGATTGGGCTGGTGACAAAGACGATTTCATCTCCACCACCTGTTTCATCGTGTATCTTGGCAGGAACCCCATCTCCTGGTCCTCCAAGAAACAACGGGCCATTGCTCGGTCCTCCACTGAGACCGAATTTCGGGCTATTGCTGCCACTACTGCTGAAGTTCTTTGGGTTACCAACCTTCTCTCTGAACTTCGTCTTTCTCTCTCCTCTTCCCCGGTGATCTACTCTGATAATCTTGGGGCCACCACCTACTCTGCTAATCCGGTTTTCCACTCTCGTATGAAGCATCTTGCCCTTGCCTTTCATTTTGTTCGAGAACATGTTCAGCTTGGAAGCATTCGAGTTCAGCATATCTCCGGCAAGGATCAACTTGCAGACGCCCTCACCAAACCTCTACCTCGTACCCAGTTCACAGCATTAATCTCCAAGATCGGACTTACTCTTGGATCGTCCGTCTTGCGGGGGCGTGTAAAGAATACATCATCGACCGCATGTCCGACCGCAACACCGACCGCACCATCGACCGCATCATCACCACCCGAAACATCCGGATCACATGATCCGGACCCACAGGATCATTCCATATCATAGTTTGTTATATTTAGTAAATATCTTCATTTCAAATGTAAAGATTGATATTATCTCTTGTATAGAATAGGAGATTGTGCATATCCTCTGTTAAGAAACCCTAGGATCACTTGTATATATATTGTGTAACTCCATCAATGAAAAGTATCTTTTGCCATTTTCTCTTTAGTTTTTTCAATAACAGTAAATTCAGGATTTCGAACCGCTGCACCCCTTAGTTAGCTCTACCCAATGGTTTCGATTGGAGTCAGATTTTTATTTTGTGTTTGACGGATGAGATGTGTCCGAGTTCGGTAGGACTCACAAAAAATCGAAATCATCTTAGCCGTACAGATGATGAGCTCGCATATGTGGCCTCGATTTGAGCCATTGGGTTGGGTGGAGGGGTGCAGCGGTTTTGGGTGGAGTGGTTCTGGGTCCGTAAATTCACTTGCCAAGGATTCAATTTATCTCTGAATTTAGGAGAAATGAATTGAATTTAGCGTTGCAAGAATAAGTAAATTTGAAGTGGTTGAATCTAGTTAACAGAAATAGAGAACGAAGTTAGTGCTACAACTTTTCCAACTAAATGTTCGGGACAAGTTGATACTCACTCCCACTCATTTCAAATTGCAAAAAAAATCATTTTGATTGTTTCATAGAAATTGCAAAATTCAAAAATAAAAAGTTTTTACCACTTGCATACTCACATCTAATCCACTAACCATTCCCTACCCTAACTTTCTCTCTCCTACCAAACTATCTACACTCATAACACATCAACTTTTCTACTTTTTCCTTAATTTTCGTGCAAACTGTCTTGAATTCAGGTAGAGTAAATGTAACTATGTTATGGTAGGAAGAGTTGTCCGCTCGATATGATCTTTCTCTCCTTTTTTACTGTAATATTCACTTGAATCATTTGCAATTACCTCAATTTGAAAACTATAATCCACATCTTAATATGTGTTGGGACTAAAAAGTATAAAGCCTCCAGCTAAATAATTAGCTTTGACGACTCCTAATTTTACAGGAATAGCCTTGAGTGTAGCTGCACTAAACTGAAAAAAAAAAAAAAAAAAATTTTACTGAACCGGAACCAGAACCGGCGGATAGAACCAGGAACAGAAAACTAGTAGTAAACGGATCGAATACGATTCCAGCTAAATAATTAGCTTTGACGATTCCTAATTTTACAGGAATAGCCCTGCGTATAGCTGCACTGAAGGTAATAAAATGTGATGTAACGGTCACTAGAAAAAGGTGGAGTTATTGATTTATGTTTGTATCGAATGGTGGAGATGGACAAAATTTAAAGTATATGTGACAACAAATACTGTTAATTTGAAGGAAGAATGCTATTTTGCCTTCTTCTCATCCCTAGGTTAATGTCTACTTCTAATTAGTTTTACTATTAAATGACTGTTCTTTTTAGATTAAATATATCCATAATTGATTTTTTTTTAATCTTAAAACTGTGTGTTTTAATGTTCACTTGCGAAATAAATAAATAAAAATATGTAGTGAACTGTAAAAGTAGTCAGGTAACTTTGCTACTAATTTTTCATTTAAAAGTAACTCTTCCCAAATACTCCCTGTCTCAGAAAGTTAGTCCCTCTTTTTTTGTTGTTATTATGAATAAACTTTGAGCTATGATTTAATCTACTTTTAATTATCTTAATATGAATCTAAAAATTGGTATTGATAGTATTTACAATGATGTATCAATAACAAGTTGCAAATTTTTATTAACATAATTAAAGGGCCAAATTGCACTTTAGTTACCTGAGTTTGTCGTCATATTTCAATTGGTTATCCAGTTTGTGTTTGTTACAATTTGGTTATTGAGTATGTCTTTTTGTTGCAATCAGATGTAATTTTGGTTAGTTAGTCAGAAACTTAACAGAAAGCGTGTCATGTAATTTTGGTTACTGTAACTAAATGTAACAAACGCGTACTTATATGGAACAATTTGTATACATAAAAGTAATACATATATACATAAAATTAACAATGTTTTTTTTATGCTTACTTCGTTTGCTAAAAGTAATATTTATTACAACTAAAATGTAATAAACGTATTACTTATATGTAACAGTGTTTATGCATAATTGTAACACATATGTATAGAAAAGTAATAATTCAACCATTTACACTTTAGAACTAAAAACACTTGTGTTAGTAACATTGTAAAAATAAGAAAAAAACAATTTTTATAAACGAATGTTACATTTTACTTGTATAATAACATTGTAAAACAGTTACGTTTACTTGTATAATAGTATATCTATATGTTTTCAAAGAATAAGTTACAATGGGTTCAATTTATCATGATACATGTAAAAGTATTACATTATCTATAGAAATCTGTTACAATTTCATCTACTAATGTGTTACATTTACTTGTACAAATAATTACATTAATGTATATAAGTTGTTATTTTTCAAATGTTACTTTCTTTTAAAAAATAAAATCAAAATACTCAAAAATAAAAAATATTCTGGAAAAACACTATTACATTTCAGTATAACGATAATTATATTTAGTTATTGTTACTGTTACATGTATTTATAGTTAGTATTAAAGTTGAAAGATAAGTAAAATGAGCTATTTTTTTTGTAAAACTGGTGTTACGTTTACTTATAAACAATGTTACTTTATAAGTAACACAGTTGTTACATTTAGTTATACTAATTATTACTTTTGACAAACGAAAAAAACAGTAAAAACAAAAAAACAAAAAAAAAAAGAAATTTTTTTTTCAGGGAAAAAAAAATTGGGCCTATGGGTCGCTGCTGGAAGATTTTGAGTGGAGCATGGGTTGGGATCCTACGCTTCGCGGAGAATGTTGTACACGGGTCATGGGTCGACCCGTCTTTTCTATGAGACGGATCTAGGCAGGCCCGGTTTTGAGCCCGTGCAACCAGCCCAATTGCACAGGACCCAAAAAAATTGGGGGCCCCAAATTTTATATGTTCAGTATATTAATAGCAGACACCGAATTTGTACAATTCTGCTTAAGTGCCCGGATGGTAAGGCGTGTTGTAACCTAACAAGATTGCCCGAGTTCAATTCCCATGAACAGCATATAATTGTATTATTTTCTTTTTTCCTTATTGGACTTTTCTCATTTCATTTTTGGGCTTCTATTTTCCTACTGTGGCTTTTCACTGATTTCCATTTTTGGGCTTCCCTTCCCTTCTTTTCTTTAAAAAAAAAAACTTAATTAGAAAGTTTAGTTTCTTTTAATAACGTATTTTAATTGTAATGAATTATTTGCTTATTACGTCAACATTATTGCAATTATTTTTGTGTGTAAATTTTTTAAATATTAAGGGCCTCAATTTTCATATTTAGCACAGGGTCTCTATAATGATTGAGACGGGCCTGGATCTAGGTGTTCTCACAAGAGACCACCTCTAGTATAAATTAGGTAACCTCACCCCTTAACAAAGTTTTTTAAAGGAATGAGAACTCAATTCTAATAAATTATAAAAAATATTATTAATAAATTATTTAATAAAATACTTTTATAATTCAAAAATTTTTAAATTTTACTAACATAATTAAAATCAAATTAGTATTCCACAAAAATTCAATTATATTTACTTTTCAAATTAAATGAGATGAACCGGCGGCCATTCCTTCAAAAGTCAAAACTTACCAACATCGATTATGTTATCTAACTTTTGCCATTATCACTCCTAACAAATGCTACTTTCATCCCATCTTAATGCGCATTGTTTGACTTTTTTGTCAATTCAATATAACTTTGACTATATTTTTATGAAAATTTAGATGTATCATAAAAAATATTATTGATACTATCCCTAACATTGAAACAATAATAATTTTTAAAATTTAATAAAATTATGATCAAAATTCAATTGAATTACCTAAATAAACAACAATTACGCACATTCAGCTAGGACGAAAAAAGTACTAAGTAGTTGGGAGCCTTAATTATTTAGTTGACTTATTGACTCCCATTTACTAAAGAGTGTTGTTAGTCACATCCAAAAAATAATAATTAATGTTTAGGTAACTAAATACTCTTTCCACCCCCAAAATATTTGTAATTTAAAAATACTAATTGTTTCAGAAAATCTTGAGAAAAACGTGTTCTACACTAATGTTAGTGTAAAACGTGTTTTTAAAAAAGCGGAGTGGCAGATTTGAAAATAAGCGGAACGCTGTGAGAAGGCACTGTGGCATTGATGTAAATAACTGGAACTCATGAAAACTCATCAGGCACTTTTCGAAACTGTAGGAGGCATTTTTCAATATTACAGCAGACAGATTTTAACCCTAGAGCAGGCACATATTTTGACGCTAACAAGGCATGTTTAGACATTTTGATGCATAGAACATGCACAAATAATGCCCATGACAGGCATTTATTTTAACATTAGAGCAGGCATTTATTTGGACTTGTTAAAAAAAAAAAAAAAAAAAAAAAAAAAAAAAAAACTCAGCAGGCACTTATAAAAGTGTATGCTTTGAACTTAGAAGTGCCTGCTTGGATTTTAAGAAGTGTTTGTTTTGAATTTTACATTTGTTATAATACAAGAGGCATTTTCTAATGCTATAAGAGGCACAAATTAATTCAGAGCAGACACTTATTTGGAACTTGTAAAAAAAAAAAAAAAAAACCTCAACAGGCATGTTTTAAAATTCAAGCTGGCAAATATAAAAATGTCTGCTGAATATTAGAAGTGCCATCTTGAATTTTAAAACATGTCTGCTGAGGTTTTTTTTTTTACAAGTGCCAAAAAAGTGCCTACTCTAAGGTAAAAAAAAAAAAAGTGTCTGATGTGAAAGTCCCAAAAAAGTGCCTGCTTTAGGGTAAAAAAAGTGTCTGCTGTAAAAATATTGAAAAATGCCTCCTACATTATCAGAAAGTGCCTGCCCCATAACCCTTCTTTTGCCAAAGAACCCTTCTTTGTGGAAAACACGTTTTACACTAAGGCTAATGTAAAACGCGTTTTACACAAGACTTTAATTGTTTTGCTATTATCCAGGAATCTCTATCATTGTTTACCAACAATATCCTCATTTATGATCAATAAGTGTCCTAGTGAAAATATTTAATTACCTAAGTACTTGAAATTTTGCAAGGGTAATTTAGTCTATTAGACATGCATTAATTGTTTTTCTTAATTTGTGTAAAAATCTTAAAACTATAAGAATTTTGAGACGGAGGAAGAGGGAATACTATTTTTTTGTTCTTATATAAATGATTTAATTTTCTTAAAATTTGCTCATAATTAAAAGTAAAATTTGATAATATTTAATCACTCATTTTGAGACAAAAAGCCTAGAATAATATTGTAAAGCACAAAAATGAGTGTATAAAAAAAATTAAAAGTGTGAAAAAAAAAAGAAAGCACTTTTTACTAAATTAACTACCGGTGAGACGAGAACAATAAAGTAAATGCAATATAATCTCGTTCTTAACGAAATTCACACTTATAAAAGACCCTGCTTCTCACCTTAAAAAATCACATCCATCAAACTATCAAAATTTCAAGGTTATTAAGATATATTGCAGTAAAAAAAATGGAGAAGAGGTCCTTTCTGTTCTTGATGCTGCTCTTCTTCCTTCTCCTTGCTTCAGGTCTCTCTCTCTCTCTCTCTCCCTCTTTCTCTCTCCCCCCCCCCCCCCCTCTCTCTCTCTCTCTCATGCATGCATATATATGTATATTAATTGTAAGGCTAAATCATTTTTGTGTATATTTTGTCATTGTAGAGGAGAAGAAGATGATTGGGGCAGAAGCAAAGATGTGTGAAGCACCGAGCCCTTCGTTTCGAGGACCGTGCTTTTTTGACAAGACTTGTGTGGTGCCGTGTGAGCGCGATGGTTTTACTGACGGCAAATGTCAAGGGTTCCGGCGCCGGTGTATTTGTTATAGGCCTTGTGCTTCTATGAATGAAGCTATGTTACCATGAAGATATATCGGTGAAAATATTGTTGCAGAACTTGACTAATAATATCAAAAAAAAAAAAAAAGAAGAAGAAAAAATAAACCATGTTATTGCAATTTTCATCAATCAACGACTTATATCCAATCTATTTTATAATGACGGTTTTCTAAATAAGTGTGCAGGGCTAAGAAAGATGATTACTTTTAATGAGCAATCTAATGGCTACTAATCAGACTGCTAGCGACAGGTAACAGGGCCTGATCCAATCAAATGCATGTTATAATTAAAATTACATAACAAAATTTAACACACATTTTTACTTTACACTTCACAATGGTTTAATTTACTCTAGTCAACTATTTTCAGTGGTTTTAAAAATCAAAGAGCTGGACAGATCCGAGTGTATCCTCAGTCTTTGAACCTAAATAGTTCAAATCAACTATTTTTTTTAAAATAAATAGTTCACAACAACTTTTTACAAAATTAATAGTTTGAAGTGAATCATAAACTTTGTTGAACGAGTCTAAATCCTCTGTTCCACTTCGTGTACCATTTCATGTGCCACAAGTGATCTAATGGCTCACAATTATTGAGAATGGTATTATTGTAATATCATGCAAACATGTGAACGGTTGGATTACAAGTGGTACATGGAGTGGCACACAAAAGTGGTACAGGAGATCTCAACTCCCGTTCACATTTTGATACTCTATGTATACTCCCGAAATATGTACCACAACTTTATAAGCCCCAAGCCTATTTTCTTAGTAAATAACTAGAATAATTTTGTCAAAAAAAAAAATAAAGTCTGAAACTGGAATTGCTAAAAGCATCCTAAATGATTTTAGTGAAAATAAATTCAAGGGCTTTGCTCATGACAATGATTTTGAAAATGCTTCATTCAACTATTACATACATTTTAAACTTGTTGTATTTCACTAACTGTACTTTATAAAGTTGTAACATTTGCATTTTATTTTTTGAAATTGTGAAAATCACAAAAGCAAAACTTATTTTACACCGGAAGGAGTACCATGAAACAAAGCAAAATCAATACAACATAAAGTAACGATCAAAGCAAAAAAGACTTTTCTTGGGACAATTATTTCGAAAAGTTTGTCATATTTTGACATTTTACTGTCAATACATGTTATCTTTAACTATATGTTTGTGTCAATCTAGTGAATCATAATGAAATTACAAAATTTATTATTGATAAAACACTTTATGATTTATCAATTATAATTTTTAGAAAAAGCCAAAATGAAACAAACAAATCTCCCACCCTCCTCTCCCAAAATAACCAAGGTTCAAAAAGTCTATTAACTGGCCACAAATTTATATACCACTTAGGCTCGTCAGGTGCACAGTTTTCAAAACAGAGATTTTTTTAAACGCTAGTATTTTGAGCAGCCAAAATTGGCCAATTTTTTAAAAAGCTCTGTTTCGAAAACTCTCAATTGAGGCACGCATTTAGCAAAAGGCTGGCTTTTTACACTCCATTTTAAATGGACCGCTGTACCAAACAAGGCCTTAACTCGCTCTACCAAACGAGGCCTTAACGACCCTGAATCTTGAGCTATGTTGCAGAACTATCTGGAGATTTCAGCACACATGCCTAGTAAGCTTCATTTTAGGAGCTATGGCCTTCAAAAAACATAGCTCGGGGCCTTGTGAATAAAATCATTACTTTGAAACAAACATAAACTAAAGCATAATATCCGCGAACATCGAAGAAGATAAGTCTTCACTGAAAGGTATAAAAATATAAGGCCTTAACTCGCTCTACCAAACGAGGCCTTAACGACCCTGAATCTTGAGCTATGTTGCAGAACTATCTGGAGATTTCAGCACACATGCCTAGTAAGCTTCATTTTAGGAGCTATGGCCTTCAAAAAACATAGCTCGGGGCCTTGTGAATAAAATCATTACTTTGAAACAAACATAAACTAAAGTATAATATCCGCGAACATCGAAGAAGATAAGTCTTCACTGAAAGGTATAAAAATATCCAAACAGAGCCAATAAAATCTCGAAAATTGAAGTAAGAAGCTCCTACTAAGTATTAGTGGCCCTTGTATAGATTTGCTGGCTAGCATGAGCAGATACCATCCTGATGGCACCTCTTGCCATCAAATCCTTGATTGCCTTCCTTGCCAACGATCCATTGATCTGACGGGAAATAACAAACGGAATACATAAACAAATAATTACTGATAATCAAACAAAGATCTCTAAGCTTCGTAATTGTATAAAAATAATATTTCTTTGTGACTTGTGTGCGGTGGGGTGACTGAGTTGCAAAGGAAGCCAGTGAAAATACAAGAGATATGAGTAGTTTCAAGACACAAAGTGAATATGTATCTTTTTGCAACACCCTAATTCTCTATAATTCAATGTAGAGAAAAAGATTAAAGTTTAGGCTCCGTTTGTTTCGCGTAAAACAATTTCCGAAAAATGATTTCCCGTAAAATGTTTTCCGGTAAAATGACATAAAAATGTTTTTGGTTGTTTGGTAAATCTAAGGATAATGTTTTTCGGAAAATATTTTCATATGAAAATAATAATAATTTAATATGAGGAAAAGAATTGAATGTGGGTGGAGATTTTGGGTTGGGATGGGTGGTTGTGGGGGGGGGGGGGTGTGGGGTAGGTGGGGGTGATGGAGATGTTCATTTTTTTTAATGAGTGAAAAGTTTTTTTTTTTTTTTTTGGGTGGGGTGAGTGCTGGGGTAGTTGGGGGTGGTGGAGATGTTCAATTTTTTTTTTAATATGAGTGAAAAGAATTTTTTTTTTTTTGTTGGGGTGGGTGGGTGGTTGGGTAGGGTGGGGGTGGGTGCTGGGGTAGTTGGGGTGGTGGAGATGTTCAATTTTTTTTTAAATGAGTGAAAAGAAGTTTTTTTTTTTTTTTTGGGGTTGGGTGGCGTGGGGGTGGTGGAGAAATTCATTTTTTTTTTAATATGAGTGAAAAGAAGTTTTTTTTTTTTTGGGGTTGGGTGGGGTGGGGTGGTGGGGTAGGTGGGGGTGGAGTGGGTGCTGGGGTAGTTGGGGGTGGTGGATAGGATGGATGGAGAGGGTGGTGTTAGAGATGTAGTGGGTAGGGTAGGTAGGGTGGGGTTTTATGGAGAGTTGGGTGTGAGTGAGAGAGTTAACATTTTCCGGAAAATGACTTAGTAAAAATCCGTAAGTCATTTTACTTAGAAAAGAGGGAAAACCATTTTCCGGAAAATATTTTCCTCATTTTCCGGTGCGTAACAAACACCGGAAAATGGGGAAAACATTTTCCGGAAGTTATTTTACGCGAAACAAACGGAGCCTTAGGTACCAAGCATAGATAATGAATGTTATCATAAGTTTCACCATGATCTGGTTGAACTGGAAAATATAGGTGTAGTTAAGAAAACATGTAACTAGAAATTAGAATAAATAATCCCTCCATCCCAAAATGATCTTCACACTTTTTTTCACCGTTAGTACGAAGGATCATTGAGCAATAATTTTAGGTTGACTCGATTGTACTAATAAAAATCTAAAACTTGTTATTGACGCACCATCAAAAATACTATCAATAACAAGTTTTAGATTTTCATTTGAATAATTAAATCAACTTAAAATAATTGCTCAAAGTTTCTTCGTAGTAACGTAGAAAAAAGCGTGAAGATCATTTTGGGACGGAGGGAGTATTTGACATCAAGCACGATGAAATATAGCTAAACCTTATTAGACAATAACGAGTTGAAGAGAAAAAAAAATGTACCCTTAATCTGTCTGACAAGATTGAAGGGGTGATGAGCTTGAACTTTGGTGCTTCAGAAAGAAGCTTGTCATATGTTGCCTTGTCAAACAACACCATATTGTTCACCTTCTCCTTTTGTTTCCCTTTGCTCCATTTCTGCATAAAAGTTCCAAGATGATAATAAAATATTATACAAGAACAAGTAGAAAATGGGGGGAAACGAACATACACTATCATCTCCTTACTTTAGGATGAAATCTTGGACTCCCATTAGTGAATAATAAAATATTAAAGCTCTATTCACTATAAAAAGCTGTCATTGGCACTAAGAAAATAACAATAGGTATTATACAACTGAGCTCAGAGTTCCATCAATCTCAAAAAATGGAAACGGTGGCATGAAAGAGTATGCTTCAAACGCCTGATTACAGATACTCCCTCCGCTCCAACGAACAAAACCCCATTTGTATAGTTTTATAAATAAGGGATATGTTAGAAATGGAGTTAATTAAAAGTACAAAATAATTGATTATACAAAAAATGCTAACGTCATATTTGGAGGAAGTAGCGAAGCCATGAATTTTTGGAAAGGGGTAAAGATATTTTTCGAGATAACTATTATATTGATGTATCTAAATTTAGTATTCAAGGGGGTCAAAATAATAATGTACTGCAATTTTTTTCTCAAACTAAAAGGGTCAAACTGTATATAGTCATCATTTTTAGTAGTAAAAAATCTTTTTTAAACAATTTAAAGTAGTCAAAATTGACACGTTCCAAAATTAAAGGGGGTCGTGGCTTCGCCACTGTTTCGAGGGTACATTTAAAAGACAATGGAAATCAGAGCATAATCCTCGAGAGTGGACTTTTATATGGAACTTCCAATACCAAACATGGACAATTAGAAAAAAAAGAATTCCATATGCTAAAGTGCGAGCAAGGAGATCCTGCAAACAGTTAAGGCCATCTCCAATGTGTTGCACCAATTTTTCTATCCAACCCCATAACAGCAATTGTTGACGCCAAAAAAATATTCTTAGAATTCTTAGAATAGTTGTCTTACACCTCATCCTTAAACTATTCTCCCAATTTCACAAACAATACTCAAAGTTTAGATTTTTACATATTAACCCCTCCTTTAAATTGTTGTTAATGTCTGAATCCTCTCCTTTAAATTGTTGTTACTGTCTGAAGTTGTTGTTACTGTCTGAATAATATATTATTATATTATAATTTATAATTTGGTGTTTTTTATACTACTCCCTCAGTCACATTTACGTTGGCCACTAGACAAAATCACTTTGTTTAAGCCTAATGAGTGCTTTGTTTAATTTTTGCGGTTCCATTTACACCCTTGTTTAAATGCAATAATTACATTTCTAAAAATCCAAAAAGATTTACAAAAGTCACTTTAAGTTGAGATATATCAGGAAAGAAACTCAATAAATTGCACTAATTTCCAAAATGGCCAGAAAAATTGGGACAACTAAAAATAGAAATGTTGTCACTATAAATGGGACTAAGGAAGTATTATGTGAAATTCGTTTATGTTTCTATATAAAGTTCTAAATTATGTAATATGCATTTTGTACTAGCTTTTATATTTTCGTCCAATAAAATGTTACACTTTACTTTTAGGTTTGGCCACACAAAAAAACTCACGGTTAGAAGAAATATAGTCCTCCCTTTATAAAGAAAAGAAAAAAATGATCTACTATCCATATTGGTTTGTCTAAAAACAAAATGTCCAATTTCAAAAAGTAGAAATAATTATACATATATAAAGTAAAGCATATTCGTAAATAAATAAAGTCCGACAGTCCCATTTGTATTGGCCACATTTCTATTTTTAGTTGTCCCATTTTTTGGCCAATTAGGAAATCAATGCAATTTATTGAGTAACTTTCCCATTATATCGCTAATTAAAGTGAATTTGGTATTCCTTTTTGGATTTTGGAATTGTAAATGTTGCATTTAAAAAAGGGTGTAAATGGAGATGCAAAAAAAAAAAAAAAAATCTTTCAAAAACAAACAAGGAGATTTTGGTGTCCAATATAAATGAGACTAAGAGAGTACAACATACATGTTAAAATTGAAATGACTGAATTGCACAAATAAAAATATGGAATTAAATTGGTGAATAGTGTTTGCTTGGACTGAAATTGATTCATGTTATAGCTTTCGTTTGAGAATAGTGGTGTTTTTGGTGAAATAAAGCTAAAATAATGCCTATTAGAATTGCTCCTAGATCAAATCTAGAATCAATATTTTAGATCATGAAACCAAAATCACCACTATTTACTTCTTCGAAGCTTCGAAGAATTTCAGAACTTGCACCAAATTCAGAGCAATTGAATAGTGTTGCACCAAATTCAGTGGAAGTAAGAGTGTTCGCACAATACAATTCATTCCAACCAAATTTAGTGCAATACTTTTAGTGGTAAAATTCAAGTGTTAAAAGAGAAATTATAACTTATATTAATAAATATCATATACTCCCTTCGTCCCACTCGAATTAGGACAAATTTCCAATTTGGGTGTCCCATTAGAATTAGGACAACCCAAAAATGGAAGTGTTTTATTTAATGGGACCCACATTCACACTCACAACAACTTTCCACTCATTATTCTCTACCCCACTATCTCTCTCCTACTTCACTTTTCATACTCACAACACCTACTCCACTAACACTTTTTCCTTATCCCCGTGCCCAACCCAAAAATCCTAATTCGGGTGGGACGGAGGGAGTATATCATTTTGTGGAACAAATTGCATCCATTGCTTGTAACTTGTTCTTAGTACATTATAATTATTACTAGTACTAGAAATGAGACTTTTAGACTGCACAACTTTTTTGGAAATTTTTCATCTCCATTAGATATATGAATAGTAAATTTGATGTTTTAATAATATATTTAATATTTAATTACACTTTAAAATAAAACATAGACTAATATTTTAAGAAAAATTATAATCTTAGTTAGACGAGTGTGTATATATATATATATATACACACACATATAATTGAAAACTAAACTTTAGTATTGTTTGTGAAATAAATAGATTAGCATAAGATAGGTATAAGTGGAATATGCTAAGAATTTTATTTGTTTGGTATTAAAATTGAAGTTGTGGATTGGAGCGAACAAAATGGTGTTGGGGATTGGTGCGAAATTCGCACAAAATCTCATTGCTACATTGGAGATGCTCTAAGGGGGCATTACACGAGTCTCCTTCCCAATATCATAATAACTTGCAAACGGTTTTTAGCGCATGTTCAGCTACAACTAGCACGTCTTAGATTGAAGGAGAAGAAAAGAAACTATAACTCCAAAAAACTAACCTATATTGCATCTCAAATTCGATAGCTAAGCTAAATCCAAGTCTTATAAGTTCGTGAAATTCTGCAGAAGATCTCTAATGTAACAGATATAAATTTCAATTAATAAGTACAAATTAACCATAGCTATGGAGTAGATAGTGGCCAAATCCAAACTTATGGCCACATCACAATAAGAACTATCATAAAAAACTATCCTATATTGCATCCCAAATTCATTTTCTAAGATATACCCAAGTCTAATATGTTTGTGAAATTCTGCAGATGACCTCTAATGTAACAGATATATAAATGTCACTCGTATGTGTAAAGTATAATTCTTCAATTTAATAAGTACGAATTAACCATAACTACAAAGTATAGACTTGCCAAATCAAACTTATGGACATCAAATTTAGAACTATCAAAAAGAAATACCACATACACATCACGCAAATAGCACTACCAAACAGAAAATGAAAAGTTATACTCCCTCTGTCAAAAAAAAAAAAAAAAAAAAATGATTTCGATCAAGAGTAATTTTGAAGGTTTTTAAACATTTTGGCACAGAAGGAAAGAAAAAAAAAACACAATTGGAATAAGCTAAATTAATAATAAAAAAGAGAGAGAGAATCTTCTGCTATCAATTAATCAATCAAACCAACGAAATCACGATCGGATTATATGGTGACGAACCTTCTTCTTCTGCTTTCCACCACCAGATTTGGCGGGCTTGGACGACGGTGGGGGTGCCTTCTCCTTCTTAGGCGCCTATTTCACACCATTAGAGAAACAATTATGAGATTAGATACAACGAAAACGAAAGATTGAGTTGAAGGAACAAAATTGGTTTGAATTAGGGTTTACCATTGAAATCTAGGTTTCTAATGCCGGGAGGGATAACGAAGACGGCTGCTCCTATTTCTGCTCCTGCTAGTTGAGAGAAAGGAAAAGGTTGATATCCAATTATTTCTAGGGTTTATTGGGTGTGGGTTCAATTTGGGCTGGAAAAAGGCCCAATTTATTGTTTTAGCCCAAGCTGATGAGATTGTAATGGGTGTGTAAAACTTATGAATACATCCGTAACTACGCTTAGTGTTGTACCATTTAAAATTTCAAGCTACTTACAGTTGTATTCATAAGTTTTACGGGTGTGTATAACAACACCCATTGTAATTTTATTAAATAACATTAGAAAATCTCGAGAAAACTTGTTTTACACTCGTTTTAGTGTAAAAAAAACTTGTTTTTATCTCCTAATACCAAACAAAATCTCTTTATACAATATATATTTTACACATCTCTTAGTGTAAAACAGGTTGTTCATAAAAATAATTCATTATGAAATTTGCAAATTAAAATGTGATTTGGTACTTTTTAAAAAAATGATTTATAAATGTTCTTTTGCGATTTTTTTTAATGATTTTCAAGGGGTTGTGACTACCTCAATAATAATAGTGACACTTCAAACAGAGAGTTGGGAGCTATCTATCAACATACGTTGGCACTTACTGACACATGAACCTCTAAACATTGAACATTGAGACTGTCGGTTATTAACAAGGCTCCGTTTGTTTCGCGGAAAATAACTTCTGAAAAACGATTTCTTGTAAAATGTTTTCTGGAAAACGATTTCTTGGAAAATGTTTTCCGGAAAATGTAATTTCCACTGTTTGGTGAATTTTAAGAAAATGCTTTCCAGAAAACTTTTTTAGATACATTAATTTTGATCACCTAGAGTATATATTAAAAAGAAATAATCAATAAATTAGTCATTATCTCCAATTTCAATTATAAAGTAATGGAAATGTAGTTTTATAATTATAATGGACTAAAGTTAATAATTTAACATATTGCAAAATATTCATAAAAATAAAATATTTTTAGACATTTTTTAATTAACTGAATATATTTAAAAAATAATTTTCGTAAAATAAAAATTGGAATTAAAACAACAATTGAAGTGTTAGCATTTTCCGAAAAATGTTTTCCTTAGGTGGAGGTAAGGAAAACGCTTTCCTTAGGAATGGAGGAAAACCATATCCTGAAAAACATTTTCCCCATTTTCCGGTGTTTAACAAACACAGGAAAATGGGGAAAATGTTTTCCGAAAAATGCTTTCCTCCAAACAAACGGAGCCTAAGTGTTATAATTGTCAGTTTGACTGTTTGTAAGTGATTTTTTAATATTTTGTAACTTTGAAGGGATGGAATCACGTGAGACCATCTCACGGTGTGAGACGGCTCACAGCCGAGCGGAGCCGCCGAGCCACTTTTTTATTATTTATTTTTTTGCCCTCCAACTTTTTTTCTCTGCCATTTTTTTCTCGCTAGAAAAAGTAACACTTTTTATAAAGAAATGTAACACTTTTTTCTTCATATGTAACACTTTGTACCACAAATTTACTGAAATAGATTAAAGATAACATGAGATTGACTACTAAACTAATGTAACATTGTATAATAATGAATGTAACACTTTTTTTTTTCAAAAATGTACCACAAATTTACTGAAATAGATTAAAGATAACATGAGATTGACTACTAAACTAATGTAACATTGTATGATAATGAATGTAACATTTTTTTCTCAATTGTAACACTTTTCAAGGGTTTTACATTCAATAGAAATGCAAATCCCGATTATATACATGATTTTTTACTCTTTTTTAAAGAAAAAAGTAATATTTACTCTATAAAACTGTTACATTCATCTATATAACAAATTACAATCATATATATGCATTGTGTTACACTTCAATTATTACTTTTTCTAACCACAATTTTTTATTATTTTTTTTTTGCAAAAATACAGCTACATCTTACAATGAAGTTTTACTTTTTAAGACTAAACTGTTATTTTCTTCATAAAAATGTGTTACATTTTTTACGACGAGCAGATCACTTTTTTGTGTGTTGAAAAGTATGTTTTTCTTTAAAAAAAAAAAATGAAACCATATCATGACCTATCTAGTTTTATTCGCCTCGTTGAGACGAACACAACTGTATTTTTTATTTTTATTTTTACTTCAAAATCTCAAGATATTGCATTTTAAAGTTATTGGGAGGTTTTTTTTTAAAGGGACACGTGTCGCGCGCTGGAAGGGCAAGAAGGACAGCTGGGCGGGTTATCTGGGCGGGTCGCTGGACATGATCCATAGGTGGATCCGTCTCACAAGGTGAGACGCTCTCACCCAAGTTTTTGCCATTTTTGAATTTTAATCAAACGTACTTTCATTTTGACTCATAATTTAAATATTTATCGCTATAAAAAATAAAAAAATAAAAATTTATTGATGATTAACCTTATTTAAATTTTTAAAGAGATTCAAAGTTTAACATACAATATTAGTCAAATTTCAATGGCTGGAGTATTATTTTTATTGGTACCGTATCAATATAAACGTTTAGAATTTCATGAAGAAAATCATCAAAATTTCATAAATATTTTGGTTAAATTTCAACAAGTAATGGGCATGGCTTAGAGGCTAGACTTGATCGACTTGGCTCTATCAGGAGAGGGTCGACTCAATGAATAGGCATGGCTCAGAGGCTCAAATAATGGGCATGGCTCAGAGGCTGGGCTCGATCGACTAGGCTCTATCGGGAGAGGGTCGACTCGAGGGTAACTGGTCTTATGTCCGACTAAGGACTGCCGGGACACATTGGTCGATTTTGTCAACTTTTCTCATGGCGGAGGGTTGACTACACAAACTGGTCAACTTATCTCATGGCGGAGGGTCGACTACACAAACTGGTCAACTTATCTTATGGCGGAGGGTCGACTACACAAACTGGTCTTACGTCCCTCCAGACTGCCGTCACGATGATAGGTTTTCTCTAACCTGGCCACTCTCGGGGGATAAAGGTTTTCTTAACCTAGTTATGACTATACTGGTCTTACGCCCTACCAAGGGCTGCCGAGGAAATAACATCTTGACTTTCATCCTGGACTTACGAGGTACGACCGAGACTTTCATGATTTCACTTTCTACCCTGGACTTATGAAGTACGGCCGGGTCAACAAAATCCAATGGTCTTACGTCACACCGGACGGCCAAAGGACAAGTCTCACAGAACCTAATGGTCTTACGTCACGCTGGACGGCTAAGGACATATCTCACAAAATCTAGTGGTCTTACGTCACGCTGGACCGCCAAAGGACAAATCTCACAGAACCTATTGGTCTTACGTCACGCCGGACCGCCAAAGGACAAATCTCACAAAACCTATTGGTCTTACGTCACGCCGGACGGCCAAAGGACATAATCTCACTAAACCTAATGGCCTTACATCACACCGGACTGCCAAAAGGGCAAATCTAACGAAACCTAATGGACTTATGTCACGCCTGACGGCCAAAGGACAGGTCTAACTTAATGGACTTATGTCATTCCGGACTGCCAAAGGGCGAATCTCACAAAACCTAATGGTCTTACGTCACGCCGGACGGCCAAAGGACATAATCTCACTAAACCTAATGGTCTTACGTCACACCGGACTGCCAAAAGGGCAAATCTAATGAAACCTAATGGACTTATGTCACGCCGGACGGCCAAAGGACAGGTCTAACCTAATGGAATTATGTCATTCCGGACTGCCAAAGGACATAATCTCACAGAACCTAATGGTCTTACGTCATGCCGGACGGCCAAAGGACAGGTCTCACAGAATCTAATGGTCTTACGTCACACCGGACTGCCAAAGGACATAATCTCACTAAACCTAATGGTCTTACGTCACGCCGGATGGCCAAAGGGCAAATCTAACGAAACCTAATGGACTTATGTCATTCCTGACCGCAGAGGACAATTTTTCATATTTTTAACTGGACTTACGAAGAACGGCCACGTTAACTTCACAAATTCAAACTCTTAACCTGGGCTTACGAGGCGCGGCCGGGCTAACGCTAATTCTCACATTCTTAACTGGACTTACGAAGTACGGCCATGTTAACTTCATAAATTCAAACTCTTAACCTGGACTTACGAGGCGCAGCCGGGCTAATTTTATACTCTTAACCTGGACTTACGAATTACGGCCGGGTTAACGCTAATTCTCACATTCTTAACTGGACTTACAAAGTACGGCCATGTTAACTTCACAAATTCAAACTCTTAACCTGGACATACGAGGTGCGTCCAGGCCAATTTTATACTCTTAACCTGGACTTACGAATTACGGCTGGGTTAACGCTAATTCTCACATTCTTAACTGGACTTACGAAGTACGACCATGTTAATTTCACAATGCTAAATTCTTAACCTGGACTTACGAAGCGAGGCCGGGCTAATTTCATACTCTTAACCTGGACTTACGAATTACGGTCGGGCTAATTTCACAAAGCTGGTCTTACGTCCACCTAAGGACTGCCCGGGACAAGGGTCTCAACCTATGATGACTATTCTGAGTCAAAGCTTGGGTTGGGTCAACACTACTCTACGGGACAGTTGACACATTTTCTTGACACCGGGGAAGAGCCTAGGGGCAACCGTTAAGACTCATTGTGGACAAAAGAGTCCAAAACTTTGGGAAAATCATTTTGAGAGGAGATCAAAAGCATTTTTCTTGAAACATGGTCTTTGATAAATGATACCAAAAAGGGCAAATTTTGAAATGCTTATTTCTAAAGGCAAATCTTTTAACGAAGCATGTTAGTCAAATTTTTGATTTTAACTTAACCGCGAGGTTTGTTATGCATAAAGTCCTTCGGAACTTTGTCCATTTCTTAGGAGTGATCGGGAATAGAGAACCCTTTTGCCGTTGATGTTGGGGCAGCCCCATATCCTTGTTTTCCTTGATGTCGGGGTAGCCCCATGTCTTCGGCATCGTTGATGTTGGGGTAGCCCCATGTCTTTGTCGGTGTCGATGGCGGGGTAGCCCCAATATCATCTTTTGTCCTTTGATGTAAGGGTTAGGAACCCATCCCTTTTTCATGACGCACCATTTCTTTTTCCTAGGCCGCTCTTTCGGGTTTTCAACCTAGCGGGCATCTCTTTTGCGTCTTTTATGGCACACCCTGTTTTTTGCCTAGGCCGCCCTTACGGGTTTTCAACCTAGCGGGCTACTTTTTTTGTGCCTTTCTCTTTTTCCTTTTTTTTATGAGTGATCCAGCCGACTCGATAAAACGAGGACTTTAAAGTATTTTTTTTATGGAGGAAACATGCAAGGAATTTTATTTGGGAGAGAGTTCCTTTGTTTTGGTGAGCTCTTTGAGCAATTTATCATGAAATGGAAGGAAGCCCTTGCTTGATAGAATACAAGTGTTTAGCTCTTTCCTAAGATGTAGAGAAGAAGACTTGTCAAGACATTTGAAATTTGCCTTAGTTAATATCATCAAATGATTGCTTGAACGGACCATGTCTGTCATTAAGTCAAGATTATAGCAAGCAATTAGCCTTAACATGTATAAATGTTGTGATCAATTGAGATTAAGATTCGATCAATGGCAAGATCGGAAGAAGAAGGTGTATCTGGGGAATCAGTCATTGATAAGACTGAGAATTTGGTCATTTTGAGAGGACCATGGTTTCATGGTTTTGTTTCCTGTTGTGACCGGACCCGAAGGTTGCCTACGTTCCCCTCATTTTGAGGAGCTCAGGTCGCCGTAGTTCGGCCATAGATCGTCTTTTGTTGAAGTTGGTGTCCTTTTGAAGGATGTTGTTGCTCTGCGGATGTAGATCGCTTTGCCTTGTGGTGAATTCCTTGTGATGGACCTTTTGGGGTGAACCCTCTTTGGTGACCTTTTGAGGCAAACTTCCTCTTCGCGGAAATTCATTTCATTTCCTTCTTTCCATACATTCATTTCTTTTCTTTCCTTTCATTCATTTTTTTCAGAGAGGGGGGAAACATTAGCCCCAACTTGGATATTGGCTCATCTGTAGCCCCTTGGTGGAATGCCTGTCACTTCTTGCTTTGACTTTGAAGCTCTGGGAAGTCCTTTGCTTGGTTGCGCACGTGCGATCATGGTCGAATCTTGGTGGTTAAGCAACAACATCCTTGCCTTTTCATTGTCTCGGGATGCCTTTGATGTGCATCCAGAATTTGTATCGGGAAGGTGTATTGGGGATGTGTATAGGGGAATCTGTATCAGGGATGGCTTACCATTAACGCTCTCTTCATGCCAATTGATCACAACATTTATTCACATCAAGATTAATTGTTTGCATTTAGCGTTTTTATTCGTGTTGGGTCTATTCGTCCTTAATGAGTAGTCATTGACTAGTATGCTTAGAAGTCAATTCATCATTTTAGGGACGTAGCAATCAATTGATAATAACAAGCAAGGCAATTTCAAGAGTAAATGTATATTGCAAATAATGTCTCAAGTCTAGAGAGAAGAGAAGGAAAATGACTCTTTTATTTAGATAACTTTGTACATACATGTCCAAGTGCGGACCTTTGAAAAAATAAAAACACACAGTCCGGGACGGACTTTGGTGAAAGTCTAGATCCTACGAGGCTGGATGACCCTTTTTTTTTAAGGGATGGACTCCAATGAAGCACGATGATCCATTTTCTTCCTCAATTGTTGGAGGGGTTGTCGGCGGCATATTCCATGTCTTCCACAGGGAACTCGGGTTCCATGTTGTCGGGAAGGATGTCACGAGGTCTCCATTTGGTTTGGCGTTGTAATTGCTGGATTCATCTACACATGAGTGGGGAGTTTGCTTTGGCCATCTCCTTTTGGTGATTTCCTTTCAAGGTGCGTAACCTTCGCACATTGCATTCGGCGAGAGTACGGATTTCCCTTTGATGTAATCGCCTTTGGTCATCTGAAGCTCGGGCTTCTTCTTGTAGATGGTCTCCCAATTGTTTGATCTCATTGCTCATGTGGACGGTTGTCTCGGATGCCAATTCAGATGTGGGCTCCTTGGTTGATGTTTCCAATGGACAGAACCGCGAAGGACTTTTAGCATATTAAACCTCAAGGTGAAATTATAACCATGATTTGGGAAAAATGCTTCGTTATCGGATTGGCCATTTAGGAAAACTTGATATTTTATTTTAAGAAAGCTTGATCTCCATTTTTTTTTTGTCTTGAAAAGCACACATTTGTTTTGAGTGAAAGACTCACAAACATTTTCTTATTTTTATATTTTTTGTACACTTTTGACAAAGCAATAATGATAATAATCTTATTAAGAAAACTGACAATGGACTCAGAATGGTCACCACATGGCATCAACCGGGGAGTCAAGACTCTAACAAACATCTTAACTGACTTTTCTTAACGGCTTATCACACATCCTAAAAGCAACTGACTCTTCCTAAGGATGAAAACAGACTCTTTCTAAGGGGAGGTTGATGGAAGAGATTTTGACATTCCGCTTCTGACCATATCTGTAGTTTCATTTCCAATTTTCCAATCGGGGGCATTCAAGCTTTCCTTTCACGGTCAACTTCCGAATGACACGTTTTAAAGCGGTGCAATCGTCGGTATCATGAACGACCCCAAAATCCCGTCCCTATTTATTTTATAAATTTTTGGGAATTTTAATTTGAACTTATGTGTGCATTTTATGTGTTAGAAAATATTTTTATGACTTGCATATATTATTTGAGCATATGTGATAGTTAAAGTGTTAATAGAAATTTTGATAAAAGGGATAAATGAGTTAGTTGAAACTTTAGGGTCCAAAGTGTAACTTTAAAGTTCAGGGGGTTAATTGCTCAACTTGGAAAGTAGAGTGACCAAAGTGAAAAAAATGGTAAAGATCTTTATATACATATCTCTTTCCCCTCCCTCTGCGTAATCACACACACACACACCGAGTAAACTTTTACTCCCTCTGGTTCATGAACATTCAACGTAAGTTTCATCCTATTTTAATTTCTATCTTTTTAATTACTTCTCCGTTTTAAAAACTAATTATATAAAAATGATCAGGGCGTTGAGTAGGTCATTTCTACCCGATCAAATATTATTTCTGCGATACTTTTTCGGGAAATAAGTAAGTTACTAATTCCCCTTAAATAGTAAAATAGTCATATATTTGCTATATGTGTGATATGTGGTGAAATTATTGTGAAAAGAATTTATTTGTGATACTTGTTTATTTGGGACAAAGGGAGTATAATTATACTGGGTAAGTGACTTGGTTTGTATGCAAGTATGTATATGGAGTATGTTTATATCCTGAGAATGTTAGTATAAGTGTTTGAAAGTATACTCCTACTTGTGGGACGGTAAAATATTAACTTGAGTTAAATTTTAAATAAGTATATTATAAAATTATACTATTATTCTTGGGACGGGAAAATGAATGAAAGTATCCCTAAATGAGTATATTAGTATATTAGAAAAATTATATTTATACTTGTGGAACGGTGGAACGAAATGAGTATAGTTTGTTCAAGTTTTGGCCTGGCGGGTGTGTTGGGCGGCCGCCCAAATAGGGCGTGCGGCCGCACACTTATCTGGAAGATTTTTGTCTTGAGACAGAGTGTTTTGGGCGGCCGCACAGTCTGGTGTGGGCGACCGCCCAGGGCTGCTGAAAAGTTTGAGTTGTTTAAATCCAAGTGAATTAGAGTTAAATCTTGGTCTAGGTCTTAGGTGATATTCTAGAGTACCTAGAGGGTTGTTGTGGAACACCCTAGTGTTTGAAATTGGTTCCTTTGTGAACAAATGTGTTAGGGAATAAGTGTTACATGGGGTATTGTTGAACATCTTTTGATGTGGTTTGGATTGGTTCATCTTTGTGATGTGTTTGGATTGATTCCTTATTTTAGAATCATTGCCCGGTTGTTGTTGTTTAGGAAGTATTCATTACTGTGCTTCTTGTGAAAAGTCCAGCTGGTCTTGTTGTGGAGTCAGGCAATGGGAGAATTATAGTGGTACAAGTAAGTTCATTATAAGGTTTTCCATTGGTACCTTCTATGTCAGGCGGTGAGAGAATTATAGTGGCACACAAGCCAAGTTCACTATAAGGTGTCCACTGTGCCTTCTCAGTTTCCCCAGTCCAGATTGGTCTTGGATGGGATGAATCGCTCCCTTTGGTGAGCATTTGGGTTATGACTTTGTGTCATATTTCCCTCTCTGGTTACTTTGG
This sequence comes from Campanula takesimana, assembly GCA_026119855.1. NCBI lineage: Eukaryota > Viridiplantae > Streptophyta > Magnoliopsida > Asterales > Campanulaceae > Campanula > Campanula takesimana. The sequence continues at coordinate 537,268 of JAOWBW010000466.1, forward strand.
TTCTATTGGTTATGGTTTGGTTTTCGGGATCCCGGCTTCAGCTATTTATGCTGCTCAGATGGTTTTCTCAGATGGTTTTCTCAGATGGTTATGTTATTTCGGTAAACATTGGCTTGGTATTCTCGTAGGAGTGTTTACTCCTATACTATGTATTGTATGATGAGTTGGTCGTTATTTCCAACCGGTATGGGATGGTTGGCGATAGGGAGCCTCTCATGTTATGCGTTATATGATATATGATTAATTGTTGATATTGTTTCTTTATGATTATCATATCAGCATGTAACGTAGTTGCATTTTAGTAGCTTACTGAGATTCATTCTCACCCTTTATTTGTTTACTGTTTTAGATAAAGGCAAGTCCAGGGAATAGGATAATTGCACGGGAGGACGTCGTGGTGGTAAGAGTTTGGGATATGAGTTTTGTCAAGGTTACATTACTTAGATGTATAACCTTTTGGGTAGAGTTTCCTTGACTTTATCATCTTGTAACACCTATATTTTGAATAATGTCGGTGTTTGTATATTTGTATAAAAGTTTGTAAGCCTTCGGGCTAAATACTTCCGTTTGTGAAAGTGTTTGAAAAGTTTGTTTGAAAGTTAGTGGAAGTCTTTGAACTTCAAGTGTGGATTATGTTAAACTTTTTGAAAGTATATTTCGAAAAATTTTCTAAAAGTGTTTTATGACGTCTTCCAAGCGTGTTCCGAGCGTGGGGCCAAGTAGGACCACGGGTCTGGGGCGCGACATATCATGTCCATGATAGTTGTGAAAGGCACACCTTTTGGTCTTGTCGAGACACCTTTTGGCGTTTTTAGGTTGAAAATTGACAAGAGGTGATGTGAGGCCCTGCTTGGCCAATCCTTCAAATACCTTGCTTATGGGCATTCCGAAATCCTCAAACCTTGTGAAATGGGGTCTGGCTCGGTATTCGACTTTTCTTTCCTCATTGACCGGAGCGTGATGGGGACAAGAATCACCATCTCTAAATGCAAAGGGGTTCTCATTGAGTGTCTTTTTGAACATAGCTTCCATTTGTTTTCTCTTTCCCAATAGATGATTGGGAGGATTTTGTGGAGGTTCAGGGGTATAGGCATACCCATAACCTTGGTTGCTTGCAGGAATACACATTGGAGGCATGTAAGGAGCTTGTGGTGCAAAAGGTCTTGGATTGTAGAAATGGTACGGGTCACCCCGGAATCTCATCAGGAAATCTGGTGGAGGCAAGTTGGTGATGCCTGTTCGGGTATCCATATATGGTCTAAACAGTGACTGAGCTCTGGTTACTTGGTTGATGAGATTAAACCGAGAAGGGATTCGATTGGGAAGGTATTGTGGGTATGATGCTCGAGGCGTAATTGGTGTGAACGCCTTTTGAGTGGATTGTGTTTGGGGTTTTATAGGAGGCGTCCCATGGGAGATGCTGGTTTTTGGATGAGGCGGAGCGAGGGGGATTTGAGTGAGAGGCTCGTTTTGAATGACGGTGTGTTGGGGCAAAGACATGGGGGGTTTCAGTATTTTTGTAAAATGGAGGGGACAATCTTTGGTTGCACTGCAGAGGTTGGGTAGCTTCCACCTTTTCATTGTGGTTGGTCACTTTGGTGGAGGGCCCATCAGTTTGAAATAGGGTTACATCACCCTTTTGTCCCGTCGACTCATCAAACGGGCTCTGTGTCTCTTCATGGCTCTTCGTGATGACTTCTTCTTTAGTCCCGGAGGCCTCTTGGAGCAACTCTTCTTTCGTTGGGCTATCCGAATTATCTGCGGCGTCATTTCCCAAGCTACTGTCCACTAAAGTGATCTTTCTGAGGTACCGGATCGGAGAAGTTGTAGTGACCGGGGAACTTTCTGACTCCACACGCACTAGGCGGCGACATGATGCTTTTTTCCACTTCATCTGAGCTATGGTGGAAGACAAAAGGTAGATTTAGGCTTGGGTAAACATCGGGTGAATGCTTGGGCTAAAGGCTATTTTGAGATATTTGACCAGGCCGAAGTTGCCTACGTTCCCCTCACCACGAGGGAGGGGGTCCTACGCGATGAGAGGCTCAAGTCACCGTAGTTCGAACAAGTTTAGATTTCTAAGAGGAAAAGGCGAACATGACTGACTTCTTGGAGGATAACGGGGATCCATCCGAGGGCTTGACCGACTTCTTGGAGGATAACGGGGATCCATCCAATGACTTGACTGACTTCTTGGAGGATAACGGGGATCCATCCAAGGAAGTGACTGACTTCCTAGGGATTTAACGGGGACCTAGGGGACTAGTCATAAGGCTTAACGAGATCTTGGAGGATAACAGGGATCCATCAGAGGATTCGACTGGCTTCTTGGAGGATAACGGGGATCCATCCAAGGACTTATTTCTTGGAGGATAACAGGGATCCATCCAAGGACTTGACTGACTTCCTAGGGATTTAACGGGAATCTTAACGGGGACCTAGGGGACTATACCTAAGGATTAAACGGAAGTCTTGGAGGATAACGGGGATCCATCCGAAAGCTTAACGGGTGTCTCGGAGATTTTCCAAGGACTTAACGGGTTCTTAGGGGACTACGCCTAAGGATTTAACAGAAGTCCTGGAGGATAACGGGGATCCATCCAAAGACTTAAAAAAATGATGCTTGTTAACACAAGAAAACGAAGTGTCAAAGACAAGGAGCAAAAATGGAGCAAATTCAAGCAATGTGCAATTAATTATCCGTTCAAGTTTACTTAAAACACATTTTTATTCCTAAATGATTGGAAAATATTTCTCTTCTTTTTCGCAACTATTCTACATCCTGGATCAGTGGAGGCCATCACTACGCCTATAGAGCCCTCATTTTTCACCTGCCTTGCACACTCCCAAGGATGGACTGTCCCGGGCGAGGGTCATATAGGGCAAGCGGCTTCCACCGACCAAAAGAAACGAACCTAGGGTCTAGTGCATCGCAAGATTCCCAATGCGTGAGCCATTCCAATCATGATTAAGCCCCGGTTAAGATCGAGATTCGTCTTAGGGACTTAAGGGACTTCCGGTATAACCTCATCTTTGATGAGGGCTCTCGAATCTTATCCATGGGCTTAAGGATGATTAGTATGAACCATTCATTAGGGCTCGACAACACAGTGTCACCCTATCCATAATACATGACTTAGGTCAATCATAGCCAACATTAACGCATAAGCTAAGGACCGGGTCAAAGTTGACCATGGTCACACTTGCTTTCACAAGGAGTCATGACTCGGGCACCAACTTGGTTATGATTAACTTTAGACACGTATTAGGGACGTGGTAACGTGAGCTATACCAAAAACCAACCAAAGTCTCAGTATTTGTGTGTCACGGACAAGTGTGGTTGACTCGGCTCGGAAGGGGAGGTGGAATGGACCCGTGCGCGCTAGAAGGGCACAAGAGCACCAATCAAGCTGCATCTGGCATCCATCCCGGGTTTAAAGGGCATTTGGAACATTCAAGGTTAAGTGCGCGTAGTGTGAAGCCATTCTATGTTCTCTTTTGAGTTAAAATAGAAATTTTCGATTCGTTTTAACATCATGAGCAATGTATAATCAACATATGAACAAGCATGAATAAGCATAATCAACAAAAATGAGCAAGCATGAATAAGCTATTTACACAAGCAATCAAGCAAGAATCATATGAACAAACAAAGCCAAAACTTGTACACACAACAAATTGTGCACAACCACAAAAAAAAAAAAAAAAAAAAAAAAACTTTTGAAATCAAAACTTCACAAGAAACAATCCTTTTGAAAACCATTTGCAAAACAAGTTGTGCACAATAAAAGGATTCAAAATCTTTACAAAAGGGGTTATGCACAAGGAGGCCTTAAAAACCCAATTTTATGTCCAAGAGGACTTGTGCATAACCAAGCTTTAAAAACCAAGTTTTGGCTAAAAAAAGAAGAAGGTAATGTGCACAAACAATTCTGTAAATTTGGAACCTGGATAAGCAGAAGAAAAAGGGACACAGAATGTTTCTGCCCTGCACAAAATTGTTAAATTTTGAAACATTCTGTTCCCTGCTCAACATAGCCATACGGCTATAGCATCCTGGAAATTATTTTTTTGCAGTTTTTCAACTTCTGATCATCAAGCCCCAGTTTATTGCATTTCCATAACAGTTTCACCTCCAGAAGATTCAAACAGAAACACAGCACACACAAAATAAACACAAAAGTTAACGAAAACGGGGGACGGGAGTTTGACCAACACAAAAGTGTCCTCAAAGCTTCTAAAAAGAAGTTTGCGAACACTTTACTCCCAAGCAGAGTCGCCACTGTAAGGATCCCGCCCCGTGATGAAGGAAACGAAGGGTTTTCGTTTCGAAGGGAGAAAAACCAAACAAGGTTATCACGCAAAACATAACGGAGTCGCCACATTTGTTAATTATTTAACCCAACAAATGGAAAGGTTAGAGCTTCTATTAGTTCGGAGGTCAGGTTACGCCTTGGGAAGAGTTTTTCGTCACCCAAATCACCTCGGATAGGACCGAGTCTCCCTAACGTTAGTTAACAAAAGTGCATGTGTGTGTGTGTATTTCAAAAATGGGAGAAACTGACGTTTTAAAAAAACTGGTTAATTATTTAACAGAAAAGGGTTATTTTGCAAACATTTCAGTTAGAAAGGGAAGAAACTGGAAAATGCACTCCTTGGCTAAAGTAGCCGTACAGCTAGGGAGAGCATTCCAGGGGTTTTTGACAGTTTATCAGAAAACTGTCCAGTTTCAGGCAAAACAGAGTGTTCTTGCTGAAACTGGAATGTGATGATCATTTTCAGTTATTTTCTTCAACAAAAACATAGATTTAATCATCCCTATGTCATTGATCACAAATTAGACACCAAAAACAAAGGTTTTGGGTGTGATCAAGACAATCATTGGGGAAATTTTGAGAAAGTTGATGAACATGCCCTTTAAGCCAAAATGACCATTTGATGAGTAAAGATTGAAACTTTACCATCAAAATAGACTTATTATGCAAGATTAAACCTTTAGAAACAAAAATGCAACATAAAGATTGGATCTTTATGTCCCATACTTGGTGATTTTATGGCTAGGTCATGGTTGGGATGATAAAGATTGAAACTTTATCACCCAATCATGACTCTCATGGCCAAACAAGAACAAAATCAACATAAAACTTAACAAACCATGATCATCGTTAGGTTTTACCCCACAATCATACACAAGGCATGAAGGAAACCTTGAATCACCTCATGATTTGGTTCCAATGTACATATATAATCATAATACATATATATATATATATATAACAATAATATATATATAGCTTGAGAAGACAAGACTTATAATATATATATATATATATATATATATAGTGCTTGAAATGGATAAGACTGAGGGTGCCCAACATAGCCGTACGGCTCAACCCCTCAAGTACCCAAACCATCCGTACGACTCGACTTGGCGAGCTTCTGGATTTTTCTAAGTTTAATTCCAGTTCAGTCCTGGAATATTAGGTTTATCCTAGTGAGGTCCTGGCCCATTGATTTATCCCTAAATGGTACCAAGAATTCCTCTAAAGTAGGTCAAATTCAGATTGGGGTACTTACAGCGTCTCAACTCACTGCGCGCACAAATATCAATGCGCATCTATACATCCGTGCGCGCCTATGAGTCATGCACCTCCCTTAGCGCTCAATTAATGATGCGGCTCAATCAATTCCTCATTTAATATTTCAATGATTGACGTATTTAATTTTTCACAAGTACCAGGTATGTAAATTTTCATTTATTATAGAATCTTTGTCTTTTGACATTCCATAATTGTTCAAGGGTACTTGTGCAATTAATTTTCCCTCGTTTTCCATTGTTCAAATTTTTTATTTTCTGGGGATTTATTTCTTGCACCTCAAACTTACACCAAAACAGATATTTTTGGTGTTTGTGCAAAAATTGTTCATACACTTTTGAGGAAAGTGGGATAATTTCTCTTGCACAAGGTGTCACATCTATCGTACTTTGTGTCATTTACCATTAATGGCCGTCCTTTTCATGACATTTGCATTTAATGGCCATCTCTTCAACTGCCCATCTTTCTAAAACCTAACCCTATATAATTTGACCTAACCATTCCATTTTCCCCATTTGTGATAATTATTCCTACTTCTTTCTCTCTGCACCCCTTCTACTTCTCTCTATTATATCTCCTTTTTCCCACTCTCTCCCTTTCCCAGAAACTCACCGCCGACTCTCTCTCTCTCTCCACTTGATTTTCTACTTTTTCCTCTCCATTTCTCTACATTTCTTCATATATATATATATATATATATATATATATCTTTAATGGGTCCAAAACGTGCATCAAAGGTTTCTCAAGACGAAATGGTATGACTTCTAAACACTTAATCTCTTTAATTTTCGAATTTTTTTCTGGGTTTGCATTTTTCTTAAAAACCAAAAATTGTTTTCTTTTGATTAATTTTGTTTCGGTGCTCCGTTTCTGAAATCGTTTGTTAGGTTGTGTTCGTATTTCAATTTCGAATCTTTAGAACCTAACTTTACAACGATCAATGCATTATTTGTTGCGAATACGAGAATTTTTCATTTTTGAACTTTTCGTATTTTCGGACCTTCAAATCCATTTTCTGTGTTCGTTGTTGATTTGTTCGTGTTTTGGTTAGCATATATTGAATCCTTGTGTTCATGCGGTCGTTTTGACATATTTTTTTTTGATTTGGTGATGTTTCACGATTTATGTGTTCTTAGTGTTCTTGGTGTTCTTCGAGCACTCAAGGGCATGTTCTTCGTGTTCTTCATTTTCTTTCATGACTTGGGTTTCATGATTTTCAAAACTTGTTTTCGATAATTTGCATGTTTTGATTCATATTGTTTTCATATGTATGTTTTTACTTGTTTGTGATATTTTGTGCGTTTTTATGCTAAGTATAAATTTCACATAGTTATGCGCCTATGTATAAATCTATGCGCCTAGTATGCTTATGTGCCTACTGTCATTTTGCGCCTTAAGTGATTCATGCGCCTCACATTTGTATGCGCCTCTTGTAATTACAAATGTTATGTGCCTCTATCCTTCATGCGCCTCATGCCATTATGCGTCTAATATTTTATGTGCCTAAATTTATACTTAGTCAATTCTCTCTATGTTTAATTTTTCCTTAGTATTTTCATAGAATCATAATTATGCGCCTTGTAAATTCTATGCGGCTATCATGATTATGCGCCTCATTATTGTATGCGCCTCTGGTGATTACAACTGTTATGCGCCTAATCTTGCTATGCGCCTCAATTTACTTTGCTCATTCCTATGTTTCTATGCTCCTAATTCACTCCTAACTTAAATCATTGTTTTTGTAGGATATTGCAAATTTTAGGCCCGGTGAGACTTTTGATCTTGCTGAGCTATCTTCAGTACAAATGGGTTTGGACATCATCGACAACATCAACACTGCTGGACTCACCCCGTTATTCACAATGGATCAACCCTTCTACTCACCACTTCTGGTTGATGAGTTCTTCTCCACTGCTGAAATCATTGAGATACCAACCGACGTTGAAAGATTTGTGCGCTTCAGAATACGCGCCGTCGTACACAATATGGACATCACCATTTCTTCTGGCACAATCAAGCACGCGGTAAATTTCAGCATAACTGGCCCTCAAAGTATAACCGGTCAAGCCAACACTTACTCAATCGCCGCGCAGAACCTTGTGGCGCATGCCTTCTTGAGTATCCCAACTCTTCAGAACAACATCAAGTCTGTTGAGATTAGGGGTAGTGGAGAATTATTGGCACATATATCGCATCTCGTTGATACGTCTATTGTGTTCAAGACGGTCAACGTGAATAGATTTATGGTGGAACAGTGGGAGTACACCGTGGCTATTATGGGAAAGGCCAAGCTCAACTGGCCTCAAGTTTTGTTCAAGACATTGATGGAGCAGACCGACAAGTACAACAAGAACAAAAGTGAAGGGAAGACCAAATTCAAATCTCACTGTCGTATTCTTACAAAGATATTCCTCACCTACCCAGCCCTTGCAAAATTTCTTGATGAGAACGCCGATCACAAGTTAGACGAAGTACTAATCTTTGGTAAGGATAACATGGTATTGAAGAGGCGCAGAAAGCGCATGGCCAAGCGCGCGCCTAGAATCAAGGGTGATTAGTTGGTTGATGAAGGCACTGAGTCTGATGAAGGAGATGCAGAAGGCGCAGCTACTGTTCCTGGGGTAGAAACTAGCGCACTATCTTATGCAGTTCCAGGCACAGGTACAGACAAAGTAAAGGCATTGCAAATGAAGCAGGTTTAAGTGAGGTAGGACGTGCTGAGTTAAGGCGATTTCAACGTGGACATGCGCCTCGTGATTTATCAGGTGCAATAGTTGGGCTTATAGAACGTGGTGGCAGACCACCGAAGCATCCTAATACGGACAAGGATTTAAAACGCGCCCAGTAGGCTAGCTTGGCTGAAGCGCAGAAAAAGAGGGATGAAGACTACCAGTTGAAGCAAGCTACTGATTTGGCTAAGTCTGAAAGGCAAAAAGGCGCAGGGTCTAGCGCCGATGAACGCACGCCTGCTGCTACTGCGCCTCCTCTTTCCCGCGCGCCTTCAACAAAACCACCAACAAAAACTGGGCCTACAAAGAAAGTTACTATTGCGCCTGCACCAGTTCCAAAACCAACTCCTACTCCAACACCAGTTCCACTCAGAGCTCAATAACAACAACTTAGAGATAAACTCTGTGCTGAGCTATTTGGAGACCTAAGTGAGGAACAAGTTGAGGGGGAGCCAGAACCATTGACAAGGCGCAAATCTACTCCTGCGCCATTGGCTCCTGCGCCTCCTCTTACTTCAGAAGACCCCACTTCAAGTGCTGAGTATCTTCCATCTCCTCCCCGTACTTCTATTCCTTCTCCAGTCAGGCGCCCTGATCCTTCTGTGCCCCAATCTACTCCAGCGCCTACTCCTCCCAGTTCTGATATGAGTATGGTGAGCTCTCTGCTTCAACAACTCTAAAAAGGTCAAGCTTGAATTGAATCACAGTTTAAGCTTCATACTTCTGTTGGGTTTCGTAGTAACATGCGCAGCGGAATTAAGGATTTAAAATTTTCATGAAACCCAAAGCCCATAGATCCATTCATATGATTAATTCAAATACAACATAATGAATACTAGAATACTAACCCTTGATGCCTTTGATTTTGCAACCTTGAATTCGATGGAGGCTTAAAATCTTGATCACGAATAAAGCAAGAATCACGAACTATGAAGATGATAAGTTTCACCCTCTAGCAGTATCCACACCACGAACGAATATCAAGAACACTTGATCTTGGTTGCTAGACCAAATTGAGAAACACGCTTTCTCAATGTATAGAACTATATGGAATAATTATGTAAGTGATATTCATGTTCTTCAATCTAGGGATGTCTTAGAACAAGAAATTAATCCTCTCAAACCCTTGGAGGCTCTCACAAAGTTACATAATGCTTCGGACTGATTTTGGGCGAATAGAGGCTATTTAAATACTTGTGTGACCTATTCCAAATAGGAAACAAGTGTCCAAACCTGCAAGAAAACGAAACAGGAAAAACCCTAGCCGAACAGGCGTAGGTCCGACCGGGTATACAATCTGGTCCGGCCGGATCTAGGCTTGGTCCGACCGGGTGCCTGACTTGGTCCGCCCGGGCTGGTTTGGTTGGTCCGGCCGGGTCCTTCAAAAGGTCCGACCGGATCTCCCCTTTTCCAGATTTCCTTTTCCTCCTTTCCTAATTTCCAAAATCCCTTAAAGGTCTTTCGACCTAATTATTCCATTTAAGTCCTTTTAGATTCGTTCTATTGTGTGTGACCCTCTAGGATTATACTAAGTTGGCAATGGGTTCAAACATGAACTCATAAGATATGATTAGGTTCTAGAAAACCGTCATACCTACCCAAATAGTATAACTAGATACAAGTTCACATTCCTTTTAGAACATGTCATAATCCCTTTGTCCACGATGTCTTTGAACACAAGTCATGGTCAACAAGTCAACTTGTTTTGTTCAATACTTTTCTCGATCCCGAATATGTTGATAATCCAAATGACATTGATCCAATCAATCCATTTGAGTTTGGCCAAACATTTCATCAACATCATTCCTACGAGGGGCCCAAGCTTGACATCTCTCCGAGGAGGGACAAATCCAACTTAGCTTATTATTCTTCCCTACGTGAATCCGATTATGCCAATCATACCCTTTATAACTACCTGGTTAAAGGTAGCGTTTGAATATGTCAAACATAATCTTCATCAAGTGGAAGACTATAATAACTTCGTGTCTAAGGATTCAAATGACATAACTAATATGAGATTTATATATGACATCGACCATGACATAAATCTCATACCGCGGGTCATGTCCAGTACCTTGTTCTAAACAAGTACCCATAAATCTAACATGATCATCCCATGATCATTTAGCCTTTATACTAGTGCTTAACAAGCTCTAGGGATGGAGATTATTATAAGCAAACATGAGCAACAATAATAATCTTAATATCTCTTTATCATCATGAATACAATGATAACTTATACAACGTTTAACAAACGTGCCTAGGGCACCAACACCAACAATCTCCCACTTGCCCTAGGCCCAATCTTCTAGGTATCCAATACCTATGGACCTAATCATGACCATCATGTTTAGCTTGTGGAAGTCCCTTTGTTAGCGTGTCTGTAACGTTATCATCAGATGTTACTCTGCATATATATTCACGTCTCCCTTACCAACGATTTCTCGAACGATAAGAAAACGCCTAAGCATGTGTTTGGATTTAGGATGTGCCCTTGGTTCCTTTCGCTCGGTCAATAGCACCACTATTATCACTAATAAGGTCTATTGGATTAGCAATATTAGGAACCATCTTAAGTTCACCAATGAACGTCTTAATCCAAACATCTTCCTTTTACAGCATCCAATGCAGCAATCTACTTAGTTTTAACTTGTAGAATTTAGTAACTGTACTCTGCTTGGAACTATTCCAACTTACATCTTCACATTTTTAACACAAAACTCGATTGCGATCAGTTATCATCTTTGTCGGTTTGGAAGCATGCATCCGTGTAACCATATACAACGCGATCATCTTCCATTCCTCCATAGATCAAAACCCGAATCTTCAGTCCTTTTCAAGTACTTAAGAATCGCTTTTATATAGCCATCCAATGATACTCACAGGAGTCGGATTGGTTTCTACTCGTCATGCTCTAAGCATTAGATACATCCGGCTTAGTACTTATCATGGCATGATGGATCCGATTACCGAAGCAAATGGCATCCCATTCATTTTCTTATGCTCATCATTTGTCTTAGGACATTTGAGTCTTTGAATAGAGAAACTCCAGGTATTATTGACAACTGTCCTCTCTTAGAATTTTCATTGCAGAATCTTCTAATGACTTTATCAATGTATGTACTTTGGCTTTAAACCAATTATCTTCCTTGATGCCAAGCACATATGCGGTTTCATCCATATCTTTCATTGCGAAGCACTTTCCAAACAAAGTCTTTACAGACTGACGTGTAGGAATGTCGTTTCCAATGAGCAATACTTCATCCATATATTTAAATAAGGAATAGCACTATGCCCCCACTAATCTTCTTATATATACAAGGTTCATCTTCATTCTTGATAAAGCAAAATTCTTTGATTCATCAAAACGGAGATTCCAACTCCCAAAAGCTTGCTTCAATCCATCCAATGGATTTTCGCAACTTACATACTTTATTAAAATTTTCTTTGACTATCAAAACCTTTAGGTTGTATCCAATACATCTTTAAGTGAGTTCCCATTGAGGAATGCTTGTTTTGACATCATTTTGTCAAATTTCATATTTCAAATATGAACATGTGACTATGAGAATTCTAGTAAGTTTTTCACTACCCATGTAAGTTTTCTCCAAGAAAACTCATTCCTCTCCTTTGGTTTTTACACCTTAGGTTAGAATGATCAAGTTCCAAACTTGATTATTACACATGGATTGCCTTTTAAACTTTATGACTCCAAGTCATTAATCTAAATATGGAGCGGACATTGTACCTTTGATAGGTGGAAAACGTGTCATCTTTCAATGAACTTTACCTCAATACTTTCTATTTCGAAATATCCAATATTTCTTTATAGATTGTATCCTATCATGTACGCAAGCACTTTGTATAACTTTGAATGGACTTTTCACGACTCCTTGTGAAAACTTGTTCAATTTCCATCTTAGGTTAAATCATATTTTCTAGGTCTCGAACCATTCGAGATATATTTTACTCCCACTGATTCTTTTAGAGATAAACCATTTATCTAGAAATGTACCATCATAAGCAACAAATCATTTGTTTCTTACGAGTAAAATATTATCCTCAAGTTTCCTTAGGATATCCCATGAAAGTATATTTATTAGATTTAAATGTGAGTGTGTCCCAGATAAATCCTTTCCAAAAGGTCTCACGGTCTTAAATCTTTATGAAAGACAAACCGAGTTTTCTTTCACCTTTTAACCTCTTTTGATGGAACTCAAATTAGTGTGATTATAGCGGTTTCAAATACATAACCCCAAAACAAATAATGGAAGATCAATATGACGTTATCATCTAATGAATCCTTATCCAATAAGGTTCTTTTCCTCCATGCAGACACATCATTCCAAATGGTGTTCTTGGTGGAGTTTAATTGTGAAACTATTTCACAACCTTAACGATGACTGTCAAATTCTTGGTTTAATTATTTATCATCGTGATCCAATCAGAATCTTTGAATAATTTTACCGAGTATTAACAAAATTTTCTTTTAGCATTGCTACTTAATGCATATATATCGAGATGTATTAGGTCAAGTAAGATATTAGCCTTTTACCAATCATAGTAAAAGAAGTCTTGGTCCAAGTAAATAAGATTTGCATAAATCATGTGATTCCAAATCATATGACTTAAAACTCCGTCCCATGGAATTTTTGATATGCATTTCTCATTTATTTGATCAAAACAATAATGCATAAAGAATTTTAATTATTTATGTTATAGCCTCTATTACTTTGTTCTTCAAGATTTAGGATATAAGATTTATTTATAGTTCATCATGAAGTGATTATAACTTTTGGACAATGAATCAAGAATGAGATCCGTGGCTTGCTCCAATCCAATTGGACAACCAAGTTTCTCAAGGTGCTCTACGTAGCCTTTATCTTAAGCATGTGAGGTTCCACTTATTGCCCTTTACTCCTTTTGCAAGAAGTGAATGCAATAATGGTTTTATACCTCTCTTGCCTAGATTTCTCTTTGAAACATGTAACTCAACTCCACGCCTATCTAATAGGCTTCCACAAGTTCCAAACTTTGTTGGAGTTTTGAGTTCATAGTTACGAGCATGAGACAACTCACATCCCTAGAAACATACTCATGTCTCTTGTGATTGTCTTTGTCTGGCATTGGGTTCTTTAGGAATAGGCCCATAAAAAATATACAACACATCTTCTTGCCTCGGAACGATTCTTAGGCTTAGGATCCAATCAATGAAGTTTGTACATTTCTCTTGAAGCTTTATCCTTATCAAGGATTGATCGCAACGATTTTAGTTGTCATCTACAACTTATGCAAAATTTCCAAAATTTTACAAGTACCAATCTCATTAAAGAGATAAATAATGTATTTTCCAAAAATACTCCCACTAAATTATATAACCTTCTTATACATCCAATGTATAATATAATTTAAATGTGCTAAGATCCAACTTTAATTTAATTTCAAGTACGCTTTGGCGCACCGCTCAAAATCAAATTAATTAGGTAGACAACCCTGTCAATCATATCTCATATGATTCTTAGAGCCTCTTCTGAGATTCTTTTAAAATTGGGCTAAGATCCAACTTTAATTTAATTTCAAGTCCGCTATGGCGGATTACACAAAATCAAATTAATTAGGTAGACAATTTCTTGTCAATCATATCCAATATGATTCTTAGGGATACAATTTTCAAAAGCATGTTTAATCTCATCTTTTCCTAGGCCCAAAACTGTTTTGACGCCTAATTAAGTCCAACCATTTTAAACGCATAGGAAACTCTTATTCACTCATCTTGCTCATACAAAAATAAAATCAATGTACCTCGCTTTGGCGAGCCCACATGAAAATACCCGTGTACTTACAAGTGTTTTAATCATGGCGTGGCAAAAAGGACTTAAAACTTTCTTGAAGGTTCATCACCATATAGCATACAACACATTTACGAGCACATAAGATAAACATGTTACGTATTTAGCCACTAAATTAATAATCATTAATTTAAGCATAATATTTATGTGTCATTAGTTTCTCTAAAATTATGAGGATGGGACTATTTGAACTTTGGTTATCATCTCCAAATCAAAACAACAAGAAGTGCGGCCGAACTAAGCCATAAGGCAACCACAATTCCGCACTAATTCAAGAAACCAAGAAAGTAGTCAATGTGGCCGAAACTAAGCAATAGATGGTCTCGATGAACGTAGGCCAATTGCATCCACAATTCCACATGGATCTCCAATCTTTGAATCAAGAACTTTGTTTCTCAATTTTAGCAATTATGAACTCTTCATAATTCTAACTTTGTTTTATCTTTGAAACTTTGATTGCGATCAAGTTTGGGAAACACAATCTCGATGAACGTAGATTAGCCATCTAAACCTTGAGCCAATCTCAGAATCACAAGACTAAAACAAATAGGAAAATTAAACCCCGAGATCCAAACCCAAACCAAACGCCAAACCCCCGCTACAGACCAGAAGGTCCGTCCGGGTGCTTGCAATGGTCCGGTCAGACCCACCTTTGAAAAATCCCAGATTTCTGAGTCGAACCAAAACCAAAAGCCAGACCCCCGCTCCAGACCATAGGGTCCGGCCAGGTCCTTGCTCTAGTCCGGTCGGACCTTCACCGAAAAACCCAGAATTTTTAAAGTTCCAAATTTTGCTCAAAATTATTTTTCCCGATTCAATTAGGATTTGGTGTTCTTGATGATCCAATCATCATGAACATCAGAACCTTAAATGAACAATTCATGAATCCTTAGATTATCAAACTTTGATCCAATCAAAATTGATAACCCAAACAATTTTAAATCCACCATAATTTTTATTGTGATTGAATAGTGCGATTAAAGTTTATCAAACAATAAACCACATAAAACGCATATAACACATAAACATCATAATCCCAATATACATATCATGCTAGGCACATAAAGAAACAATTTATATACACACAATATGATTATGTATGATACCACTGTTGGGTTTCGTAGTAACATGCGCAGCGGAATTAAGCATTTAAAATTTTCATGAAACCCAAAGCCCATAGATCCTTTCATATGATTAAGTCAAATACAACATAATAAATACTAGAATACTAACCCTTGATGCCTTTGATTTTGCAACCTTGAATTCGATGGAGGCTTGAAATCTTGATCACGAACAAAGCAAGAATCACGAACTATGAAGATGATAAGTTTCACCCTCTAGCGGTATCCACACCACGAACGAATATGAAGAACACTTGATCTTGGTTGCTAGACCAAATTGAGAAACACGCTTTCTCAATGTATAGAACTATATGGAATAATTATGTAAGTGATATTCATGTTCTTCAATCTAGGGATGTCTTAGAACAAGAAATTCATGCTCTCAAACCCTTGGAGGCTCTCACAAAGTTACATAATGCTTAGGACTTATTTTAGGCGAATAGTGGCTGTTTAAATACTAGTGTGACCTATTCCAAATAGGAAACAAGTGTCCAAACCTGCAAGAAAACGAAACAGGAAAAACCCTAGCCGAACAGGCGTAGGTCCGACTGGGTATGCAATCTGGTCCGGCCGGATCCAGGCTTGGTCCGACCGGGTGCCTGACTTGGTCCGCCCGGGATGGTTTGGTTGGTCCGGCCGGGTCCTTCAAAAGGTCCGACCGGATCTCCCCTTTTCCAGATTTCCTTTTCGTTCTTTCTTTCCTAATTTCCAAAATCCCTTAAAGGTCTTTCGACCCAATTATTCCATTTAAGTCCTTTTAGATTTGCTCTATTGTGTGTGACCCTCTAGGATTATACTAAGTTGGCAATGGGTTCAAACATGAACTCATAAGATATGATTAGGTTCTAGCAAACTGTCATACCTACCCAAATAGTATAACTAGATACAAGTTCGCATTCCTTTTAGAACATGTCATAATCCCTTTGTCCACGATGTCTTTGAACACAAGTCATGGTCAACAAGTCAACTTGTTTTGTTCAATACTTTTCTCGATCCCGAATATGTTGATAATCCAAATGACATTGATCCAATCAATCCATTTGAGTTTGGCCAAACATTTCATCAACATCATTCCTACGAGGGGCCCAAGCTTGACATCTCTCCGAGGAGGGACAAATTCAACTTAGCTTATTATTCTTCCCTACGTGAATCCGATTATGCCAATCATACCCTTTATAACTACCTGGTTAAAGGTAGCGTTTGAATATGTCAAACATAATCTTCATCAAGTGGAAGACTATAATAACTTCGTGTCTAAGGATTCAAATGACATAACTAATATGAGATTTATATATGACATCGACCATGATATAAATCTCATATCGCGGGTCATGTCCAGTACCTTGTTCCGAACAAGTACCCATAAATCTAACATGATCATCCCATGATCATTTAACCTTTATACTAGTGCTTAACAAGCTCTAGGGGCGGAGATTATTATAAGCAAACATGAGCAACAATAATAATCTTAATATCTCTTTATCATCATGAATACAATGATAACTTATACAACGTTTAACAAACGTGCCTAGGGCACCAACACCAACAACTTCAATGATAGCGAGTCAGGCAGATGATATTGTTGCCATTAAGGGGGAGATAACGCGCATTGGCGCTGACATCAGGGACAAACACTTTCTCACTCCTCAGCAATGGAGCGACGCCATTGCTCAAATGAATGATATGTTCAAAGCCACCCTTGCTGAATTACATGATAGAATTGGTGCAGGCATCAAATTGACAGATGGTCATGATTTCATAGATGCCATAAAGCAAGTGGAAGCTAGTGTTGCGGCTGATATAAAGAAGTTGTTTGAGCTAGTGACTGGGGAAAGTGATAAGTTATTGAGTGTTATGGACAGACTCAAGGAGATCAAGGATGAGCTAGAAAATGCTCCTAACGCGCACATGTATTTTGTGCCCTCTACTGCGCCCTCTACAAGTGCAGAATTTGGTGCGCCTTTTAACTCTCGCTCCTTAATTTTAAAGTTAGATATTTTAAAGGAGTTGATAGTAACCCATTTCAATGCTGCGCATTCTAGTGCTGACAGGTGCTCAGAAAGAACTTCATCTGTTATTCTCTCCGCGCAAGCCGCTGTTGAAGCAAGCTTTCAAGTGATAGCTGAAAATTTCTCACAGCAGCATGCCACTATTCAGCGCTCTATTGATGAGTACCAATCAATCAATGATGGTAATCTGCGCTATATCAGAGATGGAGTTTCTGATACGTTCTCCAATGTCAACCGTTCCTATCAACTTGCAAAGCAAATTCAGCGCTCTGTGAGTAACATTGAAGAAGGTTTGAAGGAAGATGACGTGCCTCCTCCCAACCCTTAGTCATTTCTTTGTTTGTAAGTTGTTAGGAAATCTTTTTGTTAGAACCTTTTTTGTTGTTAGTGTTTTTTTAGTGCTTAAATGTTTTAGCACCTCTTTTGATTTTGTTCTGTTGAATACTTGTAATCTGTAACTCCTATATTTCAAGTATTAATGAGAACAATACATCACTATTGTTTCAAACCTTGTTCACTCAAACTCCTTGTTTGTAGAATAATGAATGTTTTTGTTTAAAATCATATGCATCATATTTGAACTGTTTCATATTTTTATGCATTGAGTTTAAACTTTATTTAAACACATTTTAAAACTAAAACTCATACATTTTGAATGTGTTAAACTGTTATTTCTATATTTCCATTTATAATGTGTTATTCTTGGTGGAATAGATTAGAAATCTATATCTTGGACTAGTGTGTGCATTAACTTGAGACATGATTTACCAATTTCATTTATTTGGACATGTTATTATCAAGTATAATGTCTGTCCCTGATATAGTAGGTAATGACATCAATCAAATAGGGGGAGATTGTTGGGTATGCCCACTTATATCTCAGTATTTAATGTATAGGATTGATTAGATTTGATTGATCCATCACCTAAGTTTTATTTCATGGACTTTAGACTCATATGTAAGAAGTATTTATACTTCATTTTTTTAGGTAGTCCATTTGAATAAACTAAGATTAGGAATAGGGCAAGATATCAAGATTCAAGAAAAATCACATTGTTGATTCAAGGCATGCGCCATGCGCCTTCTTGGCATTGCGCCTATGCGCCTCATAAGGAGCGCGCTATGCTACGCGCCTCAATGGCATATGCGCCCTAATGGCTAAATGCGCCTCATTGATGAAATTTAACACTTGGTGATTTATTGAAGACATAAAGAATGGAATAGATTCAAACTACGCTAAAGATCCAACGATAGATAAATAACACGTGTGCACTCAGATTTGAGGACACCTATCCACAACGGTCATATTTGTGTTATGTGTCTAAAGGCTATAAAAGGACACGTGCTCCACTCAACGAGCTCCAGCACATATGTCCTTTGATCTTATCCACAAGGGATTTCCAACGGCTAGTTTTTGGGACTCTACTATAAACACCCCATAACTTCAACCATTTGAAGTTCCTAAGCTTTTCAGAATTTCTCTCTCAAGCATTTGTTGAAGATTTTTTATTGCCCTTTGAATTCCCAGATTCCTCAAGAACATCTTCATACCTTCATACTTAGCCCAGATCCTCAAGCAAAAAACACTTTAGTTTTATTGTGTTCTAAATCTCATAGATCTAAAGAGCATTGAAACTAAGAACACACACGCACCTCTTTAAGTTTGATCACTTAGATCTTTCTTTAAGAGATACACCAGTTTTGTCTAGGATTTGTTCTTTCATAGATAATAGATCTTGAGTTAGTGTAAAGCTCAAACGTTGTAATTTGTAACACTCACTCATATTATAAGATCTCCATTAGAAATCCAAGACTAACCATCTTGGTAGAGGACGTAGATCATTTCCCGACCGAACCTCTCCAAATAGCGCGTATTAATTTCTTGTCATTTACTTTAAAGTTATTATCTTATCTCACTATTTGCTTGTGTATTCATTGTAGATTGATTAGATTGAATTGTGTTGTGTTTGTTATATCATTTGCCTTAGTTCCATCTTTCACTAACTTTGAGCCAAAATACTTAGAGTGTGTGTGCGCCTCCTTTATCACTCTTTGCGCCTATTTACTTAACTAAATTCCGCTGTGCATTTCACTCACTCACTTAGGCGCATTTCATAACGCTTATTTGATAAAGTGCACATTTGCAATTGAGTTTATCAAGGGTACGAAAATAATTTCAAAACAGCTATTCACCCCCCCTCTAGCTATTTTTATACCCTTGTTGCCCATTTGGGACCAACATTTGATCTTATCAGATTGCTATTTTATTGCTGCTGTGTCTGTTACTGCTTATTGCCTTAGCACAATTTGATCCAACTCTTTAGCCAAACTTAGCCCGTGTGTATTTAGACTCTGCGCAGTATACCCTGCGCAGTAACTGCTTTAATTTCCGCTGTACATTTCACACTCTCTCTGCGCGCTATACTTAGATAATTTGAGAACTGTGCGCATAAGCCATTGATTTGCAAAAGAGTACGAAAAGAATTTTAAAACATCTATTCACCCCCTCTAGCTATTTTTCATACCCTTGTTGTCCCTTTGGGACCAACAAGTACAATGTTAGTATTGCTTACTACTACCTTTGTCCCAAAAAGAATTTCAAAATTTTTTAGACGTTCATTTTAGGACGGAGAGAGTATGATTTTGTTGGATTTGAACATTGAACATGTTCTATTTGACTTGGTAAGTTGGGTTTCTTCATGCAAGGTTTATTTTTTTTTTTTATTATTTTTTTTTTTTAAATAAAAAATATAACAACATTGTTGAATGCAATCTTACTATCTGGAATTACATTTTGATGTTTAAAAGTTATTGAATTTGTTTTATCTCATATGATCAAAACAGATGCAAGATTTTTTCCCGACCTTACTTGGTCGAACGGGATTGATTGTGTTGTATCACTTAGTTCTGCAAAGAGGGTCATCTTACTGCCAACATTCTTAAAATGCTTTGATAAATACTCCTTCTGTCCCACCTCACTTGAAACCTAAGAGTTAGACACAATAACTAAGGAAAAAGAATAAAATAAGAAAAATGTGTGGTAAAAAATGAAGAGAGAGAATGAGTGGGGTTAATAGTAGGTTGGTTGAATGAATTGTGTGGTGGAAAATGAAGAGAAACAATGAGTGGGTGGAGTAGATTGAATATAAAATTATAAAAAGATTACCATTTTGGGAAGTCTCAAGTGAAGTGGGACGGACCAAAATGGAAATAAGTCTCAAGTGAGGTGGGACGGAGGGAGTAGGTTGTTAGTGAAGTATGAGTAAGATATAGATAAGCTGGTTTCTGAAAAGCTCTGCTATTAGTTAGGCAGTGTGAGGGATTAGTATTTGTGACCCAGCATCAATTCATGGAGGGATTATGTACAAGGATAGTTGGAAACATACTGGGTGGTCCTCATGAGGGATGGTCCATGCATATGATCTCGGCCCTCATCACAACAGCTTGGGGTTAATTGTTCATATTGGGGACAATTGCAAATGAGGCAAGACCTATGTTTTGGTCAACTCATTCAAATTGTTTGGCTCATTATCAGAGGCTATACATATTGCTGAAGGAAAGATTGGTTGGGGTTTCGGAGGACACTACGATTGGAGTCAAGATGCTGAACCAGATTCAAGCAAATGTTACCTTTTGTTTCCTGCTACTAACGTCAATGATTCAGTCACAAAGAGGAAGGTATCATCTATTCGTGTTTGTTTGAATTTGAGATAATTTTGATGTCAATTCATTTCATGCATATTGTTGTGTTTTAAATTCTTTGTTCATTGATTGCAACTATGTAAGGTCTCACTCCCTCTATTTCGGGTACATAGTCCATTATTTCACTTTGAGACATTTCACTTAAAGACTTCACTTTTAGCTAAATAATTGGTTTCTTTCCCAATTTAATTTTTCTTATTCAATGCAGAGTAAAAGAAAATCATGAGCTTAAAACGAACTATAAGTGATACAAAGACATAAAAGCACAAAATGAAAAAAATTTAACTCTTCAATGCTTGGACTCTTAGTGTGTAACAAAGGAGTTTTGTTTATAAGTCCTAAAGGAGTACCTATTGTTTATAAGTACTACCTTTGTCACTAAATGAATGTTCGATTTTTTTAAAAATTTATTTTTGGCCAAAAGCAAATTTCAAAATTTTTCATATATTTATTTCAGGACGGAGGGAGTAGAATACTGGATAGGGAGTAATGGTCAACTTACATTCCATAACCTATAGCCTATAGGTATAATTTGCTCTGTTTCACCTTTCTTTTGAGTGATTCTACATTTA
This sequence comes from Campanula takesimana, assembly GCA_026119855.1. Classification (NCBI taxonomy): domain Eukaryota; kingdom Viridiplantae; phylum Streptophyta; class Magnoliopsida; order Asterales; family Campanulaceae; genus Campanula; species Campanula takesimana. The sequence continues at coordinate 558,847 of JAOWBW010000466.1, forward strand.
CCCACCTGGGAAATGCAAGTGGAAATGCTAACTAAATTGTTCAAGAATTCATATATCCAGTTATTTTATGACTGGGGAAGTGATCAAGTCAAAAGTTGTTTTACGAAACTTATGTTATTCTTTTGTACAATGTTTTGTCTCTCAATTTTTTTTTTTTTTTTTTTTGGCTAAATAAAGTATATTCAAGCTTCATGTTATAATATATTATTGTGTGGATGCCCTTTGAACCGGAAGTTTACAAGATAATCTTTCGCGAAGCTTACTAGGGAAGCTTTGTAAATATCTCCAGGGAAGCTTACTACGGAAACTTTGTAAATATCTTCAGGGAAGCTTACTAGGGAAGCTTTGTAAATATCTTCAGTGAAGCTTATTAGGGAAGCTTTGTAAATATTTTCAGAGAAGCTTACAGAGGAAGCTATTTTCCTACTATAAATAGTGGACTCTATTTTTCATTTCAATACACCTCAGAAGTTCTTAACTTTTATCTTTCTCTCTTGTATACTCTCTATAATAGTCTTGAAATAAAATATTCTCTATTTAGATTCTGCTCTTAATTCTCCAGTTTTATAACACGTTATCAGCATGACTTCGTTCTAGTTCCACATCCTGAGCTATAGTGTACGGTATCGGTAAGATCTACCTAGCCTCATTTCAAGTTATTTCAAAATTTTATTATGTCAAATCTCACAAAACTTGACTTTGTAGCTCTTGATATTACGGGTAAGAACTACTTATCATGGATCTTAGATGCAGAAATTCATCTAGATGCCAAGGGTTTGGGAGAAACCATCAAAAACAGAAATACTGCTTCTATGCAAGAACGTGCTAAGGCAATGATTTTTCTCCGACACCATGTCCATGAAGAATTAAAAACAAAATACCTCACCGTGAAAGATCCACTTGTATTTTGGGACAATTTGAAAGAAAGGGATGGTCATCAAAGATTTGTTGTTCTCCCAAAAGCACACTACGAGTGGATTCATTTACGTTTGCAGGATTTTAAAACCGTAAGTGAATATAATTCTGCGATGTTTAAAATTACATCACAGTTAAAACTATGTGGTGAAGGAATTACTGATAATGATATGCTAGAAAAAACCTTCTCCACATTTCATGCCTCGAATATGCTCCTGCAGCAGCAATATTGAGAAAAAGATTTTAGAAGGTATTCTGAATTAATCTCATGCCTTCTTGTGGTTGAGCAAAATAATGAGATCTTGTTGAAAAATCATGAAGCCCGCCCTACTGGCTCTACTTCGTTCCCTGAAGTGAACGCGAGTATATATGATAAAACTGGGCGAGGCCGAGGACGTGGTCATGGACGGGGCCGTGGACGTGGTCGCGGCCGTGGTCGGGGAAGATTTTATAATCAGTATCATAATAATAATCACCCCAATAATGATAGAAATATCTCTCGCCACCTGAAGTGGAATAGAGAAGATAATAAAGAAAAATCATCAGCTAGACAAACTGAGCAACCGATAAAAGTTGAGAATTTATGTTATCGGTGTGGAATGAAAGGTCATTGGGACCGTACCTGTCGTACGCCAAAACATCTTGTTAAACTGTATCAAGCATCAATGCCGAATAAAGGGAAAGATGTCGAAACAAATTTTATCTACGAAAATGATGATGTGAATCAAGACCTATCTACAAGTACACATCTGGATATATCAGATTTTCTCAATCCAGAGGGGGATGATTACATGCTTGATGGTGGAGAGACCCAAATAAATTAAAGTATCTAGCTTGTAATATTTTACTTAAGTGTGTTTTATTTCAGTATGTTTTGTAACATATTTAACTTTTGTTTGTAATATAAGTATTGTCTTATATTTTATTCCTATTATTTTTCTTGAAGAAAATGGCTAGCAGAGATGATGATGTGTGTCTTGCAGACAGTGCATCAACACATACTATACTCAAAAATAAAAAGTACTTCTCTCAAGTGATAGTGAATGATGCTAATGTTAGTACAATATGTGGTAGTACAAAGATAATTAATGGCTCCGGAAGAGCTAACATAGTACTACCAAGAGAAACAAAAATCAGTATAAAAATGCATTACTCTCAACTAAGTCTCAAAGAAATTTACTATGCTTTAAAGATATTCGTGAAAATGGATATCATATTGAGACTACTAATGATGGAGAGATGGAATATTTATGCATTACAAAGACTAAATCAGGTAACAAAAGTGTGGTAGAAAAGTTACCTGTATTTTCCTCTGGAATGTACTATACAAAGATTAGCATCGTTGAAGTACATATGACAGTACACCAGAAATTTACTGATATGAATGATTTTATTATATGGCATGACCGGTTGGGGCATCCCGGTTCTAATATGATGTGAAGAATTATGGAAAATTCACATGGGCATCCATTGAAAAACCAGAAGATTTTTCAATCTAAAAAATTCTCATGTGCTGCTTGCTCTCAAGAAAAATTGATAATTAAGTCATCACCAGTAAAAGTTGGAGTTGAATCTTCAAAATTTTTAGAGTGAATTCAAGGTGATATATGTGAACCATTATCTCTAATGATTTACATAAATTTTCTCTGCTCTTTTGTACCATTATCTCTAATGATTTACACCTCAAAGTATAGAAAATGAGAAACAAGTATAATAATTTTAGTACGTGGTTTATTATGTACAATGCAAAGGCAACTTTATATGTTTGTAGACTGGGTAAATAGTTTTAAGGTGGTATAGAGTACTTGCATTTTGCAGATTTTGTCTTTGTATTATTGTTGTGTGTATAACAACATTTAATTACTGGTGATTGTAAGTTTTTGTAATGCAAACACTCCCTTCCCTAAACCCTGCTTGTGAGAGTTTGTTTCTCAATGTTTTTTGGCTGTGCGTTTAACGCACGGGTGTTATACTAGTTATCATTAACGTATACTGTATTACTTAATTTAATATGAGTCGGAATTACGGTTTTGAGTTTGGTTTAGTGTTAAAATCCAGAAGCAAAATCCTAAACCAAACTGATGATTAAACAACTGAAAGTTTTGGTAGCTAGGATTTCAGATAAAATAAAGAATAGAGACGCAGTGTAAGCGCTCTGATGTGGTTACACAAGAGTCCACACAAACAGAATTTGCAGCAGAATAAATAATAAACACGAGTTATTTACACATATACAACAATATGCTGAGGACAACAAAAACTTCTCTTTATTAAAACGTTTAAGATCGATTACAAACAATAAAATCAAGAGAAGCGACCAAATATGAAAACACTAAATACTAAAAATACTAAAACGCTTGTCTAAGACTTAATGTTACTCTGAGAAGACAATCCTACGCTGAACAAAGCAGCAAAGATAAAATGGAATCGTTTCTTGAAAAATCAAGTCTATCCTAGAACAAGTACAAAACACGATGTAGACTGCGATGTGACATGCACCTACATCAACAACCTACGAAAATATTAACAAATGACAACACTCTTGAACTTTGTATATCTCTCTTAATATTCTGAGTGTGTAAATAATTTGTAGCTCTCCTCCTCCTTTTATAGACGTGTAGGAGTCCTTCAAGATATGATAATATTTGTTTTACAAGAAAAGATAAGCACTAAAGAAGGAAGATATATGTTAGGGTTAGTATTCCATAATCAAATCCCTAAAGAATAGGAAACTAAAATATATCTACATCTAATAAATATTTACAATTAATTGATAAAGGTAAAAATCATATACAAAATAAAAATCCTTTTCCATCAAGAAAGGCGAAAATCCTAAACACATTATGATTCTTTTTTCCACTCGGCAAGTGTGAGACTACACACTTACAATCTCCCCCTGATTTTCGGCTTACTGGTCAAAACAAAATGTTAAGACAAACAAGAGGATAATATGCAATTATAATCAAAACTCCCCATCAATTAAAATTTTTGAAACACTTTCAATCTCCCCCTGAATAAAATCAAGATTTACCTCATTGTCCACCTTACTCTCCGCTTTATCATTGTAACAACTTACTCTCCCCATTTTTGACCAGAATGCAAGGTGATCAAATTCGCACACTAGGTCTTCAAAGTTAAGAGTTGAGTCTGAAATATCAAGAACTGTAGTACATCAGATGATAGACAAAAATGGATGTGTACTCTGATGTGCTCACTGATGTGAGTACATCCTAACAAACATCATCTGCTGGACTTCACAATATACCACGGAAGGAAAAATAACGAGATGAACCTTCAAACACAAGGAAATCCACACTCTAAGGCAAAAAAAATCTTTAAACTTTAAAACCCTTTTTGATTTTCAAATGATTTGAATTGTGAAAGACAAGAAAAAGGTTAAAACAATTTTTTTGAGAAAATTTAGTTACCAAAGATAACACAAAAATTCAAGATAAATACTCCCCCTAAAAACATGCTAACATTAGCCAATATTAAATTTGAAAGATTGTTAGGGAAGAGATATTTAGCCAAGGAGGGATAAAAAATAAAATCAACCGAGTCATATTTTCACCATGGTTACACCAGAGTCCACACAAACAGAATTTGCAGCGGAATAAATAATAAACACGAGTTATTTACACATATACAACAATATACTGCAGACAACAAAAACTTCTCTTTATTAAAACGTTTAAGATCGATTACAAACAATGAAATCAAGAGAAGCGACCAAATATGAAAACACTAAATACTAAAAATACTAAAACGCTTGTCTACGACTTAATGTTACTCTGAGAAGACGATCCTACGATGAACAAAACAGCAAAGATGAAAATGAATCGTTTCTTGAAGAACACGATGTAGATTGCGATGTGCATGCACATGCACCTACATCAACAACCTACGAAAATATTAACAAATGACAACACTCTTGAACTTTGTATGTCTCTCTTAATATTCTAAGTGTGTAAATAATTTGTAGCTCTCCTCCTCCTTTTATAGACGTGTAGGACTCCTTCAAGATATATCAATATTTGTCCTACAAGAAAAGATAAACACTAAAGAAGGAAGAGATATGTTAGGGTTACTATTCCATAATCAAAACCCTAAAGAATAGGAAACTAAAATATATCTACATCTAATAAATATTTACAATTAATTAATAAAGGTAAAAATCATATACAAAATAAAAATCCTTTTCCACCAACAAATGCAAAAATCCTAAACACATTATGATTTTTTTTTCCACTCGGTAAGTGTGGGACTACGCACACTTACAACAACGATGTTTTATGTGTGTGTATACTTGCGCGAATCCTTGTTCAACTTGGTCTCTAAAGAGAATTGGCAAAAGTAATTCTTTCATTGATTTCAACATGTATATATACACAAGAGATAAGTGATAACCTAATCTAAAGATTTACACAATCAACTATTTTCTTCAAGATATTGACAAGGATTTAAACTAGCTAATAATAAGTACAAAATAATAACAAGATATTATCTAGATGGTGGAGATGTAGCCGAGTGAGTGGGATGAGGCTGAGTCGGTTGAGGAGACTCGGTCTTATGCTTATCACGCCCCCGCAAGTCGGACGATCCCATGGTGAGACCGATCTTGGAGATTAACAAAAGAGAACCAGGCACGAGATAGAGGTTTCGTGAGAGCATCAGCAAGATGGTCGGTACCTGAAATGTGTTGAACCCGAATAGTTCCCAGGGTAACCTGTTCACGAATAAAGGGGAAAGCCAAAGCAAGATGCTTCATTCGAGAATGGAAGACAGGATTGGCTGAGTAGGTGGTTGCACCGAGGTTGTCACAGTAGATAACAGGAGGAGAGGAAGAAGTGAGGCCGAGTTCTGATAGAAAGTTAGTAACCCAAAGAAGTTCAGCAGTGGTGGCTGCAACTGCCCGAAACTCAGCTTTAGTAGAGGAGCGAGCAATAGCCCGTTATTTCTTGTAGGACCAGTGATGAGATTTCGTCCAAGATAGACTAGGAAGCAAGTGGTGGATATGAAGTCATCTTTGTTACCGGCCCAATCGGCGTCACAGAAAGCATGGAGAGTAGGGGGAGATGTGTTGAAAATCTGAAGACCGAGGTGGATAGTACCCTGAAGATAACGGAGAAGCCGTTTGAGAGTAACCCAATGAAACTCTTGGGGATGGTGGAGAAATTGAACAAGTTTGTTGACTGTAAAGGCAATGTCAGGCCGAGTGAGGGAGAGATATTAGAGACTACCAATGAGTGCTCGGTAGTCAGAGGGGTTAAATATAGGGGTGCGGGGAGTGGCCGAGAGAGGAGGGTAGGTGGCCATAGGGGTGGGGGAGGGTTTGGAGTAGAGCATATTGTGAGGGGTGAAAATGTCGGTGATATATTTGGATTGGGTGAGTAAAAGGCTGTGAGGATTGGGAGTGACTTCGACACCGAGGAAGTAGGAGAGGGGACCAAGGTCTTTAAGGGAAAACTTAGAGGCAAGATGATCAATGAAGGAGGTAAGAAGAGAAGCGGAAGGACCGATGACGATGATATCGTCAACATAGACAAGGAGAAGTATACGGTGAGATTGATGATTATAGAGAAAAAGAGAGGGATCAGCGAGAGAGGTTGTGAAGCCGAAGGAAAGAAGAGAGGTTTTAAGAGCGTTATACCAGGCACGAGGTGCTTGTTTGAGACCATATATAGCTTTTGAGAGACGACAAACATGAGAGGGGTGAGTAGTACTTTCAAATCCGGGTGGTTGGGACATATATACGATTTCAGAGAGCGTGCCTTGAAGAAAGGCGTTGTTGACATCAAGCTGACGAAGTGACCAACCTTGGGTGATGGCGAGAGAGAGGATGAGACGAATGGTGACAGGTTTGACAACGGGAGAGAAAGTTTCAGAGAAGTCGAGGTCGGGGCGTTGGTAAAAACCTTTGCGACGAGTCGGGCTTTGTATTTGTGAATAGAGTTGTCAGGGTTGTATTTAATCCGGAAAACCCACTTGCACCCGATAATGTTAGGGTCTTCATGGGAGGGACAAGAGACCAAGTATTATTATGAACAAGGGCGTTGTACTCATCAAGCATGGCGGTGTGCCAATGGGGAGTTGAAAGAGCTTGTTTGGTGGAGGTGGAAAGATCATGTGGGGGAGGAGATAGTGGCTAGTTGAGCATATTTTGGGTTTGGTTTGGAGATGTTGTTGGAGAGTCGAGTAACAATAGTACGGTTTGGAGGGTGGGGGTTGTATGGGTAGTTTTTGGGGGAAAGGGAGCAGGACCGACTAGTCTGGGAAGAATCGATCGGGTTTGGGAGAGGTCTGGAGGGAGTTTGGGTTGGACCGATCGGGTCAGATAGGGGAGACCGATCGGGGATGTATGGGGACCGACCGGTCCTGGTGTTGAAGAGGTGGTAGCTGAGTCTGGTGGAGGAGAAAGAGATGTATGAGGAGGGAGGGAAGTAGTAGGCGTGGGAGTAGAGGTGGGTAGGGGTGGGGAGGGAAGTATAGGTAAGGAGAAGGCGCACCATTGAAAGGGAGATAGATTGGAGGTGGGGGAGGTGTTTGTAAGAGAGGAGTATGGAAAGACATCCTCGACAAATTGTACGTGACGAGAGGTGTATAAGCGATGTTTGACAGGGTCAAAACAATGGTAAGCACTTTGGGAGGGAGAGTAACCAACAAATATGCATGGGGCGGATTTGGGAGCTAGTTTGTGATGGGTATAAGGTCGAAGCCAAGGATAACAGAGACAACCGAAGGAGCGGAGTTTGGAGTAGTTGGGATGTGATTGGAAGAGACGATGATAGGGGGTATCATTTTGGAGAGTAGCCATAGGCATACGGTTAATAAGATAAGTAGCAGTGGTGAAGGCGTGAGGCCAGAGGGCTAGGGGAAGGTGGGCATGAGAGAGGAGTGTAAGCCCAGTTTCGACAATATGACGGTGACGGCGCTCAGCAAAGCCGTTGTGTTCGGGAGTATGAGGCGGATAGGTGAGGTGAGAGATGCCATTGTCAAGTAAGGAGGGAGTGAGTTTGAGATATTCACCACCATTGTCGGAAAAGAATTGACGAATGGGACGAGAGAAGTATTTTTCGACTATTGTTTGGAAGCGTTTAAAGGTGGCAAATGTGTCGGATTTATGTTTGAGAGGATAGAGCCACGTATATTTAGTGTAGTGATCGACGAAGATGACATAGTATTTGAATTGGTCATAAGAGTGGATAGGGGAGGTCCAGACATCAGAGAAAATTAAGTCAAAAGGAGCAGTAGATTGAAGCGTAGAGACAGAGAATGGAAGCTTGTGAGTTTCATTGATATTGCAAGAGTTACAAAGAGATAAACTACCACTAGGAATTGATCAATATAAAGCGTTCTGGATATGAGATTGATAGCCAGAACCTTTGAAAGTGATAGTCAGAAGGGTCCTGGATATCAGTATAAAGCCTTCTGGATATTAATATAAAGTCTTCTGGAGGTTTTGAAAAACACGTTTTTCCTAACTATTAGGAAAAACGCGTTTTACAGGAGACCAACCATTTTTTTTTTCTTTTCCGTTCTACTTTCCTTAATTATTTGGTCCGGGTCACATTTGCTTTTGTTTTTCTTCCTTTCTACCTTCCTTAATGGTTAAATATAAAGTCACAAAAAAATACTACAAAATTTGGTCTACAAAATGATGTGCCAAGATTTTATTGGTGTTTTTCATTAGAGTGTATCAGGTTCACTAACGATGTAACCAATAAAATATCGTCACCTCATTTTATATCAATCTTTTTGTGAACTTCTTTTGTTCCTCTAGCATTGCCCTTAATTAATATTAAAAAGGTTTTGTTTTTTTATTCTTTCCTTTTTAATTATTTGAAATCTTGTTTGCCAAAGAAAATTCTTAATACCAAACCCTTTTTTCTACTCATTTGAAATTTTAGACTTTTAATCTTGCAATTTGAATTTTGGGCTTTTTTATTTTAATATCACTATAGTATGTCTTCGAATTTTTTACAATCGCGCACCATTAAAATTTTAACGCCGTTTATTTTTATTTATTTTTTAATTTGGCAATATCTCAATCACAAAAATGTTAACTTAAGCCAATTACTCCTCCGTTTCAAAATATTTGTCGCTTTGGAAGCTAAATTTGTTTCAAAATATACGTCGCTTTACTATTATCAAGACATGTTTACTCTTTTGTCTCAATTATATCCTTATTAATGATTGTGAATCATCTATTGTACAAGTATTTATTCACCTAGAAAACTGAGTTATTTTAAGGGGAAGTGAGTTTTTTCAACATGCATTCATTACATTTCTTAATATATGTGAAAAAGTCTAAAGTGATAGATATTTTGAAATAAAGGGAGTATTGTTTAATGTATTAGGGTTAATGTGTGTGTCTTGTTTGGGTAAAAATAAATGAGGGCCCCATATGAACAATTGTTTTGTTTTTAGGACCCATATTTCACAGGACCGGCCTTGATAGAACTGAACCATTTAAAAACGAATTGTTATGGATTGATTCTTTATAAACCGAAGATATACGGTTCAGTTCCAAGATTATCCAAACATCAAAAGTGTCATGTACCACGATCATTCCTAATATTCACATTTCTTGATATTTAAAATATTCATAGCGCCCATGCTTCCTTGGCCGAGTGGCATAGAGCTTGGGATTTCCTTCGGGAGGTCAAGTGGCCTCCACATAATAAGGGTAGGAACTTACTTCTATGGAAGATTAGGTTGTAGGGCAAGTATCATTCTTGCCTTGAAATGAATGATATGTTACAACTTCAAAATTAAAATTTTGTCTCATTTTTGATTTTTTATGGTTAACAAAAATGATTTTTGACCAAACATTGATGTCAATCTAACGATCACAATAAAATTTTAAAAATTGTTATTATTGGCTTACAAATTTTAGAATTTCACTAAAATTATTGGTAAAAGTTCAATTATGTTGATCACAACAAATCAAAATAAGACAAACTTTCCGAGACCGAAGGAAGGAGTATCTTTTACAATGTACTCATATTGAGAGAGGCAAAATCTCAACCGTAAACTAACAAGGCTGCATATTCAATGAGAGGAAGAAGCAACAAAGATGATTAATTGTACAACCCAACCCTTGCCTTCTCAACAAACTCTCATTTATTTCTTCAAACCCTAATACAAACTACACTTAATTCATACTCGCAAGAACCCAAAACACGGGTCATCGCCGATTATCCTCTCCCAGCGAGAAGCCAAAATAGCTAAGCTTAAGGCAAAAGCGGTGCCTAAATGCAAGGTTGGTTATAAAATGTCCTTATATTTTATGGGGTCTATTTCAAATTTAAATTTAAGTTCTAAAATTACTCATCAAAAAATAAAAATAAAATTAATAATAAATTATATTAATACTATAATAAATTTAATTTCTAGCAAATGCGTTGAAGTATCAAAATCTAAACGTACGAGCAATTATCAAATCTATAAGCAAAATATTTTATGATGGCTGCATAACTAGGCGCTAATGGCGTGCAACTCCTCACATCACAGTTGTCGACATCTAGTCATAAAAAGAAACAACCTAAAACATGTGAATTATTTTATGCTTAATTAGATTGATACATAGTATAAATTATTTATTGTCTAATTGAACTGAAAGACAAATCAAATTGTTTATTATCTATTTGGTTTAAAAGTAGCGCACTAATCCAAATAAAATACTAGCATAAGAGAAAAAAAAAAAACTAAAATTGGGGGCCCTGAGCGATACCTCACCACACTCATACTCAGCACCGACCTTGCCAAACCTAATCGCATTCATCTCGACCTCTATATATTCTCCCCCTACCCCCACCATTCTTCCACTCAAAACCTCTCCAACTAGAAACACAAACCGATCTTTAAAGCTTTCAAGAAAAAGAAAAGAAAAATGGTAAAGGCTAGTTTCACATTTGCTATAGTGGCACTTGCCATGGTTCACTTGCTAGCTAGTTTAGGACCGGGAAGCGAGGCTGTGGTGACATGTGGGGACCTGGCTTCGCCTGTGGCTCAGTGTGCTTCGTTTGCGATAGGGAGCGTTTCAGAGCCAACTAGTAGCTGTTGCAGCGAGGTCAAACAACTTCAAGGAAAGGCTAGCACGACTGCAGATAGGCGGCAAGTTTGCTACTGCCTAAAGCAGTATGCGCCTTCTTTCCCTAATCTGCAGGACAACTTGCTCTCTACCCTTCCTTCAAAATGCGGCGTTTCACTTTCTTACACGCTCTCGGTGTACACTAACTGCGAGAGGTATGCATTAAACCTACGTTTTTAAGGTTTGTTTATTATGTTAACCAATTTTGGTATAAGAATTTCACGTGTAACTAATTTTTTGCAGCATCTACTGAGAGGCTCCTGGTAGAGAAACGTTACGAAATAAGCTAGAACGTGGTCCATTAGTTACATCTAGTAACATGCATGTATTACTTATGTTTGTGAAATAAATAAATAAGGCCGTGTTGTGAATTTATTTGAGTTTTATTGCATCAGTTTAAAAATAAATTATGTTCATTTGCATCAAAAAAGGAAAACACGATTTATTTTATTTATTTATTATGGGAAAAATGGAGTAAATTGATTACGGGACCTGGCCTTTTAAAAGTTGAAAGATGAAACGTGACCGAATCAAAGTCAACTTCAAATTTCACTTCAAACACAGAATTGATATTAGACCATCGTTGGAACCTTGATGAGATATGGCCAATTCGACTGCATATAAGTCAGATTTATGTTAATATAAATTGTAAGAGTAAGTCTCTTGTAAAACGCGTTTTACACTAGGCTTAGTGTAAAACGTGTTTTATTAATAACGGCAAGTAGGGTTTAAGAGACGCGGTGGCATAAGTGTAAATATTTGAAACCAGGGGCGGATCTACAGTGTCAGTAGGGGGTACACGTGCACCCGGTCAACCCAATTTTTTTAACTAATTTTTTTTTTTAACTAAGTGGACCCCCAAAAAAATTAATTAGAGTGGCAATTTAACTAGAAGGGGTGTGAACTTAGTAGACGCTTGGAAATTTTTTGGTATGAAGTTATTTAGTGTAAATTGTGCACCCGGTGCTTGGAAATCCTAGATCCGCCACTGTTTGAAACTTATGAAATCTCAGGAGGCATATTTTAAAACTGCAGGAGGCATATTATGAAACTGAAGGAGGCATATTTTTGAACTCCACATCAGGCACTTTGTAAAACTATAACAGGCATTTTTTTCAAAGAGGCACTTCTAAATTTTAAAGCAAGCATGTTTTAAAACTGGAGGAGGCATATTTTCATACTGCAGGAGGCACATTTTTAAACTAGAGCAGGCATTTGTTTTCTTTAAAAAAGACAATGTTAAAAGTTCAAAAAAATCTCATGAGGCATGTTTTGAAACTGCAGGAGGCACATTTTTTAACTAGAGCATGCACTTATTTTTTCTCAAAAAAGGCACTGTTAAAAGTTCAAAAAAAGTGCATCCTCTAGAGTTAAAACATGCCTGCTCTAAAAAAGTGCCTCCTCTAGAGTTAAAATATGCCTGCTGTGAAGTATTGAAAAATGCCTCCTCTTGTTTTAAAATGTGCCTGCTGAGATTTCCATGAGTTCCACTTATTTACAAAATTGTCACCGCGTCTTTTAATCCCTCTTAAGCCGTTATTTGAAAAACACGTTTTACACATAGTTAGTGTAAAACACGTTTTTTACAAGATTTTGTGAAATTGTAATTCATGTTATAAAAATTGCAACTCATTTTTAAGATTCCCGATAAAACGCAACTCATGCACCATAAAATGTTATTCACCTACTATTACAAAAAAAAACCGAAAATCCGAGTGTTGCGCGGTCGAACTACACAACCCGACTACGGGAGGGTTCAGACGGTCCAATTTAACTAGCTAGATGAAATCTTTGAGTCATTCACAAATTTTAGTAGTCCATTCACATTTACACAAAGAAGAAAAGCCAAGTTAATCTTGACAAGTTTGATGTCTTTACACGGTACAAGGCCGCTGCATTAGAGTACACGAGCTTCTTGTTTGCTTGATTGTTGAAGTCCCGTTTATCCGACATCATCTCACTTAGAGAATATAATTGATCCAATACAAAAAGAACAAAACTTATATGCGACCGTCTCACGCCGTGAGACGGGCGCGTGAGACGGCCGTCCCCCCTTTTCCCAAAATCCCAAAATCCACGTGTGTGTTAAAAAAAAAAAAAAAAAAAAAAACTCCAATAATTTTAAAATGCTATACCTTGAGATTTTGAAGTCGATTTTTTTTAAAAAAAATACCGTTGTTTTCGTCTCGACGAGACGAATAAAACTACAAAGGTCACGATATGGTTTTTTTTTTTTAAATATTTTTTAACATACAAAACAAGTGAGTTGCTCGTCATAATAAAATGTAACACTTTCTTATGAAGAAAGTTACAGTTTGGTCTTTAAAAAAGTAAAACACTTTTTATTGTAAGATGTAACAGCAGTTTTGCAAATAATATAAATAATTTTTGTGATTAGAAAATGTTACACTTTCTTATGAAGAAAGTAACAGTTTAGTCTTAAAAAAGTAACACTTTATTGTAAGATGTAACATCAATTTCGCAAAATAATATAAATAGTTTTTTTTTTTTTTGAAAAAAAAAAAAAGTGTTACATATGAGAAAAAAGTGTTACATTCCTCATAAAAAGTGTTACTTTTGCTGGCAAACAAAAAATGGCAGGGAAAAAAAATGAAAATAAAAATAAAAATTGAAGAGGTTGGCTGGCGCCGTCGCACTGTGCGACGGAGCAGTCCTCCTCATACAAAAATTGGATAACCTCTCTCCTTCACAAAGCCTTTTAAGGGGATCCTCATACAAAAATTGGATAACCTCTCCCCTTCACAAAGCCTTTTAAGGGGATGACGGCCCAATCACACAATACTTCCGAGATGTCAATATCATCTGTAAACCAGTGTTCATATAGTCTACCATTTTGCAACTTTTTAAAACAAAATTCATGTCATCTGCAAACCAATATTAAGTGTGGGGCTTCGCGGTATGGTCTACCAATTTCCAACTTTTTAATCATAATTCATGCGAGGCTTCGCCGTAAAAATTCATGTCATCTGCAACCCAGTGTTCGGTGTGGTGCTACGCCATATGGTCTATGACGTGCATGGATTGGCTACGTACAAGCTCAAACGAAAGAGCTAGATAAAATTAATAACTTAAACAGTACGTTTCTGTTCTAGATTTTTACATTACTACGTAAAATCAACGCCCTAAAATATGGTCCATCTTTTGCAGTGCGCAATGAAAGAATATACTCCCTCAAGGAATGAGAACATAGCCATTTCCATCCGGAATTATGGCTGCCGCACCTCCAGTTATCTTGTTCTCTGTGTTTGACTTACGGACTTGTGCGTGAGATTCTGCTTCTTGCTGGAATATTTTGACAAGCTCCTGCAACTCCAGTCTCCTCACTTCAACCTCCTCTTCCTCAACTGGCTTTTTTAAGCCAAGGTACAACAACCCTATTGCAATAAGTACGACACCTACCAACACAACGACGCAGGAGAATAATACAAATGCATATGGTGACTGCTGAGAGCCAGGGATACCGTCCACATTTATGCCAAAGAGCCCAGTTATGATGGATAGAACAAGTCCACAACCACCAAACACGCCTAGATTATGAGTCACCCTCAGGCTTTTGTCCTAAAAATGATACTTGTCAGTTGGTGAATTCATAAAGAGTGAGAATATCAATTAAGAATCACACTCCATCCGTCCTAAATTAACAGTCCCGTTTGACTTTTCAAACATTTTAAGGACATTGAAAGTTTTGAAAATTCAGAGATTTTGAAGCCAAAATTTTGGAAATGGGACTGACCTTTTGGGACAAACAAAAAGAGGAAATGGGACAATCATTTTGGGATGGAGGGAGTAGATTAATACTCCTTCCATCACAAGAAGACTGTGCTATCACAAGTCAAACATTTTATGGGACTATCTTTTTGGGACAATCTTTTGAGACGAAGGGTATGAAATGCCAGCATGAAGCAACCCTCTCCTCCTCCTTGTGTGTGTTACGGAAAAGACGTACATGATACATACTTCTGGAGTACAAAGTGATTGAGCTACGCCCCTAGAGTCGATAAAAGTGGTTTGCCAATAACAATTCTAAAATTTGTAATTGATAAATCATTAAGTAATTTACCAATAACAATTTTTATAATTACATTGTGATGACCAGATTGACACTAATGTATGGTCAAAGTTAACATGTGTTGACAAAAAAAGGTCAAAATGGGACAAATTTTCTGGGATAGAGGGAGTAGTTGATAAAAGTTCAATCAAGTTGACCATCAAAATAATTTGGGAGTATCTTTCTGAGTATGTAGTAGCATGCAGAAAAGATATAACTTTAGTGCAATTAAAAGACACACATGGAAGTGTAATACTAAAACTTATTATAAAATTTATCTTCCAATATAGGACTCTCTTCGTAATGTACTGAGTAATATAACCACTCAGCTACGCGCAGAAAAGAGATAAAATGAGTACTTAATCAACTAGAGATCATTTTAAAAAGAACACAAGCATTAACAACACTACAATACGATGATAGAGCACCAGTTTAAATCACATAATATGTAAGGTATCTTGTACCAAATACTGTGACGGATGAAGTTTTATCATACCTGTAACCAAGCCCGAACAGTGCTCTGCATGACATCTTGTATTGTGAACAAACGATCACGAACTGCTTCTTGCTCCTCAATCATTTGTCTTGTACTCTTTGTTATTCCTTCCAGCAGATTTCTAGCTGCTTTTCCCCTCAAATGTTGGAGAAGCTCAAATACAATCTCTTCTCTAGCATGTAAACTCCATTTTACTCTTATAACCTGCAAGAGGGAGAATACAGGTCAATTCGTACTTCATTTACTAGAATAGTACTCGATCCCTCCGTCCTGGAAAGATAGTCCTACTTGCCCTTTTTGTTTGTCCCATAAATATAGTCCCATTTCCTTAAATTCAATGAACTTTCATAATTGCCCTTGTGATAACTAAGGATGTGATGTGAGAAAAGAGAAGGTAAGGGGAGCATGAAAGGCAAAGGAAGAAGAGAGGAAGATAGTGATGGCAATGAATTTGTGTTGTTAATATACTTGAATACTCAAAAGGGACTAACATTATGGGAATGTATCAAAGAAAGGAAAAAAAAATCTTAACATGGGAATGAACAAATTTCAAGTAATGGACAATGGATTATTTGTCAGCTAGGCGGTAGTTGATGCACCAGATGATTAACATCAGGTAACAAAGCCTTGCACATTGATAACTACTCCCTCCATCCGATAATAAAGTCACACTTTCCTTTTTTGTCCGTCCCAAAACAAATGCCACATTTCTTAACAAGGAAACAATCTTAATGCAATTTTAACATAGTATAAGCAATGTACATACAAGTAAAGCACTCTCCTTAAAAACACAAGTCAATGCGACATTTATTATGGGACGGAGGGAGTATGATAGTAGATAAAAGAGAATACAGCACGGATGTGAAAACAATAAGACAATAGCCAAAACCCCATTTGACAATCAATCTCTCTCTACTAAGAAAATATGGAATCAAATTCTGCGATTCGTGTATTGGATTTCTATGACTTGATATACGAGTAAGAAATCCAACTGTGCCCAATTCCATACTAGAAATCACCCTTGGCAATGCTGGGGAGGTACCATTAAGAGGGTAAACATTCATTTTAGATGTGAACATGTGGTACACCACCAACAATAGTCAACAATCCATCCCTTACATCAATATCAATATCATATGAATCCAAGTTTTGAAAACTAACCTTCGCAGTTAGTGCCTACATACAAGCCATCCATGTCACCGAAAGGCGAAAGCCATGGTAACAAACACGTGATTGGTCAATGAAAATCAAGATGCCCTTGAAATCCCAATTAATGACTCTTCAATATTTTCTCAAAACCAAACTATTTTAAAGATATTCAAAACATTTTTTTAGCGGTTGCATCAGTTGGATATGATATCTTATCTGTTCAATCCCAGACCTTTGGCCCATCACGTCTTCTATTATGAAAGTTCCCCATCATTCAATCCTTTTAAACATTTTTCAAATACTTGTCCACCACGATGCATCTTGAAATAACTTATGCTTACACCTATTAAAGATATTCCAAAACCTAATTCACCGAGTATATCAGCATAGTATCAAATTCCGAACACCAGATGTGTCTGAACCTCAAATAAAGTTAGCTATATAGATTGGTGATTGCATTTCATCAGCAAGGGAAGAGTAGGACGGTCCAAGAAAAAAACACCTGAAGTCTCCTGCAAACATGGTTGATTGATCTCTTCCTTGGGCTTTTAAAAATAAAATATTACCAATTCATGTGTGCTTTAGATAATTTACAAGTCAGAAATCAGAGAACTAACCAAATCCTAGATGAGCAATGGCAGATCACACGTGCACAAAAACAGAATAGGGGGGGAAACGGGGGCAAATAAAGAAAATAGAAGATCAATAAAATAACCATACCTGAGATGATAACCTTCTGATTTCTTGATTTAGTATTGCGCTGATTAAATGCATATCTTCATGTGTTCTCCTAGTCAAAGTGGTAACTGTTTTCATTACAACTTAAGCACAGACATGACTTGGTCAATAGACTCGGTATAAGCAATTAAACCCAAGACATGGGTCCATGAATGAACCTGTTCATAAACTTCAACTCAACTTCATCTGCTGCTCCAAATATATATTTTCGAAATAACCTGCGACGGAACATGAACACAGAGTGAACAAGAAGTTTTCATAAACTCTCCAACTCAATTTGTGATTCCAGGATACGAATGCATGCCAATCTAGGTTCCAAACATAACTGAATTGAGCCAGAGTAAAATCATGAAAGGAAGGTATCAATGTACTCCCTCCGTCCCGGAAAGATAGTCCCATTTGATTTTTTATGGTCAACACAAAAGAACTTTGACCAAACACAATATCAATCTAATTATCATAGTGAAATTTTTAAATAGTTAGTGATAATCACTATTGATAATTAAACGATTAAGTGATTTCAATAACAAGTTTTAAAATTTTATTGGGATGATTAAATTGAAATTAATGTTAGGTCAAAGTTCAATTTTGTGATAAAAAAAGGGTTAATTACAATTTAGGGCCTGAGCTCGATAGGGTGTTCCCCAAGCGGGGCTTCAACAAATTTTTTTGGCGAATCAGGGCTCGGTATGTATTTTTTTCGTCAATTAAGGGCTTTTTGACGGAATTCGGTAGAAATTTTGTTAACTGGCCATGTGCCGTGCACATGATCAACGGATTGGTTACTTTTAAGTTTATATTGACGACTAAGGGTGAAATGTAAGAGTTTGGAAATAACGGGTGAAATTAAAATTTTCTATCTCTCTCAAATATTACACCCAACCCCATCACCATCTCATCTCCACCACCAAAATTTAACTCAGATTGGAGCTCCCGCCGGCCACACCACCCTCTCCAACCACCGCCCCAACCTCTTCGTCAATGCCACCCAAAATCAAATAAGGACACCCAAATTGATGAGACCCCGGACAAAAAGTCAAATTCGTCATAAAAATCGGTTGGGTCGTTCGTGGCGATGAAGGTGAAGGTGGGAAGGCTCAAATCGCTAATCTCAAACCCAGCCATGGATGAAGGTTCAACCTTGAAGCTGATAATGGACGAAAGTCCAAGAGTGTGAGAAACCCTAGATTTCACATCCAGAGAAGGGCAACGACATTTCTTCCAAGCAACTCCCCGTTATGTTCAATTTCGGCGCGACCCTCCACGACCTTGGAAGTTGGAACACCTAATAACAGGCTACCTAATGGGGTTGTTTTTGGTCCTTGCAGGTGACGGCTATCAAAGACGAAGGAGCCGCAGATGGGAGTAGAAGAACCAGAGAGGAAAAGGGGGAATTTTAGTATGCTGCTTCTTTTTTTTTTTTTTTTTTTTTTCCTGGAACTAAGTTTGTTGGTTTCCTGAGTTGCAGGGAGAAAGATTAGGATTACTAATAAAAAAAGTGATCAGGATTACTATTCAGTCTTATGAATTTGAATTAATTCATTATCTTTTGACATATTTATTTTTCTAGTATATCATATTTAATAATAAAAAATTTAAAAGTACATTAAAGAATAGTTAATGTTTCAAGTTGTCATTTAATAATTAATCATTTAAATTTGATAATATAATAATTCATAATGCAATTATTTATTTATATCTAATAAAAATATTCATTGCAGGTTTTAATATATTAATATTTTCAATACAAGTTTGAATACATTAATACACATAAGACATTATGCACAATAACTGGTAAATTTTAAAAATTTAAATTATTAACTTTATATAGTTTATCTCTTTTTGAACACTATTTAGTTTTTTAATGTAAATAATGATTATTTTATTTTGTTTAAAAGTTCAAATATTAAATAGTTTTTAAATAATATATATATTCAACCCTTTAACATTTAGAATGTTCATTAAGCCCCTTATAAAAAACTATAGACTTTAAAGTAACCAATCCGTTGATCACGTGCACGGCACATGGGCAGTTAACGAAATTTCTAACGAATTCCGTCAAAAAACCCTTAATTGGCGAGAAAAATACATACTGAGCCCTGATTCGCAAAAAAAAAAGTGTTGGAGCCCCGCTTGGAGACCACCCTATGGAGTTCAGGCCCTAAATTGTAATTAACCCTAAAAAAAAAAGTCAATAGAGACTATCTTTCGAGGGAAGAGGACGTATCAGCTAATCACATCAAACAGAAAAGGAAGAGAAAGCCACCTATCATCCCAACGAGCAAGTCGACTTGCCAGGAGTGCTATTATCTCATGAGCCGATCGTGGCACATTACCGCCTCCAGCAGCAAGCAGCTCCTGACCAAGTAGACCAAAAATCAATCACATATTACCCTTGAACAAATCAAACATGAAACTATAAGACAACAACAACAAAGTCTTAGTCCCAAAATAATTTGGTGTGTCTGCTAACATGAATCCTCATGTGTCATTGTGAAAGAAAAGATGAAAGAAAAAAAGTTAAACGAAGACATATGTGGGGAAAAAAAAGAAAATGAAAAGAAGAGAAGAGAAGAAGTATGTAATACAAATAGTGATAATAAAAGAATAAATATATAATGAAACTATAAAACTGAAAACATATTTAATTTCCTGGAAAATAGCACAATATGTTGGAACTTAGTCTCTGTCGAATACCTGGACTTCTGAAATTCCTAGCACATTAATATTCGTTGCAGAGCCTTTGACGTGCAATGCAGTAACTAAAAAGTTTTGTGCTTGCCATGATCGAAGAACTACAGGGATGTCATCTTCTTCAATAAATGGATCACCTGCAGACTGTCCCAAAAGTTCAAATAACAGTCCGCCAGCTACTCTAACAGGAACCTGCACAAATAAAGAAACATAGTTTATACCATTGCTTCAACACCCAAAAGGCATATGGAACGAATAAATAAACAAATCATCAACATATAAACAGATTTGACATGTTTCGGTAATAACCATTTCTACCTCATAGATGAATAAATAACCAAAAATTCTAGTCAGGCTATGTAGTGCGTATCAGCACCAAAATCAAGCCCTAGGATAATCACTCCATAGCACAGGAGCCTAAAATAATCTTCGGATTTTACACGCAAACCCGCTCTTCAAGCGGAATATAGCTTTCATATTTCCCCCTTCATTTCTTCCATTGTCCTTTCATTCCATGTCACTAACTCTTGAATTTCTGATCTATCTCACTTGGGTTAGATTTTATTTTCCCTCCAATAAACCTGAACAATAGACCCGTTGAAGAAGGAAGAGAAATTATTTTAGATCCGAAAGAGTTCCTCATAATTAAGACTATAGATAAAATAATAAGTACAATGTAACACTGTCATAAAGATTAGTCTAACAGAAGTTGGTGAATGCGCTTACATATTTGAGTCAACCAATGCAGTTAATTCATGCATCTAGTTAGGAAGGCGAAGCTAAATTCTCTCTCCTAAAAAGCATCATTCAGATAAATTTACTAACTCGGCACTTGCAGGAGATAGAAAATGTAGCTAAGGCAGGTGGAAAAAGGCTATAGAACCTCAGAAAAATGGCAATCATTTTTCCATGAGTATTACACAATCACATCCTTAAAAATGCATACATGCAGAAGATTGCCTATCAAATTCATTTCCCGTGCAGCTAAAACAAAGAAAAAGAGAGACAATCATGTGGCCAAGGACTCGTGGATTTGCTGTGTACATGTTTCTATGGTTTGGCCTTAGTTGGACAATCATGCTGTCACTTCTCGCTCTCTCCGAAGTGAACATTGGGCGAAAGTCGTGCAATCGAAGTTTGGCAGTCTTACTGGGAGAACGACCCCATTATGTCGTTGGATGCAGAGATGGTACAGAGTAGTTACAGACCCTTTTGTCTGTTGGAGAGTTCCATTCTAAACAGTGGCTTGGTGAGCTTTCATCTATCACTAATCCTTGAATTAAACAATCTTTATCTCAAATATCTTGTTTGCACATGGAATGTTATGAATGCAGTCCTCATTGTAGTCGATGTTATTATATGTCAAAGCTACATATGCTTTCATCAACGTCCAAATACAGTTTCCTCGAAACCTTGATAACGTATTTTTTTATCAAAGAGCTTTCCCACTCCCATTCCCACTTTCCTTTCTCCCCCTTTACTAACTAGACAGCCTCGTGCAAACGTTTATCGTTCTTCTCTTTTTGGTGAGAAAACTTATAATGAATACCCTTATGCAGGCTTTTGCTATCAACGTCAAATGTAAAACCTCATCTTTATTCTCTATAAGTTTACATCTTCAAAACAATTCCAAGATTCATCTTCTAAAATCCAATCCCAAGCCTACCCTGAAAATAAATCTATAAATTCCAATACAACCAGCATAATTCCAGTAATTTTAACTTTCATTCAGGGAAAATAATAATAGCATAAATCAATTTGATGCATGAGGGTATCAAGATTCAGTAAAATGATTACCTCATAAAATAGGTGCTTCATACGCTCGCTAATAAGCTTGCTTTCATCTCGTAAAGCTATACTTATAGCGGGATGTAGCCACATAGAGTTACTTAACCACGCACGGACAGATGGATGGTCTGCAGCTACATGACACCACCAGATTGGTCCCACAGGCCTTTCCCAATAGGGT
The DNA here is from genome assembly GCA_026119855.1 of Campanula takesimana. NCBI lineage: Eukaryota > Viridiplantae > Streptophyta > Magnoliopsida > Asterales > Campanulaceae > Campanula > Campanula takesimana. The sequence continues at coordinate 580,970 of JAOWBW010000466.1, forward strand.
GCAGCCACGTCAGCAACAGTCACTTCATCATCATCATCATCTGTAAACTGGATAAGCTGAGATTCCCATTTGGCATCCACTTCTACTGCCTCGAGAAGTTGAGAAATCCTAGACCAACCAATTGGTACCCAGTTCTTCCCAGTATGTGTGTCCCTGGCATGGAAACAGCTAGAATGATCCTCCTGTTTACAGGTATGTTCTTCTACGATATCGTTTCCACAACTACGTGATTCTACAAGTGGTGCAGATTCCTCAAAGTTGCTCTTATCATTTATAGTTCCATCCAATTGTCTTCCCATGGCAATGTATGGCTTCGAAAGCGCAAATGAGCCCGTCAGTCCACAACTCACCACCAAGAACGAAATCTCCGCTTACTTTGAGTTTATGATTTTCTTGATTCTTCATATGGCTGGTCATTGAATCTCTAAAGCTATCAGGATTGAAGCTCGTTAAATCAACTTAGTTCACAAGAACCCTGCATTTCAAATCAAGAGTGATTCTCAAAAATGGTATTTTCCTTATTTTTTTAGTACTCCTTTTGTGGCTCATTAAAACGTCAGGTGGGACTTTTAACAAACCATAAATCACAAATGTAGAGGATTTCCAAGACAAGTAAGTTCCTAAGGCCTTAACAATTATAAAAAATAGAAAAACATGATCTAGTTTCAGGCCTGAAGCTGATAACATAAAAAAATGCTTGAATGTGATTGACAATCGTAAAGATAGAAAGTACTCGATAAATATTTACAGTCGCAGTGTCCATATTCATCAAAATGAAATAAGTTTGAGATGGTAAAAATCACTCCACCAGAACATAAAGCGATAGAAACTGTTTCTAATCAGTGATTTGTACGGTTGGACAGAAAAGCACTCTCTCTCTCTCTCTCTAACACTCTCAATGTATTACTTTACTTTTCATACTCATAACACCTAACACGCAATCATTAATATTCTTACCCGTTGTTACTTAACTCCTGAACATTCAAATTGGGTATTACTCCCAACGTCCCATTTTAATCTCCAAAAATTTCCATTTTAGGTGTCCCATTTTAAACTTCAAAACCTAAAAAGGAAAGTTTTTTATACTTCTTTATTTGTGGGTCCTACATGTCATACTCACAACAATTACCCACTAATTATTCCCTACCCCACTTTCTCTCCCCTACCAAACCATCTACCCTCACAACACATCACTTTTTTTCTTAATTCTTGAACTCAAGTTTTTTGAAGTTTAAATTGGGACGGATAGAGTATTTGTTATGGGACGGAGGAGTATATACTCACTTTATCCCAAAACAGTTGTCCCACATTCTTTTTTTGTTTGTCCCAAAAACTTATACTCCCTCTGTCCCGCTTTAAGGTTCTTACTTTCCTTTTTTGTTTGTCCCAATTTAAGGTTCTTACTTTACTTTATTACTTAAAATGGAAAGTGGGTCCCACTTATCATTCTCACAACAAAAACTCCCTACACACTTTCTCTTTCATACTTTACTTATCATACTCACAACATTTACTTTGTCTTAATTTCCGTGTAAAGTCAAACTAAGAACATTAATTTGGGACGGAGGTAGTACCATTTCTTAGAAAGGCAATAATTATAGTGCATTTTGAAGAAAGTAAAATTGAATAAAGCAACAGGAAGAGTCAAAAGAATAATGAAACAATAATGAAACAAGAAAGAAAGAAACATGTATGTTCATAAGTGTAAAATGGAATAGATAACAATTCAATTTAGGGCTAGCAAGAGAATTTCATAAGAAACAATTGATTGATTAATCGAATTCAATTCGCAGTTGAATGACATGAATTTGATTCAGAGATTTGTTAAAGAGATCTTACCGACTCAATTGCATGTGAGAAAATGGAGGAATTTGTTGCGTTATGGATTGAGAGGACGAAATTGGAGAGTTGTAATTGAGTAGGTTTTGCAGTGCCACCTTTCCCAGGTGTTGGCGGCGAACATACTACCTATTTCCTCCCTCGCTCTCTGCTTCTGCCAAGTGGACCCTCACCACAAAATACTCTCACAGTCCCATAACAATGTCTACAAATTTCATTTTTTTCCATGGATAATGATATGTATAGTGAAAACTCAAATGGAAAACTCATAGCGAAACTCTGTAATCCGTTGGATTGTAATAAATCTTTGTGGACCCCACTGCTAAAAACTCATCCAACGGATTAAAGTGTTTTACTATGAGTTTTCTCTTTGAGTTTTCACTATGTGTATCATTGTCTTTTTTCCATATCCGTTGATAACTTACACTTTCTTAAAATGACAAAGAATTTTTAGTATTCATCTCACTCGTTCTCTCTCTTACTTTACTTTACTTTACTTTTATATTCGCAACACCAATCAATCTACTATTCCTTACCCCACTTTCTCTCTCTTATTTCATTTTTTACGCTCACAACAACTATCCATTACTATTCTTTTATTATGTGCACAACTTACTTCGACGGAGGGGAGTATTTTTATGGGACGGAGGGAGTGTATTAAATTTGTATATCGCATGGGCACATCATACATGTAAGTCGGATCTGGGCCGGGAAGTCAAAACTCAAAAGTCATTGTCCTTTCCTCCCTCCCATGCAACATTTTCTTTGTTTGTTAACTTTATTTGGTAGTAAATCTCATTTCAAAAAATCTTCAATTTTTTGCTTTCCTTTTTCTCATTAACAAAATGTTTACTCTCTCTTTGTCCTAGAATAAAAGGTTTCTAGAATAAGAGTCTTATTTTTCTATTTGATACATACAGAAAAATAGTCCCGTTCCCAAAAAGATATAAGATAAATAATATTTTAAAAAACTTATCTTTTTAATGCTTGTGAACTTATCTTTCAAAAAAAGGGGGTTAATAGCTTAGTTACCTGCAGGGGCGGATCTACAGTGTCAGTAGGGGGCACACGTGCACCCGGTCAACCCAATTTTTTTAACTATTTTTTTTTTTTTTTTTTTTACTAAGTGCACCCCCAAAAAAAATTAATTAGAGTGGCAATTTAACTAGAAGGGGTGTGAACTTAGTAGACGCTTGGAAATTTTTTGGTATGAAGTTATTTAGTGTAAATTGTGCACCCGGTGCTTGGAAATCCTAGATCCGCCACTAGTTACCTGTGTGTTTACGTTCTGTTGCAATTGGTTATTCAGTATAGTATGTAAATATACAAATTTGATTGTTGAGTTTGTAAATTTATTGCAATGTGATGTAAAATCGATGAGATGTTAGAAAACTAACGTAACGTATGTCATGCGCCATGCACATGATATTTTCAGGAACATATACGTCATTTTTCCAAGCGATGAGTGGGTAAAAGAGTCATACACCGCATTATACAAAGTAAAAAAAAAAAAAAAGGACATCAAGCACCTAATTTCTAATCACCTTTCCTACCATCCTTGTTCCCAAATCCCCCTCTCCCTTCCGCCATGTTGGACGCCACCCACCACCCCACTCCGGCATGCCGTGTCACCATCACTAATTCTTTCCTACTCTTCTCTATAGCCCCCACCCGCACTCACCCTTGCCCCCACTTCGCCCAACCGCCTGTTCTTTATGCCCATCACCATCGTCTCCACCTTGCGCCACCCCTCAGTTTGTTGTCGACCCTTCTGAGCGCACAAGACAGTAAGAAATTAACAGATCTGGGTGTCTTTCGCTTCAATTTTACAGATCTACAATTTAAAGAGGGAGTAATTTATTCTGGGTGATATATAAATTTGTGATTTTGAAATGCAACAGTTTTTCATCTTTGATTTTTTGTGGGAAAAATTACTAATTTATGCCATGTACCATGCCTTTAGTTACAAAAAGGATAACGTACTTTAGTTTGACGACATAATCCTACGTACTTTCATAGTCGATTACAATTTATGCAACCCCGTTAAATGAAGTTAGATTTTATTAACATAATGTTTATGTTGTGGATATGGCCCTCCAACCCAAGCAAATCGCAAGAAAACCCGGCACCACAAACAAGCACAAGAAATAAGAAACCAAAGCACAAGACAAAACGAACACAAGAAATTGTTTACCCAGTTCGTCAATATGTTTGACTACGTCTGGGGGCACTACCAAGCCAGGATCTTGCACTATAATATGTTAAATCTGAGTTACAATGAGTATGGGGGCGGAACATTGTTTATATAGCAAACCTAGAATAAGACCTAAACATAAACATAAGAGGAATCCTGAAAATCTGCACTTTCCCGACATTCCAGGCGCCCGCCTGAAGGGGACCAGGCGCCCGCTTACATACCAATTCCAGGAACCGGACCTTCTGTCCAAGCCGGGCGCCCGCCTGGTCAATACTGCTCCAGATTTTCTTCTCCTTGTTCCTTTGAGGGATCTCTACTCCAACAATCTCCCACCTAGAGATCAACCGCATATACAAACCCCGTATCCGTCTTCAACTCATCCTTGGTGTCTTCCTAGTGCTCACCTCGATCATGGTAGTGCCTTCCCGCTCTCCTATTCTCCAAGCCCCGTTGAAGCTATCCGCAGCTTCCACTTATCCCTGCTTGAGAAACCTAGAGCCTTGTCCTCCGATCTACACTCTCCGTTAGATCCACGCAGCGGTTTATCCGGTCCTAGAGTATGTGGTTCATCTTCAGTGACCCCTTGACCTTGGCCATCATGAACCGTCTCGCTCCCACCCGAGTTTGGAATATCCATGCAAATCACATTCGCATCCCCGCATTCCTTGAACTCCCGAAGCTCATACTCTCCACCATTATTAGACATCAAGCTTTTAACCTTGAGTCCCTTCCGATTCTTCACCAAGGCCTTCCACTTCTTATACATCCTGAAAGATTCATCTTTCCCTTCTAAGAAGTAATCCCGGACCTTCCTTGTCGAATCATCAATGAAGGTCATGTAATTTGACACACCAACCCGAGAAGTTACCGGAGCCGATCCACACAAATCCGTGTCATCCCCCTTCTCACTCATGTGACCCAATCGACAGTGCCACAATTCCGTATCACCCTTGGCCGTCGCCACCGCGATACTACCCTTGGTGTTTCCCGCCAAATACAGTCTTCCTTCCCTATTACCCCGAGCGACCTCACGATCCTCCTTGGCAATAACCCAGTTCCTGCAGCTAAAAGTTACCGTGTAACCTTCTTCACCCAGCTGCCCAACTGATATCAGATTATTTTTCAAACCCGGAATGTGACTGACCCCGTGTAGATGTAAGACGTTCCCGTCCGATGCTCCTATTCTGACATCCCCCTTCCCCTTGATTTCCAAAGGCTCGCCATCCGCCAGATAGACCTTACCGAAATCACCGGAAGTGTAATTTTCCATCGCTCCTGCATGCCCGCATGAGTGGAATGATGCCCCCGAATCCAGCACCCATGATTCTAGCGCACTACTAACACTCAGAATCAGTACATCGTCACCTTCGATTATCACATTCGCCGATTTATCCCCTCGCATGGGACAATCCCTCTTGTAGTGTCCTAACTCCTTACAATGATAGCACTCTACCGATCCTCTGGCAACCCTTGGTCTTTCTTTGTTCTCCTCATACTGATCCCCACCCCCGATTACACTTTCCCTTGACCCTGTTCTCCCTTTATTGCTAGAACCCGGTCTTCCCCTACTAGTTGTAGCAAAGACCGATTCCGAAGTAGACGGTGTCCCCAACTTCTTTATGCGATTCTCTTCGCCCAAGAGGAAGTCCTTAACATCATCATACTTCAATTTGTTCTTACCCGCTGAAGCATTTAACGCTGTCACCGTTCCGCTCCAACTTCTTGGTAAGGACGCTAGCAATAAACACGCATGAACCTCGTCACCGAAAGTAATCTCCAACGCAGTCAATGAGTCTATAATATCCATAAACTCATCGATGTGTTTAGCTATGGATCCTCCCTCTTGCATCTTGAGACTACCCATCTTGCGTATCAAATCAACCTTATTTGCAGCAGATGGAGTTTCAAATCTCTCAGTAAGATAATCCAATAGCTCCTTGGTGGTTTTCGCCTTCCTGGTAGTCTTCGCGATCCACTTCGACAAAGTAGATCGAACGACCCCTAAGGCTTTCCGATCCATGAGATCCCAGTCTTCCTGCTTTTCTTTTTCCGGTTTGACTCCTGTTAGAGGCTTATAGAGATCCTTATTATACAAGAGATCCTCTATTTGCATCCTCCAATATCCATAGTCAGAACCATCGAATTTCTCAATTGCTTGTTTATCCTTGCCCATTCTTGATTGCTTGATAAACCCCTTTGATCGTCCAACCAAAGCTCTGATACCAGTTGTTGTGGATATGGCCCTCCAACCCAAGCAAATCGCAAGAAAACCCGGCACCACAAACAAGCACAAGAAATAAGAAACCAAAGCACAAGACAAAACGAACACAAGAAATTGTTTACCCAGTTCGTCAATATGTTTGACTACGTCTGGGGGCACTACCAAGCCAGGATCTTGCACTATAATATGTTAAATCTGAGTTACAATGAGTATGGGGGCGGAACATTGTTTATATAGCAAACCTAGAATAAGACCTAAACATAAACATAAGAGGAATCCTGAAAATCTGCACTTTCCCGACATTCCAGGCGCCCGCCTGAAGGGGACCAGGCGCACGCTTACATACCAATTCCAGGAACCGGACCTTCTGTCCAAGCCGGGCGCCCGCCTGGTCAATACTGCTCCAGATTTTCTTCTCCTTGTTCCTTTGAGGGATCTCTACTCCAACAATACCACCACCACTTTCCCACATTAGTATGATATTGTCCGCTTTGGGCCTAGCCCGCACAGATTTGTTTTTGGGCATCCCCCAAAAGGCCTCATACTAATGAAGTGAGTGGGTGCTCTTATATACCTTGCAATTGTTTCCTTAATTGCCGATGTGGGACTTTGGGTTGCACCCCAACAATCCTCCCCTCAAACCAAGGACCACACCGCTATGGCCCGCAGTGTTTCCTCTGGCCCATATCGGCGAAAGCTTGTACCAACCGGCCCGCGGAACACCACCGCCTTCGATTGCAAGACTCCATTCGCAATGTCACACAAGGGGAACCCCACCAATATAAAGCACACACGCGGCCACCCGGTCAGGAACATCCGAACCATGGCTCTGATACCACTTGTAGGGACCGCGACCACCACCACCACTTTCCCACATTAGTATGATATTGTCCGCTTTGGGCCTAGCCCGCACGGATTTGTTTTTGGGCATCCCCCAAAAGGCCTCATACTAATGAAGTGAGTGGGTGCTCTTATATACCTTGCAATTGTTTCCTTAATTGCCGATGTGGGACTTTGGGTTGCACCCCAACAGTTTATTTGGTCAATTCAAAACTAACCCCATTAAAAATTTTACGGGTCTACTAGTCATCACCAACACTAAAGATTTGCCTTCTTCCTCCATTCATTTCTGGCAACATTAACATGTAAACCCTTCCCCCATCCCTCCTCTTCTTTCTTATTCCCAGCCATACTCCTTAACCCTTCTTCTTCCTCTCTTCATCCAAATTCGTCTCTCTGAAATTGAGATCAATTTCAGGTTCCCTCTCCGTTCTCTCTCTCATCACCCATTCTTTCATCCTTCCAAAATCCCAGAACAATGCAAAAGCAAAAAAACATTATTGCTGGGCGCGACTGGTTAGCCCTTCTTCTTCTTCTTCTTCTTCTTCCCCTTTTGATTGCCTCTGCCTCCAACGACTGTATTGTTCCCCTGGTTTGAACCGACCCAGAATCACAGCTAAGATCGAAATAATTTTCTGTTGGGTTGTTCAAGATAGAAAAAACAGTGGGTTTGGGAGGGAGAAAGTAATGAACTTGAGAAAGCTGTCATCGTTGAAAAATTGGGGGAGGACGCGAATCAGAGAGTAAGGAGAAAAAGGAAGGGGTTGTTATTCACAGTCTGCAAATTTATGGAGGTGAAAATTTTAGGGAAAAAGAAGAAGTTGCCGGAAATTATGAAAGTGGTGGCCGGAAATGATGGAGTTGCCCGGGAAATTTACGGGTGTGTATAACAACACCCTTCCCAATTTTTGAGTCCTCACCCCATATCTGTAGTTGCTTCAATTTCACCTTTTAAATTGATTGTTAGAGGTTGTTCTTGTTGGTGGTGCTGTTGATGGGTGTGGCGGTGGTGTGTTGGCTGTGTTGAAGGCTATGAAAAATGAAATGGGTGTGTTAAATTTGATTTTTGTAACTGTGTTAGTTCTATCGTTAGTGTATTTAACGATAAAAATAACATGTTAACATTTTTGTTATTTTCCTAACGGCGTTATGTGTCTTGCATAAATTGTAACAAATTGATAAAGTACATATGATTAAGATGTAAGTTTGTGGTACGTTGCATAAATTGTAACCAAAATAAAAGTACGTGTCATATTTTGGTAGATTGCACATTTTTTGTGATAACGATTAAACAAAATTTACGAATCTATAGTCTATAGCTCTCTCCCCTGATTTTTTTTTTTATTTTTTTTTTATTTTGGAGGGGGCGTAAATAACATTGGTGGTGGTTGTGATGGTGGTGGTTATGACTATGGTGGTGGGGTGAGGGTTGGTGGTGAATGATGAATCAGTTGAGATGGTGGAATGGTGTGGTGTTAGTGGGGGGGGGGGGGGGGGGGGTATGTGTTGGAAAATGGTGACACTAGTGTTGGATTGTAAGTGGAGGTGATATGGGTGTTTGTGTTGATGGAGATGGAGATGGAGATGGAGATGGAGATGGAGATGGAGGTGGAGGTGGAGGTGATAGGGGGTGTTTGTGTTGATGGAGATGGAGATGGAGTTGGTGGGGGCTATGGAATTCGTTGAAAAAACTCACATACAAGGACATATTTGAAAATATTTTTTTTCAGCTTCGTTAATTGTCGCAATTTGGTTACCTGAAATTTACACTTTGTTGCAATTGATTATATGATATGTAAATGTATAAATCCGATCTCGAAGTTTGTAAATTTGTTGCAATGTGATGTAAAAATGGATACGTTGTTAAAAAACTAACGAAATCACTGTCATGTGGCACACACATAAAATTTTAAGCGGTATTATAGTTTTTTGCAAGGCGTGAGATTTTTATTTAACGAATACAAACGTAGTTGACCCAAAAAATTCAAAAATATCTTTATATGCAAGAAAAAATAACAAAATTTATAACCATGTTAACTATCACTAACACCATCTTCATAATTAACACCATTACCACCACTTCATCATTAACACTGTTAGAGCAATTAACAAGACTTGATGAGAAAAGTAAAGCAATCACAAGAACACAGATTTACGTGGTTCACCAATTTGGCTACGTCCACAGGAGGGGAGAGAATATTATTATCAATCTGGAGAAACGTTTACAAGATCACACTTATCTATGCCAGCACGAATTTTGGTCACAAAATTCCTGACTGTTCTAATCCCTAGATCTAGAATTATTGATCTTTCTCTGAGAACTCTATTTTTCGAAGTATGAATTTGTGTTAGGATGACCCCTCTATTTATACTAATAGAGTCCTAGCACTGAAGACATAAGGAATAGCTTTTATTAATCCCTAAAGGATTAATAATAATTCCTGATAAAGATTACAAAAGTCCTTGTCCCAAAAAGACTAACTAATAATCCCTAACTCTGAACCAATAAGGAGTACAAAAGTCTTTGTCCCAAAAGGACTAACTAATCCTTATTACAATCATGCCCCGTCTTGAAATTACGAAATTTTCCTGTTGTATAATCCTCTAACTTGGCGTCCCAAATTCAAAGGCATTATCTCAACAATCTACACCTTGACTTTGAATCTCCATGAGAACAAACCTTTTTCTCCCCCCCCCCCTCGCCTCTTCTGCTATCTAATAGCTGAGAACATTAAGCAAGTCCAAACAATGTAGGAACTTGCTCCCCGTCACGGGTTTTGTGAACATATCTGCAGGGTTGTCCGCTGTCCCTACCTTCTTCACCTTCACCAGTTTCTCATCCCCCAGGAAATAATATCTCACATCAATCTGCTTGGTTCTCTCATGATGAACTTGATCCTTAGCTAAGCAAATTGCGCTCAAACTATCGCAATAAATAATAGCCTGATCCTGATGTATCCCAAGATCGCTGATCAATCCCTTCAACCATATTCCTTCCTTAGCGAACTCTGTCAATGCCATGTATTCTGCTTCTGTTGTAGACAACGCCACTGTCGCCTGTAATGTAGCCTTCCAACTGACAACTGACCCACCAAGCATGAATACATATCCGGTCATCGATCTTCTTATGTCAATATCACCCGAATAGTCCGAATCTGAGAACCCCTCGACTGCACATTTTGCTCCACCTCCATATATGAGACCGACGTTACTGGTACCCCGAAGATACCTAAAGACCCGCTTCACAACCTGCAAATGTTCCTTACCCGGGTTACAAATGAACCGACTAACAACACTAACTGCTTGTGCAAGATCCGTCCTAGTGCACACCATATCATACATCAAACTACCATCTGCACTAGCATAGGGTACTCGAGCCATGTAATATTTCTCCTCCACCGACTTGGGCCCTAATGCGACTGACAACCGTTCATTCGCTGCACTCGGAGTATTCATAGCCTTTGTTGTTTACATACCAAACCTCTCTAAAACTTTCTTGATGTAACCTTTGTGGGATAAGAACAATTTTCGTTTGGATCTATCTCTATAAATCTCCATACCCAGAATTTTCTTCGCGCTACCCAAATCCTTCATCTCAAACTCTGCGAACAATAAGTCTTTCAGCTTCTGAATCTTTGACTTCTTGACGGATGCTATCAACATATCATCTACATAGAGCACCAAATAGATGTACGATCCATCTACCAACTTATTGTGATACACACAACAATCATACGGGCTCCTCGTGTATCCGATCTCTGTCATATAGCTGTCAAACCTCTTGTACCACTGCCTAGGCGACTGCTTAAATCCACACAAGGACTTCTTCAACCTACAAACATAAGCTTCCTTACCAAGAACTTGGAATCCTTCCGGTTGTGTCATGTATATCTCTTCCTCCAACTCTCTATGCAAGAAAGTTGTCTTGACATTTAGTTGCTCAAGCTCTAAATCCCTTTGTTCTATTATTTCTAGCAACACTCTGATCGAAGTGCGTCTGATCACTGGTGAGAAAATCTCGTTGTAGTCCACCCCCTCTCTCTGTGTGAAACTCCTTGCAACAACGCGAGCTTTATACTTAACCCCTTCTGCCAGTGACATTCTTTCCTTTTTCTTGAAGATCCACTTGCAAGTCACAATCTTTCTGCCTTCTGTCCTTGTGGTCAACTCCCAAGTCTGATTCTTGTGAAGAGACTCCATCTCATCACCCATAGCCGCATACCACTGAGATGACTCTGAACATGTAACTGCTTCCTTGAAACTAGAAGGTTCCATAAGATCAGGCTTCACTTCCTCAGCAACCTGCAGTGCATAAGACACCATGTGTTCAAATCCATACCTCTCCGGAGGCTTCCCGAAATTATCTCTTCTATACCTTCCTTCTGCTAACCCATGTTCTTCAGGAACTGTACTTGAAATTTCTGGTGCTTCAGTCTCTGTCTCTGTTGGTAGATCCTGATCAACATCTGACTGTGGATAACTAACTCTTCAGTATCTTGTTGCTCCACCTGTCTATCAACACTGCCAACACTTGAAACAATCGTAGGTCTCATAATAGGGTTAATAACAGAATTCTCATCAAATACGATGTTTCTATTGATAATTACCCTATTTTTTTATGGAGACCAAATACGGTATCCCTTGACACCGTCCCCATACCCCATGAATACTCCCTTTCTAGCTCTAGATTTTAACTTCCCATCATCCACATGATAACAAGCAGTACACCCAAAAGCTCTTAAAATAGAATAATCAACAGGCTTACCAGTCCATACCTCATGGGGAACTTTGAGGCCAATTTCGGCGTGAGGTCCACGATTGATCAAGTAACATGATGTACCTCTAATGGTGAGATGTCTGATTCATACGCTCTGGCGTACCTCTAATGGTGAGATGTCTAGAAATCCCAACCTCTCTACACAACGCATCGAACTCAATACCGCAGAACTCCAAACCATTATCTGTCCAGAGCTTCTTGATCTTCTTCCCTGTCTGATTCTCCACTAACGTCTTCCATTCCTTAAAGCCTCATTCTTGTGATTCATGATAATCACCCAAGTCTTCCTCGAACAATCATCAACCATAGACAAGAAATATTTGTTTCCCCTTAGAGATTCCTGACGAGAAGGTCCCCACAATCTGAGTGGACGTAATCCAGAACGCCTTTTGTGTTATGTATGCCATTGGGAAAACTATTACGCTTCATCTTCCCTAGCACACAATGCTCACAAAATTTAAGATCCTTGATCTTATGGCCACATAAAAGATCCATTTTAGCCAACTCTTGCATCCATCGAATGCTTATGTGCCCGAGCCTGATTTGCCACAGCTTAGACATATCTCCCTTGTTCACTTCTGATGATGCAACCATAGCTGACCTTGCAAGCATCCTTCCTTGGAGAAAATACAAGGAGCCCCGCTTAAGGCCTCATAGCACCACTTCTGAACTGTTATATATATATATATATCAGTATATTTTATTTATTTTTTGCAAAACTGAAACTATAAAAGTGAATAGCGAGAATGTTTATGATTTTTTCTATTAAAAATTAACATTTTTAAAATAACCCTTAAATTCAAAGTAGTCATTCATTTTAGGAATGAGCAAGTAGAAAATTTCCAATAGGGCACAAAAAATGAGTACTACTTTGTGTTGGGAATCAATTAAATTTCCAGCAATGTTCAGTTGATAAAATTAATATGTTAAAGTCTCTATAGTAGCGTTTTTTGAGGAGGCTTCTTGAGAATACAAAGAGATGTGATGTGGCGGATTTTGTATATATTATTTCCCTTATTTTCTTATGTATATTAGTTCATTTTTGATGTACTTAGACTAGATTTGATGTATTTGAGGCATTATTTTATCATTTGGGCTTTATTGTAATCCGGGGTATAATAGTTGTTTTTATTTATTTATTTTTCCGGATGTAGTCTTTTGGTGAGCTTCAAAGTCATGTCTCAAGGATCAATTAGTCAAAGTCAAGGCAAATTCAAAGTCAACCGGAGCGGAGGAGTATATGACCAAACTGTAATTAACTGGAAGTTGAGGGACTGTTCTGCAATTTATGAAAGTTAGAGAACTGAACTGAAAATATGAAAAACTCTAGGGACTGAATTGCAAAATTGAGGAAGTCGGGTACGCACATGATGGCGGCGGCGCAGATTTGGCATAGGGGTTATTCGTTTTTATTACTATTATTATTATTATTATTATTATTATTATTATTATTATTATTATTATTATTATTATTATTATTATTATATTTTATTATTCTTTTGATTTGATTATTTTTCGTGAGTGATTTTAATTAGTTTTTGAATTATATTTAGATTAGGTCATTCTTTGACTTGGGAAAACATCACGTTCTTTTCTTTTTCTCTCGAGCTTTGTAACCCTTCCATGGAGAACTAACTCCATAGCTTTGGATTGTGAACTTGAACCTAATCTAGTTTCAATTGAGGTAATTTTCTTATTCTTTTGTTAATCTATTCATAATTTTGCTTGTTCTGATTTTAGATTTATAACTAGGGTTTGTGGATTTGGCCACTTCATTAGTTCTTTTTATGAATCTATGCTAGAATTCTCTGTTCTGTGCCAGAATTAGGGTTTTCACTGTAGCATCTTCACGAATTATGTATGTGCCATATCAATTCGGGGAGTAGGAAAAATTAAGCGATTATCTAGCAACCTAGAAAGAGTTCTTGATCTTAGTCTCTTGAATTGAATCAATTAATCTTTAGGCCTTTTCTGTGCCAGTTTAGGTTTAATTTTAATTAGGGTTTATAGTGAGTGTGCCACTGCTATAGACTAATCTGTAAGAAGAGACAGACATTGAAAAATATCTCATGATCAAGTGAATAGGATTAACAGAGAAAAAGAAGTACCAATGAAATTGAAATTGAGGATGGGGATAGGGATCAATCTGAAGTGTTTTTAAATCATTGTTTTAATCACATTTAGTTTAATTTCCCATCTAGGAATTAATTACAATCAAATTCAACCCCCAATATGGTTAAGTGACTAGTTCGTAAATAATCATCGTTCTTCGTGGATCGACCCTGACTTACCCTAATTATATTATTAGTGGCCGAGTTTATGTCTAATTTAGTAGGCGTGCGACTAAGCCTACCAAGATGCTTTGGTTCTCACTCTTGAAAGGTTCAAGATCTTTCAAGTGGGTATTTTTTTTGCGATATAAATAGAAGTGACCAATAACTTGGTTGTGTGTGAGAAAGAGAAAAAAACACAGTTGATTTTAAGAGAGGAAAAATTTGGAGCAAAGAGTGCTAGTGTGTCTTTCTCATGAGAGTCTTGTAAGAGTGTGTCACTCCTTGTAATCTTAGAGTGAGGAACTATTATTTGACGGGTGATACACTTAGTAATTTAAAGTTATGATAGTGTTTTTTGTTGAGTTTTGTGGACGTAGGCAAGAGGCTAAACTACGTAAATTTTGTGTGTCTTCTTTTCTTCCTTTTTATTTATTTGTTCATGCTCTATATTAATCGAAGTTGTTCTGCCACTACCTAACATGTGGTAACAGAGCTTTCAGTTATGGAGGAGAGCACGACAAAGTTCGACATTCCACTTTTTGATGGGAAAATGAATTTTACTATTTGGCATAGTACGATTCAAGACCTTTTAGTACAAAAAGGTCTTGACCAAGCTCTTGTAGATAAGAAGTCTGATTCCATGACGGATAGAGATTAGAGTAAGATCCAAAGAAGAGCCGTGAGTATGATAAGATTGGCACTTGCTCCCGAGATTAAATAAAATGTGTTGAAGGAGACTACACCAAAGGCGTTGTGGGATAGGTTCGAGAGAATTACGCTATGAAGTCAATTACAAATCGGTAATACTTGAAGATGGAGTTCTACTCGCTAAAGAGAGAGGAAGATGGAGATCTACATGACCACATCAACTCCTTCAGCTAGGTTGTATGTCAATTATTGAGTACGAATGACAAAATTCAAGATGAGGAGCCAGCATTGTTGCTGTTAGCTTAGCTTCCTTACCCAAATCGTACAAGCCACTAGTGCAAATGTTGTTTGTAGGGAGGAAAATTTTGACGCTACATGAGGTGATGGCGGCTTTGCATGAGAATGAAAGAATGATGAAGAAGGAGCACAACAACAATGGGGAGACATTTACTTAATGGAAAAGAATCGAGTCGAGGGAGGAGCCAATCAAGGAGGCAAGGTGGGTTTAGGGAGAGGTCCAAGTCATAAACTCGGTAGGATATGAGAAATGTAAAGTGCTACTATTGAAAGGAGATGGGCCACATACAAGTCATGTGTCCTCAAATAAGAGAGGACTTGAAAAAGTTAAAACAAGTGCAATAGAAGGATGGTTGCAACTTTGCGGCTATTGTGGTGAAATTTTATGATGAAGATGATGCATACTTAGCGACGAGTGAGGATGTTGCTAAGAACAAATATGTGATGGATTCGACGGCTTCAATTCAAATTTGTCGTGACCAAGCCATGTTTAAGACCTTAAATGTCAATGGAGAGTTTGGACATTTCAAGACGGGGAATGGTCAAAAGATGATAGTTGGAGATGTTAATAGTGATCGGATGAAGCTATACAATGGTGTAGTCCAAACACTCCATAATGTCAAGTATGTTCCTTCTACTAGTACCAACATCATATCTTTGGGTGAAATGACTTCGCAATGGTAGAAGTTCATTAGGAGCAAGCAATGGTGCAACATGCTCAAAGGGAGCAGCTTGGTCATGCGGGGTGCAAAAAATATTTGCTACCTTGAAGGTGAACCCATAAATAAAGATGTTGAGAAAAAAGAAAGACAAAAAAGTAACTTTTTTTATTAAGTAAAAATCTGTAAATTTTATTCGAGGAGGATATTTTGGGAATCGATTAAGTTTCCATCACTATTTAGTTGGTAAAACTAATATGTTAACGTCTTTAAAATGGCATTTTTTAGGAGGCTTATTGGCAATACAAAGAGATGTTTTGGTTCTCACTCTTAAAAGGTTCAAGAGCTTTCAAATTGGTGTTTATTGTAGTATAAACAGAAGCGGCCAGCAACTTGGTTATGTGTGAGAAAGAGAGAAAAACACAGGAATAATCCACAGCAAAGAGTGCAGTGTGTTTTTCTTGTGGGAGTCTTGTCAGAGTGTCATTTCTTGTAATCTTAGAATGAGGAACTCATATTTATAGGGTGATACACTTTGTAATTTGAAATAGTAGTGGGTTAGTTGATATGAGTATGATAAATGGGTCTCATTGATTAAAAAACAGTATATACTTTCTATTTTATCTTTTCAGGATCACAAAATTAGTAAAAAAAAAAGTCTCACGATGACGCTTTCTATTAATCATCGAGTTACAGAAGATGATAGGAGTCGCCAATTTTAAGCGGGAAAACTAAAATGGCGAATTTTGTAATTTAAAATGAGACGGAGGGAGGATATTCTTCAAGAATCAGGAATCATGTCCTCACTCAGACAGTCTCATTTTTTTTTTTTGTTCGATTTGATATAAATTTATTAATAGTGTAAGTTAATTTAGTTATTGTTAGAGCAATAAACAAACTTGATAAGAAAAGCAAGCAATCACAAGAACACAGATTTACGTGGTTCACCAACTTGGCTACGTCCACGGGGAGGGGAGAGAATATTATTATCAATCTGGAGAAACGATTTCAAGATCACACTATTACTGCTGCACGAATTTTGATCACAAAATTCCTAACTGTGCATCTGTAGAATTACAGATCTCTCTGAGCACTCTAATAATCTATCTGAGGTCTTTCAGCTAATTTTGATCTAGACTAGTAGCCTCTATTTATACCACTCAAAGCCTATCTCAAAATCTGGTAGAAACTTGGAATACAAGTCCAAAACGGACTAGAAACCTTTCCTTCTGCGAATCTGGAACTGCTGCAAATTTTTGGCCCGAAATTGACTAGGTTCGGCCGAGTCAATAGTATGGTTCGGCCAAATCCATACTATGACTCGGTCGAATCCTCCAAGTCACTCGCCCGAATCATCCTGCTGCTCCAAAGAACCTCTTTTCCGATTCGCCTGGTTCGGCCGAGTCCTTCCCTAGGTTCGGCCGAACCCTTGTCAGCTACGTCCCGAAATTATGAAATCTTCCTGTTTCTTAATCCTTTAACTCGACGTCCCAAATTCAAAGGCATTAACCCAACAGTTATTTTAAAGAAAACTTAAAAAAATTAATAATAATGTATCAAGAAAAAGTTTTAAAATTTAATTCAGGTAATTATTGTTTTCTATCTATATAATATATAAATGCAGGAACATTTTCAGGCCTCACAGCTTGCCACGTGGAATTGTGACGTGGAAAGCCACATGTCATTATCTCATAGGCTCAAGCAAATAAGTATTATTAAAGGAAAAATGAATTTAGATATTAAATATAGTATTCAAATTTAAGCATAAATGTAAAATTATTTGAAAATCAAATCTGATTCCATTTTGAAATTGATGGATTTTAATGTCATGTACAAATATAATTTATCTATAAATAAAATATAAATCTTTAATTTTCTCCCGTGCCTTTTTATTTTCAACTGACTTTTATTAAGATTTAACTATATCTTTGTAAACTTTTGATAAAATACAATCATAATTCAATCAATTAAGATTCATCTAGATAATTTAACAAACTTATTCAAATTCCTTTGGAAACAAACTAACCTAATTACCTTATTTATGTTCATTCCCTTAGTTAACAAGCGGTGACATTAGACTTCAATTATTCATCTCATATTAAGTATTCGTCTGTCCAAAATACATCCAAAATACAGAGAAATTTTTTCCTCATAATTCAATCCTCCTCTTGATTCTCTTGATTCACTGCTCCCATGTTGAAGGTAAATTTTTTCTTCATCTTCATAGCTTCATAGAATTATGTTCACGTACTATAACACGTTATTATAAATCACAACTTATCTATTTTGTAAAAAAAAAAAAAACATCATTTTTTCATTCTGTTATGAATATTGGCGGGTGTTATATTTTTTTTCTTTTTTCAGATTTAATGAAAGTGTGTTTTTATTTGTTTTATGTATTGACACAATCTAAATATGTTTTTAGCCATAATATACTCTCCGTGCTGTATTTTTATTCTTATTCATGAGTATATAGGTGAATAGATGTCTGGCTTTACTTCATATTTGGATCAATAGAAGTTGGTTATCGGTTTATCAGGCTACTCTGAAGTCCACCATCACTTTACGACTTTATAAGATTTGCTGATGATAGATTTGAACCGGGAGAAGATATCAGTGAAGGTATGATCTTGGGTTGCTTAAGAAAAAGTTCATCACAAATAATGATTAGAATTTCGAATTTAAGTTTCCTCCAGATTTAATATTATACAGTCAAAAGTCACTTTTTATATATAAATGTACATAAAAGTAAATGTGGTTCTACAGAAATTCTATTTCATCTTCAAATGAAAATGATATGAAACTGGGCATGTTTGTGTGACGAGTTTGGCATTCATGTCACTGCTGATTAGCACTATTTTTTCCTGTTTAAATTTATATTTCTGTTACAAATGACAACTGAGCGTGTTCATGTGACGGGTTTACATTTTCCAAAACCTGATCTTATGTTGAAAGTTTCTTTAGCATGAATTGGTTATGAGTTATGAAGAAAAACCATGACCAAATCTCAATAGGTTAAGAGAACAAAACCTTGTACATACAAAAGTTATGAACTTACTGATATATTGTAGTCTCTATGAATAAAAGATTTGATGTAAGAGAGCAGACACGAAGAATTCCAACGCAACAGCAGACCAGGCACCCGCTTGAATCATTCTGAGCGCCCGCCTACTTGGTGATGTTTCCGGAGGAGAGCTTCTGTTCCAGCCAAGCGCCCGCCTGGAATACGTACAGAAACTTACCAGTTCGCGTTGTTATCGTTTTTGGTGCAAAATTAGGG